>CAWUFW010004732.1:680000-1360000 GCA_963921515.1 Calotriton arnoldi | reverse complement strand
GAGGCACCTCTTGGGGATCAGGAACACACTCCAGGGGAGGCTAGCAGGGCTCAGACAGGTCCATTTGCAGGTTCAGGCAGGTCCAGTTCCAGCAGGTCTGCTGGGCAGTTGCAGAGAGGCCTATGGAGCTTGTTGTGTCCCTGTAACTCAGAACAGAAGGTAAGTCAGCTGAATCTATCCCAGAGTCTCCCGTGCCTGGGGTGACAGGTACAGGCCCAGTCTTCCTTCTAAGTCAGCAGGTTAGGTCGCAAGCAGCAGGGTAGTCTTCTGGCAGCAAGGCCGTCCTTCTTCTGTAGTATCCACAGGTACAGGAGTGTACTGAAGAGTAGGTCTAAAAGTTCATTTTTATACCTGGTCCCCCCTTTGGAGTGGGACAAGCTTCTGGAGTTTCCTTCACAGACATGTCTGGTATTTCTTGCCTCCCTGCTCTTGTCCCAGTTTATCTGGTGGCACAATGGACTAGTGTGAAGTCCTTTGTGAGTGCGCTTGGCCAGTGCCTTTAAAGTGCAAGTATGGTAGGTGACAGCTCTGCCCCCCCCCCCTATCAAGTCAGGATGGCCCAACCTGAAAACAACCAGACACTCTATTGTCATACTGTCTGGGAGGAATACACAAAGGCCAACTGCCAACTACATCTAGTCAAGTGAGCCAGGATACAGGCTGCAGGCACTAGATGGTTAGAACAAGAAAATGCCAATTTTCTAAACGTGGCATTTTCAGAATTGTGACTTAAAATCCGATTTTTCCATTAAAGAGGGTTTTACATTACCATTCTTCAGACACCAAATATTATATTCCTACCTGCTCCCAAACAAATGTTTTCACTAATTAAATGTAATAAGGTAACCCAATGTTATCCTATGAGAGAGGTAGCCCTTGCAATATTGAAAAATTAATTTGAGAGTTTTTCACTACCAGGACATGTAAACCATAAAAGTAAATGTTCAGCTTTTTAACTACAATGCACCCTGCCCTATGGGCTGTTTAGGGCCTATACTAGGGGTGACATATGCATTTAAATAAAGGTTGATGCCTGGCAAAACGTTTATTTTGTCAGATCAAAACAGCAGTTTAAAATTTCACAGACAGGCTGCAATGGCAGAACTGAGATATGTTTAATAAAGGCTACTTAAGTGAGTGGCACAATAAGTGCAGCAGGCCCACTAGTAGCATTCGATTTACGGGCCTTGGGTACAGGTAGTGCAACTTTACTAGGGACTTACAAGTAAATTAAATGTGCCAATTGGATGTAAGCCAATTTTTCAATGTTTAATGGAGGGAGCACAAGTGCTTTAGCACTGGTTAGCAGTGGTAAAGTGCACAGAGTCCTAGAAGCCCTCAAATACGGATTCAGAAATCAGGAGGGGTGAAGGCAAAAGGTTTGGGGTGACCCTCCAAAGAGGGCCAGGTCCAACAGATGTCCTGTAATTCCTTATTTCGTAGTGAACCCTCGGGTCCAACTTGTAATGGGCTGAATTTTCTCCATTCCCAGAGTTACCGGTACCCTCGATATTGGTGGTCTCAGAGATGGGGAATATGCTTCCTTTTACACAGCCGCTTGTAATGATGGTCTGAGTGCCCGTGTTAATGAATGCCCCATAGGCGGCATGATTATGTTCAGGGCACAGCTGCTTTCTTCACCACCGCACATTTTTATGATACCACACCTAGGCACAAGTAACATTTGTGCTGGCATACAGCTCAGTATTTTTTTGCCAGATCTAGCACTTGTTGCTAAAAATGAAGCATAATGGCCGCAAACATTTTTTTGCCTGTTTTGTTCCAAATGAAAGTGATATTTGCACTTAATTTTAACACCAGCTAATAGCTAATTGCTGATAGTTAAAAGAAGAGTGCAACATTCAAATAAGCTAGCACTATTTGCACTTACCTCGTGGTGGGTGCAGCAGTAAAAATGTGTGCAAACACCTCTGGCTCCACATTACACCTCTGGAATCACCTCTGAATGAGTGTCTAAATCCCTGAACACAAGCGGCCCGTATATGGTTGAGGTATTTTCCAGTACTATTATCTCGCAGTTCGAAATCCTGCAAAAACGCCTGTTTGCACAGGGATCGGAATATAATCTGGAGCCTGTAATCAGATCCAGAGTTGTAAAATTTGACTAGAAAGGGTTAAATCAGTGCAATGATAGTACATCTCAATTGACAAACACGTTACTTTAGTTCCCGTGAACAATGTTATGTACCAGGAAGTTAAAACGTGTTCCTGAAATCAAAGGGTGTTTTGGAGTGAAATTCTCTCTTGTGACACATGACCCACTTCAGTAAGAAAGGACGTTGCATAAACTGTAGTAAAAGAACTGCACGTTCAATTTTTTTTTTTTTAAATTTTGATGGGCAAATTAAAAGGCAATCAATTTCAGTACAACACTTTTCCAACCATTGCAGACTAATCACTTTCTATGGTTCAATGAACACTACAGTAAAAAAAGAAACCTTTCCCACTCTCAGCAACCTGCATCCTGAAAGCACAAATACAGGAAGCTGTTTGCATTTTCTGTTTATGTTTCTGAAAATGTTTACGCTTTTAATTTCAAATTAATTTTAGATTACAGTACTTACTACAGCAATACAGAGTCTCACTTTCACATGTGATCAGTTGTGACCAATGGAAATTGCACAATTTAATAATGTTATGAGTATTGCAAGAGCACGTATGTTTATTTGAAGCATATGACTCCATACAGTCAAACAGAAAAATAAGTTTGGAAAAGGCAGGGTACTTGAAACCACAACATCAATAGTTTGCATGGAACTGCACAGCACAACACATATATATTAAAGCAAATAATGTAACAATGTCTGCTGTCAATGACATCTCTGATGGCAGCATCGACAGCAGGCCAAACCCTCAACGTCATTAGCACATACGCAATTTTTCACAAGTGATGGTTTATCGCTGCAGTTAAACTGAGTTGCGTGTACGAGGATTGTATATACATTGTCCTTATGACATTATGAATGAATTCATGAAACGCGTTTTTTAAAAAGAGATTAGTTGATTTTATAAAACAGTATAGAAACAAATGATTACTTTCTTTTGTTTTTGGAAAAAAACATTTATGATAGACATATCTGGGTGGTCATTGTCTGCCGTGTGCTGTATTTATTTGGGTCCAACCTCCCCCAGCCTAACATTGAACCCTACCCCTACATTAATTTTTGCCTATTTGATCACATGATTCTGGGAAAATGGTTTAGAGCCCGTTGCAAAGCTGTGGCCATTTTTTGCACAGTGACTTCTTTGCGATCCAACTGCAATTTTATGTTGTGACTGATATATATATAAATCAGTTAGATCCTGGGCAAAGCTGACTCACGCGGCTTTGTGAAACCACGCGGTGGACCGTCCCGCTCTCTTGAGGAACTCTCTGTTTTTTAAGGACTCGCCTTGAAAATACCAATAACAATGATGGCAGCACCCTAGGGAATGATCACCAACAGAGCGCTGTAATAACGAAGTATCATTTCGTCGTATCTGATGAAACAGGAGCTCCATAGCCCATTAATATTGCGATTCAGAGAGTTCCCCCGTTACACTATTAGCCATCCTATGCTATAGTGTATTATTCGCCAACTGAAACGCTGTGCTATACTTGACAAGCAGCCCCTTCTTTCCTCTCACAATTGGGCACCTGGCTGGGTCCCATTGTGAGTACCTTTTTTCTATTCCTTTCACTCACGGTTGGCACACACTTCTCACGTGGCTGCGCGAAACTACCAGATGTCCCTACAACCCTAGGTCCTGATGAGACCCTATACCGCACAGAGGGTCGAAACGTCGTCGACACAACACAAAAGCGAACCATTAACAAGCGCATATCATTGTATATAGCTGCTGCACATTCTGTATATACACAATGGTCGACTTTTAAAGAATTATGGAAACCTTGTACAAAATACTGTCACAATTTAGCACTGTTATTTGAGGTTCCTGTTTTCACTGGGACACTACGCACAATTGTTTATTTAATTTTGGCTTATTTTTTGATATTGTATATACTGCTTCCTCCGTTCTATACTATAAAATCTAATGTGATATATGCAATCATTGGTATTGGTGGTTCTTTGCCTTCTGACAGCACATTAACCCTTTACATTGCTATTACGCAAAGTATTAATATCAAAATAGATATTAGTCCACAGGAACCATTGTTTCTGAAAGCATCTTACCTACCCTGGTTCCGAAGTGAGTAGGGTTCCCCTGTTTTTGTTCTTGATATAAATCAGTTACAGCACAAAAAACAAGGAGTCCTGTTTCAGTAATAGACACGAGACCGAGTCCGTTTGTATCCTACTACAAATGGTCATGAATGCATGGATAGAGGCCTACAATGGACAGCGGACCTCAATCCTTGCATTCACATTCACAGAATACTTATTTTTTTATTCCACCACTTATCCCTTAATGGCAACATGGGCTGTAATAAAAAAATAAAATAGGCAGTAGATGACTGGCATCAGATGAGTGGGTAACTGTCCTTCTGACAACTGCCTCTCCCAGATGCACCCAGCTGTGGTTCACAGGGTGGAAACTGTTCACAACACACAACTTCAACTTTGCAAATAAGTGCCACCTACTTTGACAGGTTAACCTGTCAATGGTTGAGAAGCGCAATTCTGGTCGCAAAGCATTGATACATTGCACTGTGAATCGGAAAGAGGAGGGAACAGCCCTTTTCATGGCCTCTCCACCTTCCCTGACGCCTTGCTGTTTTGTGCTCAGAAATGTGTATTTTTTTCTGGCTCCAAAGATTTGCAAATACATAACAGTTCAGTATATTCGGTTCTCAATCACTTAGTGTCTCAATGCATCTGTTCCTATTTTTGCCCAACTGCAAGTGCTACAAGTTGCTAAGGGCCATATATGCAAAGCTTTTTTGGAAGTCGCAAATGACCCGCTTCACAGAATCGACTGCAAAAAAACATTTTTAAATCTACAGAAGCCAAATCGCGATTCTGTAACTTGTTACTGAATTGCAATTTGGTTTTGCAAATCAGTATTTAGAAGGGGTGTGTTTAGGGCGTTCTTTCCAAATACTGATTCGCAGCGGTATGTATTAATATTTTACAAATGAATTCCATTCACAAAACATTAGTATTCTACCACTTTCTCGAAGGAGGTAATAACCCGTTTGCAAATGGGAAGGGGGCCCTTTAAGGAAAACGGGCTGCATTTAAAAATAAAATTGCTTTATTTAAAAGCAATCACAGACTTGTTGGTGTGGTGATGCCAGCAGTTCACCATCCCTGTCATGGCTGCGATTCCAAGTGGGTCTCAATTCGCTACCGACTTCAGTAATATTTATGAGGTAGGTTGATTTGAGACCCCACTAGTATTCGCTAATTTTAGAATAAGTCTTGAGTACATTAGGAATTGTGAATTCCTAATTGCGATTCTGTAATATTTATACATTTGGGGCCAGATGTATCAAGCTTTTTACCAGTCGCAAATCGGCCCGTTTGCGAACGGTAAAAAGCCTTTTGGGATGTATCATCCCAAAAGGTAATTGCAAAATAGGGAATCGCAATCTTTGCGATTACCTATTTTGCTAATGCATTTAGGGAATCGCAATTTGTCATTCCCTAAATGCAATGCAGGAAGCAGTTAAAAATTGCGACCCTGCTTTAAGGAATCGCAAATTACCACCAACTTACCTTTTTTGGGGGTGCAGCAGGGTGGCTTTTTGGCCCCCTATCACCCTTGAAATTGCATTCGCCATTTGCGATTACCAATTTGGTAATCGCAAATTGCGAATGTCTTCCCATTCATTCCTACGGGCCTCTAGGCCCATAGGAATGAATGGGAAGGGATTCCTTAATAGCGAATCGCAATTTGCGATTCGCTATTAAGGAATATGTAGGAATCACAATTTTTTTAGCGAAACCTACATACAATGCATTTTGTGATTTCATAATAGCGAATCTGTAAAATTCGCTATTATGGAATCGCAAAATGCAATGTTGATACATCTGGCCCTTGGACTTTTTTTTTTTAATAAATCTTTTTATTGAGTTTTCAGGTACAGACAGACTATACAGTAGTAACATCAATTGCGATTAATCAACTTTAGGTTACATTATGTCACTGGGGTATGGTGTGATTAGGCTGTCTGATTGTTTGGGTGTGTTATGTCTAGTGTGAGCGGGATGTAGGCTTGGGGATACCCTGGGTCTGTGTTTACAGTTTCCAATTTTTGGGCTCTGTCAGTGTATCTCTTCTGCTGATATGGATTACATACTTGTGTTATTTTCAATAAACCAACTGGGGGTGTAACTCGGGAAACGTGGTTGGGGGTGGGTTTAGGGCTAATTTTGGCTTGTCGTTTTCTGTGGCCTGGTTGCATTTGGGCTTTGTTTTCTTATTGTAGTGTTTGTAGGTGCATAGGATGTCCTGGGGGGGTGGGAGATGATTGTGTGATCTCTATGTGTGAGGGGTTGGAGGGGGGAGAGAGCGGGGGGAGGATTTCTGCGTGTGTTTGAATGCGGGTGTGAGGAGTTGTGGGTGTCGACGCTGTCAGGGTGGCCGTCGGGGATTCAGTGGGCGTCTTATTTGTTTGTTTGAAGCTTTGGAGGAGCGTTGCCCATTCCATGGAGACATGGCGGCGACGTATCCCTCGTGCTTCTTCAAGTCTGATTGCATCTTCCTCTGCTGCGCCCCATTTTATGACGGCCCCTTTTCAGGCTTCTATTGGAGGACCTGTGGTGTAATGCTTCATTTTGCTAGGAGTAGGGCTAACAATGCGAATCGTGTTTCTATTTTCCTCCCTTTCTGGCACCTGAATATTCCCAGGGTGCAAGCCTCCCATGTGTTAAGGCGCGCTAGGCCTGTGGTCTCTTGTAATGTAGTGTGTATTTTTGACCAGTACGACTGTAGCGCGGGACACGTCCAGAGCATGTGCATGAATGTGGTGGGCAGGTGGCATCGCGGACATTCGAACTGTGTCTCAGGGTAGAATTGCTTAAGCCTGGCTGGTGTCAGATACGCTCGGTGCAATATGTTAAATTGGATATTTTTAAATCGTTAATTCCGCAACTTTCTTGTGGTGCTCTACGTCTGTCAGCCATTCTTTGTCATGTAGTGCGTGGCCAAATTCCTCCTCCCATTTTAATCGGAGCCAGGTGAGCGGCGTGGACGTGAGCTCTATTATGGATCTGTAGAGCCATGTGATAAGATGGCTCCCTGTGCCCATGTTCAGTATCGTGTGCAGTGTGGGTTGTGTCTTAGGTTCTCCTTCCATTAGGTTCCATGTCTGTTTGCAGTCGGAGATGATTTGCCTGTGTAGGAGAAACTGACCGGTTGGGAGCCCGCTCCCCTCTGTCAGACTCTCGAAGGAGGCGAGGTGTCCATCCGTGAACAAGGACTCCACTTCTGTGAGAGAGTGTTCTGTCCAGACATGCATGTCCTTGGACGTGTAATGGCCACGCCCCCAGGGGAGACCCGCTGAGTGGTGTATTGCGGGATAGGCGGTGGAGCCTCAGCATGCAGGACCTGACCACCGTCACCTGAATGGGGTGAGCTGGGTCTGGTCGGGTACCTGGGAAAAGAATAGGGTGTATCGCTGGGACTGTCAGGGGCCCTGATTTTGCATTCGTTTTCTCTAAATGGCATCCGGCTGTCCAGCGTGATATCCATTGTAACTGTGCTGCGAGAAACTAGGTCTCAAAGGATGAGGCGCTTAACCCGCCCTGGCCCCTTGGTAATTGCAGCATCACCAGGGCTACCCTTTAACGCCCTCTCCCCCAGATCAGTGAAGTAGCAGGGAGTTTAGCTCCCGGAAGAAGGTTTGTGGAGGGATTACTGGAACGTTCACAAAGAAATAGAGGAGGCGAGGTACCACCACTATTTTCGATAGGGCCACCTTCCCTATGGGCACTAGAGGTAGCGAACGCCAGAAGTTAATCTGGGTTTTGATGCCACTTAGAGCTCTGTAGTGATTGCCCTTGAGAAGATCTTTCGGGGTGTGGTAGAGCCTGATTCCCAGGTACCTCAGAGCATCTCCGTTCCATGCCAGCCTGACCGCCCAACATTTATTTCTCGTGGGTGGTGTCTGGGTGGAGGGGGTAGGTAGTAGACTTTCCCCAGTTCACCTTCAGCCCGCTGCATTCCCGAAGTCGTCCAGTGTGGCCCAGAGGGGAGAGAGGTCCATGGTGATGTCCCTAATATAGATTAGTAGGTCATCCGCGTATAGTGACATGCTGTGAATGTGGCCCTCTAATGGGATGCCCCAATATTCTCCTCCCTCACAAAGCCTGATTGCTAGTGGTTCCATTGTGAGGGCAAATAATAGGCGGTATAATGGGCACCCTTGACGTGTTCCGCGGGTCACCTGGAGAGGGGGTGAGTGTGTCGGCCGATGCGGACTCAAGACGTAAGGCCAGTGTATAGCAATTTGGTGTATGCCGTGAGCTTGGGACCGACCCCCACCCGCCGCAGCACCGCAAACAGGTACTGCCATGCCAGGGTGTCAAAGGCTTTTTTCAAATCCAAGATGAGGCACGCGACGTTTGGGAAGCGGCCCCTTACCCCGTCCTGGACATGGAAGAGTCTACGGATGTTCTGTGAGGTGTTTCTTCCAGGTACGAATCCGCATTGGTCAGGGTGTATGAGGTTGGGGAGTGTCCCTGTGAACCTGTCTGCTAGGATTTTGCCCAATATCTTGCCGGTTATATTGGCCGGTACGATGATCTTAGCAAGGGGTCTCGGTCTGGTTTAGGGAAAGTTACAAGCGTGGATTCGCGCATGGGCTTAGGAAGTTCCCTAGTCTTCAAAGTCGCCTTAAAGACTGTTTCTAGCCTTGGTGCTAGCTGGGAAGAGAATGTACTGTAGTATTCTAATGGGAAGCCGTCATGGCCCGGAGCTTTGTTTTTGGCTAGGTTGTGGATCGCGTTTTTGATTTCTGTCGGTGTGATCTGTTCATATAGGGAGGTCCTGTCTGAGGTGGCTAGTCGTGCCATGGTGATGGGATTCAGGATCTTGTTTATGTGTTCCTCTCTATCTAGTGTCGGCTACCTGTAGAGTTCTGCATAGTATTCGTGGAAGGCTTGCAGGAACTCCGCTTGTGTATGAGTGAGGATGCCCGCTGAGTTTGTGATGCTGGTGACTGGTTGTGTGTCTTGGTTTTGCTAGATTGGCCAGGCTAGCAGGGTCCCGGCTCGGTCCCGCTCTCGGTGGGTTCTAGCTGCGTATGCTCTGAAGTTGCATCTACGTAAGTCTGCGCAGGCTTCCGCGTATTTGGTCTTAGCTTCTGTTAATTATGTGAGGGGTATCGCACCAATGTCAGCATCTTTTGATAATCTCACCAGGCGTGTTTCTGTCGTTTGTATGGTTTGCTCTAGTGTCTTTCGCAGCCCCATGATTTGTCTCATGCAGGCTCCTCTCATGACCACCTTAAAGGCATCCCATTCTAGTGCTCTGGATGGCATAGTGTGTGCGTTTTTAGTAAAATAGTTTTGGATACTTTCCCTCTGTTCATGCCGAAATACCGGGTCTTCGAGGCAGTCTCGTGGTAGTCGCCATGTAGGGATCGGTGGTAGGGGCGGGTGCCATCGGAGGGTTACGACGTAGGCGTCGTGGTCTGAGAGTACCCTGCCCAGGTAGTCTGAGTGTTGGATCATGGGGAGAATTGTGGGTGTGCATAGGAACCGATCCAGTCTTACCCGTAAATTGTGGGGAATGAAGTGGAAAGAATAGAGTTTAGTTGTCGGGTGTGTGTGCTGCCAGGCGTCTGTTAGTGATCAATGGTTCAATCATGCGCGGAAGCGAGCTGTTTGCGCGTGGGTGTGGGAGGTTGGGATGGGTGGTTGGGATCTGTCTAGATTGAGGTCTAGCGTGCAGTTATAATCCCCTCCTAAGATCCATGGTGAGGCGGTATATTGGGCCAGGCTTTTAGATAGAGTCTCCCAGAACGTTGCTTGTTTCGAATTGGGTGCATAGATACTGCCAATTAGCACTGGTTGGCCGTCTAATAGACCTTACAGTAGTGCATATCTTCCTTCAGTGTCTACTTTTCTGCTGGTCTCTAAGAAGGGAATCCCTGGCCTGAGCCATATTAGCGCCCCTCGTGCATACACCGAATATGTAGTAGCGCAGAAGGTACCCCGCCATAGTTTTTGAAGTTTGTTGAGTTCCCCCATAGTGAGGTGTGTTTCCTGTAGTAGTATGATCTGCGCTTGATGACGCTTAATGTATGCGTGAATGGCGTAATGCTTCCGTGCGGTGTGTATGCTGCGGGCGTTTAGAGTGAGGAATTTAATATCTGTTGTAGGCGTCATGGAGGTATACAGGTTTCGCAGGGGAGGGAGGGGGACTGGGAGGTCATGACTGGGGCCCCCGGTTGGAAACAAATGTGCCTGGTGCATGGCCTGAGTGTGTTGTTGAGTGTAGTAGCCCTACGTTCAAGGATGGGTGTGGGGTTGGGGTGCAATGCGGGATTGAACCATAGCTGTAACGGGTTGAAGACCCAATGCTTGAGATCTGCTGCAACCGACAGCACATCTAAACTGGTACTAACATGTACCCTCTAGTGTATCGTGAGGGGGGTTTTCCCGGTCCGCATGTCATTCCGGGGCTCCTATTTGGGGGGATAGTGGGCCCCGTGGGTCTGCGTGCATGGCATGTAGGGGCCTTGGGTGCGAATGATCACGTGTCATGGCTATCCGTAACATGTGTTTGGTAGCAGTAGTGATAGTGTCGAAGGGTCGTTAATGTGGGGCTCAGTATGTGAGTATGGTAGCTATATGAGTGTGTCTGCTGTTTGCGGTGCGACTGTTTTGTTTGTGTTTTTTTTGTCCTCATTCGCCATCAAATATACACAGAGTGATTTAAAATTTTCTCCGTGGTCCCCCCTCTTGTTTGGCACCAACTAGAGAGCTCTGTATCCAGATGGATGCACTTTACACAGAACCTCTCTTTCCCGTACTTGGTATGCTCTGCCCTTGTCACTGGGAATCTCCCGAGAGCAACCAGAGGGGTAAAGTATCACAGTGTAGAGGCATAATCATTGGACAGTATTTATACCGTTGTCAAGGGTATCTAGCCATCCTACACATGGTAACCAATAATCCCCTTTCTTGTTTTCGTTATTTCTCAAGCCTCTATCCAACTTCATTGTGTACTTGATAGAATTTACCCAATCAAGAAGGTTCGGAGATATGGTTTTAATCTAATATTTACAAATTTCTCTCCGTGCAAGTAAAATTAAATAAAATACTAAATTATTTTCTTCTTTAGACATAGACTCGTAATTTGGTAAGACCCCAAAAAATACTAGCCTTATGCTTACCTGTATATCCCTCCCAAGCATGTCTTTGATGGCTTTGCTTATACTAACCCAAAAATGGTGTAACATTGGGCAGGTTAAAAACATGTGTACGTCATCTGACTTTTCCTGGGAACATTTTGGACATTTCGGTATGGCTCCTTTCGCAAACTTGGAGAGCCTTAAGGGGGACCAGTACACCCTGTGGAGACAAAAGATGTGATTTCTCCTTAGGTTTGCAGCTTGAACAGTGGAATACAAGATGTTATAAGATACTTGCCATAATTCTTCTGAATGTAGGCCAGGCAAGCACTCTCCCCATAGATTCGATGGAAGTTTAAAATCGCCGTCTGCCAACTATACCAGGAGCCAGTATAAGTTTGCCACCTCCTTCTTCCCATTTTTTCTTTTGAGTGCATTCTCCAGATCATTGGATACACCAACCATTGTTCCGACAGCTTAATGCCAGCTTTTGATTTGCAGGGATTTAAACTTTGATAATTCATTGTCTGTAATGTTCCTCAGATTTTCCCACGAGAGCAACATACCCTCTGGTGCTAGTTGGACCCAACATAATATTCCTGCTGTTTTTAGGGGAGTCGTTAAAGAATCTTTGGTCCATTCCGGTGACCCTGGAGCATCCCAAATAGGAGCTAGTGCACTATAATAGCTTATTTTCAAAGACTTCCTAATTTTGGACCAGGTATAGGCTAGGCCATTTAGAGTCTTTAGGCGTACCCTTTTGAAAAATCTTGGATCACCAAATTTGTAAATAAACCCTTGGTCGCCTCCCTTTAAGTCTGTCAGCATTTCCTTAAAAATAATCCTGATATCCGAGCTGTCTGGTTCGTTTAGAAGCATTTTTCCTGCCCTCATTAGAAATACCCATGCGTGTAAAACAAGGTCAGGTAGGCACAATCCTCCCCTGTTCTTTTTCCTCCGTAGTTTCTTCCACGAAATCCGTGCACTCTTTGAGGCCCATATAAAGCTGTTTATTTTTGCCTGCAGTTTTTTCAGACCCTCTTCTTTGAAGACTAGGGGGATGTTTTGAAATAGGAAAGTAAGTTTCGGTAAGACCATCATTTTTATTAGGTTAACTCTGCCAATTATTGTTAGAGGTAAATACGCCCAGCTCGTAAGAGAGTCACATATCTCTTTACTAACTTTGTGGAGATTTGTAACTGTGATTTTTTCAATATTCTGTGTGATCATAATGCCCAGGTATCTAATTTCATTTTTCATTAGATGTGTGTGTGTGTATCCATATTCCATGACATACATTCAGTTTTGGAAGCATTTGCCTCGTACCCAGCTACCTGGCCAAACTGAGATGCCAAGTTGTATATTATTGGGATTGCCGTATTTAGATCAGACGTATACACCATCAGATCATCGGCGTATAGTGCCACCTTTTTCTCCCAGCTTTTATATTTGAAGGGTAATATTCCAACATGACGCCTGATCTTGCCAGCAAACGGCTCAATATACAAATTGAACAGTAAAGGTGATAGCGGGCACCCCTGCCTTGTCTCCCTCTGGATTTTAACGGGAGCAAACATGTTCCCATTCACTAAGACTCTAGCTAAGGGACATTGATAGATCAGATTTACTGTTCTACAAAAAATTTCTCCCAGATTGCACAATCTTAATATCTGCATTAGATAGGGCCAGTTGACTCGGTCAAACGCCTTAGTGGCATCCAGAGTGATGACAGCCAGTGGTACATTATAAAGCGTTGCTAAATCAATTGCCCCAATCAGGTTGTAAGTGAGGTCTTGAATTCCTCTTCCTTGGACAAAGCCTTTCTGATCTTTATGTAAAAGCCTACCTATGACTCCTTTTAGCCTCTCTGCCAAAATCTTGGCAAAGATTTTATAGTCAAGATTAAGCAGAGAGATAGGTCTATACGAGTCACAGGAGCTGGGTGATTTTGATGGTTTGAGGATTAGAGTCACTGTGGCCTCATTCCATGATTGCAGCATACTCCCTCCCTCTTCGAAAATGTGAGAAAAAAGCCTTTCCATTACTGGAATGAGGGTCTCCATCAGGCACTTATACAGTTCCGCAGGTAACCCGTCCGGTCCCGCAGCTTTGCCTGATTTTCCTGCCGCTATGACTTTTTTTATCTTGCTCATTATTATTGGGCTGTTAGATTCATCCTCATTGATTTTGTTTGGGGCATCTTGGTCAAGCCAGCTTGTGATTTCTTCATTTCGAACGTTTTGATCTTCTCGGTATACTTTTTCGAAATGCTTTTGGAAAGCCTCTTCTATCTCTGCAGGATTCTTAAGTATGTTCCCTGAGGCCTCGCATCTTATCTCTCTTATATTTCCCCTTGCTAGGTCTTGTTTGGCCTTCCAGGCTAAGAGCTTTCCACAGCCTTCCCCATACTCGAAGTGAGCAAGCTTGCTCGCATGCCATTTGCTTTTTAACCTTGCATCAATTACCCCTACCAGTTCTAGTTTGAGAGGTTGCATCTCTACCGAGATATCTTCAGTCGACAGGTTGTTTCCTTGGGTATTGTGCCTTTGCTCTAACTTCTGAATCCTACACTTGATCTCCTCCACCTCAGATCTGTATTTTTTTTCCCAATCTGCAACGATGTTATACACCCTCTCAAAAAGGCTTTATTGGAATCCCACACTATTTCTATTGGGGCACTATCAATGTTGTTTAAAAAGAAGTCCCTTGTCTCTCTAGTTAGTCTCTCTATCACTTCCTCCTCTAGCAGAATGGCACGATCTAATGTCCATCTCCTAGACATTGGTCTGGCTGGGAATTTTAAAGCTAGAGTTACTACCGAGTGATCCGATAGATGTTCCCCCATGTGTTTTACGTCCTTCACCCAGTTTTTCAGATCAAGGCTGATTAAAAAGAGATCTAATCTGGACTTATGTCCATATTTTTTGTTATGGAAAGTATATCCTCTTCTATTTCCCATTTTATCTCTCCATACATCAAGCCATCCTAGCTGTTTCATAGCGTTCTTGATCGTAGATCTCATCTTGCAATTTTGTATTGCTCTACTCTTTAATGAGCGATCTATAGCTGGGTCCAGACCCACATTGAAATCTCCTGCCAGAATTAGAGGGGCTGGAAAATTTAGTAATTCAGAGAGCAGGCCTCTGAAAGGGGCTGGATGGTCTATATTGGGACCATAGTATCCTGCTACAGTAAATTTCTGAGAGTGACATTTTATTTTGGCTATGGCCCATCTTCCCATCTTGTCTACCTTACTTTCTTCTCCTGTAATTGTAGGGTTTCATCTGATTAATATGGCCACCCCCTTTGTTGTTAGTTGTTGCGTGGTGCAAACTACATCCTGGATCCAATTTCTGGTTTTACACAGGTTCCTCATCTCGATATCAGTTAAATGAGTCTCTTGAAGTATAAGGATTTGTTCTGGGGCATCCTTCAGATATTGAAAAATCTTTTCCATCCTATACTTTGACATTAGACCGTTTAAGTTCCATGATAGAACCCTCAGATCTGCATTTTGATCAACTAATAAATGTGCCATATCGCTAATATGAGAACAAGAGATATTGGGAACCTATACAGGCGAATCGGACATATTTTTTTGACTTTTTCTCCCACTGCTCCCCACCCTGTGCTCCCCTCCCTCTCCCTCCCTTTTCCCCCACCTAGTCCCTCCCTCAGAGAACCCCCTCTAGTTCTCATTATGGCCCTACCCTGGCCTACGAGGTCCTTCCCCAGGAGTCAGGAATAAACTCAATTTTTAAACTAGCTTAGAGAGCGATTTGGGCTAGATTCGAAAGCTACTTTTTCATTATTATATACCCAGAATTCTCACTACAAACCAGCGGGGTATAGAAAAAATGATACTATATGTCGTACAATGCGATAAATTTCACTTAACTCGTTCCACCCCTGAGATAGATTGTAGGTAGTCCTCTGCTTCTTCTACTCGCCTAAACGTTTGCATTTTATTGTTGTGCATTACTTTTAGGGGTATATTCACAAGAACGTGTGATAACTACCGCAAGAGTAGCGTAACGCAACTTTCAATATCGCAGCCTAGCGCGGGAAAATAACCCAGTGTCAACGTGGAATTCACAACAAGGCGGTACAACCACCACGATGGAGATAAAAACACAAACCACAACACCAAAAAACACGCGATGGGCCAAAGCGCGATGAGGAAATCAGCGACAAGCAGCGCCAGGCCTGCAACACACACCTGGCAGGCGTCAAAAATCACCATAAAAGTAGAACATACACCCACACACAAACTGACCAACACCCAAGCACCATGGAGGCATCCGGAGCAGGCGCAGAGGACGAGCGCAACCCCACAAGCACCCCGGACGACCAGCCTGGGACCTCGGGGACAGGGAAGGGCAAGGACAAGAAGACCAGGAAGACCAAGTTCAGTCCGCAGGCGAACAGGATCATAGTCACGGAGGTGATAGAACACCATCAACAACTCTTCATCACCTCCAACGTGTCATTGGGCACCAAGAATGGAATATGGCGGGACATCGTCGACAAGGTGAATGCCGTCGGAGAGCACAAGCGGACAATGGACGAGGTCAAGAGACGATGGAATGACATCAAGCGGAAGACCAAGGAGAAACTCAGCGCCAACCAGAAGGCATCAACGCAGACCGGAGGTGGGGGCCCAGCACCACAGCTGGAGCTGGATGACATGGAGGAGCTGGTGTCGACAGTCATCAGTATGGATACTGTGGCCGGAGTCGGGGGACTGGACACTGCTTGAAAGGACACAACACAACCGCAACAGGGTGAGTGACCACCAGGTACTGGGGGGACGGGGGGAGATGGCCACAATGGCACACATGCACAAGCAAGCAGGGCACAGTGCACACCCACAATGACCCTGGGTCCTCGCCCAGACCCACAGACTGTCATAATGTACAATGCCATGCTGTCTGAATGTCAACCTGTACCATGCGGCTACATCCATGGGGACACATTGTAATACACCACCTCCCCTTCACATCGCAGGGGCACCGTCAACACCTCCTGCAGAGCAGTCACAGCCACTCTTCACTGATGATGAGGAGGAGGAAAACACCAGCATCGACACCCAAACCATCCAAGACATCATTGACCTCATCCGCCAGCAACCTCCAGAATCAGGGCAGCCCAGCTACATCGATGAGATCCCACCCACCACCCAAACCACCCAGCAGGAGGCACCCACAGCCCCGGCACTCTCCCAAGACCCCCAGGAACAACAAATGGCCTTCCAACGCCGTGTGCTGGAGGGCCAGAGGGAGACGGCCGAGCAGGTGCTGGTAGGGTTCGACCTCATGGCTACCAAACTGGACGCCATCCTTGGGTGTCTATGTCCGCCCCATGGTCTCCAACGAGCCATGACTGACATCGCTGGAGTCGTGACGCGGAGGGAGGAATACCTGTCCACTCAGAGTGGCCCCAGCAATGCCAGCCGTGAGCTGGCACACATGCGGAGGCTCATGGAGGACATGGTGCGGATGGAGGCGGAAAGGATGGCAGCCACCGCTGCACATCAGCGAAATGTAGCTGGGATCTACCAGGCCCTGCTTGTCTTCATCATGGCATTGCTGCCACAAGGCGCGGCGATGATGAATGCTGCTGCCCCCACACCATCCACATCTCCGCCCCCTGGTGTGTCAGTGCCTCCCAGTGCGGCAGGCGTATCCACTCAGGCACCTGATGTGTCCCTGCCACACAGTGCGGCCGGCAATCCTCCTCCGGCCCCTGATGTGTCAGTGGCACACAGTGCCGCAGCAGGTACTGCAACATCCACAGGTGGGGTAGAGCACACATCCGGGGACGAGGACGTGGATGGGATTGAGATCAGAAGGAGGTACTAGCATTCATGTCCGCCACCTTGCCTGTTTCTGCTTGGTGCTGCACATGGCCTCAAGACCTACCACTGACCCCCGATACACTCCGATGCACTCACCTTGGACAGCGACATGGACTGCCACATCCTGTTTGACGACCATTCAAATCAAATCAAATCATGGGACATTTATTCAGCACACAAATCACTCGAAAGTCTCATGGCGCTTGCAGACAGCTCTGAGAGCTTGCTAATTTAGTTGTCGAACAGCCATGTCTTTAACTTCCTGCGAAAGCAGTTGTGATCTGTGATAGTGCGTAAGTTTGAGGGCAGTTTGTTCAAAAAAGCTGGGGCAAGAAAAGAAAAGGACTTTCCTCCATTTCTAGTGGTGCGGATTCTGAGTGGTGTAAGAAATGATTCCTTACTAGATCTCAGGGTCCTACAAGGCTTGTACCAACTTAGCTTTTTGGCCCAATACCCCGGGCCTGTTCCGTACATATTTTTGTGTGTTAAACAAAGAATCTTGAAGCGAATTCATTTTCTGACTGGGAGCCAGTGTAGGGATCTCAGGCTGGGGGCCGAAGGGGATCTAGGCGGAAGATTGAGAACCAGCCTGGCCGCAGTGTTCTGCAGAATCTGAAGCCTTGTAAGAAGGCCTTCGTTAATTGAAGACAGCAGTGCATTGCCGTAGTCCATGCGGTTGATAATCAGTCCCTGAACTAGTGGTTTTCTGGCCTCCATCGGAATCCATTTAAAAACCTTTCGTAAACTACGCATCACGGCAAAACAGGAGCCAATTATATGGTTAATCTGGCTTTTCATTGACAATTGATTGTCCATATGGAATCCTAAATTCCGTACCGACTGTTTTGGAATTGGACAGGGGCCAAGGTTCGGGGGCCACCAGTCATGTGACCAGTATTCATGAGCCTTGCCAAAAAGCACAATCTCAGACTTGCCTCAGTTTAATTGAAGGTGATTTGTGCTCATCCACCTATCGACTTGGGACATGCATTCTTTAAATCGCATCTTTGTCTCAACCGGATCTGGGCCAAGGGTGATCAAGATCTGAGTATCATCAGTATATGATACTACACCAAAGCCGTGAGATCTGATCACCTTGGCCAGCGGTGTCAGGCAGAGATTAAAAAGAGTCGGGCTCAAAATAGAGCCCTGTGGCACTCCCATTTTGACTGGTCTACTACATGAAACAGTGTTTCCCACCTGAACCGTTGTAGCTCAGTCAGTTAGATAACTTTTGAGCCATTTTAGGGCATTTCCCCTGACACCAATCTCCCAGAGCCGATGTTCCAGAATGCTGTGGGAGATGGTGTCAAAGGCAGCGGATAAATTTAGCAGGACTAGAATTGATGACTGACCTCTGTCCAATGCTAGCCTGATGTTATTTGTTACCTCTACCAGTGCTGTCTCCGTACTGTGGGTGGCCCGGAAACCCGTTTCCCGGCGGACAGACTGGGGACTGTACCCTTCCCCTTCCGCAGTACAGGTCATCCCCGGATGTACACTGGCTGGCCCTCCACGAGCCCATATTGTGTAGTATGCTCGGCATTGCCCTGTACCGCTCCAGCTGCATGACTGCACTGGATGTGCAAATAAACATCCAGTGACGCACTGCTGTGTAATGTCTTATGTCATTCATGTATGGATGTGTGGATGAATGTGGGGACAGTGCCTTCCCTTGCGTCAATGATGTTCATCCTGTGGGATGCCAGTCAGAGGGTGCGACATTGCATTTTGTGTACCAGGTCCCGTGAACACTACAACAGGGACACACGCATCAGTCACTTCCTTGTCCGGACATGGACTGGACCACGCCCATATCCCACGAGTCATTTTTGCAAGCCCTGCGCTGGTCCGGCGTACGGCAGTACAGACCACTCCGCTTATGCCCCGAGGGGGGGCACTCATTGCTACCCGGCGCAGCCGTACTCGCTTGTGGTGTGCAGGTCACTGGTCTAGTTGTCAGCATCTTTATCACAATAGAGAGTGAGAGAAGCAAAACAGTTGCAATCTCCCAAGATTAATCATATCACAAAAGGCAACTGCTGTTGTCTGTTTATCCCTTGCGGGTATGCAGACTATCAAATAAAGTGGAGAAAGGTGAAGGACAACGTCTACGAGGTCCCAAATCGTCCGTGCTTCATCAGAATCACATCGGATAATGGTATCCAAAGGTATTGGTATCCAAAGATATTGGAGAAGACGCCTCACTCACTTATCGTGACATGCTTCATCATGGGCGTCTTTCCACACCCAGGTAAGATGGTACTACCTGGGCGGACTCAACCAATGATATTATGGGAGTTCTTATATAAAATAATAACTGGTCATGCAGGGAACCAGATGGGTGACGTCACAGCCACTCCCTGAGGGCAGGTTTCCACACACACCACACCCATCCGGCACAGGCGTCACAGGCCATGTGACTCCGCCAATATAAGGGGCCGACGACGTCACATGCCCCTCTTCTGGTGGTGACTGGATGACGGACGCTCCATGGTTCGCGCTCATATAGGGCCCATGAGTTGTTGCGCACAGGGTTAGTGGCATCCGAGGCCTTGCGGCCGGCACGGGCCTAGCACCACGTGGCGCAGACTGGGGTTGCACAGGGTTAGTGGCATCCGAGGCCTTGCGGATGGCACGGGCCTACCAACACGTGGCGCAGACTGGGGTTGCACAGGGTTAGTGGCATCCGAGGCCTTGCGGATGGCACAGGCACCCCGCCACGGGACGGTGACTTTGGGTGCACTGAGTCAGTGGCACCTTGAGCTGCTGAGCGGGTGTGCAGCCTGCGCTGATGCCCTGTCCCAGCGGTCTGGACAGCTCAGGTTTTGTGTGCCCTGCTGGACCGCAGTGTAGGCCAGAGCCAACGGGCAGCGCGGGCCTACCGCCCCGTGGCGTCGCTTCCGGGATCCCAGAGTTGGTGGCACCCATTGGGCTGAGCGGGTGTGCAGCCTGCGATGGTGCCGGGTGCACTGGTATGTCCTCTGCCATGGAGTAATCAAGACCCAGCACCAAACGTGAGACCTGGTGGCCTGCGGAGTGGGGCTGCATGATGTGGAGGGTGCCATGTCCGCGGGCCCTGGGCTTGTGGCTTGCAGCGGCATGTGGTGGGACCTCCTGTCTACGCACCAGTGGCGGAAGGTGAGCATTGAGGCCTGGGTGTGCATGGGCCGGCATGCTCCGATGGGCAGCGGGAGGGGTTGGGGTGCCTCTGCCTGGGTGTGCATGGGCGGGCAGGCGATGTTGTCTTGTGCAAGTGTGTGTACTGTGCCAGTCATGTACCTGGGCTCTGTTTCAGCTGACGGCTCTGACTCAGATGTGTGACCTGGTGTCCTGCTATGCATACCAGCACGTGGTTGGGGACACACCGGTGGCAGCAGGTGAGCAGTTTGGCCTGGGTGCGCAGGGGCGGCACGTTCTCTCTCTCTCTCCCTCTCTTCCTCTCTCTCTCCTCTTCTCTCTCTCTCTCTCTCTCTCTCTCTCTCTCTCTCCCTCTCTTCCTCTCTCTCTCCTCTTCTCTCTCCCTCTCTTCCTCTCTCTATCTCCCTCTCTTCCTCTCTCTCTCCTTGGCTCTCTCTCTGTCCTCTGATGTGCGCAGGACACACCTTCTCATCATGTTTTTTGTCTTACAGGCTGTGACCTACGTATTGTCCCGAGGGGAGCGGCCATGTGTCTTCATTTCATTTCGTTGTTCATTTTAATAAAGTTTCATTTGTTGCTTCGAAAGTGAATGTGTGCTGCTCATTTCTGTGATGACACATGCATGTCACCAGTTGTGATTGTGCGGCATCAAGCGGAATATTTTGTACATATTTAGGTGTGGCTGGTGTGGCATGTCTTTGGTCGGGGGGTGCCAGGGAGGGGTGGTCCTGGGGGTGGTGGCGGTGGGTGTTGTGGCCCTCTTGGGTATCCGGGCCGCATGATGGGTGGCTCCATGGCATCTGTTGCCCTTGGGTTGTGGCCCTGGGCTGTGCTCCTTTTGTGGTGCTGGCTGCCGTCCGACTTTACACCAGGTCAGAGCAGGTGTAGATTTCCTGGTGCTAACGCGCCTTATCGCCTGTTTTGTGTTTTTGTCGCCGATGTTCTGGTCGTTGTGAATGTTGAGGTGTGATGTTGTCGCGCCTTTTGGCACGGGAACGCCCACTCTGCATCTCATTAGCGGTAGTTGCGCGGGTCTTCTGTGGCGTTGTTTTTTGCGGCTGCTATCGCGGGTAAACTGGTGCTGTGGGCTGTTAACACTGGCTTGTGAATGGGGGGATAAATTTATCACGACTTTGGCTGCGATAAAGTGCCGTTAATTCGGCGATAGCTCCTTGTGAATATGCCCCTTAGTGTAGCTGGGAATTTTAGCTGGGCAGTTGCACCCTGTTTTCTAAAGGGGTCTAGAAGTTTCCCCAACTCCCACTGCTTAGTTGCTGTGATGGATGAAACATCTGACGGTATTTCAAAGGTTATTCCTTCCGCATGTAGTGAATTTAACTTAAGTGCCTTATTCAAGATTTCATCTTTCAGATTGTACGTTAAGAAGTGAACTAATATTTTCCTAGGCCTGGTTTTGTTTGGATTCAGTGTGAAGGGGTCCTTGTGCACCCTCTGAATATCCAACATGAGTGTTTGTGCTGGAGTGTCAATTTGAATGGCTTGCTTGATCAATTTAACCACAAACTCTTTGAGGTTGTTACCTTCCTCCCCTTCCGGAATCTTAAGCAGACGTATGTTATTTCTCCTTTGGGAGTTTTCCAGGGATTCTAGCTTATCCTGAAGGCCCATCTCCCTTTCTTTTAACCTGCTTATATCCTTTGTGATTTCTTCTGATTTTGAGACTTGCTCTGTTACAGTGGATTCCAGTGCTTTTGTTCTGGTGGCTAATGAGTCTAATTTATCCTCCAATTTTTCACACAATTGTTTTATTTCAACTTGATTTCTTTCTGACACCGCAAACCTGTTACTAACTTCTGTTGTTAGCTTTTGCAACAAGCCTGAAACTGACTGTGAAATAATCTGGGTTGCAGGATCTACAATGTTTGCCGTTTCCACACTTTGATCTACCGCCTGCTCAATAATAGTCTCATCTGAATGATTTTCTTCAGAACAACCCGGCTGGTTCATCAGGACTTTTTGTTGTTGTTACGTCTCCTCTGTCTTTATCTTCACCATCTGCCATCCTCGTTTCCCCCTCGCCTTCAAGTAACTGAAATCTATTTGGACTTTGGATGCCTACTGGATAATCGGGGTACTCAGGGTGTTCCGACAGCTTTGAGGTATCACTTAGGGCAGTGGTTCCCAAACTGTGCGCCGTGGCTCCCTGGGGAGCCATCAAACCTAGCTAGGGGAGCCACGCACCAAGCACTTTAATGTATTTAATGTTGAAGGATCTGTTGGCTTCAGTTAAACTAATTAGACTTAAATGCACAATGTCGATGATTTGTAAGTGACATGCCTAAAGCTGTAAACGTAGTGCTCTAGTGATGGCATGTCGAAGGCGATGACCTCCAAATTTCACTGAATCCCCACGTTCCAACACTCCCAAAGTAAGCAGAAGATGCCTGATTTATTTTGTTAGACTCGTTAATAGTTTTGTTTTTTTCCAAATGCATTTTACACCAATGCAAGTTATCAGGAAAGTACAATTGTCTTGTCTATTAAACACACAAAGTATTATTAAGTATTGACATTTGTACTTGAACCATAGGTACTTCCAGTGCACATTTCTTTCAGTACACATACATTTCCAGACAGGCCTGCTCTCTCCTTGAGCACAGGGAAGTAAAACACCATATATGACATCATGCCAACATTTGGAAGCAAGAAAGAGGGACGTTTAAAAAAGTAATAAGAGGAATTTATTTGGCTTGCATTGATTTGGAGGCAATTTTAGAGAGGAGACAACAAAAATAAAGCTGTATGTGGTTTAAAAAACGTGAGTCACCCTGCTGAGACAGGTGTGTTGGCACGTATGACATGGGTAGAAATGGAAGTGCATGCAAATATTCTTCAAGCGCAGAAACACTTTGGCAATGGGGCCTACACGCATAATGGTGCTATCTAGCACTGTAAGTGGGATAAAAAAAAGTTTGAGAGGGTACTCTAAAAAAGGCATGGGCAAAGAAGTGTAACTAGGAATATTTTATTAGAGGCGCCGCCTTAGTAATACGAAACACCCTACGTATATGATTATAATACCTTCATCAGCTTCATCCCAATTATTTTCAGGGAGAAAAATGCAAGTACTCCAGATGCCGGGCTTACATCCCCCCCACCCTCCAAAAAAAGTAACAGTGGGGAGCCACGGGCAATGGCCAATGGGTCAAGGGAGCCGCGGGTCAAAAAAGTTTGGGAACCACTGACTTAGGGTATTATCCACTATTGGTTTTAGTATCAGTGTACTCGGGGCAACCTTAAAATAACTCCTTAGCGATGGGGTAAGTTTTACTTTCTGCGGATTTTGAGTGTTTTTTTTTATTTTCTTGGACCTTTTCTTTTTAGGAGTGATCCATTCCCCTTGTGTCTCTTTAGATTTGGGTGTCAGTTTTGGTGGTGGAGGTTTTATAAGTTTTTTACTAATATACGCTCCCTGTTTTGGGCTGCTGCCCCAAGTGTCTCTGATTAATTTTTCTTGATGCCCAGAATTAGATTGATTTAAGGCTGTACTCCTCAGAGTGTATCTGCTTTTGTTTCCTGTGGTCATAGTTATGCTTGCACTACCACCACCGTCACTCAACCGCACCACTTTAGGATTTTCCTCCACTTCCTTCACTTCCTTTAATTTCTTTAATTTCTGTGTCCCGTTTCCCTAATTCTCCACATCCACCTCCGCCTTACCTCCTCGTGTGAAGCTTTCTCCCCCACCTTCAACTGTCTGCCTCCCGACCACCTCCGTCCTCCAGTGCCTTCCCTGCAAGTCTGGAAAATCTTGCAGTGTGTCTGTGCTACCTCTACCCTTGCCGCCCTGGATGGGAAAGCTCACCGAGGCTCTACGACCTCAACCAATTTCCCTTGCTGCTCGGGACCAGAAAGGCTCTCGGACTGCTCGCCCCTCCCGGGACTGCTCACCCGCGGACGCCGCCACCGTCACCACTGCGCTCCAAACCAGCTTGCACCCTCCTTCTGTCTTGCCGCCAAACCTCCGCTCCGACGAATCCACCAAAGAGACAGGCAGCTACGCGATCCGTCTCGGGGCCCAGACGCCGGCTCCTGTGAGTTTCACCATTTACTTTGCATTTTTATTTGTTTAAATGTCCGATTTCTATCCCTGCTGGTTGTTACTAGTAATCGTCCTTGCTAACTAACTAAATCGACCCTAACCCGCTGCTCAACTTCGGCATGCCTCTCCTGACTCCCGGAGCCTCTACGACTGGCTACTCGCTGGCCGCCATGTTCTCCCCGCAGTGTGACTGTTGGTAAAGTCTCTGAGTTCTCATCGGAGCTACTTGAGTTGTTGGGGTCGTTTTCGGGTGTGAAGATGTGGGGACCATCTTCATTGTCCGAGGCCGAGAGGTTCGCTCCCAGCTCCACCGCTGCCTGTAGGGCCTTTCACCGTTCCGTTATTATTTGTTCTAAGTTCGGAGAACTTCATTGTTTTATTTTGCGGTTGTAGTCCTGATTGACTTTGAGTGCCCTTCGCCTGCCGTCGTAGGGGTCTGGATGCGTTTGTTTGGTGTTTTCGGGTATTTCTCTTGTTTTGGCTGACTTGTAGGTTCAGTTCTAGCCAGTCCAGGGCTTCCTTTGGGTCTATGAAGAAGACTGTAGCCTCATTGTGTATTACTTTGAGCCATGCCGGGAATAGCAAAGAGTTTTGGACGTTTTTATCTCGCAGAAGTCTTTTTACTTCCAGAAAAGATGATCTTCGTAGCTGTACTGCCCTGGAGTAATCCGGGAAGAGCATGACTTGTTTGTCTTCCACTGTGATGGGACTATTTTGCCTGTTGGCTCGGAGTATGGTGTCTGTCGCGGAAATGGAGGAGTTTGAGTAGTAGAGGCCGTGGGAGGGAGCCCGGGGGTGGGCGTCTTGCTGGCACGCAGTGCGCTCTTTCTATTGAGAAGAAGGCGGTTAGCTCCTCTTGTGGCATGAATGATTTGAGCCAGGCTTCCGTGTATCCAATGGGATCTTTTCCCTCCACCCCCTCCGGCAGGTTCAGTATACGGAGATTGCTGCGCCTAGAGCACCCTTCCAAGTCATCTGTTTTCTCTTCAAGTATCATTACCCTGGCTCTAGGGTAACGATCCTGTTGTGCTTTTGCCTGGGGTTGTAACGTGGAAAGGGCTTTTTCTCTGTCCGCCACTTTGTCCGCCAATCTCCGGTGGTGATCTCCCAGCAGATTTAGGTCGGTGGCAATAGTGCCGAAGCGCTCCTCCATGGTGACTCGCGAGGACCCTGTTGAGTTTGTCCGACATGGTGAAGTTGAGGCCTGGATCTATGGCCTGAGTTTCAGGGTTTGGGGACTTGGTTCGTGTCAAGTTGGGAGGCTGGGGTTGTCCAGTCGCCTTTGGGCATCCCATGGTCGCGTACGGGTGGTCCGCTTGCTGTTCTTCTCTACTGCCTGGGGTCACAAAGCTTCTGAGGTGTCCCGATCGTGGTTTGGTTTAGGCAATGTCTGGCCCCCGGTGATTGTTAGTTGGACTCTCTGGTTGGCTTGGGCCAGTCGGGTCGTTCGTCCTAGTGGCGATGGGTGGGGGAGGTCCTCCGCTCTGCGGTTTCATGACAGGCCTTCTCCGTTTCGCCGACAGCCCTGAGCGTGCTCCTCTCTCTTTCTGGTGCGTGTGTGTGGTGTCTCCCACCATGTGTTGGCGCCATTGGGAGGGGGGAACGTGGCGCTTGCTCCCCGGCTCTGCTTTTGTGTTTGCTTCTGATTGTTAGGTGCACCCCGTCGGGGATATAGTGCCTCTGGTTTGACACGCCCTGCGGCTGGGTGCTGGGGCTGTGGCTAGGCTTCTCTGGGCCCGTTTTTGTTGTTGGTCCTACCCCAGTGGCAGTGGTTTTAGGGTCTCCTGGCGCCTGGTCTCAAGTCTATCACGGTTTGTTGGTGGCGTTAGCCTTGTCTCTTTCAGCGGATGTCGGATGGGGGAAAAAGGGTCCTGCTTTCCCCCTTCCTTTTGCGGTGCCTGAGTTCCTGATGACCCACCCCCGGGGTCCCCAGGTGTCCTTCCTGTATTAGGCCTCGGGCCCCGCTGGTGGTTGAGGCTGAGGGGGGGGAAGAGGAGGGGGGAAGCTGGGACTCACCAGTTGGTTGCTGGTTGTGCAGCTCCTCGTCATGTGGTTGCGGCCTCGCTGCTTACTCCTCCGTGGGTGGCTTCTCCGTGTATCAATGGCAGTTAGGGACCACCGGGTTGCATGGCGTTGTTGAGATTGCTTCCTCTGCTCTCTCCTTGTTGTCTCCGCAGGACTCACCTGTCGACCGGCGCGGTCTGCTCCGGCTGCGATGAGGCTTCGGGTTTTTTCACGGGCTTGGTCTCCGGAGTGCTATCTTCCGCCTTCCGTAGTGGCACCGCGGCAGTTTCATCCGCGGCGATTTCGCTGCTGCCCGCCCCTCTTTAACATCCGCTGGGATGGACGTGTGTCACCTTTCCTGCTGCCGCTGGTGGGCCATTCCCGCTGTGGTTCTGCACCGCTGGGGATCGACGGCACCGTCAGGCTGTTCTCTGCAGTTCGTGGGCAGCTGCCATTTCGGGGCAGGCGCTCTGGTCACGCGGCCGTCTGAGTGCGGTCGCTTGTTCTTTTTACCACACTCCAATGGTGCTACTTGTTGCTGGTCTGATCTGTGGACTCCGCATGAGCCCTGTGGTCGTTTTCGGGGCCCCTACGTGGCTGATGGATGGCGATTGTTGGGCCTGTGTGCGGAGCCTCAGAGAAACGCGTCCGCCATTGTGGCTGGTTTAGCCACGCCCCTTATACATTTGGTCTTTAATACTTATTTGAAGTTCTTGATAAATTGCAGAACATTTGCCTGACTTGTGTTATTAAATGTTATTCAATGACACAACACACAAATTAATTTTAACCAGTGGGGTTATGACTATTGAACTGCATACAATGAATAATGTTGACTGTCAACCTCCTTTCATCAGAAGCACAAACAATAAAGATCACTGTTGCCAAACAAGGCCTTATTGCCCTGCCTGACCATATCACATCTTTTTCCAAACTCCACCTCTTTATGCAGCATCCCAACAGTCAGCTAGCCCCAACTCTATGCAATGGGATTCAGACAAACACTGAAAACCTTGTTGTTTACGTCGTGGAAAAGTAACAACTTCTAAAATGAGAATCAACATCTATCAGTTGAATCTCTTTATGCATGGCTGACATCAGCTTTTGGAATGGTCCTCCAGCTCAGTTCCAGCAGATCTGTTCAGCAAAAGCAGTTAGCACTACAAGAGATTTTCTCTAAAAAGACTGGGCTTTTAGATGAAATCTTCTTTTTCCCCAAGGTAAATCCAGATGCCTAAGTCACATCAGAAACTATTTATCAGCTGTAGGAAGCTGGCTCTCTATATAGTGTACCACAAAGAAGTACACTGTTCAGACAGTCCAGTAGGTCCCCAGTTGGTTTACAGAGGATAAAGTAGATAATACTAACACTCTTTTTTGTGGTAGTGTGGGCGAGCAGTTACGCTTATCAGAGGGTAGTTTTTGTACTCACAGAGGCAATAAATGAGACACACACTCAAAGAATAAATGCAAGACCAGATTAGAAAAATAACACTTCTTTTTTGTGTATGTTTTAAAACCAAGAACTTCGTTCAAAGGTAAGAATGTTTTGTGTTATCAATTTTTTACAAGTAAGTAGCACTTTTAAAGTTGTGCGCCTTTATGAACAATGCAATCCTATGGGAGGAAAAGTCATAAATGCAATAAAGGTAAGTACAGTCGGTTTCAGGGGTTCACCTTCTGGGTTTAGAGTTGCAGCGGGCCAAGGTCCAAAGCACTACCAGCAGTTCCTCTGGAACTGCCTGTGTTTCACCGGGAGCTGAGTGATGGTGAGGTTGTAGCTGGGTGCACTATGATTAAAGGGGGCCACCTGGAAACAGGTTGCACATGGGGACAAGTCCGAGAGCTCCCAAATGGGGACTTGGGTCACAAGGAGTCTTACAACAAGGGACACAGCCAGTTCTTCGGTACCCATGTACATGTAGAAAGGGAAGGGGCTGAAATAGGTTTAGCACCCATGTATGGTGGCAGCAACATAATACATAGGGACAGAGAGGAAACCTTTGACCCTAAAATCCCCAAAGGGAACGTCCCAAAATATGTAGAAGGTGATGACATTACCAAATGATTTACAGCTTTCGAGAGAGCCTGTAGGATGAGGAGGCTTAGTCAAAAATATTGGGGTCTCTTCTTTGGGAACTGTTCTCTGGTAAGTGCAGAGATAGACTCCTCCCACTGAACGAGGCAGAAGCTGAGTCCTGAGTACTGAAGAATACAGAATTAAGTTCAGGGGGACTCAGAAAACCTTGAGTCAGTCCTGGGTTGAGTTTGTGGATTTTCAGTAAAGACACTAGGTGGTTGGTTAAAAGGAAGCAAGGTGCAAGACTATGATGGGCTGTATAAATTGATTATGAAAGAACATCTGTTTAGTAACTGTGTTTCTGAAAAGTTGCATCAATACTTGGTGGACTGTCAGGATCCGTTCCCTCCCGCTCATATGGGGCTCCCTCGGGTCTCACCTGTGGCGGATCCCTTCTCTTTGCAGCTTCCGGACGCGGGGGTACCCGTTGATGACCCTGGGACTCAGGATATCCCGGGCTTCTGGCCCTTTAACCCCGGGGCCTGCCCGCAGCCTGACTCCGCCCCTGATGATGTCGCGGAGCGGGATTCGCCTCCTCAAAAGGGCGGGACCAGCCATCAGGAAGTGTTCGAGCTGAGCGGTGGAGAAGGAGAACGCCAACATCGAGGAACAGCGGAACCCGAAGAACAGAGCCCGACTACCGGAGGAGCACGTATCGGAGCCGGACGAAGACACGAGGAGCCAGGAGGCATTCCCTGCCAAGCGCCCTGCCACGGACCTGGAGGTTCGTGGCTGCAACAGGTTCGTGAGCGACTCCGGGGGTCTGGGAGATGGGTGGCTACCTCCTTCCCGGGTGGCAGTTGATCAGGGGTGGTGTCCAAAGCCTTGGGTACCGGTTATCCCCCCCCCTTCTGCCTCGGTGATTGGATAAACCCCTGCCCCCTCACGTCCCCGATAGCCCGGTGTTCCTTCACTATTCCCTTCCCTAATGACAGCAAATCGCCTGACATTAAGGATTGCTGTTCTCTTGTTTTGTCCACATACTCCTGTCCGGAACACCGTGACGACAAGACGACGTCGGAGAGGAGTCGGATCCCACCGTCGACGACTGCAGGAACGACGTGGTCCCGAACTGTTTTATGTACCCCGATCAGCCAGCCTTGTGAACATAATAAATTCCCCTATAACTACCTGAGTGTCTCATACGTCCTCTGTGCCCCGCGACATGGACCTAGGTCCTACTTCTCCCAAAGAATTGGGAAGGAAGGCAGACCACTGGGTCAAGACTAGGGTGCCTAAAACTACAGCTGGTGGGGGTTACCAAAAGAAAGGGGTTACTAAACCTCCCCAAGGGAAAGAGGGTGAACATCCTAAGGATAAAAGTAAAGAGGCTTCTAAAGGCCCCCAAAAACGTGCTTAAGGAGGGTGGGCCCCAAAACTCTTCACAACCAAAAACTGGGTACCAAGGTAATAATTGTGATCCCAAAAAGTTGTGGTGTCAACTGGAAACAGACTGAGCACCAAACTTGAGTAGAAGCCCTGAGAGATACAGGTGTAAGTGTCACCGTAGTGACTGAAAAACTGGTATCTCCAGGACATGTCCTGGCTGGACAGACATATTCAGTCACCAATGCTGATAATGTTACTAAGGTTCATCCCATGGCTATGGTGTCCTTAGAGTGGGGAGGGGTTACTGACCTGAAACAGGTGGTGATCTATTCTGCAATTCCAGTTGACTGTCTGCTAGGGAATGATCTGGATTCCTCAGCTTGTGCTGAGGCTGAGTTTAGGTCCCATGCAGCCATGCTGGGAACTCACGAATGGGTGTGCATAAAAACCAGAGCACAGTGCAATGCCTATGGAGAAAAAGAGGCGTTGGAGCCTGAAAAGATGGACCAACCCTCCTAGAGAAAGGGTAAGAAGTCTGGGAAACCAGCTTCTGAGCAGCCACAAGCTCAAGTCCCCTCTCCTCAGGGAGAAGACCTTTCAGCCCCAGAGGGAACTGAGCCCAGGAGCTTTGGCCTTACATGGCAGAGCTCTTGGGCCCAGGGGGCCCCTCTAGGGAAGTGCTGTGCCGAGGGCAGAGGACCTGTCCTACTTTTGAAAGCACAAGACAGTAAGCTGCTGCACAGGAAAAGGGAGATGTCAGTGGCTCTCACAGGACCTATTGGGAGACCCCAAACCTGATGCAACCAGGAGAGTGGTAGTGCTTCAGCAGTTCAGAGTTCCTCCTCACATTGGCACATGACATCCCCCTATCTGGCCCTCTTGGAGTAGACTAGTCAGCCATTTCTACTTGGCAAACATGTCCCAGAAGGTGAAGGAGTTTTGCAACTCCTGTGCCACCTGCCAAGCCAGTGGCAAAGGAAGTGGCCTCACAAAGGCCCCTTAATTCCACTTCCAGTGGTTAGGGTACCCTTTGAAAGGGTAGGGCTTGGCATTGTCGGTCCCCTTGACCCTCTAACTGCATCAGGGAACATATTTATGCTGGTTGTAGGGGATCATGTTACCAGGTACCCTAAAGCAATTCCCCTTAGGACTACCACTACTCCAGCAGTGGGTAGGGCCCTATTGGGTATCTTTACCAGAGTGGGGTTTCCTAAGGGGGTGGTGTCAGACATAGGTGCAAACTTCATGTCTGGCTACCTGAAACACATGTAGTCTGAATGCGGAGTGACTTATAAATTCACTACCCCATATCACCCACAAACCAATGACCTTGTTGAGAGATTCAACAAGACCATCAAAGGCATGATCATGGGAATCCCTGAAAAACTCAAATGGAGATGGGATGTCCTTTTGCCATGCCTGCTTTTAGCTTACATAGAAATGCAACAGAAGGGAGTAGGTTGTTCCCCCTTTGAACTTCTGTTTTGCCATCCTGTAAGGGGATCCCTCTGTCTCGTTAAGGAAGGCTGGGAGAAGCCTCTTAAAGAGCTAAAACAGGACATTCTGGACTATGTGCTAGGTCTATGTGCCAGGATGGTAGAGTACATGGGTAAGGCAACTAAAAACCTAGAGGCCAGTCAAGAGCTTCAAAAACTCTGGTATGACCAAAAGGCTGCCATGGTGAAGTTCCAGCCAGGGCAGAAGGTATGGGTATTGGAGCCTGTGGCACCTAAGGCCTTCTAGGGAAAGTGGAATTGTCTCTACCCTTGAAAGCAAAGGTAAGGTCACCTATCTGGTGGACCATGGCACTAACAGGAACCCCAAAATGGTCATCCATATTAATAGTCTAAAACTTTTCCATGGCAGGGCTGAAGTGACTATGCTGATGATCACTGATGAGGATCAGGAATCAGAGAGTGAACCTCTCCCTGACCTCTTCTCAGCAGTCCCAAAGATGGGTCAGTGGATGGAGTTGTCTACTCAGTCACCCTCTCTGCCCAACAACAAGCTGACTGCAGGCACATCCTGCAGCTGTATACTGGGCTCTTCTCCTTAACCCCTGGACAGACACACTGGTGTACCCATGATGTGGACACTGAAGGCAACATGCCTGTCAAAAATAAGATCTACTGACAGTCTGACCATGTTAAGGAGACCATCAGAGCTAAAGTAAGCAAGATGCTGAAGTTAGGTGTTTTTAAACCCTCTCACAGCCCCTGGGTTAGCCCAGTGGTTTTAGTCCCCAAGCCTCCCACCAAGGGTGGAAAAGCAGAAATAAGGTTTTGTGTGAACTACAGAGGTCTTAATGCTGTCACAAAGACAGATGCACACCCCATACCCAGGGCTGATGAGTTGATAGACAAATTGATGACAACATCAGGGTACTGGCAGACTGGTATGGCCCCAGGAGCCAAAGGTAAAACAGCATACTTGACCCCAGATGGGCATTAACAGTTTACCATTATGCCCTTTGGTTTAAAGAATGCCCCTGCTACCTTCCAAAGGTTAGTGAACCAAGTCATGGCTGAATTGGAAGCTTCTAGTGCAGCATATCTAGAAGATATTGCTGTCTATAGCCCCACCTGGCAGAATCACCGGATCCACCTTTGCAAGGTTTTGCAGGCTCTGCAGACTGCAGGCCTCACTATCAAGGCATCCAAGTGCCATATAGGGCAGGGTACAGTTGTATACTTGGGTCACCTTGTAGTTGGAGGCCAAGTTCAACATTTACAGCCAAAATCCAGACCATTCTGGATTGGGAAGCTCTATCCACCCAAACCCAAGTCAGAGCATTGATTGGCTTGACTGGGTATTACAAAAGGTTTGCGAAATGGTATGGTACCATTGTGGTATCCCTCACAGAACTTACTTAAAGGAGATGCTCAAAAAGGTAAACTGGACAGTTAGTTGTCAAAAGTCTTTTGACACCCTTAAAGAGGCAATGTGCTCAGCACCTATTCTCAAAGCGCCAGATTACTCTAGACAGTTCATTGTGCAGACTGATGCCCCTGAGCAATGGATAGGAGTGGTCCTATCTCAAACCAATGATGATGGCCATGACCCACCTGTTTCTCTCATTAGCAGGAGGTTACACCCCAGGGAACAGTGTTGGAGTGCCTTTGAGGGGGAAGCCTTTGCTGTGGTTTGGTCCCTGAAGAAGCTAAGACCATAACTGTTTGGTACCCACTTCCTTGTCCAAACCAAAAACAGACCTCTCCGATGGCTAATGCAGATGAAAGGCAAAATCCCAAAATGTTTGAGGTGGTCCATCTCCCTACAGGGAATTGACTTTGCAGTGGAATACAGACTTGGGACTGACCATACCAAAGCAGATGCCCTTTCCTTGTTCTTTCACTTAGACAATGAAGACTCTCTTCGGAAAGCCCACCCTAAGAGACGCCTCACCAAGCTCATGCAAATTGCCATTGCAGCCTGCGTGTCTTGGTGCAGAGAAAAGCTAAGAGTCGATATGGCACACACCCCTGTGTTTATTGAAAAAAACGTTATGAGGATTTCAGAAAAAGCATAAATAAATGCTAGATGTACATTGTTGAGTTTGAAGAAAACTTTGTTTATATATTTGCATGAACCTTATGGGTCCTGACTTGTGCGCATTGTGTGGGTGCACAAGACTTGTACACCTATGTTAGTACACATCCCTGTGTGCCATGCCTACCTAGCACTGCATGTGGTATAGGTAAGTCACCCCTACTGCAGGCCTAACAGCCCTAAAGCAGGGTGTACTATATTTAACCATTTATGGTGCATTCCTGTCCTCTCCTTGTGCTGGCGCATAATGTGCTTTCTTGTGCCAATGCAGGGACCCTTGCACCCGTTGCAAGGGTGCCTACGTTGTCGGCAGGATTGTTTTTGTGCAGGAAGGGGAACCTAACTGGATAAAAACAATTCTCAGAGGCATTTTCCTCTTTCTAAGTGTGAAAGAGGAAACAATGAGGAGAAATAAAGATATTTCTCCTCATTGTGCCAAGGGAAGGCATAGCATTTTGATGCATTCACAGGTTTACATGTCTTGGTAAATTTGGGAATGTGCCAAAATCCATAGGTCGATACTTGGGAACACACACAATCCATCCATGAAACACCTTCCCAGGGCAGACCAACGCAAGGCACCAACTTGAGCTGCCATGCGCTATTCCAGAGTTACCAAGCCACACAGGGCGATGCAAGGTGGACTTGCGCGGCTTGGTAAATCTCATTATAGAATTTGCGTCTCCCTGCATCTCCTTGTGTAAAATAAACAATAAAAATAGTTTAAAAAAAGTAATTAGAATTGCACGTGGAAGGAGGAGACTTCATTCACAATCGTCTTAAATCAGTCTTTGATCATTAAATGGCATTCAGCATTTGACCATTAATTTCTCTGCACGTTCCGTCAATTTCTGTGGCATAGCCACTGGCTGCAGGTTTGTTTTCCACTACAACACTATTGCACAGCTTTTTTACAAGCTTATATTCCTCACTCTAAAAAATAGGTTTTAGCTAACAACGTTAATAATTATTTATGGCTGAAATCCCTTTTGGCGACTGGTTATGAAACAAGCTTTTTTGACAAAATTCTGCAACACTTCCAGCAATATCCCCTCATAACAACTTCACCTCTACCTGAGGTATAAGGTGATAGTTGAAGGGGGTGCTTGATTACCTTTGTAAGAACAGTAGTAGGATTTAGCCCCACCTAGAGTCAGGGACTGTTTGATTGTCAAGTCATGAGAGAAAGAGAGGAGTTATGCAGCAAGTCCAAAACCCTGGTTAATCCTTAAATATAGCTGTTGGAAGGCCATATAGGTGTTTAGACAGACTATTGGAACCAAAAATATCAAGAGACAAAATATAGTGAAGTTAAGTTTCTATAGGTAAGTAAAGATATACTGTATATAACTCCACACATATGTACCTTGACAATATATATCTTTAAGGCAAATCAATGTGAAGATAAGAAAACTAAATCTATATGTACCTATTAGCACTTACCTTCTCGATATTTTGGTCCTTGATATTTTTGACACAATATTCTGTCTATATGATATTTTTGGTTTCAATATTCTGTCAGTGATGCGCCATGTATGCTGGAGCACCAGAGGGTCTGCATTCTCTAATAGACTTCTTAACTTGCTTGGAGAAGTCACTGATTGTTGCATCCCTGTCTCATTATGGACTGCTGGAATGCTGGTCTTATCATAATTTACATGTATTAATTCTTGGTGCAGTCTCCACAAACTAGGAGAAACTGAATTATTTTAATTAAGCAAACCTTCCTTCTCCGTGCCACTCATAGATGAACAAAATGTTTTAATATCACACTAGCATGTGTCAAACACGTTGATCTAAAAAGGCTTATATGTTTTCTCTTAGCCATGGTAACAGCCTTTTTACATTTCTTTAGAGGAACTATTCAGCAAAGCACAAACTGCAAAATATTTGTGAATGCAATTAAAACTTCAGTTGTAATCAACACATATGTGAAAATGGGCACTCATTTTTAGGTCACGCCTAGAGATAATCTTTTCTGTCTTGCAGTCCTCGAATATTCAAAAAATTTCATAAGTTAAAAATACATACACATGTACATTCAAAGAGTGATTTGGGTGAGCCCTTTCCTTCTCTTAATCTGTCTAGCTGCCATTCACGTGTTGCTTCCACTCTCCACCTCATAAAGCATGGATCAGCCCACTTCAGTAACTGGCTCTCTCATTCTGTGAGTGATGTTTTGCCTGATCACATGTGCATGGCTTCCTAAACAAAAGTGTAGTTCAGCGCTACAGCTTGTAGGCCCAGCATTCTATTTTCCAAATGCATTTGTTCTTTCTGTTCAGTACCCTTTTAAAATGTCATAAGCCATCTAATTTAGTAATTCAAAGCAAATCATATATTTTCTTTGTATCAATAAGATCAAAGGGGCTGATTAAGAATGCAGAGGTTTTCTGACTGCCGCACTTGTGTGGCGCAGCAGTGGTGGTCCACCATTCACTGGATTATGACATTCAAATTCATACCGGCAGTGGACCACCAACTGCGCCAGGGAACAGTCAGGGAACAGTCGTTCCCTAGTGGTGGCTGAGCTGAGCCACAATGTAAAATGCTCAGTGGGACTGCGCCAGTCCCGCTGATCATATTACGAGTTCCTGCACCACCAGCCATTTCATGGCAGGAGCCCTGCCATACAGGGCCCCCATGCTCCCGCCGTAGGGATACATTCAGCGGGGCACATGTCTGTATTCCCCAAAAGTTGCCACATGGCATGGACGTCACCGTCCATGCTGTGCTGGAACTTTCTTTGCCATTCCCAGGCACCTCCATGGGAAAGGCAAAAGACTGTCCATCTTACACAAGTTAAACTTGTAATATGGCTGGCGGTCCTTGCGCCGCTTTGGTGCAGCTGTCCTGGTGGAGAGCCGGCGCAACTGCGCCAAAGTCGTAATCAGGCCCTTAGTTTCTATAGCTGTTCTAAGCAATTGGTTATATTCCTGAATTTATGGACTGTTTCCCATAACATAACGTTGCTTTTCATAGACTTCATTGTTTAAGACTGTTCCCACTGAATTTGAAATAGCAAAATACTTTTTCTCAAGTTTCCTATTGTTTCCCTTTTTTTATCATAGTTAAATATTCTTTTTTCGTAATTTGTAGATGATTGATTTGACTCCCTGCATGCTCAAAAATAATGATTGCAAGACCATATTTAAATTAACCCACATCATATGTCCTGACTAGGAAAGTGACTAAAGATCTCATCATTTCAAATCCTCATTCAGTGCATTTAAACATGATTTATTTCCCTGGGGCCACACTACATGCTATAAATATCCAATAGGCCAGAAATGTACCTGTCCAATTCTTACCCTTCACTGGTCAATTGCATGATGTCAGAATTTGGCAAGAACTTTTTAGGGCCAGTTAATTCGGCATACCTATCCAACTCCCTAAGTACCACTTGGAGTGAAGTCTTGGGCTAGTGAATTATAAAAGGAGGCCATATAAGAGGGGCCAATCTACACCTCATGCTCAGCTCCTCTCCAAATTCCTTTTGTTCCACAATGACACACCCACAAAACTAAAGGACCACTCCACAATGTCTGTCAGTCAATAAAATATTTCCACTTCCACCATCGGGAGAGGAATCACTCTTATGATGCTGCTGTTTCAGCACCCTACACTTCCTGTCTCTTAATCTCACTCATGCATGTTCTTTTTGGTCCCATCTTTCTTCCTTTTTCACTATTTTCGTACATTTCTCTTCCCCCTTCTCTCTCTTTTCTGCCTTTCTTTCCCCATCTACGGGTCAATGATGATGAAAAGTAAGTCCCAGTCCTCACAAACAAGTGCTCAAATGAGTACTCATGTCCAGAACCAGTCTTTGCTATGATAGTGCCCTGTGCAGAAAGCAAATTAACGCCTTTGCTGCTGCTGGGGAATAATATGAGGCAGCAGGGGGTCCCTTTTGTGTTCACAGATCAGCTCTTGACAACACCACAGCAATAACTGTCCTCCGAACATAAACATCTCCGCACCTCCCCCAAATCACCTAATTCACACACAGCTCAGGTCTTAAACACTGGTGCCAAGCTGTTTGTTGAGGGTATTATTGGTGTGTGGCAGCAGGGGGTGAGAAGGAATGACAAGGAGAAGGGCTGATGGTATGTTGAAAAAGCACCCACACACGTTAACAAATGATAAAAACAATTCAAACTGACTCACTGGAGCCAAGTCAGATGGACGACTCTGTTTGCATGACCTTTATCCAGAATGTTCTGGGCGAGTCTTTGAAGATCGTTGCCCTGGCCCTGAGCCCAGCTCACCCATGCCAAAAGCTGCCTTGTTCATGCCCAGGACCAGCAATAATTAAGAAATGGTTATGTCTAAACACCATTCAGGATTCACTGACCCATCAAATAACAACTCAACGCCCCTAGAAGAATTTTAATATAGAGTGCTTGTTGAATGGGTTATTTTAGCACCAAAAATGAACAAACCTGTTTTGATCGGCCAACTCAGTAGTTAGAATTTGTGCTCAGCATAGGAACTTCACTTAACAAATCATCTATGGAGACAAATAACGGATAAACTATATTAATTGCCGAAAAGATCGTAAAACACAGATAAAACAAGCATTGGCAAGGATAATAGGTTGCGCCTTTGCAAAATCTATTGGCTTTGCTACTGATTTTTTACATGTTGCACAGCAGTTGAGCTTTGTTGCAACATGGCTTAAAGAAAAGAAAAGGTGCTATGAGGCAATCATTTCTGGCGTGTCATAGCACTTTTTTCTAACTTTCAGCCATGCTGCACAGAAGCTCAACTGCTTTGCAACATGTAAAAAACATTGACAAAGTCAATAGATTTTACCTAGGCAAAACCTATGTGCTTTGCCAATGCTTGTTTTTTTAAGTATTGTTTTTATGTGCAAGTCTTTGTGCTGGTAGTGTAATTCTGCATGCAAGCAAATATCGTAAAAAATATTGTAGTTCAATAATGTAGTGGGGAACCAATTTATGGATTCTCAGAGGTGCTTACTTGTAACAAACGCTTATTTGTAACTCACAATATAAATAGGGTGACATGAAACAGTACAAATAAACATATATATGTCTCTGCTTATAGTTTGGGACCCAAACAAGTTGAATGTAGCTGGGGACTGCGGCTGTAAAGGAAGGGCTGGGAGAGAGTAGTCTGTTTTTCTTCTTTGTCTTCAGTAGCTTATTGCATATAATTATAATTAGTGTGTTTTAGCGGGACGTAGCCTGCCAGCAATGGCAGCGGAGGTGTTCTACTGAAGCTCTGCACTCTCAGGAGACGCTCACATACTAATCCCACATCATCGGCCCTCCGAATGGAGCTCCCAAATGAGTGCTGTGGTAGCAACACCATCAGCATTGCATAACGTCAAAAAGCCAAAGGGTCCCTAATAGAGAGCCAGCATTTTTTAGATTGGACACCTTGAGAGCTCTTTGGGTCAGAAATCACCTAGACAGCATGGCGATTGCTGCCTTTATATACAAAGAGGCCTTTGGGGGCGTGGCTTACTACGCGCTGGAGATGGCCGCGTCCTTGTGAAGCTCCGGAGGGCGGCACGGATGTCGTTAGTGCTGCTGCGGCGGCCCCCCTGCTTTGTTTCTCGCTGTGTGGCCCATACTGGATAGGGTATGCACAGCGGTTTCATTTATTTGTTTTTGTGATGCGGGGGCCCACAAGTCAAGTAAAACTACCTGTCTCTCTGCCTCAGAGCCGGCCGCCATTTTAGATATGAGAGGAGTCAGCTCAATCCTCTGGGAAAATGATTCACAAGCTCCTCCTTTGAAGGCTGTTCACATCTTTAAAGGCATTTTCTGCACTTGGCTTGCATATACACTTAAAGGCATTGTTTTTTTTTCTCATATAAGAGGTGTTTCGTCATTTCAATGGCTTTCTGATAATTTTTAAAGGACCTTCTTCAGCTGTTGCCTATACTGCAGCACTGCACCATCATTAAACAGGTTTCTAGCAGCATTTTTGTGAACATTTTGTGGAGATTTTCAGTTTATGCTCTGTGTCTCCTTTTTTATTGTCATGCTTGCTTTGAAATTACTAACTGCTGCATTAGTTGTAGGAATATCTGTGGTAGAGCAATAATTACCTTACCCTAGCTACGCTGCTACGCTCATTTTGTGTGACTCTAATACAAGGCCAGGTCAAAAGCTCTTTACTCTATAATTCAGTCTCCAGTAGGAAAATTACAAAGGAGTTTGTCGACATCGGCTGGTTCTGCCGCAATGGAAAATCTTACTTCAAATGCAGGGCCAAATGTGGTCTCTTCTCATATCTCACCTGCAGCGTCATCTCAAACTGAAGTCAGCAAGTCACAAGTTAAGAGGCTTAAAAAAGACCCACACTCGCCTACAAAATCTGTACCTGCAGCCTCTCTTGACTTTTTATCGGAGGAAATTAGAGTTCTGCGCCCTTTCATGGAGGACACTAATGCTAAATTGCAAACTGTCACTGATAGATGGTCACTCATGGAGGAACGTTTGTCTTCAGCGGAACAACAAATCCTGCACTTCAATGACACATCTCTTAAAGTGAACTCCTTACAGATACAGGTTTCTTCTTTACAGACCTTGAAAATCAAAATCGAAGGAATAACCTATGCATTTATGGATTTACCGAAGGTACAGAAGGGGCGGACTCTATTTCTTTTTTCAAATCTTTTTTACCTCAGGTCTTATAGTTATCGAAAAGTCTGCAACTTAACATCCAGAGAGCTCACAGATTGGGTCACCCTCCTTCGACTGCTTCACCTCCTAAGAGACCTAGATGTGTCATTCTTTACTTCTTAGAGCATACAGATTTAATGCAAGTTATATCGGCTGCACGTCGCCTTAAAAGAATCACCTGGTCAGGAAATGCTTTATATTTTTCTCAAGACTATGCCAAAGCTACGGCAGATAGGAGAAGAGACTTTCTGAGTATGAGACTTGCCCTTCATTCAATAGGAGCCCAGTTTGGTCTTTTTCACCCATGCTTTTTCAAAGTCACTCATAATAATAAAACAACAACATATGAGGATCCATCTCTTTGCGGGATTTTCTTACGTCTTGCAGAGCAGATGTTGTTCCCTCAACATCTAGAAAGTGACTGCTTTCTGTTGCTAAGCTTACTTATTACTTATGTCTTTTTTAAGAATATACTATGCTATTCTTGTTGATGAGCTTTATTGTTCTAGTATAACAATTTAAGGTTGTTCTTCAATTTAGCACTTTATATTGTTCTCTTTCACCCAACAGATGATTTTTCTATGACGTGGATGTCTTCGGTCCCCATTACTTCTCGCACCGCCCCCTCCCGTGTCATGCAACTCCCTCTGGGTCGGACGTGGTGTCTTCTTCATGTGGTCCCTCCCCTACCTTCATTGGGTTTTTGTTAGGTATATCATTCTTTCTGCTTGTCTGTTTGCCCTGTCTATGTTATATTATTGTTTAATGTATTTTTTTTCCTGCTACGGGGTTCTTTTTCTTCTTTTCTTTTTTCCTCCTCCTTTCTGTCCTTCCTTTTCGCTCTTATTTTAAACTTTCTACCTTATCTCATTTCTTGCAGAATATTCCTTCCTCTACAACTTCTGTGGCTTTGCTGTATTTTCTTTCAAATAAGGTCTGATTGTTTTCTCCATTCTGTCTGTTTACAATGGTTTTGACAATGGTTTCCTGGAATGTCAGGGGTTTGAATCAAAAGACAGCGTGTTCTCACCCATTTATCAAAACTTACTGCTCGTATAGTCTTTCTGCAGGAAACTCATCTCTCGGACATCGAATGTATGAAATTGAAAAGGGGTTGGGTGGGTGAAGTTTTCTTTTCGCCTGCTTTGGGGGAAAAACACGGAGTTGCAATATTGTGTCACAAGTCTTTGAAAGTTCAATTGATTTCTCAGGAAAAACATGAAGGGGAGATGGCTAATACTTGAAGTGTATTATGATAAGACTCCAATTGTTCTCTTCAACATATATGGGCCTAATGCACATGATTGTCAATTTTGGTCTTTAATTTCTCAGAAGCTTTTGCAATATCCGGACGACAATCTTGTTCTGGCTGGTGATTGTAACTTACCTGTTGATCATTTTTTAGACAGACACTCCTCATCACACTATATCCCAAATAAATCACAAAAAACTTTCACACAAGCTATTCAGAGACTCAACCTTACTGATGCCTGGCGATTATGCAACCCAACCTTAAGGGAGTACACATTTTTCTCCCCAGTACTCCATACACAATCTCGAATTGATTATGTTTTTGTTTCACAGCACCTAACTCAATCCCTACATTCAGCAGATACTGGCTCCATTCTGATCTCTTATCATGCCCCACTTTCTGTGCATTTGGACATCATACCCAATTCTACTCTTCAAAAATGATGGAGATTTAATAATTCCCTTCTATTGGATTCCTCTTTCACCTTTTCTTTCACAGCTTTTGCCCAAGACTTTTTCCCCTTTAATCAGATGGAAGACGTTCCTTTTTATACTGTTTGGGATGCATTTAAAGCCTTAGCTCGAAATTTTATAATTAATTTCGTTTCTAAAAAGAGGCGACTATCTCAATTGCAGTCTAAACTAATTCCTAATGAAATTAAACTTTTAGAGCATTCTTACGACATGTCCCATTTTCAACAAGCTCTAAATCAGCTAATTAAAGCCAAACCTAATTTTAATAAAATATCCACTGATATTGCAGCTTCTTATCTTCTCAAATCTAGTGCTAATTATTATGGAGGTCAACATAAATCTGGAAGGCTATTAGCTAACTTTCTTAAAATTAAACAAAATAAATTATTCATTGAATTAATTACTGATGACAATGGCTCCTCCCATCACCAAGACCAGGATATTCTAACTCAATTCCAACAATTTTTTACAAATTTATACATGCCGGAGTATCTACCCTCAGATCCTGCTATTTTAAGTTATCTATCCTTGATTTCAAAACCGGCTTAGTCTCAAGTCCACTTCTCGTCCGTAGAGACAGATATTACTCAAACAGAACTTCAGCTTGCATTGTTTTCCCTTAAAAAAGACAAAGCTCCAGGGCCGGATGGTTTTACAGCTGAGTTTTATCCACACTTTTCCAAATTGCGTCTTCCTAAACTTTGTCCGTTAATTCATTTGGCTACTTCTTCTGGCTCATTTCTAGATGCCTTCATCTGCTTAATTCCAAAAGTGGGCAAAGATCCACACTTTTGTAAAAACTATTGTCCCATCTCTTTAGTTAACTTAGATTATAAACTTTTCTCCTAGACATTGGCTTTACGGCTAGAAGTGCTTCTCCCTGATCTCTTAGGCAAGGAAAAATCTGGCTTTGTCAAGGGTAGATTACTCTCAGACAATACTCGTTTTTTTTTGTTATATTATTTCTAGATCTGCACGTTTACCCGATTCTCCAGCGGCTATTGCTTTAGATGCCGAGAAGGCTTTTGATCGTGTTATTTGGTCTTTCCTAATTCAAACTTTAACATGGTTTGGTTTTGGGCCGAAATCTGTGACTCATTTCTCTGCTTTATACTTCCCCTAAGGCAGGCATTTGTGCTAATGGCCTGACATCTTCTTTTTTCAACCTACACAGAGGTGTTCGTCAAGGTTGTCCCCTTTCCCCCTTCATTTTTAATTTAGCATTAGAACCATTTTTATCTCGGATCACATTCATGGTTTCACCCATGGCTCACAACAGATTAAATTGTCTGCATACGCTGATGACATTTTACTATTTATATCTCAACCTAATTCTTCACTTCCTGCTTTCGCATCAGAAGTTGCTTAATACTCATCTGTCTCGGGCTATAAGGTAAACACTGACAAATGTGAAATTCTACCCCTTAATAAATTCACTTTTAGTCGTGATTTCTCTTCCTCCCATTTTACATGGAAATCTAAACAACTTAAATACCTTGGTCTTCAATTCTCTTCCTCCCTTTCATCTTCTATTTCAATTAATATGGACAGTTGTACTCAGACAATCTCCTCTCTAACTAGTAAATGGTATCCTCTTTACCTGTCTTGGTGGGTCCGTCTTGACACCATTAGGATGATGCTGGTTTCTGTTATTGTTTTTACTCTTTCTAAAATTCCCCTACATGGTCCCCTACATGGTACAAGAAACTAAACTCAATACTGTCTGCTTTCCTTTTGAATAATAAGAAGCTGCGTATGTCTTTAGAGAAGCTGAAACGGCCTAAAGTTGAGGGTGGAGTGCACTTTCCTGATTTCCTGAAATACCATAAGTCTTTCCTTTTACGTCAATCTTCTCATTGGATTGCGCCCCCCTCGGTATATACTCCATTATAGGTTGATTTGGAACAAGCTTTTTTATCTCCATATTCTTTTTCAGAATTCCTGTCCTTCATACGAAAACCTCAAAAAATATCCAACCCTATTATCAATTAGGCTTGCAAATTATTGTCTTCTGTAATTCATCATTCTCCCACGAATCTTGGCTCCTTCCTTAACTCTACTATATGGAATAACCAATTTATTCAGGTGAAGGAACATCCTATTTATTGGCATTCCTGGAGAATCAAAGGGTTGATTTGGGTTCATCAATTATTTGATCGGGATTCTTACCATACTTTTCATCAAGTTGAGGATCTCATTAGTCTTCCGTCTACATTCCTAACCAAATTTCTTCCTTTACAGGGGGCTATAGTTTAAGCATATAACTATTTCAAATCTATTTCGCCCTCTGATACTTCATCATCCACACAATTAGCTGTTATTCTACCTACGTGTCCTAAGGCTTCCCCTGTTTATTCCCATTTACTTGAAGCTCCCACTTTGAGATCTAAGTCTAACACTGAACTTACATGGGAGGAAGATCTTTCCACAACTCTACCTATGCACACCTGGAAACGAATCTGGATTAAAATCAGAAAGTCCTCTCTTGCAGCTAGCACTACACAAACACTTTTTTCATTTACAACAGACTTTTTATGACACCCTTCATAGGATTAATCAAGATATTCCAGACACTTGTTGGACTTGTTCTGCACCACAAGCTGACTTGAAACATTTAGTTTTCACTTGTCCCATAGTCTCTGCATTCTGGCTACAAGTTTGGCGTCAAATTAATCTAATGTTCCTGAGTAGCGTCTCTTTCTCTATTTCCAATGTATTCTTAGGTAGTGTATCCGAGGTTTGGGTCAATGCTTCTATTAACAGGCAGATACAAGATTTGTTATTAGCACTTGCTTTTCAACAAATAACTCGTAATTGGAAGGATTTTACACAATTGTCTTTTAAGGCGCGGTGGTATGCAGTTTGTCACAAACATCGATTGGATACTGCACCCTTTAACCTCTTACTTTAAAACAAAAGGCTCTTTGGACACCTGTTACTCAATTTCTTGATTACTCTGCTATCACAACTTTTGCCTTCCCACCTCATCTCCAGGAAGTTCTGCAACCTCCCCGACTTCCCTTTCAAGATTTTAAGATCTGTTTATATCAAATATCCCCTTACACTCCCTCTAGTATGCATAGTTGATAAATAATCAGACTGTAATTTTCAGTTTTTATGCATTGTATACCTCTTTTTCTTACTTTTCTTTTTCATTTTCTGTATCTCTTGATTAATTGCTTTGTATTATTCTACTGTATGTTATCTTAATCCAAATAAATATTCTTTTTAAACTTTAAAAAAAAAACAATAGAGGCCTTTATTACGAGTGGGCCATTAATTGATCTAATTTTTATTGCACACAAAAAAATATGGCTCCAATGAATCATAATTTATCATGCATGATAAACACCTCCAAATTATGAGTTGTCACCCTATAATGGGAATAGCATGCATATTGTGATGTTTGCTGAACCAAAATCTGCATATTCCATTATTTACCTAGCATTTTCCCAGATAAATAATGGCAGGTTTGACCTGAGAAATTTATCTGGGGATACGATTTTTATCGCAAAACTCGAAATTCTGATATATATGGTAGAAAGAATTACAGCAATTTAAAGGCCAACATCTAATGAGGGGCTGAGGGGAAAATTCTTTCAAAATCACTGAATCTAATAGCGGTTTTGTTAATCCAGTGAGCGGAGTTTCATCTGCTGTCAGTCTCAGCAGCTGACATAAAGGGATCAGACAATGTTCTGAAGGACAGAATGAGTAGAATCTTCCTACTCTCAGAAGCTGGCTCTATCTTGAAAGGTGTTGCAGGGCATCTGAAGAAGATTTGGGCCTCCTACCTGGATCTTTCTGCCTTCCCTCTGTATGTTCAGCTTTCTTCGTGTTATTCCTCATTTAAAACAGTGGGGTAGGCAAATGGATGCACTCACAGTTTGGCCTAAGAAGCTTCTTTATGCCCCCCTCTACCTCTGATTTCCAAATTGTAAGTCAGAATTTGGAGGGGAAGCCAGGAAAACACAGTGGTGGTTGTCTTCTGACCCAGAAGAATGTGTCATCTCTTTTTAAATCCCTGTCAGTCCAACCTCACTAGAAGTTGAGATGAGTTTCTTCTCCTCTGAGGTCTCACCAGATTCTTCTCCTAAAGAGTCCCAGTCTATCTGTCTGGAGATTGCAGGGAGCAGATTGCAAAATATGGATATTCTCCCTCATATAGCAATAGCAATTCAGGAACCACATAAGCCATCTGTAGTGTAGCCAATGCTTGGCGCCACCTGCACCACTGGGCGGAGCACCCTTAGTTGCATCTTGGGTGGGAGCCCTTTCTTCCCTGCAGTGCACTGGAAGAGATTAATGCCCAGAGGCCGGCCAGTGATATCATCGGAGGGCACAAGGCTCCCCAAAGGGCGATATAAGTGGCAGATTGGAGCAGGGTCATTCTCTTTGTCCTCTCCAGCATCTCCAGAGGTGTGGACCGGCAGCAAGTTACCCACCCACCCATCCCTGAAGCAGAGAAGTCCCTGGCAGCAAAACAGCGGGGGATACCGAGAAGTGGACTTTTGTCTGGACTGACTGACCCTTGGACAGGGGAACATACAGTTGGGCACCGGGTTGGCGGGATGGGGGACTGACCTGCTGGTGGCCCTGGACTCTTCTGCCCTACCCGAGATGCCAGAGTTAAGAACTTTTGGGGGCTGCACCTGTGTTCAGGTACCCCGGTGGGCTTATGCGTTCTGCAGTGCCCTGGTGTGGTAGTTACCTCCTTGATGGAGGGTTGGAGAAAGTCGCTACTAATGACTCCTGGTCAATGTGTTCCATCAATGCTGCAGGGATGCTCTGGGTAGTACTCAGGGATCAGTGCAAGTTGGGGCCTGCTGGCACAACGAGCACAGAGTTTTTTCACCACAATGTGCGTGTCTTGATGGTTGCTGCAATGTTTATAATGTAAATACAGTCTTTCGCCTAATGTATACTTCTGAATCTGGTTTGCATCTTATTGTCCTTCAACAAATTTTAAGAAATTTTAACAAATGCTTGATATCACTTATACTTGAGAAAATGATCAAAGGACTCCCCCGTGGATGATCCACAAAACTGTGTTGTCACTCCTTGAGACATGATTGTGGGGAAGGTTTTGAGTAGTGGGCAAATCTCACGTTGTATGCATACTATGTGTCATAGACCCTAATGCAAAGACGGAAATATGTCCCTTTTCTGCTGTTTGAATAAAAAAATACAGCAATTATCAGTGTACAGTGGGCCCCTCAGACCTCTAGGCCCCGGTTTCACTGCACCAATGGAAGCTGTGCCCGCCACCTATCTTAAAGTCTGTGCTATACATTGGTGGTGAACTGAACACTCTTTCATCCTCCGAATCATGAGCGCTCCTCATTTTTACAATGTTTGTGGGATAGATTTGAGAAGTACCCGTCTCTCTATCTCTCTCCGCTCAGAGCACAATGACCAACCATTTTAGCCTTCTCTGATGCTTTTTTTAATTCGAGTGATATAAGGATTTAGAGAGTTGTTTGATGGAGTTTCTGTCGCTCTCATCCTGTCATGAGGCATTTGTTACCACCTTGGGATTTACCTTCCTTGGGATTTATCTTTAGTGTTAAAAGCCCTTTAAAGTCATCCAGTTGCACCACTTCCATCTGCTGATCTTTAAATTACTAACTATGAGGGTATTTTCTTCTGGACGGAATTACCTCAGCATGAAGGATGGGTAGGATTGCAGTGGGAGCTCCTTGTTTGTTTACTCAGTAAGAAGGAATGATTTAAACACCTCCTCAATCTTTTGCTCATAAGATTGCTTCTGCAGTGCACAGCGATAAGCCTTTTTCCAGGATTTAAGGCGCCGAGAAGTATGGAATGAAGTGTAAAAAAGCAGAGCAGGTTGCACAAATTATGGTGGTGAAATTCAGGTCCTACATATACTCTCACTTGAACTGAACTAAGGGCCATAGAGGGGGGTGTGTGTGTGAAAATAAAGAAAACTATTAACTAGAAAATAAACCCTTCGATCCTGAAGCCTGGCAATTTTCTGGTGGCATGCAGGAGGATGAACTGCTTTGTTGCTGAGAAACAGGGCATCCCGCTACTGTGCAGAGCTCTCAAGTTTCTTAGGCCCATGCATGAATAGCTCATCCAATTCAGGTTTTACCTGTGCATTCTGGGATGAGTAGTCCTGAATGTATAAAGTGCTCAACATAAGGGAGAGCTGCACACCTGAATTGTTCACGCAAGGACCAAGGGCACTTGAAATCTATGCGATTTTGGAAAACAAATGAAACAATTCCCCTTCTATGCTTTCTTGTGTTAGGAGCCCCATTACTGCTGTATCTTAGTACGAAAACAGTACTTAGGGCCCCATTTCTGTGCTTACTCTAGGACCCACAGAATTCTTGCTACGTCACTGCTCTGTGTAGGAAAGTTTTTATATAGTGTCCTGAGACACACTGGCAATTCCTGCTTCCTCCTGCTCCGACTAGAGTGTCAGCCACCCCCTGAAATTATGACAGGGGCCCCTGGGGGCCAGATGGTGATGGTGAGGGAGCGGAGTTGAGCAGGCGACTCATCCTTATGCTGATTACGGAAGCCAGCGAAAGGAAAGATGGGCCGGCGCCCAGATGGTTTATCAGACTATTATTATCCTCTGAAAACATAAGAGACCTCCGGTGCACATCTGTAGAGACAGTGCATTGCCACTGCGACCTGTGGTGACTCTAGGGCTGCAGTTGAAACATGCTCTGCCGCTGACTCCATGTGTGACATGCAGCAGTTGAAGTGCAAAAAAATGGAAGCTGTGATCCTGAATGCAATGGGGCTCTGAGTGGGGAGTGCAGAGATGTGGCTTAAAGAGAACAAAATAATCTGTAACTATTTTGCATACAAAATACAATGCACAGCCCTTAAATGAACAAGCGCCGGCCTCTGATGCAAACAAAACGGAGAACTCGATAGGTCCTTGCTTCAGCCCGCTGGAGAATTATGAGTGCGTGTTGTGATCGGAGCGTTAGCTTCCCACAAAGCACGCAGAACTGGGATCACGAGGTCTCCACTGAGACCAGCACAGCGCGCTGAGCCCAGGCCACTCAGGCAGCGCTGTAGCTTCAAAGCAAGGATGTAGATCTTGTACTGACAGCAGAGTTGCTGAAACACTTAAAAGAAGTTTCACCAAAGTAAATGTAAGCAGGAATTGAGCCTTGGGACACTGATAAGAGGAACACATGAGGAACAACAGGAAATAGTATGCTACAACCAATAGAAATGGAAGAAAAGTAAGTGGAAAGCACACAAACAAATGAAAAGTAATGGCAGAATGTAAGCCCCTTTTAAGATTTATATTAAATACAATAGATTTCACAAGCACAGAGCAAGCGCTGTGCAAGCGGAACCTAAAAAAGAAAATATTTGTCTACGTATACCTGGGTATTGCTCAACAGCTGTAACTGTATGCCTGTTGTTGATTAGATGGAACTTGAAGCTATATGTAACAACAGTGGTCCAATCGGAAAGACCAAAGAAAAGTATGAAGCTAAATGAATCCGTTATCCTAATTTCATTTAAATAACCCCAACTCATCTACCTCGAGGATAGGGGTGAGTATTGCTTCTGAAAGTAGGGAAGAGTATACATAACATTATGAATTTTTAATCACACATAAAGAAATTACACTTAGATGTATGAGTTTTGTCAACTGTATTTGAAAATCAACATTGTAAATAAAATATTTGCATATGGTTGCTCCAAAGATGAGTGACAAGGTGCTCAGAAAGAGTGCTCGTGCTTGGAATTTAAACAAAGAAGGAGAAAGGAAATAGACCTATTACATATATCATATTTCTTACAAAATAGCTTGTCCATTGCACTTATTATACAGCATAAGTATAATCTAATTGAAAAAGGATAATCGATTCAATCATTATTGCTCCTTTGTGGACCAACTATCCAATCTAGGCTGTGCAAAATGTTGATGTTTTAAACCTGAAAAGGTGGGGGAGAGCCGATCTAAGCCTCAACAGCGGGTCTTCATCAGGACTGGGTGAATGAATGGATGGGGAGCAACCTGGAAACAACAATCATCCGGTGGTGGATCCATAGAGTTAATCATATGAGTGACGAAGGCCAGACAGATCCTTATCTGCAGGGCACTTAAACAAACCCTTGTATTAAATGAAAAACAACCGGCGTTGGAGAAAGCGGCTGATTCAGTCAGAGAGATCCTTCTGTAGCAGACAAAAAGCCAGAGGGGATTAAATGATTTAAGAGGCCTCCTGCCACACCGCAATGTGTCAGTTCGCATGGACCTATATTTAATCCTTTTCCAAGGCTGGTTGTTTTCCACTTAATACAAGGGTTTGATTAAATATAATATAAGATATAATGATATGATTAACTCTACAGCTCTCCAGATTGTTGTTTCCAGGACTTTCCGATTGGACTACTGTTGTTACGTATCACAATTTAACCAGATCCTCCAGGTTGTTTGTGGGTTACTCCATTGTTATGTAAAGGGAACTTGAAGCTAAGCAGCTACTTCAGCTACTCCAGTCTTTCTCATAGGATCTGGGACTAAGCCCTGGCTTCATCAGCTAATTATTTGTGACTTTGCATAGTACTAATCATATGACATAAAAAGTGTTTTAAAACCATTGGATACCCTTTTGAATTCAAATTATTCATAGTACCATTGAAGGTATGTGAGAGAAAATTGAATCAGCTTAATATGCAAGAACGGAAGTATCCTGTATTCCTTTGATGAATAGAGAATACAGACTGTGCTATACATCTATAAATATACATATAAGAGAACGTAAATTGCGCCACGACATAACGCCGTACGATGTGGAAGAGTCAATCCTCTGCATTGAATTTTTAAACATTTTAAATTTATTTGCATGCCGTGCAAAAATCCAAACATAATTGATGTAATGAGACATTTCTCCGCTTATATTTTGTTAAAATGTACCAAATAGGTTTTGAATATTTGCAGACTTACAACATTTCAATTTACGTGCAGCGTTAATAGTGCACACATTAGGCTTTAATGTCACTGGGGCATGAGAAGTGTATAAATGTCTGCACATTTCCTGACAGGTACTGCGCGCACGATAAAATGGAAAAAGACAGATGGTTGTTTAGTCCTGTTTGTAAACGCTTGAATAGCGGGGGAAGTACCATTTCTATGTCCATGATTGGAGGAGTTTTTTAAAGCTGTCAATAACATGGTGATTTACTGATTGAGAAAGGCTGTGCGCAGCCGAAACGTGTCTTAGTTGTTTGTTTGTGCCGGGTCCAGAGTGACCTTACCTCAATAAATTAGCCATTATGTGGATCCTCGTGTACGAGCTCCCTTTGCTTTGTTGAAGGTGGGAAGTTTGGTTTGATATATATATATATATATATATATATATATATAGCACCAATGAAAATTCACCAGACGCCGCACCACGCATCCCGGGTGCACTCCTACGTGGTGGTGAGTCGCGTCACATCGCAAGATACAATCCACGCTCCTGTGGACAAACTTGGAGGCACTCAATAGGGAAAATTAAAGTAAAGGGTTTATTTGGCAAGCAGCGCGAAAACTGACAGACGCGTTTCGGCAAACAACGCCTTTTTCAATGTCAGTTACCAGTATAAACAAAATCGTATTTAAGCATACCGGAAGGAAAATCGTCATGCACAATCGAAAGTAAAGGAGTCCCGCAAAATACAGACAAAGCTTATGCATATATGGCGGCCATTTTAGCAGTACTAAGTTAGATACAAGTTAACAATAAAAGCACGGCTGCCAGTGTGTAACTGAACATATCGCAATAGTGCGGAACCTCATTAGCAAATCTTTAATTAAATCAAAATATGTGTATACTGATTGTGCAAATTCAAAACGGAACATGAATGATTGTAAAATAAGAGGCGACATATACAATCCTAATGGAGGCTGCAATAATGGTGCACCAGAAAGAATATAAATCCTTAGCATCATATGCTGGCAAGGAAATCAAGTAGTCAGCACACGTTATTAAAAAATCATAACACATGGTAATGTATATATATACACAACTCCTATGGAAACAATCAAGCCCTGAATGGGCAAACTCCATTATCTTTGCTCTATAAATTCAGACTATCTGGTGCAAGATATTTACAGTGATGAAAAAATGTATCAAGATATATGACAAAGCCTCCAACTATAGTTCATGCTTTGTGAGGCGTGGTGATCGCAACCTAACCTATGTGTACCCACAATTCCTCCTCGTTATTTAGGCCCAGCGGAGTCTTAGTGGACAGTTCCACAATGTATCTGGATTCCAGACACCGCAGCTCTTTCACTCTGTCTCCTCCTCTCTCCTTTTTACCAATCTGATCAATACAAAAGAATCGCAATAAATAACGATTACTTTTGTGTTTTTGCTCAAAGTGTCGTGCCACAGGGTAGGTCTGATCTTTATTCGCAATTGCACGCATGTGCTCAAGTATCCTTTTCTTGGCAGGATGAATGGTGCTGCCAATGTATCTTTTCGGACAGGGACATTCTAAACAGTAAATGGTAAAGTCTGAGTTGCAATTAAGTAATTTGTTTATTTTCCTGTATTTCTTAGAGCCCTGTCTCCCCACCTCATACTCAGTGACATTTCTGCTGAATTTGCAGGCCTTACAACTAAGGTAGGGAAAGAACCCCTTGCATCTGTCCTGCTTGATTGGAGTGGCTATGAAATGGCTGTGAACTAGGTGATCCTTGATGGAGGTACTACGCCTATATGTAATGAGTGGGTGCGGCGGTAAGGCATGTTTTATCACATTGTCAGTCTGGACTATGTGCCAGTTCTTTCTGAAAATCTGGTGACCCTATGAGATTTCTCATGAAATCCCGTGATCATTCTAATGGGTCCTGTGTTGGTGACCGCTTTCGGCTTCTCTGCTATGAGTGTCTGTCTATTTATCTCTTCAGTTTTGCAGACAGCTTCCCGTAATATGCCATTGGTATAACCTCTGGCCTTGAACCTCAACACCATCCTACTTTTGGCTTTCATATACTCATCATTAATAGTACAGTTTCGTTCGACCCGTAGAAGCTCGCCAAACTGTATGTTTTTAATCAGGGATCTGGGATGTTGGCTGCCCGCGTGCAAAACTGCATTGCCCGCGGTAGGCTTGCGGTATATCATAGTTAGTAATTTCCTGCCTTCGGTGTATACCTCCAAGTCTAAATAGAAGACACTGGTTGCACTTATGGTGGCAGTAAATATGATATTGAGGTCATTTTGGTTGAGGGTTGCTATGTATCTATTGGCCTCCTCAGGGGTCCCTCTCCAGACGATAAATAGATCGTCGATGTATCTCGCCCATAAGGCAACTTTTTCTACCCAGTGCTCATATTGCTCCGCCCAGGCCACGTGCTTCTCCCACCAGCCAACTAACAAGTTCGCATAGCTGGGGGCGAAGCACGTGCCCAACGCGGTCCCTCGTCTCTGCCTGTACAGTTGCCCATCGAATAGAAAGATATTATTTTCAAGACAGTAACAGTCATATCTAACAACATAATGATATGGTTATGATATTTCAGTTCACGTTTGTTCAGAAACCACTTGATTGCACCCTGTGGTGATGTTTCTTTATGTGTAATTATAAGCGTTACAGCGTTACAGTCCAACCTGATCACCATAAATAGAAGGATAAATTCTAGGTCACGCTGAGAGTACCCTCACCATGTTTTTCACGCTGTGCCTAAATGTATTATTCTGTTATATGTAGTAATTGTTATGTTTCAATTGTGTTGTGATGTATGTATAAAACACTTCACTCCCCTTGTGTTTCACTTATGCAAAAGATATAGTTGCATTATATCTTCATGTGCATATGTCCTGTTCCTTATCGAAATATGATTTTCTTCTTATAAACTTTAAATACACTCAATTTATGCAATTGGTTTGTTTTATAAAAAAAAAGTGTTTAGACAGATTCTTGTGTATAACATTTATTGAAATCCCACCGTAAGAGGGGACAGAAGAATAGTTCATCGTAGTTTGTGTGTTGTGGCAGAACCACTGCTCGTTTAACGCATTAATCCCCAAGTTCTGCACATTACTGGGTTATCCCATTGATTAATATCAGCCAATGTATTTTAATCCACATGCACATTGGATGACGTAGACCACAAATTGTGTTGTACAAGTAATCTTGTGGTTAATTTTGATAGTTCTACCTACTAAATCCTTTATCTCCTTTGTGTTGACACCAATCTTGCAGACTTTGCAGTTGTTGCACCTCAAGAACCAATAAACAGCCTCATTGTAAAAATATCTACGGAAAGTTAAGAAACCAATTCCCAACGACATAATCACAAATGCCAGCTTAAACTACTACTAAGTACTACAGCAAATACTTATTGCTACTATCAGCAATTATGTATGAACAACCCCTTGAGAAAACGATATACCCTTGGTAATATAATACTACATCTAACTAACGAGTGGTGCTAACCAACACTCCAAGAGTAATGAATACAATCATTCGAGGCAAGAACCTGGCATTGAATACTGAGACACTGTGAATTACTGAGCAAGAAAAACAAGGGGACAATGACAAACAACCATTGCAAAATATTCTTACAAACAGCAGAACTATGAACTGTATAAAGTACTAACGTCTGTATGAAAACCAATCCCATGTCAACAATTATGTTTTGAGTCTGTCTTTTGTAGAAAGGACAAAGTGATTGTAAAAAACTACTTTTCCCAGAAGGCCTTGGTATGGGCCGAATAGGGAGTGGTATAAAAACAGAAGAAATAGTAATGTCCGCCAACCGTGAGCAAGGCCCTGTGTGGCCGAAACGCGTCGGTGAGACAGACTGGCTCTGTTTTCTAAATAAAATACCTGAAGAAAGGAATCTTGAGTGCGACGTACCTTGTTTGAAAAATACATTTATATATATATATACACACACATATTTATATATGCACTGAAAAAAACAAAGGTTACTGGGGTGTTATAGTTAGGCTCAGATTTCACTCGTACAAAACCATTCAAATTCAGCAGTTATAGTTACATGAGCTAACTATAACTTGTGCCCCTGCAATGCACTGCTTAAGACCTCACATATTACATTGCTCATGCCATGGTCAGTGACATCACTGATTATTCTCAAATGACATCATTGATGACATTACTGATGACATCTAGTGAGTGTAAGTGGTTGTATGGATATGTAGGTGGGTGTGTCCCTGACTGTATAGGTGAGTGAGTGGCTATGTCAGTATCTGTATGGAAGAGTGACTGGATCTGTAAGTAGCTCTATTGGTGAGTGACTGGGTGTGTGAGTGGATGTATTGAGTTAGTGAGTTGGTATGCAAGTAGGTGCACAGGTGAGTGAGTGTATGTGTAGTGCTTATATGGTTGAGTGACTGGGAGTGTTAGTGACTGTATTGGTGAGTAAGTGTGTGAGTCGGTGACTGCAGGGGTGAGTGAGTGGGTGTATGAGTGGCTGTATGCATGAGTGAGTGGCTGTGTCAGTGATTGTATGGGTGAATAAGTGTGTGTGTGAGTAATCAGTCAGTCAGTCAATTTACTTTATTGGATACTTATAATATAAGATCATAAAAGTACAGATGAAAACAAATTAAAACATCAATGCAGGAACGACAATTAAATACATAACAGTTTAAAAATAATAAGATCAGAATTATAGCATTCACAATTAGGAGACAATTTGTTAAAAACAGTTTAAAATTCATTCGCTAGTATTATACAGCCGCCTAATCTTCCATGATTGAATTAAAAAAGACACCACTGAGAAAGAAACCATAGGATTAGGCAGAGATTGTAGGAAAAACATTGCTACACGACATTGTTTAAAATAAAATTTGTGCATCAGGGGCAAAGTGAATCTTTTACGCGGTTCCATGTAAAATTTACAGAAGAAAAAGATATGTAAATTTGATTGTGCAGAGGCACCATCACAGGGACAAAAAGGTAGTTCATTTATGGAATAGATTCCTGCAGGGTGTGCCAACATACAAGGGATAAAATTCAATCGAAATCTGTTTAAAAAGAATCTATGGCGTGAGTTTGTCACAGTAAATAAGTATGACATTGTCCCTTCCTGAACCTTCGGGCCTTCAAGGTATGATTTTACTGATACCTTTGTGCAATTTGTTTGCGCTCTAACGTCTGCCCTTTGTTTGAGAAAACGGGATTTTATCTCCAGTTTTGAAATGCTCAAACAGTCCCTGGGGGCAACAAATAAACGCTATAAGCCTAAGGAGGAGAGGGTGGATTTGATATACGAAATCCATGAGATCCTATGGGCATTTTCCATGGATAAACAGTCTTCGATTAGTTTTTGGGTAATGTGGATAGACTCCCTTCTCCAAATGGAGTGCCACAGGATAATTGGAGCCAAAGAGATTGTATCAGTCAGATATGGGACATCCAACTCTGTGTGTGTGATAAAGTTGGAGCAGCTTACGGGAAGGTCCGCTAGTTTTTTCCAGAAAATTTCCTCCATCACTTGGAGGGCAGACGGGTTGGTGTAACCCCATATGCCTGCCCCATAGGTTGCTACCGACACTGATTTGGCTGTGTAAACATTTTTTACCATGTCGATGGGTTTCGCCCCCAATTTTTTGATAAATGAGTAGAGAGCAATGATACTTCTCTCGAGTGATAACCCCCTAGTAGCGAGCATATGGGACCATGATAGTTGCCTATAAAATGTTACACCTAGATAAGAAAAGGTATCGGTATGGGCTATTTTCTTCCCAGATATATAGAAGCTCAGGACCTTCCTGTCCTTCCGGCCAGTAATTAAGATGAATGACTTTGCCTCGTTTGTTTTAAGCTCTAATTTTTGCATATAGGTTACATAGATGTTTAGTAACTTTTGCAGGGCGAGACCCGTGCGGGTGATTAGCACTGTATCGTCAGCATATAGGAAAATTGAGGTGCGAACGTTGCCAATTTTGGGAACGTCTGATGTTGAGTCCGACAAGAGAGTCTCTACCCCATTAGTGTAGATGGAAAAAAGAAATGGGGCGAGTACGCAACCCTGCCGGACTCCCCTGTTAATTGGAAACGCCCTGGTGCACTCCCCTTCTCTCCTGTATCTGACGCAGGCCGTGGCTGATGAATAGAGCTGCCTAATAATAAGTATGATAGCCCCATCCATGCCCATTTCCTCCATTATCCTCCATAGGTGTTTGTGTGCCACGCAGTCAAACGCTGCGGACAAGTCCATAAACGTCAAGTACAACCTACCAGATTTTACTTGACAGTACTTGGCGATTAATAGACTTAAGTTGAGGCACTGATCTTGGGTACCCATTCCCTTTTTGAAACCATATTGCACCGGGATTAAAACCTTATTTTTAGCTGCCCATTCCTCTAATCGACTCAGTAAAACCCTGCCCATAAGTTTAGCTGTGCTATCCAGCAATGAAATTGGCCTATAGTTTTTGGCTTCGGATTTGTCTCCCTTCTTGTAAATCGGTATTAAGATTGATTTCTTCCATGAATCAGGTGGGCCCACTTTTGCGACTGCATTAAAAACATTTGTCAGCACAGGACCCCATAAATCTGGCTGATCAATGAAGAAATCTATAGGGGTACAATCCGGTCCTGGCGCTTTGTTGATGGAGCACTGAGTGAGAGCTTCTCTGACCTCGTAATAGTCAAAGATCAATGGCGGATCAATGGAAGGGATCATGGGTACGTTCTGTGATGTCACCCCCTCCGCCTTAGGAACAAATATGCGAGAAAAATATGTGCCTGCGGGTACAGTTCCCGTAGGACCACTGAGTGGTAGGTAGTTTCTCACCTCACCATTAAGTGTAGATAGTTTACTTTCCATTTGGTCCTGAGGACTCACCACAGATCATTCTTGACTACTAGGCGAGAAACATGTCGACCATCTAGGAGTAGAGCGCTTTTTTGACACATTACAGCCAGATAGTCGCCTCTCCTAATCCTAATTTTAACCAGGCTGGGATCCTTCCAGAATAAAGTTTATTTAGAGGATTCCCTCCCCTGTTTTAACTTACACATCCACCATTACATCTACACGTACTAGGCCCCTCACACCCCGGCACCTGAACGGCAAGGAACAAAAGATCTCCGGTAAAGAGCCCCTTTATGGGTGCCCGTTGGGTATTGCAGCGCCGACCCGACGAGGAGCAGGCCCATATGATGAAGCATGACACCTAGCTTGCTGGGTGTGTGAGGGCCCTAGTTTCAAAAGGAGGAATTTCCCTCCTCCTTGGAGGACAACCTACCAAGGTGACATCACATAAGCTCTCTTACTGTGGTCTGTGACCCATTGAGGAACTTCATACTCATTTCTTGTAGTATACCAGGCCACGTACGCTGGACCTTTCCAAAAGCCCACTGTCCCTAATTGTTGCTTGATTGCAAGCACGTGTGCTCCCGTGGGACAATTCTAACAGGATACCAGAGACGCCAATTGCCTCTACTGGCCCAACCCTTGTGAACTTCCCCCTACATAGCTATCTTCCGGAGCTCGCCATTACTATGGAGGAGACCCAGGGACTTAGCTTCAGTGATGAAATGGCTTCAGAAATCCTGAGAACCACCCCCTCTAGCCTAGGGGCAGAAAGTAGCTCAGCCTCAGGTACCCAGTCAGAGGACTGGACTTCCTTAATGACGATGAAAAGGGAATGGCTTAAGATAACACTACATGGGGCGATGATGACAAAATACTTGCGGGCAAATATTGCCCCAAATGGTCTCATCGTCAATAACTTCCCCAGACTCTTCATAGAGGATGCGGTGTTCAAAAAAGAGTGGTCCCTAGTGGCTTGGAAGTGCACTAGGGACTGGCTTGTCTTGATCATAAATACCGCCAAGAGGATAGCTGACGCCCTCTTGATAAGGATTCAAGTTGCAGAGGGTGCACTAAAAACTACCATCCAGGTGACCCTTTTTAAATCAAAATTAGCAGAACTGAACGAGATCGCAGAGCACAAGGACTATCTGATGAAACAAAGTCAACAAATTACAAAAAGATATCCATAAATTCGAGAAGGAAAAGGTGTACCCCTATTTGAAGGCTGACTACACGCCAGCTAAGAATAGCTATTCCTCCGATGAAAGTAATGATACCAACAGGAGGAGTTCATCCAGTAGTGACTCCAGCAATGGGAGTTGGGGTAGTACTAACTTGAGAAAGGCTAATCGCCCTCAGCTCCCCAACTATAACATACCTAACTACCATGGTCCACCACAGCCCTTTTGGCCTTTTCCCATGTATCCACAAGGCCAACCGCAATTCTTTCCTACTGGTAACCCTCCTTTTTTAGGCAGAGGTTGGGGCAGAGGAAGAGGGCGCAAAAGAGGCGGACAGAAGCAAGTGCAGTGGCAAGATCATCCACCCAATACAGTGGAGACGAGGAGCAAAACTCAGGGCAGGAGACTTTAGTGGTGAATCTATCACACAGATCACTGACTGATATTGAAGTGGCTGTACTGGAAAAAGGATTGGGATATGTCCCCACCCCAAAGACTGATAGATTCCGAGAACAATGTGAAATCCAAAATTTCTTCAGAAAAATCCGCTTAAAAGCCTTCTTTCAGGACAAACCAGAACCCATCCAGCAAGATTCGGGACTGAGGAATCCCTCTACATTTACTCCTAATAGTAGTATGGTCCCTGTGGAAGTGCTCACTTTTGAGCAGGCAGTTCTCAAGGACCTGAGACAGGAGACCAGGCAGGTCCCCTTTCATAACCTTTCCAGAATTGAACTACAAGCTATTAAATCCCTAGCAGAGGATAGTAGCATTACCATCAAACAGGCAGACAAAGGCGGTGTGACAGTCATACAGTCAACTACAGATTATGACCTTGAGTGCCAACGCCAACTCAATAACAGAAAATTCTATACACCGATTGCTGTCAACCCCACTACTAGATTGGCAGCAGAAATTTCCAGTACAGTGTTTGAGGCAGAAGCCAACGGCTGGATAAGCAAAAAAGAGGCTGATTTTCTTACAACTAAGGACCCCAGAACACCTTATTTCTATACCTTGCCCAAAATTCATAAGGGCACTACACCAATTCCAGGTAGACCCATAGTTTCGGACATAGGCTCCATTTTGGAGCCACTCTCGAAATTTTGTGATCATTTCCTCCAGCCACTGGTAAAATTGACTCCCTCCTATATACGGGATACAACTGACATCCTATGCATAATAGGGGAATTGAGGAACATAGATGATATAAACCTACTGGTGACACTAGATGTGGAACGCTGTACACTAATATTCCCCAACGTGAGACACTTACAGTCATTGAAACGTCCCTTAATGAGGTCGAGTGGACATCACCCACACCTGTCACTTTTATAATGCAGTGTGCTACACTAGCATTAACAGAAAATTTCTTTGAGTACAAGAAGCAACTCTTCCACCAGTCTCAGGGTACTTCCATGGGGAGTACATTTGCCCCAAGTGTGGCTTGCCTCTACAAGGCAGCATTTGAAGAGGAGGTGATCCTACATCCTAGCAACCCCTTCAAGGATAACCTGAGACTGTGGAAGAGGTTCATTGATGACATCCTCATCTTTTGGAGTGGTGATTTATCCACGTGCAATAACTTTTGCCGGTGGATTAATACAAAGAACGAATATCTGAAGTTCACCCATACCATTTCATTCACAAACATACCGTTTTTGGACCTTACCATCAGACTTGACAATGGTCAGTTGAGTACGACCATATATAAGAAACCAACTGACAGGAATAGCTTATTACTATACAGCAGCCACCACCCGCGAGCCCTTAGAGACAATCTACCTTTTGGGCAATTTTTGTGTATTAGGCGAAATTGCAGCTCTAATAGTGACTACAAGAAGGAAGCGGAGTCCTTATCCAAGAATCTGTTGGAGAGACAGTACCCACCTAAACAAGTAGCACTATCAATGAAAAGAGCCAGGATTAATCACCGGGAGGCTTTGCTAAAGGTCAAACCAAAAGAATCCACAGATACATTAACATGTGTTACGTCATTCACACCAGAATCTAACAAAATAAAGAGAGTCATTAACAAACATTGGAGGATTCTAAATACAGGATCCCTAGAGATCCCCAGACCCCGTTTTGCTTTTAAACGCACCAGAAATCTTAAAGATATGCTCATTCATACCAGACCCAAAGCAGCTAATACCAATGAACAGAGACCACTATGGGACCTCCCCCCGGTCCAGGGCCATTATCCCTGTGGCTCATGTGCGGTGTGCCCTCAAACAAGAGCCACAAAGGCGATAACTCTATCGGACTCCTTCACTTGGAAGATCACCAAACATACTAATTGTAACACAACTCAATGTGTGTATTTGATAATGTGCCCTTGTAATAAAAAATACATAGGCATGACGATGAGGACAATAAAGACAAGAATAACAGAACATAAGAGCAACATTCGTTGCCAAAAAACCACCACAAAATTGTACACGCACTTCAAAGATTGTAAACATTCTCCAGAAAGCTTACGGTGGTTGGTCCTAGAAACTCAACCACAGATCACACACTCCGCCCTTTTTAGAATAGAACAAAGATGGGTGCACCGTTTGGGCTCAGACCATCAGGGTCTGAACGATGAAATCCCTTGGGGTTCACTTGTCAATAACTGAGAATAAGCCAACCTTGCACAGTGTTCCCTAGCGGGGTTAATCGCAATGACAGAAATCTATATACTGCGGGAAGTGGGAGATTTCTGCCCTCTTTTCACCTTGATTACAAAACTGTTCTATACTATTGTGGAACCACCTTTAGACCACCCCCTATTTCTGTCGTGGGCGAGGTAACATCTATGCCAATAAATTACTGCCTCTTCCTTGACCATACGTCAACACACTATTTTCAAACCGATGGGTTGAGAGAAATTGAGTTGGCTAATTATTGTCAGATTATTAAAACAGACTATCATTACAAACCCAGACACATGCACTACATATTCCTGTTCGACAACTCTATACCTCAGACATCTATGGTGTATGATTATCTTTGTCATAACATTCATAAATCTGGGACAGTTTTCTAGATACAAATAACTGATCCCCTTTTTTACCCCATTCTCGATCAGGACACACGTCACGTCATCTTGATTTAATGCTCTTATATTTCTACAATGAGCATCCCAGACACTACAAGATGGCCGACATCATTTACTAGCTTTCCGACCGTTCTGACAAGAACGTCACATGACACACTCCTTCACAGCTGAAACCAATTGGCTTCCCGCCCCGGCTGCAGCTGCTGCAGGTATAACAGCGATCCCACACCGAAGGACATTACCATCCCGGTTGCAGCGGTGCGGGGGTAGGTCTACCACTGGGCTTCTATTTGGAGCAGGTGAGTGTTGACGACGCTTTGACAATCTCCCCCAGTCTTCAGCAACGGTGGAGGTAAGCGGTTGTGGAATCAAGTGCTGTTCAGGTTGAGGTAAGAGCTACTCAGTTCCTACCGCTATTGAGAAAAACCATTTGCTTACTCCACCGGGTTCTGGGGGGTTCTCGCCTGGTCTGCAGCTCCGGGATGTGACCCTGTTGGGTCCCCCCCGGTAGTCTATAGTACTATGCGATCTCCTCCCGCAACACCACATTAAGAGAAGCAGGGTTTTTAATAATATGAGGAGGACAGGTGTTTTACCTTACGCACCGCCTTGTCCTACCCAGCGCCACTGTTCTGTCCTTGACTGACTGGGTTTCTAGAATCTCCGACAAGCAGTTTTCAAGCAAACCTGCTAATCACTGCCCCTCCCTTATCTTTATTCATTTTTCTATTAGACACAATACTACGTGTGTCTAGTATCCCGCTGAAACTGTTGAGGCGCGATCTTACAAACATTAGGTGAGGTTTAGATAACTCTAATCACCACCGTTGTCACAGCCTAATCATCACTATTGTTTTTATTTAGAGTCACTGGTGTGCTATAATTACCCCATTAATACCACTACATACATATAATTTTTATGAGTGATAACTACAGGTATCACAACTTACTGATTGGGTCACTTTAGATCATCATAAAGGTCTAGAGTCATGGAGTAAACTTGTGTGATCACAAATGCCAAACTAATGTATTATGTTTTCAAATATTTTCTCCTTTCCCAGGTTGACCTCGGCACCTGCGGGTACAGTTCCCGTAGGACCACTGAGTGGTAGGTAGTTTCTCACCTCACCATTAAGTGTAGATAGTTTACTTTCCATTTGGTCCTGAGGAATCGCCACAGATCATTCTTGACTACTAGGCGAGAAACATGTCGACCATCTAGGAGTAGAGCGCTTTTTTGACACATTACCGCCAGATAGTCGCCTCTCCTAATCCTAATTTTAACCAGGCTGGGATCCTTCCAGAATAAAGTTTATTTAGAGGATTCCCTCCCCTGTTTTAACTTACACATCCACCATTACATCTACAGGTACTTGGCCCCGTACACCCACGGCACCTGAACGGCAAGGAACAAAAGATCTCCGGTAAAGAGCCCCTTTATGGGTGCCCGTCGGGTATTGCAGCGCCGACCCGACGAGGAGCAGGCCCATATGATGAAGCATGACACCTAGCTTGCTGGGTGTGTGAGGGCCCTAGTTCCAAAAGGAGGAATTTCCCTCCTCCTTGGAGGACAACCTACCAAGGTGACATCACATAAGCTCTCTTACTGTGGTCTGTGACCCATTGAGGAACTTCAATCAATCAATCAATCAATCACGGCATTTATAGAGCGTGCTACTCACCCGGGAGGGTCTCAAGGCGCTGGGGGAGGGGGTAAGTTACTGCTCGAACAGCCAGGTCTTGAGCTGCTTCCTGAAGGCGAGATGGTCCTGGGTTCGCCGAAGGTGAGTGGGGAGGGAGTTCCAGGTCTTGGCCGCCAGGTAGGAGAAGGATCTTCCTCCGGCGGTGGTTCTGCGGATGCGTGGTACGGTGGCGAGGGCGTGGCTGGTTGATCGTAGCTGGCGTGTGGGCGTGTAGAAGGACATGCGGTCGTTGAGGTACTTTGGGCCCAGGTCGTGGAGGGCCTTGTGTGCGTGGGTGAGGAGTCTGAACGTGATTCTCTTGCTGACGGGGAGCCAGTGCAGGTCTTTCAGGTGTACGGTGATGTGGCTGTGTCGGGGGATGTCCAGGATGAGTCGTGCGGAGGCGTTCTGGATGCGCTGGAGTCTCTTTTGAAGTTTGGCTGTGGTTCCGGCGTAGAGGGTGTTCCCATAGTCCAGTCGGCTGGTGACGAGTGCCTGGGTGACGGTCTTCCTGGTTTCAGTGGGGATCCATCTGAAGATCTTGCGGAGCATGCGCAGGGTGTTGAAGCATGAAGATGAGACGGCGTTGACTTGTCTGGTCATCGACAGGGAGGAGTCCAGGATGAAGCCCAGGTTGCGTGCGTGGTCCGTTGGCTTGGGTGCGGTGCCCAGGGCCGGGGGCCACCAGGAGTCGTCCCAGGCGGAGGGTGATGAGCCCAGGATGAGGACTTCCGTCTTGTCTGAGTTCAGTTTAAGGCGGCTGTTCCTCATCCAGTCGGCGACGTCTCTCATCCCGTCGTGTAGGTTGGCTCTGGCGGTGGTGGGGTCGTTGGTGAGGGAGAGGATCAGCTGGGTGTCGTCGGCGTAGGAGATGATGTTGAGGTTGTGTCGGCGTGCGATGGCTGCGAGGGGGCTCATGTAGACGTTGAAGAGGGTCGGGCTGAGTGAGGATCCTTGTGGAATGCCGCAGATGACTTCGGTGGCTTCGGATCTGAACGGGAGAGGCGGACTCTCTGGGTTCTTCCGGCGAGAACGAGATGATCCATTCCAGTGCTTTCTCTCGGATTCCGATGTTGCTGAGGCGCTTCACTAGGGTGCGGTGGCAGACGGTGTCGAACGCCGCAGAGAGGTCCAGGAGGATGAGGGCAGCTGTTTCCCCGTTGTCGGTTAGGGTTCTGATGTCGTCGGTGGCTGCGATAAGGGCGGTCTCGGTGCTGTGGTTGGCCCGAAACCCGGACTGCGAGGGGTCGAGGGATCCATTCGTCTCGAGGAAGGCGGCAAGCTGTCTGTTGACGGTCTTCTCGATGACTTTGGCCGGAAACGGAAGGAGCGAGATGGGGCGGTAGTTCTTGAGGTCGGTGGGGTCCGCCGTTGGTTTCTTCAGGAGGGCGGTAAGCTCGGCGTGCTTCCAGCTCTCCGGGAAGGTGGCGGTGTGGAAGGAGGAGTTGATGATGTCCCGGAGATGGGGTGCGATGGTGGCGTCGGCTTTGTTGAAGACGTGGTGTGGGCAGGGGTCGGTTGGTGATCCGGAGTGGATGGAGTTCATCGTGCGGGTGGTGTCTTCGGTGCTGATCGGGGTCCAGTTGCAGAGGGTGGTGGTGGCGGGCATTGGTTCGGCGGTAGGGTGCGTTGTTTGTGCGTCGAAGCTGTTGTGTATGTCGGTGATCTTGCGGTGGAAGAACGCGGAGAGTGAGTTGCAGAGGTCTTGCGAGGGGTGATGTCGTTGTTTCCGGCGCTGGGGTTGGAGAACTCTTTGACGATGCTGAAAAGTTCCTTGCTGTCATGGGCGTTGTTGTCCAGTCGTTCTTTGAGTGCCGACTTCTTGGTGGCACGGATCAGCTGGTGGTGTTTGCGGGTGGCGTGCTTGAGGGCGGTCCTGTTGTCTGTGGTCTGGTCGAGTCGCCAGGTTTTCTCGAGAGTGCGGCAGTTCTTCTTGGATTCCTTGAGTTCGTTGGTGAACCAAGGGGTTTTCTTGCTTCCGGGTCTGCTGGGAGGGTTTTTAGTGGTGCGAGGTCGTCGGCGCAGGCGGTCAGCCACTTGGCGAGGTTGCTGGCTGCTTCGTTTGGGTCCGTTGTGTCGGTGGGTGTGTTCTGGCTGAGGGAGGCGGTGAGCTGCTCGGCGGTGATCTTGCTCCAGCTCCGGCGGGGAGCCTGTTGCGGGTGGTGGTGGGTCGCAGTCTTTCTGAAGCTGAAGTGGACGCAGCTGTGGTCGGTCCAGTGGAGTCCGGTGGCGTGGCTGAAGGAGATGTGCTTGCTGGACGAGAAGACGGGGTCAAGCGTGTGGCCGGCGTAGTGGGTGGGCGTGTTCACCAGTTGCTTGAGTCCGAGGTTGGCGAGGTTGTCCAGCAGGGCGGTGGTGTTTCTGTCGTTGTTGTTCTCCAGGTGGAAGTTGAGGTCCCCTAGGAGGATGTAGTCGGCGGAGGGCATGGCGTGCGGGCTGATGAAGTCTGCGATGTCTTCGCTGAATAGTGTGCGTGGTCCCGGGGGTCTGTAGATGAGGGTGCCTCGGAGGGTGGTCTTGGGGTCCGTGTGTATCTGGAAGTGTAGGTGTTCGGCGGCGGTGAAGGTCTCGTCGGAGTTAGTCGAGATGCGGATGGTGTTCTTGTGTACGATGGCGATGCCTCCTCCCGTCTGGTTGACGCGGTCCCTCCGGGTGATCTTGTATCCGTCCGGGATGGCTATGGCGATGTCAGGCGCTGAGGAGGCGTTCATCCAGGTTTCGGTGAGGAAGGCGATGTCCGGTGCTGTTGCGTCGAGCAGGTCCCAGAGTTCCACGGCGTGCCTGTGGACGGAGCGGGTGTTCAGCAGGATGCATTTCAGGTGGTTGCTGCTGGTGCTCGACTTGGCGGAGGTGGTGCACGTCAGGGGGCAGGTGAATCGGCAGGTTTGGCAGGTGAAGGGTCCGTGGGTGCGTCTCGGTGAGGCTCGGTAGCAGGCAGGGTTCCGGCCGGCATTGAGGTGCGGTGAGTGTGGCGGCGTCGTAGGTCCGTCGAGTAGTGTTGCGTTGGTGGGTTCCAGGGGTTCTGGCGCTGGGCGCGGTCCAGTCGCGGACGGGCGCAGACGGGCTTGCCTTAGGCGCGCCTTCGGCGCGCCAGCGGCGCGCGCCCGCTGCGCCGTCCGCTGCGCGGCCGTGCAGCGGCCGCCATTTATGGGGAGGTGGGAGGGAGGAGCAGCTGGGAGGCGGGAGGCAGGGGCAGCGAATGGGCAGTCAGGGGGGCGGGGCCGCAGGGGACGCAGCGGCGGGAATGGCGAGAGGCAGCGAGGGGCACTTCGTACTCATTTCTTGTAGAAAAATATGTGACCCATGATTCCTCGTCCACATGACAATACAATGTAGGTGCTGATCGTGGTTTAAGAAAAGGGGCGTTAATAGTGCTCCAAAAGTCCCTAGAGTTTTTTGAGATCGCCGCTAAGTGGAGTTGTTCCCACGCTTCTTCCTTTAAGGTTTTAATTCTATTCTTCCTGGCCTCGTTATATTGGAAGCGAAGTTGCTTCACTAGGGTTGTATCTGTAGGGATTGACGCCAGGGCCTGATGCAGAGCTGTTAGGGACTTGGTACATAATTGATCAAAACATCTAAACCCTGATGTTTTGGCAATCGTTTTTTCCCTGGATAGTTGGTGCCTGACCTCCATTAATATAGACTCAAATGCCGTGATTACTTGGGTTGGATTAGATGCTGGTTCTATGCACGTTAAAATGTCGCTATGGCTCTTTGTGATTATTTTTGGAGCAAGGAATGGTTTATCTGCAGAGGCCCATTTTAAAGTTATCCCATTAGTTTTTGCTATCCTGGGTTTAATGTGCCTTAACTGTTTCGAATGAGTTCCTGCCCAGTTCAGTTTACCGGTAATCGCAGCGTGATCGCTAAAATTTAGATAGTTAATCTAGCAACCAGAGATAAGTTTGTGTGTGTGTGTGAGTAGCTGTATGGATAGGTGAGTAGCCATGTTAGCAGGTATATTGCTAAGTGAGTGGGTGTGCCCATTGCGGGGGCGCAAGTTATAGTTAGCTCAAGTAACTATAACTGCTGAATTTGAATGGTTTTGTACAAGTGAAATCTGAGTCTAACTCTATAGCCCCTGTAACCTTTGCTTTTTTCAGGGAATTTCTTAGGTTTTTAAACTTCTATGAGCTAACTATAACTTCCTTATAACCTTTGTTTTTTCAGTGAATTTCTAAGGTGTTTTTAATGGTATTTCCTAACTATAACATCCCTGTAACCCTTGTTTTTTTCAGTGAATTTCTATGGTTTTGTATTTCCAAACTCTAAGGTTTGAAAATAAGGGTGCGTTTTTTTAATGTAGAGTTATTTTTTTGTTTCCTCATATTTTGTTTTCTTTTCAATTATTTTATTGTTCACGACGATGACGCCTTTTGCGATGATGCAGGTGTTCGCTACAGCATGGAACACTCTGATATGCAGCTTCTGGTGATACAATTAAGTGTGAATATTTCATTTTTTAAAGTATGATAGACATACATATTGGTATTTTAATTAGTGTTTGTTGTCAGGACTTTAATATTATACTATTGAAAAGAGTATTCTGTAACTACTATTATTATAAAACACTTTTTACTTTGTTTTTATGCTTCCTTGATGACGACACCTTTCGCGATGATGCCAGTGTTTGCGACAATGTGGAACACTATGATATGTGGCTTCCGGTGATACGATTAAGAGTGAATATTATGTTTTTTTCTTACAGTATGATAGACATACATAAAGGTAGTTTAATTAGTGTTTGTGGTCAGTGCATGAGTATGTGTATGGTGATTAAATGAGTGTGTGAGTGGTGCATAGATGATTGAATGAGTGTATGAGTGGTGCATGGATGATTGAATGAGTGCATGAGTGGAGTATGGGTATTTGAATGAGTGCATGAGTGGTGCATGGGTGATTAAATGAGTGCCCGAGTGACACATGGATAATTGAATGAGTGCATGAGTGGTGCATGGGTGATTGAATGAGTGCATGAGTGGTGCATATATGATTGAATGAGTGCATGAGTGGTGCATGGATGATTGAATGAGTACATGAGTGGTATATTGATGATTAAATGAGTGCATGAGTGGTACATGGATGATTGAATGAGTGCATGAGTGGTACATGGATGATTGAATGAGTGCATGAGTGGTGCATGGATGATTGAATGAGTGCATGAGTGGTGCATGGAGGATTGAATGAGTACAAGAGTGGTGCATGAGTGATTGAATGAGTAGTGCTTGGAGGATTGAATCAGTGCATGAGTGGTGTATGGGTGATTGAACAAGTGCATGAGTGCTGTATAGGTGACTTTATGAGTTCATAAGTGGTGTGTGTATGCTTGAATGAGTGCATGAGTGGTGCATGGATGATTGAATGAGTGCATGACTACTACTACTGAGGGTATCAATTGTGTACTAACTCCACTTTCCCTACAGGCAGTTACTCTAACTGAGGTGGAAACCTCTATTGAAAAGTCATCCACCAGGAAAGCTGCGGGCCCCAATGGTGTCCCTGTAGATGCCTTTAAATCTCATCCAGCACTGTGGGCACCAATCCTGATGCAGGTCTTTAATGCTGCGGCGAGAGGGTCTATTCCATCCACCTGGACTGGTCCCTATTTTGAAAAAGGGGACAAGGGAGAGGCCAAATGCTATTGACCGATAATGCTTTTAGATTCATCAGCAAAGTTATTGGGGAAAATTATTCTGGAGAGAGTAGATTTTTGGGTGCCGAAAACAATGTGCTAACAGCCTCCCAGTATGGTTTTAGGAAAGACATCAGTACTCAAGAGCAAAGCCTAAACATTCATCTTTTAATTTCCAAATAGACGGCAGCAAAGCAAGAACAATTACATCTCTATTTTGCTGACCTAAGTAGCGCTTTTGACTGTGTAACTCATACCAAACTGTGGAGAACTTTGGTCAAAATAGGTGCTCCAGTGGACAGAATATCATCCCTGTCACAGATCTATGCCTCACTAATCACTGTGTGAGATTTTGGATAGAGGGAAAATGTACCCCAAGTTTTAAAGTTACAAGAGGTATAAGGCAAGGCTGCATCCTAGACCCCCTCCTCTTTTCCCTCGATATAAACGGGGTTGACAAGAAGTTACAAGAAATAGCTGCAGATGCGCTCAGAGTATGTCTGCATCCTACCCCTGTGCTCCTCTACGCTGATGATGCAGTCTTGTTATCTTGAACCGCAAATGGAGTCCACAAGTTGATTAATGGTTTTGTTTCCTTTATAGAACAAATGGATCCAGATCTAAACCTGGGAAAAACCTTTATTAGGGGGTGCGGGAGGGGGAAGGTGAAGAAGAAATCTCACTATGCGAGGGGATATAAAGTAGAAGAGGTTTATATTTTTCCTATCTTGGTGTGCTGTTCTCAAGTTCTAGCCTCTGGGGGAATCATATAGATTTAGCAAACCTTAAATTTAAAAGGACAATAGAGGCTCTTGAAGGAAATGACCCGATTCGGGTCACCCGGGTCACACAAGACCACCTCTCAGCCTTCCATACCAAATGAAGAGTCAGTCAGACAGTAGAAAATACAAACCAATATCTGTTTATTCAGAGTACGCTTAGAGCGGAGCCCTGTCTGCCCAGTCAATAAGGAGTGCTGCAGAGGGACTGACATCAGCAAGCATAACGATACATTATGTACATTTCAGAACCAATGAAGGCACGCCCACAATGGAATTTTCCAGAGAGATGCAGCTGGACAGTAGATTACAAAGGCGTAAGTTTCAATTCTGAGGCCGGGCACACATTATCTAACATTCAAGGGCACTTCTGCTTGTGCCCGCCACTAGACAAGTGGGAGATGGCCTACATCTAAGAAGAATGGTATGCGCTAATAAGAACAGTGCATTCATTAGTGTGGCAGAACTCAGCTCCCAAGAAACATAACCTAGAAAAGGCCCTTTCTCGGAAATAGCAAAAAATTAGTTTTGATCACGATACAAAATTGCGCCTATACACAAAATGGCGCCCTGAATGCTAACTTACATAAAACCATGCGAAAACATTATTTTTATTTTAACAAACCCTCCTTTTAGCATGAGCTAAGCAATTTTTGTATAATGATGAGAAAGACATATAATTCAGCAAATCATGAATACATTTTTAAGAGCACTCCATATTCTCAGCTTCAGGAAGGGAAATGGTACGGAGGGAAGAGGTCTCGAAATACCCTCATCTATCTGCATGAGGTCTTCGAGTTTCTTTCTGAAGCATGATTGTTGCATTAGTATCATGAATTGATATTCTCTTAGGAGTGAGGAGGGTGGTGCAATAAGAGCAGCATAAGGGAAGACACTGGGCTAAAACACAGCAAGAAACTAAAATCACAATGAAATAGATCACATTTTCAAGAATCCAACCCCATCCACCAAACAATGACCAACTCCAATTACCACTCTCCATTCCTTTCACATTTTCTAGAATATCTAAAATGTGTTGGGTAGTATTTTTTTCCATATTAGTTATCCCGACTACACACTGGTCTCCTACTATTGCGCACACAGCACCGCTCTTAGCTAGAATGAAATCAACAGCATATCTGGTCTGTTCGGAGTATATTCACATACTTTCTAATTCAGTGGTGATGTCACGCAAAGCTGCTACTGTGGAGCTCGACAGTATCTGTAGCTTACATCCAAAATATTCTCTAGCTCTTTCACCTCTGGCCATAGCGGTACCACCAAAGGTAATAACGGAGGAGAGAATATACCCAAAGGTGATACCATTACTATAATTATTGACTTCCAAATCTGTCACTCCATCACAGAACTCTACTGTCAACGTTCTTTTTACCCACCTTATATTTGGCTTACTGTACTTACAAGGCACACCTAAAGGGAGCACCATTCCTAGAGCAACATCATCTGTACCATTATGAACATTTGAGTAAGTACCATTAGACAAAAAATAAAATCCTGGGTGTGCATAAAGTGGACCTTGATAATCTACAGGAGCAGATCTAGTGTTCATTCCGAGCGTACTCGGATCCTTCTTTTTCACTAGAGACATTGTATTTTTGAACAACATTATTCCAGAACAATTGACATACAAAAATGCATCAGTACTGTTTACTATCGGGCAACATGTGGGATAATATCCAGCTTTTCGGGTAACCGTTAAATCTTGGCAATGCCAGCCCACTAAGGTAATGTTCTGCTCTTTCATATACAAATTATCACACTATGTATTATTGTCACAACCCGGATATCCCTTTCCTCGTGGCTTCCTGTAATATAGACAAGGACCAGGATACCCCACTCCAAACTCACCCCTTACCTCTACGAATTGGGCTGGGCAGGTATCGGTATAATTGACCAGCGACAATGGGTAAGCAGTCCATAAACTTGTAGCAGATTCGGTGGGATAACAAGCTGTACCTTCTCCAAAAAATCTTTTATGTGTGCCTAGAAAGACATTACTCTGGGCTGTCCTTTTGGTGCGCATTTTAGAAACAACCTTACGTTTAGTACATGACGGTGCATCCTGATCACATTCCAAACCCCAGGACACCCCACCCAAAATCAATAGCAGTAATACCACAAGAACAATACACAATATTTTTATTTTTGTAGACCAGAATATACGTATAGGAACAGGGGGAATCACTGGCTGCTCTTCGTCAGCAACCATCCTGCCGAAGGGATGCATGGTAAACGATAAAGAAAAGGGGAAAGGGGCCAAAATGCCAGCAAGAAAGTGATACAAGTTCCCAGTGTCCGTCAGAGCCTCACTGGTACAGGCTCCTATTGCTCATCAAAACGTTGGCGCTCTTGAGCACTGGCGGTGGAGCTTGCTCTGTCCTAAGCTCGGGTTCCCACGTCGACCAGGATAAGGTACCCTCAGGGGGATACTTTTGATCTATCCTGTCCAATGTTCAAACAGTGCACAAATCTCGCCTCGCCCTAAACTAGCTCAGTTGGTGCTATAGCAAAGTACACCCTAACTTACACAGTCCATCCCTAACTAATCTGACTTCTCCTTTTGTGCACCGTTCTTTAGCCGACGGCGCAAATTGTACCTAGTGTCTCAAGGCACAGAGGGATCAGTGAAAAGGGGCTCCTGGATAGCCCGTATTTCCGGTGGAACAGCCTCGTTCAAAATGTCGTCGTTCTCCTTGTCACTTTGCATCCATGTAAGGACAGCATCGCTAAATGGAACAAAACGAGGTATCCGTTCACACTCCTGGCCAGCTACCCCCTCCTTGACCCACTGGTCATAGGGTAACAGCAGGGGCACCCTCCTACAGTGCGATGCATGAATCCAGTTCTTATGACCAGAAACTTTGATGGCGGTGTGGGTTGCCAGCAAGACTTGGAGTGGCCCCTTCCAGCGTGGCTCCAAACTCTTCTTCGGCTGAAACATTTTCATGAGAACAAAGTCGCCGGGCTGAATGCAGTGTCCGGGCCCCACCGGTGCAGCTGGCAGGGTATCCAGGACCTGTTGGTGAATAGAACGCAAACTTTCAGTTAACTGAGCAAGATAGTCAATTAGCAACGAATATTCAATATCCGAGAACAGCCGAGGTCGCGGGACACCCCAGACATTTGCCAGGCGTCCAAACACGACCTCGTACGGTGACAATCCTGTCCTAGAATGTGCTGTTGTTCTTGTTGACAAAAGAGCTAACGGTAATGCAGCTGGCCACTGTAACCCAGTTGTCTCCTGAATCTTTGCCAATTTCAGTTTGAGAGTACCATTGTACTTCTCAACCAAACTGGCTGTGGGTGATTAGCGGCATGAAACTTCTGCTTTATGGGCAAACCATCACAAATTAACTGAAATACCTTGGCATTAAAGTGACTTCCGTTATCACTCCAAATCAAACGGGGCAAGCCGAAACGAGGAAAGAACTCTTTCAGGAGTACCTTTGCAGTCGTAACGGCTGTATTGTCTTTAGTGGGATAAGCCTCAACACATTTACTAAAAGCACAGACAACCACCAAACAATACTTCAAATTATTGCACCTATCTAGTTCAATGAAATCTATCTGAAGGACCTCAAAAGGGAAAATGGGCAGTGCAAAATTACCAGGTGGGGTAGGGGTACCTTTTCCAGGATTGTGCATCATGCACACCATACAATATTTCACTAAATGAGCTGCTGTCTTAGAAATATTATTGTTCTGCCATATAGGGTCTAACAACTTGCAAATACCCTTAGCACTAATATGGGCTGGGCCATGGGCCATCGTAACTACAGGGAGAACATATGCATCTGGCAACATCCATCTCTGCTTCCCTGACTTGACAATCCAACATCCCTCATCGTTCAATTGTGCTGTACTTTCTTTCCACAGTGCTAATTCTTCTATTGTGGCCTCACTTTGTATCTCTTTAACATTCTCAAGTGTATCCTCAAACATAGTAACTTCAGGCAGCGGGACTTGCTACTAACATTCTTTTCATTTTAGTTCGGGCTGTTTCCTTAGCTGTCTGATCTGCAAAAGCATTTCCCCTCCCTACATCATCAGTGATTTTCCGATGGGCACTACACTTTACTATAGCCAATTTCTTAGGGAGTTTCAAAGCAGACAAAAGACTCAATATGAGGTGCCCATGCTGAATCTTGGTGCCATGCGAAGTAAGAAACCCTCTCTCAGCCCAGAGTCGCCCAAAGTTATGTGCGACTCCGAAGGCGTATTGGCTGTCAGAATAAATATTGACAACCAATCCCTCACTCAATTCACAAGCTCATATTAAGGCAACAAGCTCAGCAGCTTGGGCTGATTGGTAAGGAACTTGTGATGTCTCAACTGCTGTACGCAGCGTAGTAATAGCATATGCAGCAGTTGTAGTGCCATCTGGTAATTTAAAACAAGAGCCATTGACATATAGTTCCCCTTGGGGGTCAGATAAGGGAACATCAGTCAGGTCTACCCGTCCCTTCGTCTCTTCCTCTGTCCGGAAGATACAGTCATGCTTGCCAATCCCATCATTCTCAGAAGGGAGGGGCAGTAACGAGGCTGGATTCAGAGTGGCACATCATTTAATCATGATGTGTTGGGCAAACAATGCAAATTCATAGCCAGTCAGACATGCACTGGTGAGGTGCTGTGTCTTAGTCTTATTCAAAAGCGTATCCACAGCATGGGGTACCATGACCGTGAGATCAGTATCAACTACGAGTCCAGCCGATTGTCTGATAGAAATGGCCACAGCCGCGACCGCTCTTAGACAGCTCGGGAGGGCTCTTGCGACAGGGTCAAGAACAGCAGAGAAATAAGCTCACAGCTGTTGCTTATCTCCAAATTTTTGTGTTAAAACAGAAAGCGTGCACCCAGCCATCTCATGGATGAACAATACAAACGACTTGTTATAATCGGGGGTGCCGAGTACTGGAGCTGAACAAAGTGCAGTTTTTAATTGCTCAAAAGTCTGCTGACATTCAGGCGTCCAAGGCAGGGGTTCATGCACGTCTTTAATGGTTAGTGCAAGCAAGGGTTTGATTAATAGCGAGTAGTTAGGGATCCACTGGCGACAATAGGAAGTGATATCTATAAAAGTGCGCACATCTTTCTGGGTTTGTGGAAAGGGCATTTTAACAATGGTACTGATGCGCTCGGGAGTCAATCTCCTACCCTCCTTCGACAGTAGGTGACCTAAGTAGGTGACCTCCTGTCGACAATATTGAAATTCAGAAAGAGACACCTTATGTCCCTGTCGGGCCAAATGCAACAACAATTTGACTGTACTGTCTTTGCAACCTTGTTCTGTGTCAGAAGCGATGAGTAAGTCATCAACATACTGCACCAATACATTACCTGAGGGAAGCAATAGGGAATCCAACTGACTCTTTAAAGCTTGACTATAAATACTTGGACTTTCAGTATAGCCTTGAGGAGCTCGACAGAACCTAAAGCTCCTACCAGCTAGTGTAAACCCGAACAAATGCCTGCTATCCGGATGAATAGGAATACTAAAGAAAGCATTTTTCAGGTCAATGACAGAGAAGAATTTAGCAGCAGACGGAATCATTGTCAAAAGAGTGGTAATGTCAGGGACCACTGAAAACTGGGGAACCATTATTTTATTAACCTCGCGCAAATCAATCACAAAACAATAGACATCTCCTTGATCATCACCTGAAGGCGTCCGTTTAAGAATGGGGAGAATAGGACTATTACAAATATTGGCTGTCGTCTCCTCAACCACTCCCTTCTTGATCACATCCTGAATAATTTGCAATAAAGCTCGTTCTCCTGCCTGTGGTATTTTATACTGAGGGTTAAGAGGCAAAATAGCACCATCCTTAACCTGTATCGAAACTGGTGGTATCTGCAGCAGCCCCACATTGGTATCACCCGTCGCCCACAAAGTGGATGGAACATCTGCAAATTCAACAGGGAAGAGGCACATCTTTGGACAAACACTGTTTAGCACGTGCTACATTGGGGCCCATTGTCATATAGACACCTGCCGGGGAGCAATAAATGGTAGCATGCAATTTCTTCAACAAATCCAAACCCATCAAATTTTCACCACAATTAAATGTCAACAAAAATGGCGAATCCACAGTGAAAGAACCAATAGTCAACGCAAGAGGTTTGGAAATGGGGCTTACAACCAGTATACCAGAAAAACCAACCGACACATTATTATGGCAAGACAGAGCCACCCCAGGGACCATATTTTGAGAAACAGAACTTTTTGTCGCACCTGTGTCCACCAAAAATTCCTTAGTTGAACCTTGCAGTTCTGCTGTTACATAAGGACCACACTGGTCTACAGGTATCAGAACTGGCCCCTCACTCTGTCCCTGGCTGTCCTAACTGTAAGACATTCCTGTCACTTCCTCCATGTCATAATCATCATGGTAATACTGTCCATCACGAGGGTCATCAATGTAATTAATATCAGAATGACCCAGTGAGGCTGCAGCATTCTGAGTCCTATCAGCCCTTCCTGTTCCACAACCCCGTCCACGAGAACCTCGCCCTCTCGGGACGCTACCTTATGCAAAAGCACAGGACATTCGCTACGCCAATGGCCCTCCTCCTTACAATACGTACACTGATTCGGACCCAAAGGCATAGTTGTTGGCTGCCTACTAGTGCGTGGAAGCTGTTGGGCAGGACCACCACGTCCTCTCCCATTCCCTCTAAAAGCCTGTTTTAGCAACACCTTCGTCTTTAAATCCTTATGTCTCTTCTCTGTCCTCTCCTTTTCCTATGCTCATCTGTCCCTATGCTCATAATATTGTGCCAAATTCAAAATAACAGAGGGGGAAGAGGTGGACCAAGTACTCTCAGAAGCCTGCAATCGAGGCGCAATTTCGGGAAGCAAGTTAGAAACAAATTTATTGACAAACAACCGAACACCTCCCTCAACGGGCAAATCCTGTCCACTATAATCCAAAAATGTACCTTCAAATCGGGTAAAGAAATCAGACACACTCATCTTTCTTCTGTCGACAGGCTGACAATTTATCCCAGTTTACCTTTCTCGGTGGAATAAGAGAATGCATATACGTAATTATGCGGCCTGGCAATGCTAAAATTTCCGCTCGAGGCTTATCACCGGACTTTCTTTCCTGATCCCATGCCTTAATTTTTTTTTTTGTAAAACATTTTTTATTAAACAAAAAAACACGCATCGACAATTTCAGGACAATACAAAGGGAGCAATACACAATGCATCATTGGTTCACTAAGCGATAATTCAGAATTTACTCATACATGATGAAGAGTCTGGGGAGACTGGGGGGTGGTCACGGACAGGGGCAAAGGAGGTTGACATATTTCTCCCCGATAAGAGTTCCACTTGCCCCACACACGAGACCACTTTTTGGGACATCCGCGCGATATATACACAGTTTTCTCTCTAAACATTGCCCAGTCCATATCTTTTTCCCATTCTTGTGTCGTGGGCGGGTTACTCGCCCCCAACGTTGTGCAATATTCCTCTTAGCCAACATTAGCCCCAGCGTTACCCACTGCGTCAAACCGACATTTAAATTAGTTGGTTCCCAGATGTTAAGGAGACATCTACGGGCCTCCACGCGGAGCTGCACCGACAATACATCATTAATAATTTCATGGATGTCCCGCCAGTAAGTTTGGATCTGTGTACATTCCCAAATTATGTGGAAAAAGGTTCCCAGCTGGTCACATCCCCGCCTACAGGTGCCCTCCCCCACCCTCCCCATTCGCACCAGTTGAGGACCCGTTATATAAATACGGTGGAGAAGTTTTAGCTGGACGAGGCGGAGACGAGCAGATATTGCTACTACTCTGGGAGAGGAAACTGCCTCCTGCCATTCCTCATCATCCATTTCTATACCATCCCCTGTCCACTTCTCTCGGAGGGCCTGGAGAGGGTCCGCGATGTTGTTGACCAGTTTTCTGTATATCAGGGAGATGGTACTGTCAGGGAGATGGCCATCTAGTACTCTATCCTCTAGTGGGGATGTTTCTGGCAGTGTGGTCCCGGGTTGTAAGTGTGTGCGGAGCGCGTGTCGGACCTGTGTGTATCGGAAGCGTTCTGATTCCGCCATGTTATATTGCTGCTGCAGCGCTGCAAAAGATTTAATGTCAGACGTGTCCCACAAATCTCCTATTTTTGCGATACCTATGAGTTCCCACTTGTCAAATCCTTTACTCCTCCACAGGTCCCCCAGTTGTTCGGAGTCCCATAGTGGCGTTGCGAGTGTTAGTTTTCGTCTCCAGCCCAGGCGAGTGGTTGCTGTGTGCCAAACATGTACTGCATGTTTAGTGGGGCCCGTTAGTGGATATCGCCGGGGTTTGGAGTAAAGGGCTCTACTGAAAGTCCCACCAGAGAGGAGCCACCTATCCATGTTATATCCCGGGTCGTGTTGCTGGGCATAGGTGCAGTGGTTAATGGCGGACAGATGGGACGCCCAGTAATAGAGCTGTATATCTGGGAGGCTAATGCCTCCATCATACCAGTTCAAGGAAAGTTTGCTGAGAGCAATACGAGGTCTACCACTCCAAAGCAGTTCTCGTTGGAGGCTCTCGACCTCTCGGAAATATGACGCGGGTATCGGATCCATGGAGTTTTGCAGGACGTACAGGAACCGGGGCAGGGACATCATCTTAAAAAGGGCGGCCTTACCTAACAGGGAAAGAGGAAGCGACTTCCACCTGGCTATATCTTTGCGCAGCTGGATCAACGGGGGTCGAAGGTTACGGGAATAGCGAAGAGATGGATCCAAAGACAGAAAGACACCCAGATATGTAAACCCTTCAGTACAGGTTTGTAAAGGGCACCCACGTGGCAGGAGCGGAGGCTCACCTGTCACCACGAACAGTAGGGACTTGTTCCAGTTTATGGAGTAACCGGAGTATCGTCCAAAAACCGTGAAGATATCCAAGACCACTATTAAGGATCTCCTAGGAGAGGCCAGATACAGGAGGATATCGTCCGCGTAAAGGGAAATCCGGTCATCCCACTCCGAAGCCCAGCGCATACCCCTGATCCTCGGATCCCCCCGTATCCATGCTGCCAGTGGCTCAAGCGCTAAAGCAAACAGCAATGGGGACAGGGGGCAGCCCTGACGGGTTCCTCTGCCCAGCTCGAATGCGGCCGACTTCTTATTGTTGACCACCACTTGGGCCATAGGTTGGGAATATAGTAGCTTCACCCATTGAATGTATTTAGGACCAAACCCCATTTTTTCCAATACTGCCCACAGGTACGCCCATTCGATAGTATCGAATGCCATAGCTGCGTCCAGGGAGACTATAACTGCTGGTTCCAATATAGAGGCCGCCCTACCCAGGACCCCGTGCACCCTGCGTATGTTCAATGCCGTGTTACGGTGCGGTATAAAACCTGATTGATCCGGGTGGACCAGGGTTTCAATCACTGTCACCAGGCGAGTAGCGAGTAGCTTAGCTAGGATTTTGGGCTCCGCATTTAACAAGGATATCGTTCGATAAGAACCACATTCTGTCTTGGGCTTACCTGCCTTATGGATGGTAACTATTGTAGCCGTACGCTGGTCTAGCGGCAATATGCCCGCCTGATTCGAGTCCTCAAACATGGCTCGCAGATACGGGGCTAGTACGTCCGGCTTAAGCTTGTAAAGTTCTATTGGCAGTCCGTTAGGGCCAGTGGCTTTACCCGGCTTGAGTGACCGTATTGCTGCCGCTATTTCATCGTTGGATATGACCCTGTCCATAAAGTCGTGTTCAACCCCCGACAGTTTAGGAAGAGCAATATCGGTAAGCATCTGGCGGGAGTCCTCCATAGGGTAAGGGGCTACCGATGTATAGACAGCCTTAAAGTGGGTCGCGAAAGAGTCTACAATTGCCTGCGGGTCCGACTGGGGGTTCCCCTCCTGCCCCCGGAGTTCCGGTACTAATCTACTTGCCCACTCTCTCTTATCCAACCAGGCCAAGAGTTTCCCGGCCTTATCACCCATCTCATACATCCGGCCCTGAACCGCTCTCCCCATAGCCTGCGCCTGATCTGTCGCTAGTGCCCTGTATTCCTGTTGTTTGAGTTTGAGGAGGTGGAGTTTATCGGGTGTAATGTCCAGTTCCAGATCTGCCTCAAGTCTCCCAACCTCCGTCTCCAGCGCCACCAACTCTCTACGCTGCTCCCTCTTTTCCCCGATATTAACGATAGAGCCTGGCCCCGTATCACTGCCTTAAATGCCTCCCAAAGTACCCGAGGGGACTCCACCGATCCTTCATTCTCCTGAAAATAGTTATCAATGGCCGTAAGGAGCTCCTGTCGGATATGAGGATCGCGTAGGTACCACGGATTGATGGGGGCCACACGTCCCACTTGTTGATATCCGATTGACAATTGGAGCCACAACGGCGAGTGGTCTGAAATGCCCCTAGCTAAATGTTTTATCTCACTAATTTGGGGAATTTGGGATGCAGGTAGTAAAAGTAATCGATTCTGGATAGACTCCCGTGGGCCCCGGAGTGGAAGGTATATTGGGAGGTGTCAGGGTGGAAAACCCTCCACCCATCTGCCAGCCCCAAGGCGTCTAAGAAGTCGGGGAGCCAGCCCTGCGTTCGGGGGAGATCCCGCGGAGGGTAGCGATCCAGACCTCCAGAAACTACCGAGTTGAAGTCCCCTCCCAGCACCATGAGACCCTCCGGGACCTCTAGCAGCAGCCTACCCAGGTCCCCAAACGTGGTTGCCTGAAGGCCCGGGGGGACATATACCGATAGGAAGGTGACAGGGTGGCCCTCCCACGTGCCCGAGACTCCAACATATCGCCCTCTATTATCTGACCAAGTGTCTTGTACCACCAGGGGAAAGGTTTTTCTCATCAAGATACCAACGCCCCGGGAGCCCGTGGTGAAACCCGCATGTGCTAGCAATATGTAACCCCCTCTATGCAGTGCTCTACATGTGTCTCCAACTAGGTGTGTCTCTTGCAGTAAGACAATGTCAGGTGCCCGGCGCCTGACCTCCTGGAGAACAATATTTCGTTTAATCTTGTCCCTCAACCCATTGACATTCCAACTCAACAGCCTAACCCCCTTGACTCCGACTGGTGCCATATCGCGGTTTACTGAAATTCTCTAAGTGCATTGTTACTCCCCGATCCGTATGTCTGTGTCACTTTCTGATGCAATCAAAACTTCAAACAAAAAATTTAACAGTCCCGCCCAACACCCCCCACCCTGCTGCCCTGCCCACTGGGCTTAGAACTGCCCATGAAGTTGCAGAGTGCCTGTCGCCCAACAGAATAATCAAGAAAGATAAGAAAACCCTAGAAAAAGGGGGGAGGCAGAGTCCGCCCCATCCCAGCCCACATTATCTACTTTGTACCCACACATCATAGACGCCACATTTCCATTTACGTCCACCTACTATGCCACTTTAAATCTAGAAGTCCTCGACCTCCTGTCTGCATTCACCCCAGACTGCAAGAAACATCCGTGGCCGGCCATTGGTTACGTGTCCTCTCAGGCCGGTTGACTGTTATCCGTGCCCCCCCCCCCCTGTTGTGCCGGGTTTCTCCCTCCCCTGCTCTCAATCCAGTCTGCCGCTGCCTCAGGGTGTTCGAAAAACCACACTCGCCCATCCGCCTCGACCCGGAGACGGGCAGGGAACAGCATGGCGTACTTCATACCCTGATCCCTGAGGACCCGTTTAATTGACATGAATGATCGCCTTTGCCGCTGTACCCTTTGGGTGAAATCCGGAAAAAAGGAAATGTCTGAGTTCTCGTAGCGTAGGGGGGTGCCAGCTCTAGCGTTCTGAAGAATAACGTCTCTGTCCCGGAAGTTCAGGACTCGCGCCAACATGGGCCGCGGGGAGCGCCCGGTTTGGGACGGCCGCCCGGGACCCTGTGGGCACGTTCAATGACAAAGAACTTACTGAGGCCCTTGGGTTGCAGGTGTTTAAGGATGAGGTCTTCCACAAAGAGGTCTGGAGTGAGCCCTCCGCCTTCTCCGGGACTCCAAGGATGCGCAGGTTATTGCGACGCATGCGGCCTTCGTAGTCATCCAGCTTAAGGTCGGTAAGGTGGCGGAAGTCCTGGAGCTCCTTAATCGCTCCCTGCATTTGTGAGACATCCTCCACGAGGCTGGCCGTTGTAAGTTCCACTTGCTTAACCTTTTCGTTCAGCTTGCCCATATCCGCTCTGATATGGTTGACCTCTATAGCCACCGTGTCCAGAGAGGTCTTGACTCCCGCTATGGCGGCCATAACGTCGTTGAGCGAAATTTCCTGCTCCTCCTCAGCTGTTCCGCCGGAGTCTCTGGGTGCCCTGGTCTGTTGTGAGTCTTTCGGGACTGTATACCGGTCTAGCTTGTTAGACTGTGTTGCCTTGGGACCCCTGGCCCCCGTAGTCTTGGCTCGTTCCGCCATGCTCCACCTCCAGCTGCTCTTGCTGATATAGTCTGTGATGTGACGCGGTCTCTCCTGGTTGGTATGGCAAGCAGGGGTGCTTTCCGCCAACGGGCTTCAAGTCCCCCACCCGTCTCCCTTCCAACTACTTAGTTCTCCTGTCCGAGTTGGGTGCTCCTCTGTCTTTGCCGGGGCGTAGAGATCCGGCGGTGGGGGCTGCGGACGCCTGCACAAACGCCGCTCCCTGGGGGTCCCTGCCAATATGGGGTATGTACTCAAGGCCCCGGTACCGGTCCAGGCATCCCTGGGAGACTCGGGACTTCCGACCGGGCGCGGGAGCCAGTAGGTATTCAGTGCCAAGGGTGGGGCACCGCCATTTTACTTCTCGCGGCCCGCCACTCCAGCACTTTGGTACGGCGCCCCGCTCACCGTCGCCGTCCCAAGTCCCCCACCTGTCCCACCTCCAGCCGAGTCGTTCTCCTATCAGTGCTGGCTACCCCTCCGTCTTTGCCGGGGTGTAGAGATCTGGCGGTTGGAGCTGCAGATACCGGCAAAACAGCCTTTCCCTGGGGCCACCGTCGACGGGAGGTATACACTCAAGGCCTCGGTGCGCTGGGAGATTCGGGGTTTTCGACCGGGCGGGGGAGCCAGTAGGTGTTCGGTATCTCGCGGCCCGCTCCCCTCGCCTCGCCCTTATCACAAGGTCCACCGTCACTCCAGCCCTGCGGTATGGCTCCCCGCTCACCTTCGCCACCTCCGCTGTCCGTATGGTTGCTGTCCGTGGGCTGACTGTCAAGGCGACCCAAGGCTCCAGAGTCCCTCCGTCCGTTTCTCCCGTCGCCGCGCCGCCGCAAGGCAGTAGGGGTCCGGTCGCAGCCCCTCACCCGGCCTGACTCGCCACTGTGTGTCCCGGCCGCGGGCCTCACCGTAGGCCGAGACCGCCGGAGCCGATATCTCTGCTTCTGGGCGCACCTCAGACACCGGAGTCGGCTGGATGAGCCCCGGAGGTGATCCGGTCGCCGAATCTGTCGAGGGGTACCTCGGATCAGTACTCAGGATAGTCGTGGGCTAGAACGAGCGGCGGAGCCTTCTTACAGCACGGCCATCTTCAGTCCGCGCTTGGCCACGCCCCCCCCATGCCTTAATTTGATCCCAATTACCACCCAACTCCGGAACATGATCTTGAGTATGAACCTGCCTCCAAATATCAACTGGAACAAGAAAACCAAAGAACACTTAAATTTCAGCAAGAGTCATCACCGTTGAGGAAACAGCTTCAGTCAATTCTTTATAATAAGCAGTAGGATTTTTCCTAGGATCTGGTAAATGAGTTTTAAGAGATAAAACCTCACTTCTTTTCCATGGAGTATAAACCCATTGCTCCTAAAACCTGGCCGCCACTGCCGCTCGAGTATCATTACCACGGCCATCTGTTAATTCCGGTATCTCGGGGTGATATATGGGATGAACCTCTCTCATCGAAAACTGAGATACTGACCTGGGACTTTACGAGCAATGCGCTCCTTAAATTTCATCCAATCCCTGTCCTCAAATCTACGCAGCGGTGTCCCACTACTTACTAACGTCGGAGTATGAAAAACCACAGTGGGAGAAGCAACAGGCACTATCGTCGCTGGGGGCTGTGTCGTGGGGGAAAGAGCTGGCGAAAGGGTAGCTGAGACAATAGGTACGGCGGGAGTACTAACAGTCACAGTTGCCACAGACGGCAAAGAAACAGAAGGAAGAGGAGGAGGAGCCAAAGCCATAGCCGTCAAAACAACAGTAGTAAATGTGGGGACAGAGACAGTGGAAGCAACTGTAACAAGTGGCTGTGAGGACACTGGAACAGTGGGATATATTCTTTGGGGGGCATATGGAGGCAGGGGTCGGGTATCTAACAATTCTTCCTCAAAAGCGTCATCTTCGTCCTGAACCACATACGATTTATCAATGTGTGATCAAAACCTCGTATCTTACAATTCAACACCCTTTTCCTGTTTCTCCCTATCATATGCTACAGCCTTTTGAGTTAATGTCTGCATTTTTCCTTTCCGAGCCTCTTTTTCTGCCTTTAATCGCCGCTGTCTAGATACTTTCTGCCATGTTCTGAGGGAATCAAACATAGACTGCCTACTTCATTTCTTAAACAACTGTTCTTGTAAATACTCAATCTTTTGTTCATAAAACGTGCTCGTCAACGGCCACTGCAACTCAGCATTGTCCCTCGTATATTTGTGCCATAATGTACAATAATTGAGCATCTGCAGAACAACAGCGACAGCACAAGGAAAACAACTTACTGAATCTAGGCATTTTTCAAAAGAAAACAAGTGCACTATTTATGCCTAGCAAAACAATTGTAAATGCTCTTACCCAAAAGATGGCCCTTAGACCTTACCAAATACAAACCAAAATGGTACCATATCCACAAAGAACCAAAACAAACTCACCTGATATATGCAGGTCAAACAAATTTATTCTCCACTACCGACTCTTCAGACCAAATGGTCAGATGCAAGGGTTTCGCCGTTTAGGACTCCAGTCGGGATGACCACTGGGCGAGGCACCGTCCAGCAGGACAGAAGGGGCAGCTGTGTGTATCAGGAACTCTTCATGCAGGGATCCCTGATCCATCTGTCTGACCCAACGATGGCCTCGACCTCCCCCCCCGTCCGCGGAAGGGGAAGGGCCACTCACCCGAAGGAGTCCCTGTTCGGGTGCCAACTGAAGGAAATGACCCGATTTGAGTCACCCAGGTCTCACAAGACCACCTCTCAGCCTTCCATACCAAATGAAGAGTCGGTCAGACAGTAGAGAATACAAATCAATATCTGTTTATTCAGAGTACGCTCAGAGCAGAACCCTGTCTGCCCAGTCACTAAGGAGTGCTGCAGAGGGACTGACATTAGCAAGCATAAAAATACATTATGTACATTTCTGAACCAATGAAGGCAGTGTCCATCTGCTTTTCCACTTAGGTAAGTCAGATTAAAGTCTGGGTGGATGTATAATTGGGCACAAAACTCTCTAGGAATGCATATAGCTCACTGAAACTTCAGAGAACATGTCTTACCTTTTAAGCACATAGCTGGCTACGCTACGGCCTAGCCACAGCCTACCTTAGTGGTCAGTTATATGTGGTACAAGAGCAGTTTACACCTTGTGTAGCAGTTTTAAGTGACAAGACAGCCGTAGCATAAAAACTACATGCACAGGCTCAAGTATAGCAGGCCCGAGACATAATGCAAGGGCTACTTCTCTGCATAGCAGATTTGAAAGTGTCAGTTCTTTAGCAGATATCTGAATGAGTGTCTCAGTTCCTATCTGCAGCTGTGATTGCATGTGTATATAAGTTTGTTAGTAAATGACTGCCTCTCTCTTTGTGACATGTATGCTTCTCTAAATGTGCCTGTAAGGGACTGCATGGAATGCCTCCTGGGTGTGTTAGTGAGTATTGGGTTATTTGAGTGTGCAACTGCCTCCGTTAGCGCTGGATACATATCAGTTCTGTGTGCCTGAGTGAGTGAATGTTTAGGTGCTTCTCTTACTATCCCAATGGGTGTATTAGTGCCTGTCTGCTTTTCTACATAGGTATGTCAGATTGAAGTCTGGGTGGCAGGGTGGATTTATAATTGAGCAAATGTGTGTCTATGAACACAAATAGCTCACTGAAACTTCAGAGTACATATCTTACATCATCATTTTAATCACATGGCACCCTGCCCGATGGCCTAGGTAGCAGTCCTGTGAGATATTTAAGTAAATATGCTGGTATCTGACACTCTGTTTTGAATCCTCTATAGCTCTCTGCATGTGTATGTTCATAGTTGAAGGAATACCTCAGAGCCTGTATTAGAGATTATAAAGGTATGTAGACGTCTATACAACTACCTTTCATACTGCTAGATATATAACTAGTTTGTGAGTATGTTAGTAAATATAAAAGTCATCTGTTGGCCCGTCAATGGTTAAGAGAGACCCTTTGTGCTTTGGAAACATTTATGTCAGTTGCATCATGAGTGCTATAGTCTATCTAGTACCTGCAATAAGAGTGTGCACATGCATGTCTAAGTTACTAAAACTCAAAAGGACAACTCTCACTTTTTTAAGCAGGAAAGACTATGCTTCATTGCATACCTACAGAATATCTCAGAGGTCAGTTATGTATATTAAAATATGCATTTACCACTTCACAAACAGATGATACATGCCAATGAAAGCTGACAGCGAGTATCCATAGGCACACTATGCATTAGTAACCCTGACCCATGTTTAAACACTGCATGTTTAGTAAGCCTAGCAGTCTCATAATACACAGGTGACTCAATGCAAGTTTAAAAAACATACCTCATTATCTAAACATATACAAACCTGCCCTGTAATTTAGCAACACTTACGCTAAACAGTATGTAATATATACCTGTCAACTTTCTCAGGTTCATAATTCATATACACCTACAGTACATGTTTTCCTCTTTCAAGTCTGAGACTTGTAGTTCTGTTTTATAATGGAATAAATAGGACTATAAGTTCCAGAATGCAAAGAAAAATATTCTTTGTGACCAGCACATCATGAATACACATATAGAAAATGTCACATCTTCAAATACACTATTACATATTACTTTAAGCATTAGAGTACAGTGTTTTTTCTACCATTTAGAGAATGGAGTTAAACAGCACAAGGGAATATGGAGCCCCATGGCAACACAGTGTGAACTAACTTCATAGACACCTACTCTGCATCTGACAAAGACCGTGTCTTAAACTCCTATTAATAAATATATAAAAGCACTAATACTATCAGTCATATACCATCTCATGTACTTTGAATACTTTTATATAAATGTCACTCTTTTTTTGCAATCTCACATACACATATATCTTCTTAATCAATTTTATGCTTAAAAAGAAATGTAATTCATATACCAGAAGATTGAGTTCATTGATCAAATAGCTATTTTTGCCCTTATTAGATAGATGTGTAAAATCTAAGAATAAAACTGGCACACCGCTCTCATACAAAGCAACCATAAATGGCAAGCTTTTCAACTTAGCAATGTCTGATACTGCTGAAGGCAGCAAATGAAAACATTCCTTTCATATTTTAGTGGTGGAACTGCACTTCTCAATGGTTAGTATGTGTTAACCCTTTCACTCACTTTTACAAAGACCACAAAAGGGAATGCCTATTTGTGTAGTACGCCACTTCATCGCAATCGTCGCAATGACATCACGAAAAAGTACACTACACATTTTTAGAAAGCTCTCACAAGCAAACCCTTTTTATAGTAAAATTATTCTAAACACCTAGTGACCTGTGTCTTTAACACCCTTCCCCAATACACTCTTAGCACAGTTTGCATACCAGCCCCCTAGAACTAGTAGGTCACAAGTTCACACAACATTCTAGAAGGACCATACTTGTTACAAAATGAGGTGCAATAGGTGTGGTTTATTGTACACATTAAAAAGCATAGCCATGTCTGTATTCTTTTTTTTCACCAGAGCCAATCACAGATCTAGTTACTAATCCTCTCAACACACTACCTAATTTTATTCACCTACATGTTCTCAACATCCAATCGAATATGAATTTTTTTAACTAGGAGAACACCTCAATTTTAACTGCCTTTCATTTGGGAAACTGCCTCATTCAGCCCCAACCTTCTCCTGTCTAATAGTGCTGCTCACTTCAAAATAGTTAGAGTGTGCATTGTGGGCCACAGCTATGTCTTCTGGGCTAGAAAGCTGCTGGGAAGAGTGATATTGACAAATACCTGTATTTGGCTAATGTGGACATTAAATGGATTGGCTAGAGAGGGTTAAAGTGTCATCAACTGCTGCCTTTGGTTTAAAGCTTTGTGGATTCCTAACCCCCTAACCTCATGATTGGGCACTGTGATGGCAATTACCTAGGGATACTGACTGTGGTAGGACCAGAAATCATAATGAAGGATACCTTTTCAGAATTAATGACTCTTTTCCCTTACACTGTCTGGTGTACTACAACATATGCCAAAGGCAGAAATGGAAGTGGTCTAATCAATTCTGTCCACAGATTGACAAAGCCAGGAAACATGTTAATAAAACTGTTTCTGGATTTCTCAGAGACCATAACATGGGCTCCATCTAAAACAACACCTGCATTTTGACATGCATGGAATCTATAGAAGTGATGGAGTTCACTTTACAGACTAAGGCAACAGGGTGTTTCTAAGCAACCAGAAAATCTGCATCCTGTCTTATGTGTAGCTGTCATGCAATCAACACAAAGGCTCTTGTCAGACCCACTCTAGTACCCAAAATATTGCTCATTTTCTTTATAAATATCTTTATTTCCAATTGTTGAAAAAGTTCATGACAACATTGCGATATTCGCAAATACATCACCATGTTACATGTGGGCTGCGCTGACGGTCTTTGCGTTTTCGTGAATATCGCATGTGGTAAAAAAAATAATAATTCATTTTTCAAAAATAACTTGTGTCATTAACACCCTCATTTGCCAAAGAGTCAGAGTACCTCTGCCCTGACCCCTTATATTAGCTTTGTCCCAAATTTTCAGCCACGGGAACCATTCCTTGATCCATAAAATGGCGGCCGCAACTTTCTTTACAGTTTGCGATCAGCCAATCACAGTATTCCTGTTGGTGAGCGCATTCACGATTAATCGCCAAATCGTTGTAAAATATCCACAACCACAGATATAACTATCTTGATTCTCTTAACCCCTTCCATGTGTCGGACGCGTGGGAGCCGTCCAACGCATAAGTGCTCATGTGCGTCGGACGGCTCCCGCATGTCCGACGTCATGGCACAGGGAAACCCTTTTCACCCCAACAGCCTCGGGAGCTGAGGAAGAGCTTACCCAGCTCCCAAGGCAGATCTGCCCCCGGTGGGGGGCACAAAGCCCCCTAGGCCCCAGGGATCGTTTTTTTTATACGTAGTGGTGGGGACTGCCCAAAATGGGCATGTCAATGCCTCCACCCCCTCCCAAAAAAATGCCACAGCCTTTCTGCCTCCCCCGGGAGGCAGATGGAGCAATATACCCTAATCTGCCCCCGGGATGGCAGAAAGCCCAGTAGGAGCCAGGGATTTTGGTGTTTTATTTATACGTAGGGGTGCCTGGCTGGCGGTGTGTGTGGATGGCGCTTGGCTGGCAGTGTGCATGGATGGTGCTTGGCTTGTGCTGTGTGTGGATGGTTGTGTGCGTATACTGACTCTTGGCTGGTGGTGTGGCTTGCATGGATCCCCCAGCATTTTCTTACCCAGAATCCCCTGCAAACCTCAAATTTACTTACAAAGTCACATTTTCCTCACATTTCTGTGTGGGTAAGTTGTAGGATCACCGTGCAGGCACAAATTTCCTACTATCCAGCATTCGCCTTGGTCTCCCGAGAAAAATGATACCTCACTTGTGTGGATGCCCAAAGTAGCGTCAGCCGAAAAACGTATAAACCAACTGCCATTTTAGACCCGCTTTGGGCCCCCCTTAATTTCTATATCCATCTAAAACACCTGCATTTTGACATGCATGGAATCTATAGAAGTGATGGAGTTCACTTTACAGACTAAGGCAACAGGGTGTTTCTAAGCATCCTGAAAATCTGCATCCTGTCTTATGTGTAGTTGTCATGCAATCAACACAAAGGCTCTTGTCAGACCCACTCTAGTACCCAACATATTGCTCATTTTCTTTATAAATATCTTTATTTCCAATTTTTGAAAATGTTCGTGACAACATTGCGATATTCGCAAATACATCGCCATGTTACATGTGGGCTGCGCTGACGGTCTTTGCGTTTTCGTGAATATCGCATGTGGTAAAAAAAATAATAATCCATTTTTCAAAACTAACTTGTGTCATTAACACCCTCATTTGCCAAAGAGTCACAGTACCTCTGCCCTGACCCCTTATATTAGCTTGGTCTCAAATTTTCAGCCACGGGAACCATTCCTTGATCCATAAAATGGCGGCCGCAACTTTCTTTACAGGTTGCGATCAGCCAATCACAGCATTCCTGTTGGTGAGCGCTGTCACGATTAATCGCAAAATCGTTGTATAATATCCACAACCACAGATATCACTATCTTGATTCTCTTAACCCCTTCCATGTGTCAGATGCGCGGGAGCTATCCGACGCATAAGTGCTAATGTGCGTCGGACGGCTCCTGCGCGTCCGAGGCCATGGCACAGGGAATCCCCTTTTCACCCCAACAGCCTCGGGAGCTGGGGAAGAGCTGCCCTAGCTCCCGAGGCTGATCTGCCCCCAGGGGGGGGGGCAGAAAGCCCCCTAGGCCCCAGAGATTGTTTTTTTTAATACGTAGTAGTAGGGACTGCCCAAAATGGGCATGTCAATGCCACCACCCCCTCAAAAAAAATGCCACAGCCTTTCTGCCTCCCCCGGGAGGCAGATGGGGGCAATAGTCCCTAATCTTCCCCCCAATAGGGCAGAAAGCCTACTAGGAGCCAGGGATTTTGGTGTTTTATTGATACATAGGGGCGCTTGACTGGCAGTGTGTGTGGATGGTGCTTGGCTGGTGGTGTGTGTGGATGGTTGTGTTCGTATACTGACTCTTGGCTGGTGGTGTGGCTTGCATGGATCCCTCAGCGTTTTCCTACCCAGAGTCCCCTGCAAACCTCAAATTTACTTACAAAGTCACATTTTCCTCACATTTCTGTGTGGGTAAGTTGTAGGATCACCGTGCAGGCACAAATTTCCTACTACCCAGCATTCCCCTTGGTCTCCAGAGAAAAATGATACCTCACTTGTGTGGATGCCCAAAGTAGCGTCAGCCGAAAAACGTATAAACCAACTGCCCTTTTAGACCCGCTTTGGACCCCCTCAATTTCTATATGTTTTTGGCCCTTCTCTGTCATAGGCACTTGGCCCATCCACACAAGTAAGGGATCATTTTTATCGGGAGACTGAGGGGAATGCTGGGTAGTAGGACATTTGTGCCGTGCGGTGATCCCACAAATCCTGGTGAGCCCTGATCCTGTCCCTGCGGTGCCTGGCCTGCCCCCCCGGTTGCCCCTCCTAGTGGATGGTCCCTGGTTTTGTGAAGTGCAGGCATGTATAGGGTGACATCTGCCACTGTCACCCTGTATTGACTTACTTGATGGACTGGCCATTGGCCTTTGTTGGAGCATTACTGTTCTCTGAGTTTTTGGACACACATATGCTGAATAAAGCAACTTTCTGTTCCCTAATGCTGTTACTTCTGATGTACATGATGTTGATGATGCTGACCATGCCCTTGCAGCAGGGATGATGATCTTTGGTCTCATGACAATGAAGTGTCACTGGGCAGGGCCCCATGTGGTCCAGAGGGACAGTGTCCTATCCTGTGGTGTATCCATGTCATCCTTAACAGCATCTGTGGGTGTCATGTTTACAATATTTGGCAATGGAATTTCCTAGTTACATTAGCAATGTCACATCTGTGGCTTCCATCCCTGCACATCTGTAGTGCTTGCCATTGTTCAATTCGTCTACTTCCCTGACCGGGTGGCCATCTCCAGTGGACATGCAGGTTTGGACATCAATGGGGAAGGACTCATCTGTGTTGTCAGTGCAACTTGCTGTACATGTGTGTTGGATCTGTGCTGATGATTACGTTGACACTCCCATGACCAGGCTGATGTGATGGGAGCCTTGATTTGGTGCTAATTGTTTACTGTGTGACAAAGTGTTGTGCTGACATGATGGAGCCCTACTGATGCGACATATGGCACAGCTTTCCTCACACAGGAGTGGAGTCCCCTCATGGCAGTGTGTGCTCCTGTGACATTGCCTGCGCCCAAGATGTGTGTTGTATGAGCATGTCTATGTGTTCACTTCCATTTTGCTATGCGTGCTGGGATCCCTAGTGATGTTCCTGTTTGTGATGCTTGCTGAGTTGAGCTATGTTCCCCCAAAGTCTACTCCCTGGGTTCTCTGTGATGTGGGTGCATGGCACATTACTGGTCATCAGGGTGTCACCCATAGGTGTGTTTGCTGTCAGGGCTGAGTTTGTGGGCAGGCGCTGATGGGTCACAGTTAGGATTCCCCTTAGCACTTGTTGTTTACTCCTGTAATGTGATTTCCGGTTTGTGTTGGCTTTCATTGTTTGTGACACGTTGTGTGTGTGACTGCTGGCACTCCTCAGGGTCAGGGCTGCAATGTTGGTAGTTGTCCATGTGTGTTCTTTGTGGGTGACCTTGGCTTCTTCATTGGTGTGTGACTGTGGCTGGGATCCCATTGGTTGGTGTGGTGTTGCCGTCATGTCCATGTACGGCGTAGTGTGCAGTGTGTCAGACATTTAGGAGTCTTGTTGAGTGGCCATGTGTGCTGTGTTTCTGCACCTTGCGTCCCACCCACCCCCTGGGATTGTCATGGGTGCATGCGCAATGTCACCTGTGCATGTGAGCTTCACTGCAGCACATTGTTGGTGGTCGAGGTGTGTGTTGTTTAGTGTGTGCAGATGAGAGTTGTTGCCCGGCAAGACCCCTGCCTCCATGTTGGCCTTGGCTTACTGGCCATGCTGATTGATTTGTGCTTGTGTGGGTGTGCTGGTGATTCTTTGCTCAGGATACATGACTGTGGTTCACAGTGTGAACGACATCTGGCTTTGTCATCACAGTGGTATTGTAATGCAGCCCAGGGTCACCACATTGTGTGGGCCCTGGGGGTGGTGCTGTGGTGCCTCGGTGTCTTACTGTGTGGGTTGCTGTTCCTACATGCTTGTGTGACATGTGTGATTTGTGCTCCCTCTCATCTGACAATGCCTGATTGCCCACATAGGGGAATTGGATCCCTGAGTTACCTTTGTGTGGCACTGTATGCACATCTGTGTGTTTGGTCTTCAGGCCTCCTCATGTGTTGTGTGGTTGCCTGGGGACACTGGTCCCCCCTCTCACCTGTTGTGTTTGATGTGCAGTGTGTGTCTGCCTGTTTGTGTTTGTGCATCAGCGCCACTGCATTGGCATATTCATGGTGTGCCATTATCTGTATGTTGTTTGGTGTGTTTGCCCTGCTGTCCCTGGGACTCCTAGGTCATCAGTCAGCACAATGATCATTGTTTATGTGTCCCATTGCTGCCATGGTATGGTATCTGTTCACCTGCCATCTGCAGTCTACACAGGGTATCTGCATTGGTGTGTCCATTGGTGCAAATATGTGGGTCTGCATTGTGATGGTCACTTCTGTCATTGTGTCATTGATGTATGTTGACGGTGTCAGACACCATGGGTGATGTTTGTATGCAGCTGGCCAGAGGTATGTCTTATTTGCACTGCACTGTTTGCCTCCCCAAATCTATGTTGCAATGGGACACCTGCACTACTTTGCCACAGTTGTGTTTGTTGTTCTGTGGCCAGGATTTGTCCATGCAGTTTGCCAGTTGCAGCTTCTACTTTGTTCACACTTACATTTTGGTCACTGTGATGATGGGGGTTTGGACCCCATTGCCACAATGGTCAAGATGTGCTTCAGCTCAGGACCCCACACTTACATTTTGGGCACTGTGATGATGGGGGTTTGGACCCCATTGCCACAATGGTCAAGATGTGCTTCAGCTCAGGACCCCACACTTACATTTTGGGCACTGTGATGATGGGGGTTTGGACCCCATTGCCACAATGGTCAAGATGTGCTTCAGCTCAGGACCCCACACTTACATTTTGGTCACTGTGATGATGGGGGTTTGGACCCCATTGCCACAATGGTCAAGATGTGCTTCAGCTCAGGAGCCCACACTTACATTTTGGTCACTGTGATGATGGGGGTTTGGACCCCATTGCCACAATGGTCATGGCCTGCTTGCATTGTGGGGGCCACACACATTTATGTGTGGCACATGTGATAGGGTGTCACATTGTATGTTGATGATCATGTTCTGTGTCGTAGGCATTTGACACAGTCTACACACGCTTGTCATGGTGTTGGGGGATGTCTTAATGTTGCATTCTTTATGTTGGTGTGTGCTTGTTGCGACATGTATTAGCCATCCTGTGAGTGGAGTTGTTGTTAGTGGTAGGCATCCAGCCCCCCTGGGTAAGGGTGGTAGTAGTGGTTGGCATCCAGCCCCCTGGGTAAGGGTGGTAGTAGTGGTGGGCATCCAGCCCCCCTGGGTAAGGGTGGTAGTAGTGGTGGGCATCCAGCCCCCTGGGTAAGGGTGGTAGTAGTGGTGGGCATCCAGCCCCCCTGGGTAAGGGTGGTAGTAGTGGTAGGCATCTGGCACCCCTGGGTAAGGGTGGTAGTAGTGGTGGGCATCTGGCACCCCCATGGCTAAGGGTGGTAGTAGTGGTGGGCATCCAGCCCCCCTGGGTAAGGGTGGTAGTAGTGGTGGGCATCTGGCACCCCCTGGCTAAGGGTGGTAGTAGTGGTAGGCATCCAGCACCCCTGGGTAAGGGTGGTAGTAGTGGTAGGCATCCAGCCCCCCCTGGGTAAGGGTGGTAGTAGTGGTAGGCATCCAGCCCCCCTGGGTAAGGGTGGTAGTAGTGGTGGGCATCTGGCACCCCCATGGCTAAGGGTGGTAGTAGTGGTGGGCATCTGGCACCCCCATGGCTAAGGGTGGTAGTAGTGGTGGGCATCCAGCCCCCCCTGGGTAAGGGTGGTAGTAGTGGTAGGCATCTGGCACCCCCTGGGTAAGGGTGGTAGTAGTGGTAGGCATCCAGCCCCCCCCTGGGTAAGGGTGGTAGTAGTGGTAGGCATCTGGCAGCCCCTAGGTGAGGGTGGTAGTAGTGGTGGGCATCTGGCACCCCCATGGCTAAGGGTGGTAGTAGTGGTGGGCATCCAGCCCCCTGGGTAAGGGTGGTAGTAGTGGTGGGCATCCAGCCCCCTGGCTAAGGGTGGTAGTAGTGGTGGGCATCCAGCCCCCCTGGGTAAGGGTGGTAGTAGTGGTGGGCATCCAGCCCCCTGGGTAAGGGTGGTAGTAGTGGTAGGCATCTGGCACCCCCTGGGTAAGGGTGGTAGTAGTGGTAGGCATCCAGCCCCCCTGGGTAAGGGTGGTAGTAGTGGTAGGCATCTGGCACCCCTGGGTAAGGGTGGTAGTAGTGGTGGGCATCTAGCACCACCATGGCTAAGGGTGGTAGTAGTGGTGGGCATCCAGCCCCCCTGGGTAAGGGTGGTAGTAGTGGTGGGCATCCAGCCCCCTGGCTAAGGGTGGTAGTAGTGGTAGGCATCCAGCCCCCTGGGTAAGGGTGGTAGTAGTGGTAGGCATCTGGCACCCCCTGGGTAAGGGTGGTAGTAGTGGTGGGCATCCAGCCCCCCCTGGGTAAGGGTGGTAGTAGTGGTGGGCATCCAGCCCCCCTGGCTAAGGGTGGTAGTAGTGGTGGGCATCCAGCCCCCCCTGGGTAGGGGTGGTAGTGGTGGTGCGCATCCAGGCCTCTGTGTGCATATGTGGCATTGGTGATGGGCATCCCGCCCCTATGGTGCTGCTGTTGCTGGTGTAAGTAAATTCTGCATCCCTCTGTGTGTGTGTGATGTGTCGTGTACGTGTTGTATGTTTTTGTGGTTGGTGTCTGACTTACCTTCTGCGCCGTACGCGTCCGTGCCTGTTCCGGTAGTAAATGTAGAATAATGGTAGGATCGGAACGAAGGGATTCATGGTTGGTTCGTCTCGTTCGTCTTTCTCGTTGCTTCGCCTCGTCCTCGTCGCTGGCGTGTTCGCCTCGTAGCCGTGGATCGTGTTGTGGCGCGAATCGGAGCTTATGTGCGCCTCTCCCGGAAGCTTTGACGTGCCGGACGTAGCGACGGGTTCGGCGCGTACGGAAAGCGCATCGTACTTGTCCGGCCGGACTGGGCTGCATTTTACCTTCCGTGCGACTCGATTCGGCGTTTCCGGATTCGCCTCGGTCGGAGAACAGGACCTGGATTGGGTGAGTACGACTCGGCCGGATTCTATGCTGTTGTGCGCATCGTACTTGCTCGTTCGGAATGATGTGCGGATCGGTCGGGAAACAGGCTTTCGCATGGCTTTTTTCCCGACCGAATGGTATTGGGTGCGCCTCCGACCGAGATCGGAATCGGCCCCTAAGTGTTGTTTTGGATTCCCTTGGCCTGTAATCACCAATGGAAGAGGAAATATTGAGGCTTCAAAATGTATCAATAATTACAGTGCTGTATTCCTATCCATGTTGAATGCTAACATGGACACTATCTGCCTTATTTATGAGCCCTTGTGTCACATTTACGCTGCTGTTGCGTCACTTTTTGTGACGCTGCGGTGGCGTAAATAATGCACCACGTTGTGCCATATTTACGAAGTGATGCATCTAGGCAGATGCGTCACTTTGTAAACCCCTGCGCTACATTATACCTGTGTCAGGTATACTGTATGCAGGGTGGGCATTACCCGCATCAAAACCTTGTAGAAGTGGCATATTGAAATCTATAAGATTTCAGTGCACCACTTCTAGGACGCCATTGACGCAGGCCCTTTCACATGGGGCATGCCCCAGGTGAAAGGGCACATTGCTGGAGTTGCGTCTGTTTTCAGACCCGACCCAGCAATGCGTCACTTTTGCGCCTACATATACGTCAGTAATACTGACGTATCTGTGACTCCTTGCGACATGATGCGCTGTACTCTAAATACGGCCCATCCATGGTGTCGCAAGGAGGGCGCACTGAGAAGTGTTGCATCGCTGCTTTGTCGCAGCGATGCAACACAACACTGCTGATTAATAAGGCCCTCAGTTTGTAGCAGACAATTCTATTGCTGTTGCTCAGTACATTACTTCATATATAACAAATTCTGAAAAGACATAAGTGAAGGATATATGGGAAGAGATGGCAGCAGAGATGTCGTTAAGTCAAAAGTTTTACAGCTTCAGTTTAAAGATAGTTTCATACAGGGAGATTGGATCTTATGAAGCCTGTGACAAGATATGTTCTTCTAGCTTTCTTGGGAAGTCCAAATCGATAATTTGGGCACAGTAAGCTCTGCATCAACACAAAAATGTGTGTTGAAATAATTTCCTCAAATAGAGTACCTTGCACAGTTTGATCCAGAGAGAACTGACCTACTTAAAACCAATATGATGGACACATCATCTTAATCAGTGTCCATCTAAAAAAACCTTTGTCTGTGTGAAGTACTACAGTACTATGCATACAGAAATAACACGGATGAAAATATTGAACAAGGAAAGTTTGGAGTGTCTGGCTGTAATGGATATTTAGTGAGACATTCAAAGCCAAGTCTGATCATTCATTGTAAATTGAGCTGTCAAACAGGTGAGATAAAAGTATTATTTTATTTGGTTCTTTTGTAACCTTTTAAACCTTGGCATTCAGAGAATGAATTGTTAGGTGACTATGACTGTTATGAAGACGCTTTCAATGCAACGAAAGATAGTATTTAATGTGAAGTGTTTCCCACGTATCAGAAAATGTTAAATGATGAATTTCAACAAAAGGAAACAAATGCTACAGAGGCTGCACAGGACAGTTCACAGAAGAGCCAGAGATCAGGTCCTAATAGTGAAGGACCCCTTGGCCAGCCTGTCATTGAAAATTAAGCATCCATAGCTGTGAATGAAGTGGAAAAGGCTGTGGGCCAAGTGAGGAGTGAGAGCATTGATTTAGAAAATGTGATCTCTACTGATTGAAGAACAGCCTGTAATTATTGAACAAATAAGAAAATCAGTAGAGCATGGACTCCTACATGATAAGTCTGAATGTTCATGTACAACATTTAAGACTACACTTCACTATGTTAGTAGTCAGGCAGGTACATGAAAAGGTTTTCTGATAAAAGTGGTGACTGCATTGGTTCACAGGAAGACTAGTTGTGATCTGTCACGTGTTGTGACTGCTCCTACTGGACTAGCTGCTAACATCATTAAAGGAATCACATTGCATAGACTACATATGTTGCCTGTAGAACATGACAACAAGCTAGAGTACTTGACGTTATCTGGTAATGCTTGTCATGAAGGCTCAGGAGTTCTGAAAAAATTGAACGTTCTTATTATTGATGATGTTAGCATGGTATCAAACCTAATGCTAGCTTTCATTCATCTCAGGATGTAAGAAGTACTCAGAACTGACTATGATGTTCTGTTTGGTGGTAAGCATGTCATAGTTTTTGGTGCCCTTCTACAATTGACTCCAGTCAAAAGTCAACCAGTTTTTATGAAACTGCTTCATGAAGACACTAAAAAGTACTTAGGAAGAAACTTACAGGTCCCATTGCTCCCGCTAGATATAAGTTTCTCGGTAGAAGAGGTAGTATGTGCCATTAATGCTAGTGCACCGGGAAAAGCTCCAGGACCAGATGGAGTCCCTGTAGACGTGTATAAATCTAATCTCTCCTTATGGGCCCCTTTATTAACCAATGTCCTTGACACTTGATGTCACCAAGGTCTGATCCCCTCATGGTCCGAGTTAATATTGATCCCAATTTTTAAAAAGGGGGATCGAAACGACCCAGCTTGTTATCGTCCAATATCCTTGTTGGATTCACTCCTCAAGGTGGTAGGACGGGTTGTCTTAAATAAGCTACAAAACTGGGCAGATGATGCTGCCTTCCTATCAAAATTTCAGTATGGGTTTCGAACAGATCTTGGAACCATCGAACAGGGGTTAAACCTAAGTCTTATAATAAGAAAATATACACAGGCTAAGGAGGAACGGCTTTATATGTATTTGTTGACCTTAGCTCAGCCTTTGACTGTGTGAAGCATAATAGGTTTTGGGACATTCTTGAAGAGATGGGAATTGACCTTCCACTCATACATTTTATGAGAGAATTATATAAAGATGCAGGGGCGAGAGTTTGGTTCGGAAAAGTAGGTGAGTGCACTGCCAAGTTCCCAATTAGAAAAGGAGTGAGACAGGGCTGTGTGCTCGCTCCTTTTCTTTTTACTTTATATATTAATGGCCTGGGCCAGTTTTCAACAGAACATTGTCAGGACCTTCCGAGTATTAATAATTGCCCAGTACCGGTTTTATTATATGCAGATGATGCGGTTTTAATGGCAAGAACCCCATTAGGTCTGCAAAGAGTTGTTAATAGTTTTGCCTCTTTTATGCAATCCAGAGGTTTGAAAGTGAATGCTACCAAAACCTATTCTATGAAGTATGGTAAGAAGAATGTTAAGGGCTGCAACATTTATATTGATAATATAAAAATTGAAAGCACTAAAAGGTTCTCATATTTAGGGATTAACTTTGATAACAAGGGGTCCTGGTCCCCTGCAGTTCTTGCTAGGAACTTGTCGTTCTCTAGAGCTGCGGGTGCTGTGATAAATTTCGCTAGAAAATTAGGTCATAGACCAGTGCCCGAATTATTACCTATTTATAAATCAAAGTGTCTCACGACAGCCTTGTATGGTGCAGGAATATGGGGCTTTACGGATGTGCAGCAATTACAAGTGACTGAAAATGCTTTCTTACGATATTTTCTAGCGGTGCCAGGTTCTACTGCTAACTACATTTGCCACTCGGAGCTTGGCCTACCATTTGTAACAGATCTGGTCAAAGTTGAGCCTATCATGTTATGGCATAAGGTCTGGGTGACAGATGAGACCAGTTTTAATGGGGACATTATTAAAGATTGCTTAAGACTGGACAAAGCTTCTTTTATCCCCTGGTTTAGGTATATTAAGCAAATAACGAGTGAAATGGGCCATTCTAAATATTTTGATAGGCCTGACACCATGGGATCCATTTCTAGAAAGGTATTGAAAGCTGAATGTCTTGCATTTCTCCAATCAAAAAGATGGTTTAGTGAGAGTACGAAACCCACTGTTATGGAAAATCAGTTGATGCTATCATGTTTGGATATTCAACCATATTTGGTCCAAGTGTTAGGAAGTTTTGATCGTATGTTATTGACACGGTTCCGCTTGGGGATTCTCCATAGGCTCGTTAGCTTTCCTATCATAAATGACTGGTCCAGAAATTTGGATCCCTGCCCCTGCGACGATGTGTCAAGACAATCAACGCTCCATATTCTTTTATTCTGCAAGTTTTACTCCAACCCTAGAAAAAGGTTTATTTTACCTATTTTAAAAATTTCAGGTTTAAGACAATGTTGTGTAGCATTTTTAATGCTACAAAAATTGGAAAATGAACTGATTGCAATACATGTAGCCCTTTTTTTTTTAAATGTCATTAAGTATAGGAAATCTATGTGTAATTGAAATTTTGAGGTAGGACCATGCAGAACTGATGTATTTTAGATCAGCACTATATGTTAAAATTGCTTTTTAATGTAAATTTGTATTTTACTTCTGTGCTTTTATGATTTACTTTTAAATTGAATAAAGCTATTTCTGATTTCTGACTTAGGAAGTATTGGAAATGTTAACATGTGGTTAGATTTTCAGTACGCTGAGCTGACTCAAAATATGAGACAAGCTGCAGATTTGGAGTATGGTAACATATCAAAAGCCGTGAGAATAGGAATGATTAGGAAAGAAGCAAGGAAAGTTCTTGCTTCTCACTTGGCTAGCTCTTTGTCCCTACACAATGACTCACCTGCTTCTGTAATGCAACATCTGTTGAAAAGTCACAAGTAGCTTGATTGCTTTATGTCAACATTGGATGAGTGAACTCAGTTTAACTTAGAAATTATTCATTTTGGAAAAACTTGAGATTGTGAGTCTTCATAGTAAAGACAAGATGGAACATCAAGGTTTAAACTACCACTATGCCAATCAGTGGTAAAGAAACTGGAATCGCTAGAGAAAACAGTTTCACATACTGTTGGTTTAGAAAAGACTCTTAGGGGGAGAGTTTCCAAAAAGTCGCGCAACGCAGCGCAGCCCCCTGCGAGGCTGCGCCACGTTGCGAGAGGGAGCAGGAGAACGCCATATCTTCATAGATATGGCTCCCTCCTCCCCTTTCCCTTGCACCGGCGCTGATTTCAGCTGCTGTGCGCCATGCACACACCTTAGCGCCGCAGCGCTAGGGTGGGTGCATGAGTGTAGCATAGGTTTTGTACAGGAAGGGTACCCTTCCTGTACAAAATACTATGCAAGGCATGATGCAAAGCTTTTCCCACTTTGCATACGTGCTGCACAGTGCAGCATGCATGGAAAGTCGGAAAAGCATGGAAAAATGAAAGCATGTCTTATGTTTCTCTATCACGGGTTATTTCATTGTCAGGATTATACCCTTTTTTTTGTTTGATGAGAGCAAATTCAATGCTGACTCATCTTTTGTGATAGAATACAATCGTTTGAGAGGGTTGTATGCTCCCCATTTGAGTTTATATCCCATTGTTGAGAAATATGGAAGATATAGGAAGCAAACAAGTGCTGAAGTTGAAGATTTTTCAAAAGGTTCAAAATGAAGTGAAGTATCTACAAATACTTTGCAAAAGATAAACACTAATGAAGTCATGAATGTCATAGTTTTTCCATTTTCAAACAGTTCAGGAGTTTCTTGTTACTCTAATGTGGTAGTTAATGTTCTATTGCACCTACAATCGCTGGTTGAAACCATTCAACAAAACAAGGATAAACCTGTAAGTCAAGCTTTTACAAATGACCTCAGTTTAGTACATACTGAAAAACGTGTGTTCCTCAACTGCATTTATCCGCGATATTGTTGATCACTGTAATGGTCATTCACAGTTAACTTTAAATGTGCAACAGGATGCACAGGAATTTGTAATGGTAGTGCTAAATGTGCCTGAAAATTAAGGGATTGAAAATAATGGCTTCTTTAGAAAAAGCTATTCATGGAATCATGAGTGTATTAATTGTTCCTATTCAGGCAGAACACATTAATTTAGAGCAATTTGTGTCCCTTACCGTACCAGATTCCAAGTTAGTAGCTTTTGAAAAAGCTTTGGTTACAGCTATGCAGAATAACTTCCAGCCAGACTGCAGATCAGAACTGCTGTCTACATTAGTTGTTTGACACAGTTCGAAATACCTTTTTCTTATGCTACGTAGGTGTAGAGCAGATGGCAGTAAAATAAACACTGATATCACCATCTTCAAAGCAGGTCAGATATCAATTTACAGGAAAACGTACACTGCTGTTGTAATTATTCTCTACCACAGACAGTCAATCAACTCTGGTCACTATGCTGTGTACCTTAAAAATTCATCTGGCTGGATTGAATGTAATGACACGTCTTACAGTAAATCAAAGGTTACCCTGCAAACTTCTAAACTCCTATCTCATATTTTGTGAACCAAAGTTCTAGAAAAAAATAATATTTACAAAACTCTATGTAGATATAAACAGTCAAAAAGTGTAAAAGTTCATGTTCATTGTCATTACATGGCCTACAGGGATAACAACTATAATGAGTGGACTTTTTTATATTAATACATGAGGTTCTCAGAAAATAACTTAATAAGTATCAATATGTATTTTACATTCATCTTACATTAGTTTAGTATTAACCTTTTGCAAATTCAAATTGCAATTTTACGTTACTGGCTGTGATGTCAAGAAACTGTTCTTTAAAATGCTACTTTGATACATTTCAAATAAATGGTATTTTTTTACAAATCTTAATGATTTATTTTACCCTACAGTTTAATGATAGATTGCATTATAGTTAATTATTCATAGTATGCAGACTATTAGTATTCTGATAGGGATATATATCATATGTTAAATCAGGATATATTATTTTATATTAATAGTATTAATTACAAAAATAATATTTTTGGATAAAAATGAACAAATTTAATAATTATATTATACCAGCAACATGTACAGAGTAGAAATTAGTTAATATGTTCTCTTCTTTTGCATGCGCCACAGAAAATATCAGTCTCATTCAAAAACCTACTAGAAACCATCATCACCCTGAAACGTAAGTCTTAGCAGAGAGGCCAGTCTTTTTGCACACTATGATACTCACATGCATGAACAAAACAATGGTGTAAGTATATAATGCACCCTTTTATCACACTCTTTTACATACACTTCTCCTCCAAACACCTCTAATCGAAGACAACTTTATTAAATCCACTGTCATGTTTAACACTACTGTATTATGCATTTGTTTGAGTCTGGGGAGAGGTTTTTGGGGAGTGATTACTACCTCTTTACACACTACTACGCACACCCATCACTTTGGTAGGAGCTCTCACCGAGAGCGCAACTTCTCTCTACAACCTACTACATACGTCCGTTATACTGGGGAGAGCTCTTAGGAGAGAGGCCAGTTTCTATGTGCATCCTTCTATCTATATCCATGATTGAACACATAGTATTCAGCAGAGATGGAAGCTGCTAATTAAACTCTACAATGTACAATCATCATGCTGAGGAGAGGTATTAGTGGCGACGTCACCACCTCTCAATACTCTACTACATACATTCATCATCTTACAGAAGAATAGTATGCCTATAGTGACACGGTCTAGTAAAAATGTAACTTTTTCCATAGTATCTACTGCAAATACCCATCACGTTGAATAAAGGTGATTGAGTTTAGTGGTGTATTTTTGTACACCATGCTAAATACACATACTAGGCTGGAGAACAGTATTCTTGCATAGGGTAGTTTTTCCCCACAACATACTACCTACACCGGTTAGTCTTTTGAAAGTTTTTAGACAGAACAGTTGTTCTCTGTATCCTATGAACAACACTAAGCATCCCACAGGGAGGTCTGTGTGAAGGTCTCAGTTGTTCAGTATACTCTATTATATATATATCTATCATTCTGTGCAGGACTCTACCACAAGAGCTGAGTATGTATGTATATGGTACTATTTTGAGGTATTACAGTAGTTACAGATCTCATTAGGCAAGGTATTTTCCTCCCACAGTCCACTACAGGCACTTGACTTTTGTGATAGAGCTAGATGGTTTATTAAGAAATTATGAATGTATACTCTTGAAACATTTAAACACATTAAAATAAACCTCAATGAAGCATGGAATTTGGTAAATGCTCCAGGACTAGAATGCTCATTTGTAAACAGCAGAGAAATGGGCTGAAGTCTCCACCTGTGCGGTGAGTGTATGAGGCTGGACTGGGACACGTTTACTCTATACTGGCTTCTGCCTGCATGATGATGTACAAAAATATTTTGTGTTCTGTAATGCCACCTTGCAGCACTGTTTCCTAATTTGTCATGAAAGACACAAACATATAGTTTACTTCATTTGCGTTATGTCCTGGAAACACTGATAATTGGGTTAAATGTGGTGAAGGAACACAGTTCTGTAATGGCAGTTTTTATGTTTGCGAATCAAGACATATGGGCACAGACTGGAAACGTTTCATAACGTATGAGCTCCGGCTATGAATTTATCATGACATTTTTACTCTGCCTGTAAAGTTTGAGGAATTAATCCCTGCCTTGCCTTTCATGGACCATGCTGCTCTTCCAATCTGGTCCTGATGGTGCTGGTGAAAAGTGTACCGGATCTATGGATCTGGACTGTCATGGACTTGCAGTGTATATAAATAAAGCACTCAGAGCACGATACACAAAGGTAAACTTAGACCTGAAGTCCAGGTTTAGACAAAAAGTGTAACTTTATGAATTTTCGGTTGTCAGAAAGGGACTTATGAGTAGTATCTTTATGGCTGTGGAGTTTCGGCACTCGGGGCAGAATCTCCGCACTTGGGGAAAAGGAAGTATAATTTCATACACCTGCAGACAATTATTGCCACCTGCAAACCCTGCACTACAAACGACATAAAAACAGCACACATTCAAAGCTCTGGTTTTTCCACACCTACACTTCACCTGCCTGCTCTGCGCCTTGCCATCAGCATGCTACATTTGAGGAGGAAGAAGAACTACAATGAGTAGGTCAATTTAATTGTAACATTTGTAGTTAGGAACTACAAAAAACTGCACAGTCTACCTCCATACCCCAGCAGTGCAACACAGAAGGCAGCCCAATGGCAGCAGTTGGCAACTGCAGTCAGTGCATTGGGGAGGATGTACAGACCATCACAGATGTCAAAAAGAAGTGGCAGGATGAGAAGAGGTGGGTGATGGAGAAGTTCACCAGGATAGAGGTGGCCAGAGCTCTCCCTGGTAGACAAACTGGAACCTGTCTCTGTCTCAACCCACTTGAGAAGGATGTCCTCTCCACCATGCCCCCCCACCTGCTGCATGCGCTGCCTGCGCATGATGACCTTAAAGTGGTGTCAGGTAATATGTGATGATTTAAACAATGACTTGCAATGATACATGTGTACAATACACTGCAAATGTGACTAAGGAAGCCACTTCAAGTTTGTGCTAATATTCATGGTGAGTTAGACTCTCATGTGCATAATTTTTCCTATTGCACTACAAGTCCCAGAATCCTTTGTGATGAAAATGGTAACTTCAAATTTCTCATTCATAGACAGTGGCCCATCACTGCTGGTGATTTCATTTTACACTGGTATATGGCACTTGAAAATGTGCCTGATTTAGTAACCATCACAGTTGTCAACCCATACCACCAGCACAAACCGTTATGCAAATATGGCCAGAAGAGGGTCCCATTTACTACATTGTGATCAGTCAACCCATATATATTTTACATAGAATCCATTAATAGTCTCAAATAGATGAGCTGAACTAGGATATGTTGTTCATTAGATGTGCAAACCAGAATGTAAACTAAATACACACATCATTTTAGGCCCTGTGACGTTGGCCAGAAATACTCTGACTGCAGCAATCTCTGCTCCACGTACGGGTGTGACATATGACCAGGCACCACATACTGGGCTGATGGTAGACCCTGGTAAGTACACTTAATAATTACTTTATAAAAGGCTCATAGTCATGAATATTGGATGATATGTCAGCAGTATGTGATGTATGTCTAATGTCCCTGTTGCCACTTATCTCCATATGCTCAGATCTAGCACTTAAGAGTATGCTACTTCATAGCATGTTGGTTAATGAATGGATGACTCTACATTTATGTTAAATGAATACAGTATGTACCAAATTGCTTATATTGTCTCATCTAAAGAGGAGTAGCCACAACTGGGTTGAAAGTCTAAACCTATGACATATACATGTAAAATGATTCCCATCATCCTTTGTATTGAAATATGGATATGTATGGCACCTTACAGGTGCTGTTAGGACTTACTCAGTGATCCAAAGTATGCCATCCAGGGATTTAGGAGACATTCTGACTGCACCAGTCAGACCCACTATCATACATCCGTCAGGTAAGTGTGCCATATAGTGTTGTGAACTATTGATTCCTAAATAGTGCATAGTAACCAAATGCTTGTAAAAGGATATTAGCAGATATTGCTTCTTTTTTGTAGCATCTGAAGTTGGTGTGTGGTATGTTCCCAACATGATAAGTGCTGTTTGTGTTAATTTTGCATGTTCACATATAATTCATGCTGAACATTAATCACAGTGTCACTTCATCTGAAGCGGCTGGATCTAGGACCACATCTTTCACCTCACGCTCAAGGAGCATGGTTCCACAGCTGACTTTACAGGTGATCTCAATACCACACACAGCTGTCGTTACAGCTGTTAAGTTTGAATTTGCATTGCACATCTGCATTGAACACCTCAAGCTACAGTGTCAGTTGACGCGTGTAGCTTTACACAAACCAGGTCACATGTGGAACATCAGATAGATGCAAAGTTTATTTGACCCAAACCTTGTGTTGTAGCACATGACAAATACTTATCCTGTTGCAACCTCTGTCTTTCAGGTGCTGATGATAATGAGCCACTTGATGAAGTTGAACCATCCACCAGTGGAAGGCGGCAGACAATCCAAGGAGAGAATCCGATCCTCCTCTAAGTAGCTATGTCGGCGGCCAGCAATGCTCAAGAAGAGAACGACAAGGAGGAAGAAGATGAGGATGAAGAAAATGATCAGGTGCTGGCCACGGAGGAGGTCCTGGATTATCAGGAGTGCATTGTTGGCCCACTGGGCAAAACATTGAAGCCTACATCAGTTCCGGCCAGCATTGTGCCTCCCACTTCACCTCTGAGGATTGCCCATTCCCAGCAGTCAACCAACCAGCTATAGCATTCACCTACCCCAACATCAACTCCTCGCAGCCCTCACGTCCAGGGTAAATGTGTTGCTTTTCCTATACACTCCTCCCATGACAGTGCATCCAGGGCCTTCCCTCAAGCATCTGAGAGACCCAACACCCCTGCTGAGGAGCAGGTATCCCCTAGGCACCAATCTCCTCCCACAGCCTCCCATGTGCTACCCTTCCCTGTTCTGGTAGACCCAAAGTTCATATCAGAGGCCATCCCATGGGAGAGGGCTGGCAGATGGTCATGGTGGCCAGTGGGAGAACACATTTTTCCAACTACAGGCTGAAGTGAGGCAAGACATTCAGTCTATAGGGGCTACTCTGTCTGACAATATCTGACTCATTACAGGGAATTCAGCAAATCCCTCAGATGATTGACAGGCAACCCAGTGTCTTGGACAGGATTGAGAAATCTTGCCAAGGCATGGCAAGGAGGCAAAATGACATCACAGCAATCTATAGGGAAAACTATGTCTTGGCCAGGAAGATAATGGAGGGCATGTTAAAACTGTTTCAAAGTCTTCCTTCACGGTCAACACATTGAGGAGACCCAACACACCTACCAGCACCACACCACAACCCAAACAGCTACCTGTACCACAACCTGCAGAAGCACCGCCCCTGCGTACACAGGCACCATCCCCTGCACATGCCCCTCTGCACAGTCATGTCCCCCCTGCCCAGTCACTTCACCCGCCTGACAGGCATCCACACTGGCTGTACAGGTACCTCCCCCCACCTGTACAGGCACCCTCACTCCCTGTAAAGGCACACCCACCAATTATACAGGCACCCTCATCCACTGTTCAGGCAAACCCATCAACTGTACAGGCAGAAGCACCACACCCACCCACACATCAGCACCAACACACTAAATTCACTTACAGAGACCCTCACAACCACAATTGCAAAGTCGCAAGTGAAATCTCTCATGCTCGTGGAAAAAATGTATACCTCCAATATAATGTAAATGAAAAGATATTTTACACCAGGCAATACTGAGATGAGTAATAGTTGATGATGGTCAATTAGTTACTCTGGTGGTAGGCCATATATGTGACAATAAATGTGTGTGAGTAAGACATGTAGATATGTAAGACTATAAGTGTAACAAGGTATCATGTTGAAAGCATAGCTAAACACCTCCGGATGTAGACTTCCATACATTGAATCCAGCATATATAATAAACAACACTAGACAGAGATGGTGTTCAAGAAAAATATTTACATTTTAGAAAATAAATTAAATTAAGAAGACTATTGAAAGGGAGTAAGGAAATCAAATATAATCTTAAGGCAGATTGGCAAGGGAACTTGGAAGGGGTAGGGCAAAATAATTAAAACACGTCAGGAAGCATCAGAGGAACCAGTCTATGTACATGAGCTAAACAAAAAGTCCACAGACCAAGCATAGTCCAGTCACTGGTCATCCTCAATGTCTTCCTTCTCCACAATGTAGAGATCCTCTGCTCCTGTGAACTCTTCCTGACTGGTCGGTGCAGGACCAGACACCCCAAAGGAGCAGGAAATATCAGGGGTACGAGGGGTAGCAGGGGAAACAGTTAGGGGAGATGTACAGTGAGACACAACTACAGTGGTCTAGGGGGGGGGCATTGGACCACTGCAGACAATATTGCTGCACCCAAGGAAGTGATGGAGGCATTGATGTTGGCCATTTTTCTGGAATGTGCCTCCTGGAACAAACGGAGTTCATCTCTTTCTCCTGTAAGACCTGAGAGGACACATTCTGGGAACCATCAGATGCCGCCATCACTTACTGGGATCCAGCCACAGGAGTAAACAATCAATCAATCAGGGAATTGTAAGCACGCTACTCAGCCGTGAGGGTCTCAAGGCGCTGAGTAATCACACATGGAGCGCTTTGGGAAGAACATGAGTGGTGTGGGGTATCAGGGGCATATGTCTCTCTCAGCTCTTCAGGGCAGGGTCTTGGATGGGGACTAGTGGCAGGGGGTACAGCTAGAGGCCCTGATGGAATGGGTGCTTGAAGAGATAGGGAGGAGTCAGTGGCAGGCCCAAATGGTGATGGAGCCTGCACTGGGGACACCATTTCCAAGTTAAGTTTTTGCAGGCCAGGGGGAGAGCCACATTCCTTCTTCCCCTGGCTGGAGGTGTCCCTATCAATGTCCCCCTCTTTCAGTCTCTTCAGCCTCCACCCGGGCTGTTGCTGTATGTTGAAGGCTCTGTCCGGTTGGGCGCACTACCACTGCTTGATGGTTCATGTCCCTCCTCCTCCTTGCTGGTGGTATCCAGAGGACGTGCCCACCGGTGAGCTGAGGATCTCCCACGCCCCTGGTCCTGTCCTGTTGGTCCTCAGCCAGCCTGGTCCACTGAAATAGAAGGCAAACAATTTTGTAGTTGGTGTACAATTCATAATAAAGCATGAGACTAGATAAAGCAAGTGCTGACTTTGTACTTCTTTGATCTCACTAACCAATTATATGCTTCTTGGATGCAAAAGTATGTGTACTAGCACTGTAATGTCCAGAAATTACTCGCACACTAACATCTTTCTCAATTTAGGTCAGTATACTCTTCAGTAATTACTAACCTTCAGCATTAGTGCAATGCGAGTTTTCTGACATTGAAACATACTTATCTTCCAGTGTAAGTCTACAAGTGGAGATGGGATGCAGTCTGGATGGATATATCCACACTTAAAAGTGGATCCAGGATTATCCTGTAATCTGCAGTCTCAACAGTCTTCCACTTACTATCAAATGTCATCTGTTGTGTAGCATAGAGAAACACAATAAATATGCAAAATTGGTTGTACATATACAAACAAGGCCTTGGATATGACCTTTGCAAAGATGCAATTTTAAATATTGGAATATCCTTTGGCAACATCTGACATTCTACATGGGAAGTGCCACATTTAGCATGTCAAGACCGCTTTGTTTGTGCTGTACACTGGTAATCACATGTGCATGATTAGTAGAGCTTCCTAGATATATGAAATTACATTAGTGCCACTGTTGAGAAGATGTGTGTTTCGTCCCCCTTGGATATGTTTGTATCATTTTGAGTGAGACAAGTATCACAAAGTCAGCCTTTACGTCATGGTACATAAATATAATATTTCACCTGGAAACAAATACACACAAAAAGCATGCATGATACAGCATCCATGCTTAGTTCATTAGTCATGATGATGTAAGTGCACTTACTCATTAAAATGCTACTTTAAGGGTAATTTACTCAGTTGTGTTTCGAACACTACAAGTCCCAGAATGCCTTCAAATTGGCCCAATGATAACATAAACCTTATAAGTGCTGCAGCCATTACTCAGATATGGTGAAAGGTGACAAAGGAAACATGATGATGCATCTCTTTCACCACTCACATCATACCACCAGACACATAATGCAGTTCATGCGCTTACCAGGTCCTGCTGCTCAAACTCCTCCAGCTGAGCATGGAGGGTCGGCCAGTCTGTCTTCAGGACCTCCTGTACAGTGGACTAAGGTGGGGAACCTGTGAGTGAGGCTGGGAGGACAAGCCCAATAAATCCTGGGCTTTAATTCGGGCCCAGCGCCGCAGGTCCTCCTAGTGCTTGTGACATATCCGGGCCCATTAATGGTACATTCCCACTGCACGACACCACAACTACTGTGTCTTAGAGACCAACATTAACTTTGTATTATAATATTGTCCCCGGATGTCTCACACATGCAGTGACATTGAATCCCCTAAGGCAATGAAGTCCTTTGAGAAGTTGTCCACACTAATCACTGACATGTGCATGAAATGTGTTGCATGGCCAATCTTCTGACTCTTGAAAACAGCTGTTGTTTACATACATTATGTAAGGATTACAGAGTAGTCTCAGGATGGAATTTATGAACAGAGTGTTACATGTCCACCAATCATCATTGACAACAGACTGTGAAATCACATAAAGGCAGTAACACAACTGGTTGCTCAAGAGAAAAAAGTTTCAACAAGCGGGTCACACATCTGCATATCCTGCCCTCTGTTTTGTACAATGGCCACCGTTCCCTGGATTCAGACCTAGGTGAGGTTCCTGAGGTATGTGTAAGCCATGATTTACTGCAATGTTGTGCAAGACACAACAGGCTACTATTATCTGACACACAACTTCAAGGGAGTACATCAGCAGCCCCGTACAGTCAACACATCTGATTTTCAACTTTAGGATACCAAAAGTGTGCTCTATGATAGCTCGTGTACGTATTTGTGTCCTATTGTACCTACACTGAGGTACAAGGTAGCACGTCTATATGGTGTTAGGAGAGTAGGAGAGAGTGTATATGCAGCATCACCGGAGGAGGAAAATAAGGAAATATTTGTACATGTCCCTCTTGCATCTGTAAAGTTCCATAATGTATTACATGGTACATCCAGTTTCTGTTGGGGTCATGTATGTGTCAGAAGGAATTGTGATTTATAATGATTGCGTATATTAAAACAACAATTCTACATATTAAACTTGCAGACCTTGGACCTAGCAGACCGCATCAAAGCCAGTGCAAACCACAGCAAAGAACTCTTTGCCATTATGAAGGAGTTCACCAATCCCGCAGCCACCAAGAACGACATCATGCTGTCCCAGGAACTGTGCGACAACCTCGCAGACTTTTCTATGACAAGATCTCAACCATCTATGAAAACATTTGAATGCCAACCCTTCACAGCAGATAGCATCAACCAGCTCACACCCACGAACACAGACCCCAAACACTTTCTCACCCATTGGGAACTCCTCACCATGCAAGACAATATCTCCAGCATGAACTCTGTGCACTCGGAAGCAACCATGGACCCATGCCTCCACCACGTCTTGAACCTTGGAACCAAAGCAATCAGTGATGAGCTCAGGAAGGTCTTGAACACCTCCATCACTGCAGACTCCTTCCCTGAGGACTAGAAACGCGCTGCAGTGAGGCCCCTCCTTAGCCAAATTGAAGAACTACCAGCCTATCTTTCTGCTCCCCCATCCAGCAAAAGTCCTTGAGAAAGCGATCAACCAGCAACTCACTCAACACCTAAAAGACCACAAACTCCTGGACCCCTCCCAATCCAGATTTTGAGCTAACCACAGCACAGAGACAGCCCCGATCATAGCCAAAGATGGCATCAGAGCCCTCCTAGACCACTAGGAAACTGCAGCCCTCATCCTCCTTGACCAGTCCGCCACTTTTTACACCGTCTCCCACCAGATCCTGATCAACAGACTGCACCGTATTAGGATTCAAGGAAATGACCTCAAATGGATTGCCTCATACCTCACCGGCAAAACCCAAAGGATCAGCCTCCCACCATTCACCTCTGAGCCCAAGAAGATCATCTGCTGAGTCCCCCGAAGATCGGTCCTAAGCCCAACCCTCTTCAAGACCTACATGACCCCCCCTGGCCATCACCGTCAGATCACATGGATTCAACATGATTTCCTGTTCCGCGACACACAGCTCATCCTCTCAGTGTCCGAAAATCCCTGTACCACAAAAGCCAACTTCCACAGATACATGATGAATGTCATGGACTGTATGAAGGACAACTGTCTCACACTCAACACCGAAAAAACAGAAGTCCTCATCTTTGGGAACTACACCTTGCCATGGACCGGCACTTGGTGGACCAAGAGCTTGGCACATCCCCCACCCCAGCAGACCGCACCTGCAACCTTGGTATCATCCTGGAGAGCAAGCTACCAGGAAGAAGAAAGTCAACTCAGTCTCATCTGCCTGCTTCCACACCCTTCACGTGCTTCGCAAGATCTTCAGGTGGCTCCTGGAAAACACCAGAAAGATCATAATGCATGCCCTCATCACCAGCAAACTGAACTATGGAAACAAGCTCTATGTAGGAATCACTGCACACCTCCCGAAGAGACACCAGGCAATACAGAACTCAACGGCAAGACTCGTTCTTGACCTCCCCAGAAGGACCCACAACACGCCCCATCTTAAGAGACTACACTAGCTCCCGATTCAGAAGAGATGCCAGTTCAAGATGCTGACCCATGCCTACAAGGCCCTGCATAATGAACATACATCAACAAACGCCTGACCTTCCACCAACCAAACAGACACCTTCAATCAGCTTCACTCTCCCTGGCAGACACCCCACGGATCCTTTGAGCCAACAGCAGAGGATGCTCTTTCAGGTACCTGGCAGCCGAGGCTTGGAACAACCTACCCCTGCACCTCAGGACCACGCCATCACTCTAGCAATTCAGAAGAAAACTAAAGGCCTAGATGTTTGAATGATCAAACCTCCATGCAGCAGCAAACAGCTCCACCACCTCGAGACCCTCACCGGTGATTTGTGCGCACTATCAATGTTTGATTGATTGATTGCTTGATTGAGTCTGGTACTTGAGTACTTACCCAGCAGCCACAGGTTGTCAAATTCTTCCACTTCCAGGCTCTGGGCAAGAGGTGACCTGCGGAATATATAGCTGTCATGTGTACTGCCTGGGAAGACTGCATGCATATCTTTAAAGCAGCCACTGGCTTCACACACCCCGCATGTTGATGAAGTGCCAGCGGTGTCTGTTGCAGAAGATGTGTACATTGTGGCGAGATGGCTGAACAGCCACATGGGTGCCATCAATTGTACCTACCACACGTGGAAAGCGGAAATAATGGAAGAAATCTCTAGCAACTCTCTGCCTTCCTGCCAGTGTATGAGGCATGCGAATGTGGATGGAGATGCATTCTACTATTGATGCAGCTCAGTACCTGACGCAAGCATCGGGGCTTGCTTGCCGAAGAGATGCCTACGATGTCACTGGACACCCTCTGGAAAGACCAAGTAGCAATGAAATGGAAAGTTGCTAGGATCTTGACAAGGGTTGGGATGGCGTGAGACCGCCTTTCCCAGAGTCAAGATCCTGTTAAATTGATTCTGCAACTACCTGTTGGGAGCGTCCATGATTTTGTCCAGAATCCTTTGGATAAGTATCTCTTTGCATATTACCGGGGGTCCACACCAGGACACCTGATGCTCCTAGGGGCCAAGAGCTTTTGTAGAGCCCTTCCCTGAAAAAAAGTATATATTTTAATATTAATTTTAATTTCACGAAGATTCGTCAAATGATGCCAAAGTTATTGGCAAATGAAAAAACGCTCTTCCTATGGAAACTACATCCTAACTATAACTACCTACTGGCAAGCGCCAGTAGGTAATATATATGTAATAACTTTGGCGTCATTTGACGAATCTTCACGAAATTTTCTGAACTAGTTTGATGCCCACTTCAGCTGCAGTCTTGAAAATTTCAGGGTGAGCCATCAAGCGGGGGCTGGGAAAAAGGGGGGTCCCAAAACGCTTTATCTCCATGTTAATTTCTATAGGAAACTTTAGACACGGCTACAGCCCAAACTGCTAAACGGAATTACACAAAAGTTGGTAAAAAGGTTGCTCTTGGTCCAGAAAGCACTCTTTTTGTTAAATGGTGTCAATCCATTCAGTAGTTATTGAGAAATGTAAAGATTTCTCAGATATACAATTGAGGCTGCGGTGGATCCGCGACCCCTCCCGATCTCGTGCCTGAGATCTGATTGACTGCCAACACTTAAAACCAGGAAGTGTTGGCAGCCATCCTGTGACTCGATAGAACCGAGTCACAAGAAAAAATATTAAAAAAAGAAAAGGGAGTAGGCTAGACACACCCTGGCACCCAAGGGCCGAAAAAGCATTTTTTTAAATACTTTTCATTGGGAGTCACGTTGGATTCGCGACTCCCGCTGAAAATGAAAAAAAAACAAAGCACTGGAGCTCCCGTGCTTCGTTTAATTTAGGCCCTTGGGGTGGGCCAGGTCCCGGGGCAATTGAAAATAATGATGGGGCTGCACGGGTCCCCACAGCCCCGGGGAATGCCACCTCCTTGGGGCTAAATACAAGAGAAATGGGGGGCAATATGGCCCCTCCGCAGCCCTGGAAACCGCCACCTCACCGGAGCTATATTAAATAATAATGTGTGGGGGGCTGCAGGCCTCACGCAGCCCCAGGGACCGCCACCTCCCCGGGGCTAATTCAGAAAAATATGGGGGGGCACGTGGCTCCCTGCAGCCCTGGGGACCGCCACCTCCTCAGGGCTATATTAAATAATGCATGGGGAGCTCCATCCCCCATGCAGCCCCAGGGACCGCCACCTCCCCGGGGCTAATTTAGACAAATGCAGGGGGCTATGTGACACCTGCAGCCCCAGGGACCACCACCTCCCCGGGCTATATTAAATAATGATGTGGGGGGGGCTCTGGCCCCCCCACTCAGCCCCGGGGACCGACACCTCACCGGAGCAACTCTATTAAATTACAAATGAGCAAACTATTACTTGTGCCTCACATATTACATTACTCATGACATGGTCAGTGATATCAGTGATGACATCACTTATGACAACTCAAATGACATCACTGATGACATCAGTCACAGAATCTGACACACCCACTCACACCCCCATATAACCTTTCATACACCCACTCCAACTACACTACCATTCTCAAACCCATTCACCACACATGCCAGTACTTACACAGCCACTCACTGATTCATAGATCAACACACATATCCACTCACTCACCCATACAGTTACTCATACTCCCACTCACTCACTAATACAGCCACTGACATATCCACTCATATATACATACAGCTACTCACACACTGAGCCAGTCACCCATAGAGCTACTCACACACCTACTCACTGACCTTATAGTCAATCACACAGCCACTTATTCACCCATACAGTTACACACACACTCACTCACTTATTCATGAAGATACTTACACACACTCATCTATACAGTCACTGAGACAAGCCCACACTCACCCATACAGCCACTCTCACATTCACTCACTCACCCATACAGTCACTCACATACCCCATTACTCACCTATACTGCCTTTAACATACCCAGTTACTCACCCATACAGACCCTCACTCACTAACCCACAGAGCCACTGACTCACCTACTCACTCATCCATATAGGCAGTCACACACCCCCTCACCCATCCACACAGAAACTCAGACACCCATAGAGGTATTCAGACAACCAATCACTCACTCATACAGAAACTCACGCACACACTCACACACCCATACAACCACTTACTCACCAACTGACAGACAGATACAGACATTCACACAACCAGTCACTCACCCATACATTCACTGAGACATTTAATCACTCACTTATACAGTCACCTACTGAATCATCCAATCAGGCACTCATACACCCACTGATTCACCAACACACCTTGGTATATATATTTAACACACAAACTTTTAAAAACATTCACAGTCACTGGATGATGTCATCAGTGGTCATGAGTGATGTCACTGACCATGTCATGAGTGATGTCATGAGTGATGTCACTGACCTTGTCATGAGTGATGTAATATGTGAGGTCATAAGCAGTGCATTACGGAGGCGCGAGTTATAGTTAGCTCAGCTAACTATAACGCCTGAATTTCTCTAGTTTTGTATGAGTGAAACCTGAGCCTAACTATAACGTCCCTGTAACCTTTGGTCTTTTTAGTGAATTTCGAAGTTATTTTTAATTCTATTTGCTAACTATAACGCCCCCTGTAACCTTTGGTTTTTCAGTGAATTTATATATATATATATCGCATTGGGACAACTATTGCTCCTCCATTAGCCACTAATTAACCAATGAGAATACTAGATGGTTTAAATCCCCCCATGACTGTGTATTGTGATTTTGGGTTTATCGCACTGAGGAGGCATCACGCCGAAACGCGTCTGCGAAAAATAAAGCCCCTTGAAATGATGCCCCGTGAGTGCACCTATGTTTGTTTGCTGTGATATACAAGCGGATCCCACCTCCGCTTACAAGCTTGCACCCGTCGTGAGTTCAGCAGCCAAGGTGGGACTTTGTTTTATGGACTCAATAAGACCTGCTTGAACCGCCGCTGCATACCTCCGTCGACCATTGAGGTCGGGGATTATACAAATCTGGGGCTTGTCCAGTTATTCAACAGACACCCACGGAGAGCTTATGTGTATAAACCAGTGGCAGATGAGGGGTGGAATACGCAGTGGGGTGAAGAGTCAACACTTACCTTGCAAGTGGCCGCCTATCGAAGGAAGTTTGGAGGGATGACAAAACTGGCGAGATTGGCGTTAGTCAGCAATTATGTGTCATCATGACAAGATGGATTGAGGGGACATTGGCCCTTTAATGGTACAAAGAGATCAGAAATGCCGACCCGTCATCGCATTGGGACAACTATTGCTCCTCCATTGGCCACTAATTAACCAATGAGAACACTAGATGGTTTAAATCACCCCATGACTGTGTATTGTGATTTTGGGCTTATCGCACTGAGGAGACATCACGCCAAAACGTGTCTGCGAAAAATAAAGCCCCTTGAAATGATCCCCCGTGAGTGCACCTACGTTTGTTTGCTGTGATATACAAGCAGATCCCACCTCCGCTTACAAGGTTGCACCCGTCGTGAGTTCAGCAGCCAATGTGGGACTTTGTTTTATGGACTCAATAAGGCCTGCTTGAACCGCCGCTGCATACCTCCGTCGACCATTGAGGTCGGGGATTATACAAATCTGGGGCTTGTCCAGTTATTCAACGGACACCCACGGAGAGCTTATGTGTATAATCCAGCGGCAGACGAGGGGTGGAATACGCAGTGGGGTGAAGAGTCAACACTTACCTTGCAAGTGGCCGCCTATCGAAGGAAGTTTGGAGGGAGGACAAAACTGGCGAGATTGGCATTAGTCGGCAATTATGTGTCATCATGACAAGATGGGTTGAGGGGACATTGGCCCTTTAATGGTACAAAGAGATCGGAAATGCCGACGCATCATCATCACATTGGGACAACTATTGCTCCTCCCTTGGCCACTAATTAACCAATGAGAACACTAGATGGTTTAAATCACCCCATGACTGTGTATTGTGATTTTGGGCTTATCGCACTGAGGAGGCATCACGCCGAAACGCATCTGCGAAAAATAAAGCCCCTTGAAATTATACCCCGTGAGTGCACCTACTTTTGTTTGCTGTGATATATATATACATGCAAATCCAGAAAGTCTGCCTGTTACGCCGTACGCCTGCCCATTAATCGTCGGTGTCAGCCGTGGCAGCAGAAACCACAGAATATCTTTCAAAAACAGTCCAAATTCCAGTTGGAAAGGAGGCAGCACACCAATTCAATCCACGGGCGATTTATTGAGCAAAAACAATGCGTTTCGGCCAGAACGGTCTTTGTTAATGTCATCAATGATGTCATCAGTAATGTCACTGACCATGTCATGAGTGATGTAATATGTGATTTCATCAGCAGTGCATTGCGGGGGCGCGAGTTATAGTTAGCTCAACTAACTATGACGGCCGAATTTCTCTGGTTTTGTACGAGTAACATGTCCAACTAACTATAACGACCCTGAAACCTGTGTTTTTTTCAGTGAATTTCTATGGTTTTTTAAATGCTAATTTCTAGCTATAACGTCCCTGAAACCTATGTTTTTTTTTAGTGAATTTCTAAGGTTTTTTAAATGCTAATTTCTAACTATAATGTCAAAAAATACTTTTTCTTAATTTTTAAACTTTTATAAAAATAATGTGATGTTTTCTCGTTTCTAAAATAGGAATTTACATTTTTATTTACTCATTTTTTTTTTTTTTAAAGTGGATTTGCGTACCGATCGTGTACCAGTCACAGTGGGTGCGCGAACCCAAGAATTTTGCCCCCCTGTTGGTAAAGTCGTGTACGATGCGCGTTCGGTATGTGAAGGGTGCACGGGTCTCGGGAAGCGCAACATCACTTACGAATATCCGGGGGTCGCACCAGGTGCGCGAATCCACCACAAATTTTTACGTTTTAAAAGTATATGTATATAACTTTAATATGTATATTATACCAAGAGATTATTTAACATAATTGTAAATATCATATATTTGTAACTGTAATAAAGATATATTATTGTTAAATATAGTTTTCGGAAATCGCGTCGGGTGCGCGCTGCTTGCCCGCCTGGTGCGCGAATCCCATGTGACTTCAAAAGAAAGAATTTCATTGGTTAAGAAGCTTTTGATTCTAGAACTTGAAGGACCCCACCCATTTTTTTTCATTCTTTCAACTGCATCTCAGGAGACACACCTGTTGTGTTTTGCTCTTTTTCTTTGGCTTTTTTGGTGGGTTTTTTTCATCAGAAAATGGCTGCTTTCAATCCATCACAGCAGCTTCCAACTGAAGAAGAAGAAGACTTGGAAGAACCGGTGAGGGTGAGATACGAGAGTATTGTTTGGGCTTTCTTCTCCATACCACCTGGGGAGAAAAAGGTAAATGCACGAAAGGTTACGTGCACCATATGTGAGAAGGTCCTCTCACGAGGATCTGACAAAAAGTATTCCTGCAGCACGTCATCCATGCTCAAGCATTTACAAACAATGCACCCACGGTGTCGCGAGGGAACAGCAGCGACGAGACCAACCGGAGCAGGCAAGTCAGGACAACGCTGCTGGACCTAGTACTTCATCTGGTACCACAGCAACTACAACACCTCACATCATACCTGAATTTGCCAGAGTGGAGCAGCATTGCGTAAAATGCAAAAAAAAATTATGTTTTGGCAAACAATCAGTGGATGCCATCGTGGTTGCCATTAAAAACCACCATAGTTAATTTTTTTTTTTTATGCAATGACTTTGTAATTGCAAAATGTTTTGAAAGTTTTCACCGTTGGTTCTGTTTATTTTTTCATTTTTTTTTTTTAAAAACACAAAAAATACAAAAAAAGAGTTAAAAAAACCACAAAAGTGGAAAGAAAAAATGGTTCTTTATAGAACCTCCTACTTGGTTAAAAATTGACAGATTTGTAAGTGTTGTATGAATTGTGGCAAGTGTAATATATGGAGAAGTGTATGGGTAGTGCATGTGTGATTGAACAAGTGCATGTATAGTGCCTGGGTGATTGCAGAAGTGCATGTGTACTACCCGAGTGATTGCATGAGTACATAGGTAATTCCTAGGTGATTGTAAGAGTGCATGGGTAGTGGCTGGATGATTGCATGAGTGTAGGGGTAATGTTTAGCTGATTGGATGAGTGTGGAGGTTGTGTGTGGGTGATTTTATAAGTGCATGGATACTGACTGGATGATTGAAGGAGTGCATGGATAGTGCCTGGATGATTGCAGCAGTGCAAGAGTAGTGCCTGGGTTATTCTATGAGTGCATAGCTAGTGCCTGGGTGATTGCATGAGTGCAACCGTAATGTCTGGGTGGTTGCATGAGTGTAGTGGTAGTTCCTGGGTGATTGCAGGATTGCATAAGTAGTGCCTGGGTTATTGGAGGAGTGCAAGGGTAGTGCCTGGGTGATTGGAGCAGTGCATAGCTAATGCATTGGTGATTTCATGAGTGCAGGGGTAATGTTTAGGGGATTAGAGGAGTGCATAGGTAATGCTTGGGTAATTGCATGAGTGTAGGGGCAATGTTTACCTGATTGCATGAGTGTAGAGGTAGTGCCTGGGTGATTTTATAAGTGAATGGGTATTGCCTGGGTAATTATATACAGGGGTAGTGCCTGAGTTCTTGGAGGAGTGCAAGGGTAGTGCCTGGGTGATTGAAGGAGTACATGGATAGTGCATGGCTGATTGGAGGAGTGCATGGGTAATGCCTGGGTGCATTGAGGAGTGCATCAGTAGTGCCTGTGTGATTGCATGAGTGCATAGGTAGTGCCTGGATGATTTTATAAGTGCATGGGTACTGCCTGAGTGATTGAAGGACTGCATGGGTAACAGCTAGGTGATTGCATGAGTGCAGGGGTAATGCCAGGGTCATTGGAGGAGTGCATGTGTAATGCCTAAGTGATTGCATGAGTGCGGGAGTAGTGCCTGGGTGATAGGGAAAGTGTATACCTAGTGCCTGAGTGATTTTTTAAGTGCATGGGTACTGGCTGGATGATTGGAGGAGTGCATGGATAGTGCCTGGGTGATTGCAGCAGTGCAAGAGTACTGCCTGGGTTATTCTATGAGTTCATAGCTAGTGCTTGGGTGATTGCATGAGTGCAAGAGTAATGTCTGGTTCGTTGGATGACTGTAGTGGTATTGCCTGGGTGATTGGAAAAGTGTATAAGTAGTGCCTGGGTGATTTTTTAAGTGCATGGGTACTGGCTGGATGATTGGAGGAGTGCATGGATAGTGCCTGCATGATTGCAGCAGTGCATAAGTAGTGCCTGGGTTAATGCATGAGTGCATAGGAAGTGCCTGGATGATTTTATAAGTGCATGGGTACTGCCAGAGTGATTGCATGAGTGCAGGGGTAATGTGTAGGTAATTGGAGGAGTGCATGAGTAATGTCTGGCTGATTGCATGAGTGCAAGAGTAATGTCTGGGTGGTTGCATGACTTTAGTGATAGTGTCTGGGTGATTGAAAGAGTGAATAAGTAGTGCATGGATGATTTTATAAGTGCATGGGTACTGCCTGAGTGATTGAAGGACTGCATGGGTAACAGCTAGGTGATTGCATGAGTGCAGGGGTAATGCCAGGGTCATTGGAGGAGTGCAAGGGTAATGCCTAAGTGATTGCATGAGTGCAAAGGTAATGTGTAGGTAATAGGAGGAGTGCATGAGTAATGTCTGGCTGATTGCATGAGTGCAAGAGTAATGTCTGGGTCATTGCATGACTGTAGTGGTAGTGCCTGGGTGATAGGAAAAGTATATAAGTAGTGCCTGGGTGATTTTTTAAGTGCATGGGTACTGGCTGGATGATTGGAGGAGTGCATGGGTAGTGCCTGGGTGATTGGAGCAGTGGATAGGTAATGCATTGGTGATTCCATGAGTGCAGGGGTAATGTCTGGGGGATTAGGGGAGTCCATAGGTAATGTTTGGGTATTTGCATGAGTGTAGGGGTAATGTCTAGCTGATTGCATGAGTGTCGAGGTAGTGCCTGGGTGATTTTATAAGTACATGGGTATTGCCTGGGTAATTGTATAAGTACAGGGATAGTGCTGGGGTGATTGCATGAGTGCAAGGGTAGTGACTGGGTGATTGAAGGAGTGCATGGATAGTGCATGGCTGATTGGAAGTGCATGGGTAATGCCTAGGTGCATTGATGAGTGCATCAGTAGTGCCTGTGTGATTGCATGAGTGCATAGGTAGTGCATGGATAACTTTATAAGTGCATGGGTACTGCCTGAGTGATTGAAGGACAGCATGGGTAATACCTACGTGATTGCATAAGTGCAGGGGTAATGTCTGGGGATTAGAGGAATGCACAGGTAATTCCTGGGTAATTGCATGAGTGTATAGGTAATGTCTTGCTGATTGCATAAGTGTAGGGGTAGTGCCTGGGTGATTGGAGGAGTGCATAGGTAGTGCCTAGGTGATTTTATAAGTGCAAGGGTTCTGGCTGGGTGATTGGAGGAGTACAGGGGTAGTGCCTGGGTAATTAGAGGAGTGCATAGGTAGTGCCTGGGTGATTTTATAAGTGCATGTGTACTGCCTGAGTGATTGAATGAGTGCATGTTTAATGACTAAGTGATTGCATGAGTGCAAGCGTAATGTCTGGGGATTAGAGGAATGCATAGGTAATTCCTGGGTAATTGCATGAGTGTATAGGTAATGTCTTGCTGATTGCATAAGTGTAGGGGTACTGCCTGGATGATTGGAGTAGTGCATAGGTAGTGTCTGGGTGATTTTATAAGTGCATGCTACTGGCTGGGTGATTAGAGGAGTGCATAGATACTGCCTGGGTGATTGAAAGAGTGCAAGGGTAGTGTCTGGGTGATTGCATGAGTGCAGGGATAATGTTTGGGTGATTGGAGAAGTGTATAAGTAATACCTGGGTAATTGCAAGAGTGTACAGGTAATGTGTAGCTGATTGCATGAGTGTACAGATAGTGCCTGGGTGATTGGAGGAGTACATAGGTAGTGTCTGGGTGATATTATAAGTGCATGGGTACTGCCTGAGTGATTGAAGGACTGCATGAGTAATACCTAGGTGATTGCATGAGTGCAGGGGTAATGTCAGCTCATTGGAGGAGTGCATGGGTAATGCCTAAGTGATTGCATGAGTACAGGGGTAATGTGTGGGTAATTGGAGAAGTGCATGAGTAATGCCTGGCTGATTGCATGAGTGCAGGAGTAATGTCTGGGTGATTGCATGTCTGTAGTGGTAGTGCCTGGGTGATTGGAAGAGTGCATAAGTAGTGCCTGGGTGATTTTATAAGTGCATGGGTACTGGCTGGATGATTGGAGGAGTGCATGGATAGTGCCTGGATGATTGCAGCAGTGCAAGAGTAGTGCCCGGGTTATTCTATGAGTGCATAGTTAGTGCCTGGGTGATTGCATGAGTGCAGTAATGTCTGGGTGGTTGCATGAGTATAGTGGTAGTTCCTGGGTGATTGCAGGATTGCATAAGTAGTGCCTGGGTGATTGGAGGAGTACAAGGGTAGTGACTGGGTGATTGGAACAGTGCATAGCTAATACATTGGTGATTCCATGAGTACAGGGGTAAGGTCTAGGGGATTAGAGGAGTCCATAGGTAATGCCTGGGTAATTGCATGAGTGTATGGAGTAATGTCTAGCTAATTGCATGAGTGCAGAGGTAGTGCCAGGGTGATTTTATAAGTGTATGGGTATTGCCTGGGTAATTATGTGAGTACAGGGGTAGTGCCTGAGTTATTGGAGGAGTGCAAGAGTAGTGCCTGGGTAATTGAAGGAGCACATAGATAGTGCTTGGCTCATTGGGGGAGTGCATGGGTAATGCCTAGGTGCATTGAGGACTGCATCAGTAGTGCCTGTGTGATTGCATGAGTGCATAGGTAGTGTCTGGATGATTTTATAAGTGCATGGGTACTGCCTGAGTGATTGAAGGACTGCATAGGCAATAGCTAGGTGATTGCATGAGTGCTAGGGGTAATGTCTGGGTCATTGGAGGAGTGCATGGTTAATGCGTAAGTGATTGCATGAGTGCAGGGGTAATGTGTAGGTAATTGGAGGAGTGCACAAGTAATGTCTGGCTGATTGCATGAGTGCAAGGGTAAAGTCTGGGTCGTTGCATGACTGTAGTGGTAGTGCCTGGGTGATTTTCTAAGTGCATGGGTACTGGTTGGATGATTGGAGGAGTGCATGGATAGTGCCTGGATGATTGCAGCAGTGCAAGAGCAGTGCCTGGGGTATTCTATGAGTGCATAGCTAGTGCCTGGGTGATTGCATGAGTGCAAGAGTAATGTCTGGGTGGTTGCATGAGTGTAGTGGTAGTTGCTGGGTGATTGTAGGAGTGCATAAGTAGTGCCTGGGTTAATGCATGAGTGCATAGGTAGTGCCTGGATAATTTTATAAGTGCATGGGTACTGCCTGAGTGATTGAAGGACTGCATGGGTAATACCTTGGTGATTGCATGAGTGCAGGGGTAATGTCTGGGTCATTGGAGGAATGCATAGGTAATGCCTAAGTGATTGCATGAGTGCAGGGGTAATGTCTGGGGGATTACAGGAGTGCATAGGTAATGCCTGGGTAATTGCGTGAGGGTAGGGGTAATGTCTAGCTGATTGCATGAGTGTAGGGGTAGTGCCTGGGTGATTGGAAGAGTGCAAGGGTAGTGCCTGGGTGATTGAAGGAGTGCTTGGGTAATGCCTGGGTGATTGCATGAGTGCAGGGATAATGTGTGAGTGTTTGGATGAGTGCATAAGTAATGTCTGGATGATTGCATGACTGCAGGGGTAATGTCTGAGTGATTGCATGAGTGCAAGCGTAATGTCTGAGGATTAGAGGAATGCATAGGTAATGCTTGGGTAATTGCATGAGTGTAGGGGTAATGTCTTGCTGATTGCATGAGTGTAGAGGTAGTGCCTAGGTGATTGGAGGAGTGCATAGGTAGTGCCTGGGTGATTTTATAACTTGAAGTGTTCTGGCTGGGTAATTGGAGGAGTACAGGAGTAGTGCCTGTGTGATTAGAGGAGTGCATAGATAGTGACTGGGTGATTTTATAAGTGCGTGTGTACTGCCTGAGTGATTGAAGGAGTGCATGTTTAATGACTAAGTGATTGCATGAGTGCAGGGGTAATGTCCAGGTGGTTGCATGAGTCTAGTAGTAGTGCCTGGATGATTGGAGTAGTGCATAGGTAGTGTCTTGGTGATTTTATAAGTGTATAGTACTGGCTGAGTGATTAGAGGAGTGCATAGATACTGCTTCGGTGATTCAAAGAGTGCAAGGGTGGTATCTGGGTGATTGCATGAGTGCAGGGGTAATGTTTGGGGGATTGGAGAAGTGTATAGGTAATACCTGGGTGATTGAAAGAGTGTACAGGTAATGTCTAGCTGATTGCATGAGTGTACAGATAGTGCCTGGGTGATTGGAGGAGTACATAGGTAGTGTCTGGGTGATATTATAAGTGTATGGATACTGGCTAGGTGATTGGAGAAGTGCATGGATAGTGCGTGGGTGATTGGAGGAGTGTGGGAATAGTGCCTAACTGTATAGATGAGTGCATGGGTAGTGTTTGAAAAAATGGATGAGTGCAGTAAAAGCAACTGTAAACATTAGTTCACATTATCATGCTTATTACATTATTTCATCTTACCGTTTTTATTAAAGAAGATACAAAACTCAGAGGAACTATTTTTCAGTAGTTTTGTTGTAAACTGAATTTAAAATATTTTCAAACTTTACCATTACCTTCTGTAAAAAAAGAAAAACTGTTATTGCATATAATATTATAGTTTTAAGAACACAACATAATTTTAGAATTACATAACATATTTAGTTTCCCTTTTTTGCTGTTCTCAGATTCTACTGAATTTCACCATACACAGTGATTTCATTGTAGATCATCATACAACAGCGGAGGGAAAAAAACAATCAATCAGATTGTAAAAAACAAACAAATCTGCGTTGAAAATATTTACAACAAGTGCAGCTATCTGTTTACCTATCTACAGTTTCTAAATTACATTCTTCAACTACATTAAATCTTTTATTTCTCTCAAATACATTTAGTAAAATATACACTCATTTACATCGCGTATAATATAAAGATCAAATATATAAACTACTTCTTTCAAACACAATTTTGCAAATGCAGTAAGAATTAGCACAAACAATAATCCAAACAGTAATTGTTCACATCTTCCCAATAGGCCGCATAATGTTTTCAAATCCATTTGCATTGAAAATATCCAAAATAAACTCGTTAATTCGTGTTCACATCTTCCCAATAGGCCAAATGATGTTTTCAAAACTTTGGCATCAAAAATATCAGATATGAATTTGATAATTTGTAAGGCAACCTACATTTGAATTCCAAATGGGCATCATTGCAATGTGTCCATCCTTTATTGCACTTTAAATACACAGTATAGTGTCCAGATGTTGTAGTAGGTCCATCATGAAAAATAATAGCTACTGCTTTAAATGTTCTTCCTGAAATTGATACTTGACTTGCCACAAAATATTTAATTTTGGTTTCCAATTTTCTTCCATCTGCTCTACAACGTTGTAGCATTAAAAAATGACATTGTCCAAATCTTTCTGTAAATAATGTTGACAACATTTCTGATTTACAATGAGAACATTACATATCTTGATTAGCTGTTTTTAGTAACGTGTTAAAGACACTGATTTTCAATCTGGTATTGTCAAATATATGAATCGTTCAGTGTCTATTTCAGTGGTAGAAGAAAATGAACACTTCACATTTATGATCCCATCTGTAACTTAGTCCAAACAAATTTTCAATTTCTATTCCTTCATCTTCCAACACTGCAAGCATAAACATAAGAAATTCTTGTGCATCTTGTTGTACATTCAATGTAAATTTCAATGATCCAGTACATATATCCAAAAGATGCCGAATGCCAGAAGCAATATGGATTTTAGTTCTATCAGTTACCAACTTTTGAAAAATATAATGTAGTAAAGAACAGAATCTTTTTTCTCGATTTTCCATAATTTCATGATGAAGATCCTCTAGATAAAACACAACATTCACAATAACATTAGCATAGCAGTTGATACCTGAACTATTTTCTAACTGGTATCCTACAATATCATCAACTGTGTCCATTTTCATTTTCTTTGCAGTTTCATCACTCTTGAATTTTTTGTTGTTGTTGTTAATCTCAGTGAAATATTTGTCATATTTCCATTTTGGACACACTATACGTTTCTCATATACGGGATATTCACTTAAGTTAGGAGCAAAAAGTCTTCTTAACCGATTGTACTCTCTTGCACAATTTACATCAGCGCTAATATTTTTCTCATCAAAATCAATCAAATACAAACCAGATAATGTCCTTACTCGAGACAATGCAACATATGCCATGCCTTCTTTAAACACTGTACTTTCAATATTTGCCAAAGCACTGTCTACACTTAAACCTTGAGATTTATGAATGGTTACAGCATATGCTAAAGAAAGAGGAAACTGTTTTCTACGAACATGCAAGTCTTTTACAAGCAAAAAACGAACACTACAACGTCCAATTTGTTTTACCTCTTCAATCTGATCAAAGTTAATCTTCAAAAATTCAATTCCATCTCTCTTCTGAAAATTTACAAAATCAATAACTTTTCCCATTGTTCCATTTACTAAACCTTCTTCTACATTCAAATTACGCCGTAAAATTACCCGACAGTTCACACATACATGTAAAGTATTTTCTAAACCTGCAGTCTTAGACACCGACTTTTCCAAAGAATCCAATTTTGACTGTAATTTCTCTGAGAGAAGAATAGTAACTCCTTCGTGTTCCATTTTATCGATAGCTTCCATTTTCAGTATTGCTTATTTTTCCAATTTCAAAAGTTCTTGATTGAATGTAGAACACTCTTGCAGTGTAGGCATTAGGCAAACTATAGACTTCTTTTCTCCAATTTTTTTGTATATTATTTCAGGTGCTATGTTTTCATTTGGAAACAAGTTCATTAAAAGCTGACTTTGTAAAGCTTCTTTTCCATGTTTTGTTAAAACATCAATTCTTATCTCTTGAAGAATGTTTGCATAATGTCCATCACTTGTTTGTCGCATATTCTTAATAAGTTCTTTATATTCACAATAAGACCAAATATTCACATTTCCAATACTTCCCAAAGATTTCTTAGTGTCTTCATGGAGAAGTGTTTTAAAAACAGGTTGTCCTTTTACAGGAGTAAGTTGTAGTAGGTCGCTGAATAGAATTGCATGTTTTCCTCCAAATAGAACATCATAATCTGTTTTTAAAATCTGTTGCATTCTTAAATGTACAAAGGCAAGCATTAGGTTTGAGACCATGCTCACCTCATCAATGATTAGAAGTTTCATTTTCTTGAGTACTCTTGAAACTTCAGAACAAGCTTCTCCAGATAGCTTGCGATATTCCAACTTATTTTCATGTTTAACTGGTAGCATGAGTAATCGATGTAATGTAATCCCTTTAATGTTGTCTGCTGCTAACCCAGTTGGAGCAGTTACAACACAAGATAAATGTGATTCAGTGGTTTTGTGTAGATAACTGGTCAAAACTTTAATTAAGAAACTTTTTCCTGTTCCAGCTTGCCCACTGATGTACATTCGAATAGGTTTGAATGATGTGCATTGGCATTCTTTTTTTCATGCAGTAAACCATGCTGTATCTGTTGTGTCACTTGCTGATATATTTCTTTTTGTTCAATATTTAGTTTTTCTTCTAAGTTTCCCAACTCAATAATATCCTGTTGTGCTTGTTGCATTTGCCGTTTCTACTTCATTCATGGCTATTGCTGCTTCATTTTCAACAATTGGTTGTCCTAGTGGATCTTGACTTAGTGGAGCAGAACTTTGACTATCTTGAGAACTGTCTCCAGCTATTTCAGCTGCAATAGTAGTTTCTTGTTCAATCTCTTCATTTAACATTTGTAGATAAGTTGGAATAATTGTGCATTGAATGCTATCTTTACATGCATTAAATGAATCTTCATAGCACTCAAAATATCCAACTAATTCCATTTCACTACGCCAAGGCTTGAAGAGTTGCAGAAGTGCTAAATAGAAAAATTCCCTTTTGTCTGGAGTTTCACAACTGAGTTTCCTGTGATTAATAAGATTTCCTTTGGGATGTTTTACCAAACATCCATTACATCCAATTTCTGCATATTTTTCTTCATTTATATTTTCTGTAACATTTCTCTTAAAACTGTAATGTTGCAGTACTTCATAGAGACTTATGTTTTCCAGATGTGGACTCCTTTTGGGATAGTACGTATCCAACATATTAGTTTTAACAATATCTGTACTTTCTGGTTCATTCAATGCTAAGTATTCAATTTCTTGTAGAGATTTCAATACTCGATTTTGTGTTGCAGCAAGACCTAGACTTACCCAAATGATTCCTCTTGGCTTTGAATATAAACTTGCAGAGGTCAACCGATCTGAACATTTGTTGGATCCAATCTCTCGATGATAAGCATCTTCAAACTAAAGCTGTACAATTTGTTACTAAGAGTCTTCTCTTGTGAAATTTCTTCCCACATTTCTTTCAACTCCGTCTTTTCAGATTTCGTTATATATGACGTAGCATAGCAAGCAACAGCAATCTAATTATCTGCAACATACTGGATATCCATGTTTGCATTCCACATTGTCAAAATCACTGGATTGTAGCCATTAATATACTTTGAATCTTCAGTTCTTTTTATGTTGTAAGTATTCTTCGGAGATTTTCGAGTTATAGTATGCCTTACTGCTGACATGAAACTATTGACTCTTCCTTTTGAAGTTACTGGACATGGGAATCCAAAACGACATTTTGTATAAAATTTCCCCTTTGACGTGTATTTTCGTCGACAATATTTTACACATCAATGACTTTGAAACCGTAAAACTTGTTGTCTTATCTGTTTTCAACTCATTTTTTTGAAATGGCACAGGTAACAGTCTTCAATGAAAGATAAATTAGTTTCATCAGAATCGGTTCCAAATTTAGGTGCATTCTTGATCCATAATAGCAGTTGTGTATGAGGAGCACCTCTGGCTTGGTGCTCCTTTCTCCAAAAGAAATCAATAACTTCTCCAAGAGGTGGATTATTTTTATTGCAGATAAAAGACATCATAGCTTGAAACCTATGATTAAAATATCTGCACACATTTACAGGATCCAAGGAACACAGTTCTCCAGCTGTCTTCAATTCAATGTTTTTTACATTTGAATTTGCATGTCGTAGAAATTCAAGTAAATCGTCCCATGCGTATTCAGCACAGCTAAGCGTAACAAACCACGTAGGGGTTCCTAAGTTTCTTAACATACATTTAAGTTCTCCGTGACAATGATACCAATACTCATTAGTACCACGTTGACATGCCATCAAATTCATTAACTGAGATTCTAAATGATCGTCTCTTTATTGAACTTTGTCCAAAAATTGCTTTGCAGAAACATGTGTAAGATGAACTCCCGTTTTTAATATGTGGTTCTCTGCATATGAAAGTCCAGACAAGTCACTTTCAAACAGAAGATGAAATAAATATGGAATACACTGTCGAAATCTTGGATCTTGTGAGTACAATCTTGTTGTACAATATTCTGAAGCTGGAATCTGTACTGGTCGTTCATCATATCCACCTTTTCCAGTGGGGAAGAGCTGTGGAAAACAACGAGCTTCTAAACTGTTTTCCCATACACTCATGGGAGTTCCCTTCGCTTTCTTCATTTGAAATAATTCAATAGCGTTTCCTATAACTTCTTTTGAATGTAGAGGATGTATACTGTAATGTTCATAAATTTCTTCACTCCTGGAGTTGTCCACTCTTTCTATTTGGCCAGTTAAAATTTCTTTATCATCTTCTAAAGATATTTCTTGTTCTTCCACATATACATTTTTATAATAAATATTGTTCTGTACAAGATATAATGTAGCCTTTTGAAGTTTGGTAACATCTACTAACTCTTGCCATATTTTCCGACTCTTTGTTGGTACACCATTAACTAGAATAACTACAGGTTCACTTTGCTCTCTCTCTATACCAACAGTTTCAATATTTTTCTTAAAATCTAAAGGTAAATACACAACTCTTCCTTTTAAACCTCTTTGTAAATCTATTGGAGGCAGCTTACCTGTTTTAGGCTCCATACGAACTATAGCCTGAAACGGATGCACAGATTGAATAAGAATGGACTCATACGTATTTCAATCTACCAGTTCCAGAGGAATAGCTACCAACTCTAGGTTATGTACAGCTCTAGCTGGCATTTTGTTCTCTTCTAATTTGTTGTAACAATATTTACAAATACGTTGATCACTACCCAACTCAAAACGACCTTCCACCAACAAATAAGCACCAAATTGCTCCCACTTATCATTGTTTTCGTTATCACTTTTTAAATACACATCAACATTCCTAGTTTGACTTCTATAGTGAGTACATCGACAACAAATACAAACATAGTTTGGTTTTTCACAAGAAAGTACCTTAAACTTTGTAATTTCTTCTACAAACTTCTCAGTAGTACTATCTTCCACCTCTTCTTCAACACCTACACTTATCAAACTCTCACTTTCTGTATGCTGCTCTTGAGGACCAAAGAAACGAAACCGTATATCATCAGAAACTTTTTTTACATCCAATACTGAACTATGCAAAAGAGCTGTGTTTATTTCACTTAAGGATAATGCAGGACTTTTTACATAGTACAATCTTCTTACTAACTTCCACATTTCTGAGTGATGTACTGCTAACATTCTTAAATGATGAAAAGTACTTCGACACACTTTTCTTGAAAGAAAAGCCAGAGAATGACCCAGCAAGTTAGTATATTTTCTCACTTTACAAGGATCTAGTCCGTGCAACATCTTAATCTTCTGTTTAACACTTTTGTTACCAAACTTACCATAATCTCGTAAGAAATTTCATAATATATCAATAGATTCCTGTTGTATACTACAAATACTACTACAATCCCACTTATACACTGGAGCTTGTGTACGTCTCCCTTGAACTTCTTCAGCTATTACTTCGTCCACATTTCTAGGAACCATCTTTTCTTTTTCAATTGGACAACCATTTTTAACCTCATAACAATGACCACTGGTATCAACTGCATGAACTAATGTATTTTGTTGAAAATAGCTTTCTTCAATAAAAAACGGATCAGTACTAGAAGTGTGCTTCCATTCACCCGAACTTTTTTGCAAAAGTTAGTTCTATTAACCAGTCTTTTTCTTTTACTTTTCTCCTTCATAAATTGCATTGTTTTATTCAATGTTTTCATTCTCTTCAATACTAATATAAACAATCTTCTTTTCAATTCAAAAGCCTTTTCGACTACACTTTCAATCTGTTGTTTTTTCTTGTAAAATGCTGATCTTTTATATTTTTTGCAATCTTTCAATAAATTTTGTAGTACTCTACTTTTATACATTCTCTTCCTAATGTCTTTATATTCTTTTATCCTTCTTTCGATATAGATTGTTTTCCCATAACCTGATTTTCCATTAATTTGTCCTTTTTTCGTTTCCTTTTGATTGGATGTAGTACTTTTCTTTCTCTTTCCCCTATTTTGAAAATGTATTACGTTCTTTAAAAGTCTTACCAGAAGTCTTTTTCTTCAATGTCACTTGTTGTACTTTATCTAATTTCTGCGTTTCTCTTTCCTTTAAATAGTACTGTTTTTTTTAATTTTATTTTCTTTTGATCTTTTCTTGCCATACTCAATCTTTATTACTAATAATGGTGAATATCTGAAAACAAAGAAAAGTTTAAATAGTTTCGTTAAATAATTTTATATTATTAAAATAATTATATACAAATATTCTCATCTATAAATAAAGAAATATTTTTAATTGCATTGCAAACCTATGTCAGACACTGCACAATTCCTACAATTAGAAGACATCACAACCTCTACAACAGAACCACAGAGCACAACTAAAGGATTTCTTTACTGCTACCCAAATCAAATGTAAAGTGCAGTCTGTCAAGATTTAAGGCCTGCATGGTGTTGTGATTGAGATATGTCTCTACTTGCACATGTATTCTCATATGTGTCATACATTTGAAGATGCTTTACATATAAAACAGAAGTATACATATATTTGTATGCTTCTTTTATATATAGTACACTAGCAAAAAGTACAGACACTCAATACCTAACTATTGCCCCTTTCTATATCCTTCTTCCCTCTTTTTACACCTATCTTCCCTCTTTCTCCAGCCCTGTTCCCTCTTTCTGCACTTCTCTTCACTCTTTCTGCACCCCTCTTGAATGTTTGTGCACCTCTTTTGTCTGTTTCTGCAACTCTCTTGCCTCTTTCTGTACTTCTCTTGTCTCTTTCTGCAGCTCTGTTGCTTCTTTCTGAACCTCTTTCCTCTTTCTGCACCCCTCTTGCCTCTTTCTGCACCCGTTGCTTCTTTCTGCACTTCTCTTGCTTCTTTCTACACCTCTCTTGCTTCTTTCTGTACCCCGATTGCCTCTTTCGGCACCTTTCTTCCCTCTTTGTGCACCTCTGTTGCCTCTTTATGCACCCCTCTTGCCTCTTTCTGCACTTCTTTTGCTTCTTTCTGCACTACTCTTGCCTCCTCCTACAGCCTTCTTGGCTTTTTCTGCATTTCTGTTGTTTCTTTCTGCAATGCTCTTGCTTCTTTCTGCATATCTCGTGTAAATTTCTGCACCCCTCTTGCCTACTTCTACACCTCTGTTGGTTTTCTGTACTGCTCTTCCTTTTTTATGCACCTCTTTTGCCTCCTGTTTCTGCAACTCTCTTGCCTGTTTCTGCATCCCTCATGCCTCTTTTTGTACCTCTATTGCTTCTTTTTGTACTTCTCTTACTTCTCACTGCACCTCTCTTGCTTCTTTTTGCACCCCTATTACCTCTTTCTGCACCCTTCTCTTTCTCCACTTCTCTTGCCTCTTTCTGCACCCCTGTTCCCATTTTCTGCACCTCTCTTGCCTGTTTCTGAAACTCTCTTGCTTCTTCTGTAGTTATCTTCCCTCCTTTTGCACCTCTGTTGCTTCATTCTGCACATCTTTTGCAAATTTCTGCACCCCTCTTGCCTCTTTCTGCACCTTTGTTGATTCTTTCTGCACTAGTCTTGCTTCTTTTTGCACCTCTTACAAATTCTGGCACTCCTCTTCCTTCTTTCAGCATACCTCTTTCTCCCTTCTGCACCTCTGTTGCTTCTTTCTGCACTTCTCTTGCCTGTTTCTCCACCTCTCTTGTCTCTTTCTGCACCCCTGTTCCCTTTTTCTGCACCCCTCTTGTCTGTTTGTGCACCTCTGTTGATTCTTTCTGCACTAGTCTTGCTTCTTTTTGCACCTTTTTTTACAAATATTGACACTCCTCTTGCTTCTTTCAGCATACCTCTTTCACCTTCTGCACCTCTGTTGGTTCTTTCTACACTACTCTTGCTTTTTTTATACACTCCTCTTGCTTCTTTCTGCACCCCTCTTCCCTCTTTCTGTACCTCTCTTGTCTCTTTCTGAACCTCTCTTGATTCTTTCTGCACTTCTCTTGCCTCTTTCTCTAACCCACTTGCCTCTTTCTGCACCTCTCTTCCTTCTTTCTGCACTTCTCTTGCTTCTTTCTATACTTCTAATACTCCTTCTGCACCCTCTTGCCTCTTTTTACATCCTTCTTCCCCCTTTCTGCACCTCTCTTGCTTGTTTGTGTACTTCTCTTGCTTCTTTCTGCACCTTTCTTGCTTCTTTCTGTACCCGTTGCCTCTTTCTACACCCTTCTTCTCTCTTTATGCACCTCTGTTGCCTCTTTCTGCACCCTCTTGCCTCTTTCTGGACTTCTTTTGCTTCTTTCTGCACTAATCTTGCCTCCTTCTACAGCCTTCTTGCCTCTTTCTGCATTTCTGTTGTTTCTTTCTGCAATGCTCTTGCTTCTTTCTGCACATCTCGTGTACATTTATACACCCCTCATGCCTACTTCTACACCTCTGTTGGTTCTTTCTGTACTGCTCTTCCTTCTTTATGCACCTCTTTTGACTGTTTCTACAATCTCTTGCCTATTTCTGCATCCCTCTTGCCTCTTTCTGCACCTCTATTGCTTCTTTTTCTACTACTCTTACTTCTTTCTGCACCTCTCTTGCTTCTTTTTCTACCCCTCTTGCCTCTTTCTGTACCCTTCTTCTCTCTTTCTCCATCTCTCTTGCCTCTTTCTGCACCCCTATTTCCTTTTTTGGTACCTCTCTTGCCTGTTTCTGCAACTCTCTTGCCTCTTTCTGTAGTTCTCTTCCCTCCTTTTGCATCTCTGTTGCTTCTTTCTGCAACTCTCTTGCCTCTTTCTGAACCCCTCTTGCCTCTTTCTGCACCTCTGTTGCTTCTTTTTGCACTTCTCTTGCCTCTTTGTGCACCCCTCTTGTCTGTTTCTGCACCTCCCTTCCTTCTTTCTGCACTTCTGTTACTTCTTTCTATACTTCTGTTACTCCTTCTGCACCCCTCTTGCCTCTTTTTACATCTTTCTTCCCTCTTTCTGCAACCCTCTTGCCTCTTTCTGCATTTCTGTTGTTTCTTTCGGCAATGTTCTTGCTTCTTTCTGCACATCTCGTCTAAATTTCTGCACCCCTCTTGCCTACTTCTACACCTCTGTTGGTTCTTTCTGTACTGCTCTTCCTTCTTTATGCACCTATTTTGTCTGCTTCTGAAACTCTCTTGCCTCTTTCTGTATCCCTCTTGAATCTTTCTGCACCTCTGTTGCTTTTTCTGCACTTCTCTTGCCTCTTTCTGTACCCCACTTGCCTCTTTCTATACCTCTATTGCTTCCTTCTTCACTTATCTAGCCTCTTTCTATACCACACTTGCCTCTTTCTGCACCTCTTACTTTTTTCTCCACTACTCTTGCTTCTTTCTGCACTTCTGTTACTCCTTCTGCACCCCTCTTACCTCTTTCTACATCCTTCTTCCCTCTTTCTGCACTTCTCTTGCCTTTTTCTGCACCCCTGTTCCCTTTTTATGCACCTCTCTTGCCTATTTCTGCAACTGTCTTGCCTCTTTCTGCAGTTGTCTTATCTCCTTCTGCACCTCTGTTGCTTCTTTCTACACCTCTCTTGCAAATTTCTATAACTCTCTTGGCTCCTTCTGCACCCCTCTTGCCTCCTTCTGCACCTCTGTTGGTTCTTTCTGCACTGCTCTTGGATCATTCCGCACTTCTTTTGCCTGTTTGTGCACTGCTCTTGCCTCCTTCTGCACCTCTGTTGCTTCTGTCTGCACTTCTCTTGCTTCTTAGTTATTTATTTTAACTATGTTCAATACCTAACTACTAGTAACATGGTAAAGCAGCAGCACCCGAAAAGTAATGTTTAGAATATGTTGGGTGACAAATTAGTGATTATGATACTTTGTAAGACTCTCTGGAAAAGTTCACTTGAAGTGCACTAAATAAAGTGTCTCTTTGAAATATGAAGTGCACTCTCTCAACTTTTAACGTCTTCATGGTCTTCTGTTTGAGATATGTATGAACTTGCACATGTATTGTGATATGTCTTATACATCTGAACATACTACACATATAAAACACAGGTATACATCTATTTGTATGTTTCTTTGATATATGATGCTACTAACAAAAGGTACAGGCATATGCATGCATGCTTTTAAGAAGATGGTGAGATTTACACCAGAGACATATGAAAGATTGCTGCTATATATTTGACTAGGCCCAACACCCTATGTAGTCATAGAACGATGAAGCAGCAGCACAAAAGTGAGTTTTAAGGCATATTAAGAGAAGAATCAGTTATAACGCTACTTTGTATGAGTCTGTGGAAAGCTACACTTCAAGTATACCACATAATTTTCATTATCTGCTACAAATGTGAAGAGCAATCTGTCAAGTTTTAAGGTCTGTATGGTGTTGTTACTAAGGTATATCTCTACTTGCACATGTATTCTGATACATATTATGCATCTGAATATGCTAGACATATAAAACACAATTATACATCTATTTGTATATTACTTTAATATATGATATTGCTACCAAAAGGTACAGAAATATGTATAAATGGTTTCCGCATTATGTTAAGACTTACAGTTAAGATATATGATGGGTGTGTCTCAGTGATTGCATGACTCCATGGGTAGTGCCTGGATGATTGTATGAGTGCAAGGATAATGTCTGTATAATTGCAGGAGAGATTGGATACTGATTAACTGGTTGCATAAGTGCAGACATAGAGATTGTGTGCATGGATAAGGGCATGAATAGACCCTGAATGCATAGATGAGTGTATAAGTAGTGCCTACATGAATGAATGAGTGCAACAGTAGTGTCTAGGTGTTTGTATGAGTGCAAGAATACTAGCTGGGTAATTGCAGAAGAAGATGAATAGTATCTGGCTGATTACATGAGTGCTTAAGTACTGCCTGAGTGATTTGATGAGTGCATCGGTAAATGGAATGAGTGCACAAGTCGTGACTGAGAGCATGGATAACTGCATGGATAGTGCCTGAGTGATTACATGAGTGCATGGGTAGTGCCTATGAAATTAGAGGACTGCATGAGTACTACCTGAGTGATTGAAGAAGTGCATAGGTAATGCCTGGGTGATTGCATGAGTGCATGGCTAGTGCCTGGGTGATTGGAGGAGCGCATGGGTACTGTGTGAGTGATTGAAGAACTGCATAGGTAATGCCTGGGTGATTGCATGAGTGCAAGGGTAATGCCTGCGCGATTAGAGCAATGCACAGGTGCTGCCTTGGTACATGGAGGAATGCATGGGTAGGGCCTGACTGATTCGAAAAATGCATAGGTAGTACCTGGGTGATTGCATGAGTGCAAGGGGTGTGCCTGGATGATTGGAGAACTGCAAGAGTAGTGCTTGGGTGATTGCATGAGTGCAGGGGAAGTGGCTGAGTGCATCTATGAGTGTATCGGTAGTACCTCAGTGATTGCATCAGTCTTCTGGGTGATTGGAGGAGTGCAGAGATAGTGCCTGGGTGATTAGAGAAGTGCATAGGTAGTGCCTGGGTGATTATATAAGTACACAGGTAGCGCCTGGGTGATTGGAGGAGTGCATAGATAGTACATGGGTGATTGCATGAGTATAGGGGTAGGGTGTGTGTTATTGAAAGAGTGTATAGGTAGTGCCTGAGTGATTGCATAATTGCAGGGGTAGTACCTGACTGATTGAAGAACTGTATATATAGTGGCTTAGTGCATGGATGAGTGTATGAGTAGTGCCTGGGTCATTGCAGACTTACAGCTGAGACATGTGTTCAGGTTGCTGCTTTATATTTGACTACACCCAACATCCTGAGTAGTAGAAGAATAGTGAAATAGCAACACAAAAGTGAGGTTTATGACATGGTGTACACTTTTCTAGTACAGCTTCACCATTCTCTAACTGCTCAGGGTATTGGGCCTACCCAAATATAAAGCATCAAACCTACAGATAGCTCTGTTATAAATCTCACCATATTCCTGAAAGCATGTATGCATGTGTCTCTACCTTTTACTAGTACTACCATATATAATAGAAACATACAAATAAAGATATATCTCTCTTTTATACATGTAGCATCTTCAGATACATAACACATATGCAACTAGAAAATACATCAATCACACGACCATGCAGACCTTAAAACTTGACAGACTACACTTAACATTTCAAACAGACACCAAGATTTATGTGGCATACTTCAAGTAAAGTTTTACATAGACTCTTTTAAACCACCATAATCAGTAATTCCTCACCCAACATATCTTAAACATCACTTTACTGCTCCTGCTGCTTTACCATTCTACTACTACTCAGATGTACAGCCTACCAAAATACAAAGCAACAACCCTTCACATATCTCTGTTGTAAGTCTCCCCATATTTCAAAAAGCATGGATGCACGAGTCTCTACCTTTCCCTAGTGCCATCATATATAAAAGAAACATGCAAATAGATATATACCTGCATTTTATACATCTACCATCTTTAGATACACAACACATATGAAAATACATCTGCAAGTACAGACATACCTCAGTCACAAGATGATGCACACCTTAAAACCTAAGAAGCTACACTTTTCATTTCAAGTAGAGACCTAAAATCATATGGTGTATTTCAAGCAGAGACCTAAAATCATATGGTGTAATTCAAGCATACCTTTCCACAGATGATTGAAGGAGTGTACAGCTAATGCCTCGGTGACTGCATTAGTGCAGGGGTAATGTCTGGGTGATTGAAGAAGTGGATGGTTACTACCTGAGTGATTGAAGAAGTACATGGATAATACCTGGCTGATTGTGTGAGTGCAGGGGTAGTGCCTGGGTGATTGGCAAAGTGCACAGGTAGTGCCTGAGTGATTGCATGACTGCAGGAGTAGTGTTTGGGTGATTAGAGGAGTGCATGGGTAGTGCCTGGATTATTGCATGAGTGAATAGATAGTGTCTGGGTGATTGCATGAGTGCAGAGGTTGTGCTTGGGTGATTCCATGAGTGCATAGGTAGTGTCTGGGTGATTTCATAAGTGAATGGGTACTGGATGGGTGATCGGAGGAGTGCATGAGTAATGCCTGGGTGATTGCATGAGTGCAGGGGTAGTGTCTGGGTGATTAGAGGAGTGCATAGGTAGAGACTGGGTGATTTTATAAGTGCATGAGTACTGCCTGAGTGATTGAAGAAGTGCATGGCTAATGCATGGGTGATTGCATGAGTGCAGGGATAGTACCTGGGTGATTGGAGAACTGCATAGGTAGTGCCTGGGTGATTTTGTAAGTGCATGGGTACTGACTGGGTGATTGAAGGAGTGTATGGGTACTGCCTGAGTGATTAGAGGAGTGTAAGGGTACTGCCTGGGTTATTGCATGACTGCATAGGTAGTGCCTGGGTGATTGTATGAGTGCAGGGGTAGTGCCTGCGTGATTGGAGGAGTGCATATGTAGTGCCTGGGTGATTTTATAACTGCATGGATAGTGCCTGGGTTATTGCATGACTGCATAGGTAGTGCCTGGGTTATTGCATTACTGCATAGGTAGTGCATGGGTGATTGCATGAGTGCAGGGGTAGAGCCTGGGAGATTGGAGGAGTACATAGGTAGTGCCTGAGTGATTTTATAACTGCATGGATAGTGCCTGGGTTATTGAAGGACTGCATGCGTACAGCATGAGTGATTGCACAAGTGCAAGGGTAGTGCCTGACTGATTGAAGGACTGCATACATAGTGCCTCAGTGCATGGATGAGTGCATCAGTAGTGGCTATCTGATTGCAGACTTACAGGTGAGACATATGATGATTGCTGCTTTATATTTGACTACGCCCAACATCCTGAGTAGTAGCAGAATAGTGAAATTGCAGCACAAAAGTGAGGTTTATGACATGGTGTAAATTTTTGTACTGCAGCTTCCCCATTCTGTAACTACTCAGGGTGTTGGGCATACCCAAATATAAAGCATCAAAACTACACATGAGTCTGTTATAAATCTCACCATATTCCTGAAAGCATGCATGCATGCATATTTGTCTACCTTTTGAAATCATCATCATATATAAAAGAAATAAACAAATAGACTGCACTTTACATTTGAAAGACACACCTACATTTCTGCAGTGTATTTCAAGTGTTCCTTTCCCCAGACTCATAGAAAGTAACCTAATCAGTAATCCCTATGCCAACATCTCTTAAAACTCACTTTTGTTCTGCAGCTTCACCATTCTACAAATATTGGCCCTAGCCAAACATAAACCAGCAAACTATCACATGTCTCTACCATAACTCTAACCATATTCCTAAAAGCATGCATGCTTCTATCTGTACCTAATGCCAAAAGCATAACACATATCAGAATACATGTGCAAGTAGAAACATACCAACACTCACAAGACCATAAAGGCCTTAAAACTTGACAGAGTACACTTAACATTTCAAACACACACCTAGATTTATGCGGCATATTTCCCCAGACTCATAGAAAGTAACCTAATCAGTAATCCCTCTGCCAACATCTCTTAAAACTAACTTTTGTTCTGCAGCTTCACCATTCTACAAATATTGGGCCTAGCCAAACATAAACCAGCAAACTATCACATGTCTCTACCATACCTCTAACCATATTCCTAAAAGCATGCATGCTTCTATCTGTACCTATTGCCAAAAGCATAACACATATCAGAATACATGTACAAGTAGAAACATAACCACACTCACAAGACCATAAAGGTCTTAAAACTTCACAGACTACACTTAACATTTCAAACACACACCTAGATTTATGCGGCATATTTCAAGTGAACTTTTACACAGGCTCTTATAAAGTACCATAATCAATAATTCCTCTCCCAACATATCTTAAACATCACTTTTCTACTACTGCTTCACTATTCTAGTACTAATCAGGTATTGAGCATAGCTAACAGCAAAGCAACCCTTCACTTATCTTTGTTGAAAGTCTCCCCATATTTCTAAAAGCATGTATGCATATATCTGTACCTTTTCCTAGTATCATCATATATAAAAGAAACATACAAATAGATCTATACCTGTATTTTATAAATCTAGCATCTTCAGATGCATTACACATATGAAAATACATCTACAAGTACAGACATACCACAGTCACAAAACCATGCAGATCTTAAAACTTAAGAAGCTGCACTTCTCATTTCAAATAGACACCTAAAATAATGTGATATATTTCAACCATACCTTGCAATAGACTCATACAAAATTCCCTAATCACTAATTCCTCTGCAAACATGTTTTAAACCACAGTTTTGAGCTGCAGCTTCACCATTCTGCAACTATTTATGCTATTGGACCTACACAAATATAAACTAGCAACCCTTCACAAGTCTCTGCTGTAAGTCTCACCATATTCCTAAAAGCATGCATGCATATGTCTTTACCTTTTGCTAGCAACATCATATATAAAAGTAATATACAGATAGATGTATACCTGTGTTTTATACATCTATCATCTTCAGACGCATAACACGTACCATAATACATGTGCAAGTAGAGACATACCTCAGTCACAACACCATCCACAGCTTAAAACTTCACAGACTACACTTCAAATTTCAAACAGACACTGAAAATTATGCGGTATATATGAAATGTAGCTTTCCACACACTCATACAAATTACTCTAATAAATATCTCTACAAACATATCTCAAACCTTACATTTGTGCTGCTGCTTTACCATTCTACAACTACTTATAATGTTACACTTAGCCAAATGCAAAGCAGGAACCCTTCACATGTCTCTGCTGTAAGTCTCACCATATTCCTGAAAGCATGCATGCATATGTCTGTACCACAACACTATGCACACCTCAAAAATTCACAGAACAAACTTCCAATTTCAAGCAAACACCAGAAATGATGTGGCATATTTCAACTGTACCTATCTAGAGACTTATAAAAAGTAGCCTAATCACTAATACCTTATGTCAACATCTTTTAAACCACACTTTTATGCTGCATCTTCACCATTCTACTACTGCTCATAGTCTTGAGCCTACCACATAAAGCAACAACACCTCTTTGTTATACATCATGCACCTTCAAATATATAAGACATATGAAATTACATATACAAGTAGAGACATACTTAACACACAAGTCCATGCACACCTTAAAAGTTGACAGACTGCACTTCCAATTTGAAAGCGACACCTAAAATTATGCGGTATACTACAAATGTACATATCCACACACTAAAACAAACTACCATAATCACTAATCCATCTTCCAATATACACATATTACTATACAGAATCTATTTCAAACAACATTTAAGTACAATAAAACAAACTACAATACACGTCTCTACATTTAATAATATATTTCAAACATCACAGTTCTTGAATAATTTTTAAAGTTTAAAAATAAAGCTAATACATAATACATCTCACAAATTTATAACTCACCTTCCAAATTGATTTGTAGAATATGAAATATCACAAACTCATAAAAGATTTTCTTATGCACACAATCAATGTAATGCACCACTCTCAACAAGGTAAAACCAGTAATGGCAAACTTTCCCTCTCTTTCTCCACACAATAAATGTATGTAACAAATCACATTGCCTCCTAAATAATGTCAAATTGTAAAACACATTTCTATTGGTTAGACATATTAACCCTTACCAACTGAATTCTAAAAATGCCCAAACTGGTTCTGGAATTTTCTGGAGTCGCAACTCCACCATGCACCAACGCGATGGAGCCGCGAATCCATACGGGAGTTCAAAAATATATTACAAATAAAAATACCACTATTTTTTAAGAACACACCACTTCTAAAGATAATACTGACTTGGGAAATCATACTTTAATGACATATCACTTATATATAAATTACAATTTCACATTTTAAGTCCACAGTTAAGTTTCAACCCTTCCCCCATTCTGCTTAGTGCCAGTTTCCATAGTAACAGTTCATGGAACTGACAGGTCACAAGTTCACCATATTTTCAAGTTCAGCACACAAGGTTACAAATGCAAAGAGCAGGTGTGGTTGACGTTTGCAAAATATGACCTTATCCTATCTACTGTACCTTTCAAACATTTTTTACTAACCAATAAGAAACATGCTTTTTAAAGAAAGTAACATGCACCCTATTTTTGAATGTACAATGTTCTTAAACAGCCAATCAATTCTCTAATTTTTAAAAAACAGCATCTTGTCCACCATTTTAGATACCTCTCATTCTAATAATTGACTACCTCAGCTACAGACATCTTTTCATTACTTCCAGACATCCCTTCAAGATGCTTACAGTATGGATTGTTGGGCACAGCTATGTTTTCTGGTGCAAAAGGTATGCTGAACGCAGAGGTATTGACAAAGACCTAGCTTTGCAAAATGTGGATATTAAATGGATTGCACAGAGAGGATTACAGTGGCACCAATTGATGCCTTTGGTTAAAACCTTTTTGCATCTCCAACCCCCTGACCTCATGATTGTGCACTGTGGTGGCAATGACCTAGGCACATTGACTGGGGTAGGTCTGGAAATGCTAATGAAGGACACCTTTGCACAATTGATGTTGCTTTTACCTCAAACTGTCTTTGTATACTCTAATATATGCCAAAGACAGAAATGGAAGTGGTCAAATCAATTCTGTCCACAGATTGAGAAAGCTAGAAAGAATGTCAATAAAGCTGTTTCTGCTTACCTCAGAGACCATAGGATGGGCTCCATCTATAACAACAATCTACGTTTTGATATGGATGACATCTACAGAAGTGATGGAGTACACTTCACACATCAAGAAAACAGAGCCTTTCTCAACAACCTAAAGCTGCGCATCCGCACTTACATGTAGCTACAACAAACTCATAATGAAAACAAGGGCTTTTTTTAGAGCCACCCTATAACACAATAGTGAATCTAATTTTTTTTTACTCATACATATTTTTTTTATTTTTTGTGGATTCGCGCACCCATCGCAAATCTGCAAAAGCATGAATTCAATGTACTACAACACAATACTCTTTTCAGGTTTAACTATTAATTTTTAGTTTTATATATTTTTAACAACTCTATCAATTTTAATCTTGTCATTAACTTCAATCACACTACCTCTTTACTTTAAAACAACTTCACAAATACAACACTACCTTCTGAATTATATACTACTAAATTATTTAAAATAGAAAGAAAAAAAAAACGCCCCACCTCCATTATTCGGTATTCGCCCCAGGTACCCCATCCCCCGGGGCCTGCCAGCATTTATTTATTTTTTTAACTTTTGGAGGGGAGCCGCGTGGCCCCCCTCCTGAGGCCAATAATGGCCCCGGGGACCTCATCCCCAGGGGCATTGCCGTTTTTTTAAAAAATAGTACGGGAGGGGGCCGCGTGGCCCCCCTTCACAGGGCCACTTTTGGCCCTGGGGACCCCATCTCCCGGGGCCCGGCCTTATTTATTTATTATTGCTTTTAAATTACAAAAGGGAGGGGGGCCGCGTGGCCCACCTACCCTGGGCCACTTTTGGCCCTGGGGATCCCATCCCCCGAGGCCTGGCCTCCTTGATGGGGACCGCGGGGGGAGCCCCAATGCCCCCGTGGTCCCTGCCGGCTCCCCGCCTCCTGCGGGAGCCGGCATTGCTTTTGGACAAGGGGAGCTGCTAACATGCAGCTCCCCTTGTCCAAAAGCAAGTCTGCTTTGCTTCTTGGAGGCGAGAGCAGGTTTCCTGCTCTCACTTCCAAGAAGCAAAGCAGTGTTTGCTATGGCAGGGCGGGAGCTGTGCTCCCGCCCTGCCATAGCAAACTGCAATGTCCCGGGGGTGGGCCCCCCGGGACATTGCTGGAGCAGACCCTGGAGGGGGGCCGCGCGGCACCCCTCCCAACGTAAAAGATAGCCCTGGGGAGGTGGTGGTCCCCGGGGCGGTTTGACCAATAAACAAAGTTTGAATCGCACATGGCGTCGTCTTCCTTGTTCAAGGATTGCTGTAAATGATTGGATTTTACTGCAAAAATCCCTGTGACGACGCACCCTTCGATTTGGCGTACAGCGTGCAAGTGCAGGAACTAACCGAGAAATATATATATATATATATATATATATATATTCACTGAAAAAACCATAGGTTTTAGGGACAGTTATAGTTAGTTGGACATTGCACTCGTACAAAACCCGTGAAATTCCCCCGTTATAGTTAGTCCAGCTAACTATAACTCGCGCCCCCGCAATGCACTGCTGATGACGTCACATATTACATCACTCATGACATGGTCAGTGACATCGTGTCCTACGGGAGCCGGCATTGCTTTTACACATGGGGAGGCTCCCGTCCTGTCATTGCAAACAGCAGTGTCCCAGGGGTAGGCACCCCGGGACACTGCAGGAGCCGGCCCTGGGGGGTGGTGGTCCCCAGGGCCATCAAGGGCTCCAGGAGGGGGCCGCGCGGCCCCCTCCCTACATCAGCACAGCCCCGGGGAGGTGGTGGTCCCCGGGCTTGGGGTCCAAAACGGACCCCCATTTTAATTTTTCTTAGTGCCCCGGGAGGTGGTGGTCCCGGGCGTGTGGGGGGCTGGAGCCCCCACACAGGTTTTTAATTTTAAAAAGAAGCCCGGGGAGGTGGTGGTCCCGGGGCTGCGGGAGGGCTCAGAGCCCTCCCGCTTCATTATACATAAAGCCCCGGGGGTGGTGGTCCCCGGGCTTGGGGGCCCTAGAGGCCCCCCACACATAAAATTAACCCCCCCCCAGCATGCCCCCGGGACTTGGCCCACCCGGGGCCAGTGCTATCGAAGCGCGGGAGACCGCGCTCGATTTTTTTTTCGGCAGGGTTCGCGCTCCTGAGCGCATCCTGCCGATTTAAAAAAAAAAAAAATTTTTGCCCAGGGGGTCCTTGTGGGACCCCTGAGCAGACCTAGGGGGTCAGGGTGTTTCTACCCTGCCCCCTTTGTGCGCTTTGCGCACTTGTTTCTGTCCCTCGGTTCTACCGAGGGACAAAATGGCTGCCAACATTTCCTGAATCGGAATGTTGACAGCCAGCTGACAGCCAATTAACATGCAGCTAGTGCTCGGGAGGATCCGCGGCCCTAGATATCACTATCTTTTTACTTTTGATTTTCTCAGCAACTACTGAACGGATTTACACCATTTAACAAAAAGGGATCTTTCTGAACCAAGAACTACCTCTTTGCCAAATTTGGTGTAATTCCGTTCAGCAGTTCGGGCTGTAGCCGTGTCTAAAGTTTCCTATGGAAAATTGCATGGGGAAAACGCGTTTTGGGACCCCCCTTTTTTCTCGGCCCCCGCTTGACGAATCCCCCGAGACTTTCAGGGTAGGAGCGGACCGGAGCGGGCCATAAAGTTTGAAAATTTTGCGAAGATACGTCAACCGGCAAGAGAGTTATTTCAAATAGAATGTCGCGGATTTCCTATGGATAATAGGTTGTAACTATAACTATCTACTGGCGACCGCCAGTAGATATATATATATATATATATATATATATATATATATATATATATATATATATTCACGTATCCTTACGTTCCAAGTTTGTACGAAAAAGTCGCACTCAGGATTTTAAGAGAGAGTTTTATTTATTGACTATATATATATATATATATATATATATATATATATATGTTTCACATTCTGTTAATGCATACATTTTTTCATTACATTATTCCTTGTATTTATTGCTGAGTTCCAAAATTGCCATCATTTAGGCATACAAGGGCAAGCAGGTGGCTGAGATTTTTGGGAATAATATGCGTGAATCTGTGTTTCAACGCTGAGTCCCATGTTTTTCTCCACGGTACTTCCCCAGGGATTTCAGTTGCTGAAAGGCACCGGAATTGCCATATGAAAACAACAAAAATTGTAAGAACTGTTGTCCACAGGCCCTTTGGAATTTTTTAATCATTGGTAGTCAAGGCATGCGTCAGCTGATTCAATGTTGTAACACACTTCGAGAAGCCTGGTTCTTAGCTTATATATTGTTGCTTTTTCAGTCTGTGAACTCTTTTTTACATACAATGGTATATGTCGCATTTCGTTCATCACATATTTTTGTTTCCATGACAATGGCAGGAGAAAATCTTGGGCGCATTTAATTAGATTGGACTATATCATTATGTAACATTAACGCATATGTGCACATAGTGCTCGTTCATGTGTCTAAATATTGCACAACGCTTTGGGGAATTGTGAAGCCAGGTATGAACACATTTGCAGTAAACAACCATCTGCTAACCTTTTTTTGTTATAAATAGTCCATACATATTTTGATTAAATTAAACGTTAACTGTTCTCCACTCCTTACCATGCAGAGTTGAGTAACATATGGCACACTATCTGCGTAAATCAGAGATAGAGAAAAAAACACAGATTTTCTGCTGTTTCGAGCAATACCCTTTCACGGCAGCAATGACAATGTAATTGACAAAGGATAAGACGGCTTTAACAACATGATGGTCATCACGTCGCGAGCCCCCGGGCAGCAGTAGACGCTAAAATAGATGCGACTGTCTGCGCAGTGGTGTGGAAAGGAGCCTAATGCAGAGAATGGCCCGCTTGCCACATGTTGTGTAGTAAAATACAGCCACAATTAGGGTACAAAGTACCCCTCATAGGCCCCGGTACCGCTGCACCTGCTGCCCTAATGATGGGTAGGCCCACTGACTTGGCACACAGTCATAAGGCACGTGGAAATCATTAGGCCCCATTTATAACTTGATCAGTTCCTATTTCTGGAGCAAACTCGTTTGTTGCCAAAATAGCATCTCAAGTTGGTGGCAAATAAACACCTAACGTGAGTATTTACCCTCCCGACTTGCAGGGGGTAAAGTCAGATACAAACCTGGGTGGCAACTATCACACAATGCCATATTGTGCACGCCCAAGGGAGAGAAAATGGACATTATTTGTAGGACCTCCTTATACTGAGGTGTGCAATCGTAATCAGGGGCAAATTAAGTGTCTGTTAATCACTACATTCCGATCTGACGCTTTTTAGCAGGAGTACAGGATGAATCCGCGATTGGGTTGCCCATGAGTTACGCAATGGAAATTATTGCACCATCAGAGTAATTTTACCTCCCCGAAGTTACCAACATTAAGGGTACAGGCAACTCTGGGGTGCAGTGTTACCGAAGATTTCAAGTGACCTGAGGTTCTACTGAGAAATGTTCAGTGGCGTTTGAATATTGAACCCGATTCCTCTGGTAATCCCTCTTTCTCACCTCTAGTTTCTACAACGGGGTTCTCAAGCGTCACAGCCGGAGTCCCTCAGTAAAACTTGATACCTTATAATTCCAGATAGAGATGGCAGCTCTCGAAATGGGGAACAGCATGTCTTATAACGAGCAACAAAGTTAGCCTCAATCACAGGTCATTTGAGGAATCCAACTCGAGAAACGTTGTTATTTATGTGACCAGTAATATGCTGTTCTCATATTGCATGTGGGTATTAGTCGAATCCGCTCAGTAGCTGCAAATGATTTTGTTAGTCCTAATTCACAAAGCCTCAAATCTGTTCCCGTAGGATTGATCCAAAAATTTGAACAGATCGGCGACTATTTAGATACTGACAAATAATCCGGGATCTGCTCCGGGAATTGTATGTTTGCAAATGTTTCTTAGATCTACTGTGATGGAGGGATAGTGGATTTTGAGACAACATGAATCACAAAATATGTCTGATCTTTGAGAGCTGAAGATCATTTGCTATGCTGCATCATGCCAAATGTGTTGCGTCTGTGTTACGAGTGTTCCTCTGTCTGTAACAGTTTCTCTGTCTCTGCCTCCTCTGTGTGTGCTATTGCTAATCAAATGTTCTTTACCTAGGTATGCTATGTATGACAGTTGCTGGGTCAGCATGACTGAGGGACTAAATTAATCAACAGCTTTTCTCCCAACCTTCCTTTACCTCAGGGCGCCATTCAGTAATGATTTGGCATAAGTCAGCAAAAAGGTGATTGCAAAAATAATGCATGTAAATACTCGAATTAATCTGAACCATTATTAATTACTCTGTACTCATTCCATCCCTTCATTTTTTAACTCATCTGTATCATTACAGACAATGACCAACTATATGAGACTCAGTTTTGCCCCTGCCCTAAAAACGTGAACTTCTGGGCCATGTTCCCTCTAAAGGGAAGCACTTTAACTTTGGGGAATGTTTTAACTTTACTGGGCACATCAGTGAGGGCTCAAAGGGGTTTACGCCCTTATACGAAAGGGCCCCTTCCACTTTGAGTTTTAAGTCATGAGGGAAAGATAGGAGTTAGGCAGCCAGCCCAAAACCTTGTTTCATCCTTAAATATAGCTGCTGGAAGGACATATATGCTGGAGTATCAGAGGATCTGCATTCTCTAAAGAACTTCTTAACTTGTTTGGAGAAGTCACTGATTGTTGCATCCCTATCTTGTTATTGACTGCTGGAATACCTGAATGGTTGACATCTGACTACAATTCAAAGACAATGAGAGTCCGTGACTTCGCATTCTTCTTTAATTGCAACAGGATTTGACTACGTTGACCACTGAATCCTGTTCAGCACCTTAGGCATCAGCACCAACATCCTTCAAAGAATCACATTCTACCTGAAGAAGAGATTCCGCCTTGTTCAGAAGATATAGGGCCATTTATGTATTCCATGACTTTAATCAAGACTCCATCCACTCACTAGTAATCTTCAGTCTTTGCATGGACCACCTTTGAGCCCTGCTTGCTGGCAATGATATAAAAATCCATCAGTGCACGATACTCAGGTATACCTTAAGGTCTCTTCAGAACTCAGACTCAACCTTATGAAACCGGTCCTAGGATGCTTGATTCCAGTCCAGGGAAGACATGGCTTGGCAGTTCGGTCTGGACTGTTCCCATGAGGCACAGGGTCAAGACTGATTTGCATATGGCTGTGTCTGAACTGGGGTGGCGTGGTGAAGCAAAATAATGATGGATTAAACCCAGATCTGTGACTGGGGGTGAATGTTTGCCAATGTGCAGCATTCCGTCCATCATCTTGTGTGTTTTGCATTTCGCCCTAAGTGGGAAGGGTATGCCCAGACGTGGGTCCCGTGCTCACTACGCCACTGGAGTCAAGCTATCCTGGCTGATGAAGGCTGATAGCCTGAAACCGGTCCTAGGATGCTTGATTCCGGTCCAGGGAAGACATGGCTTGGCAGTTCGGTCTGGACTGTTCCCATGAGGCACAGGGTCAAGACTGATTTGCATATGGCTATGTCTGAACTGGGGTGGCGTGGTGAAGCAAAATAACGATGGATTAAACCCAGATCTGTGACTGGGGGTGAATGTTTGCCAATGTGCAGCATTCCGTCCATCATCTTGTGTGTTCAACCTTATGAAGGACTGCCTCTCAAAAACTGAAGATGAGTGTCAAAGTTTTATATGACGTCTAATTCACATACAACCGATTTTTCAAACATTGCGAACAAATGGAATCATCTCCAATTGGTCTCTCAGCAATAAACATCAAATTAGCCAAAAACCTGGACCTCAACATAGACAGAAACCTGAACCTCATAACTCACAAAACAAAAAATGGCTGGCACTTGCTCTTCCTGATCTGGTATCTCAAGCACTTTCTACTGCAATGCTGCTTCACAACTACTGTCCAACCATTGGTCCTTTCTAGTCTCCACTGAAGCAATGCCCTGCTATCTATACATCAAATACAGGGTCCAGGTTAGTTTAGCTGAAAAAGTTACCTTCTGAAGTCTAGCATGAGAAGTTCCATTCATGGTGGAGGATGCTGCGAGGAGCAGGGAGAGCATCATTGATGGCTGTTGCTGTAAAGCAAAGAGAAGGCCGATTGTCCCTGACAGTCATTGCTGTAGCACGAAGATCCTGTCTGGCGTTGCAAACAGTGGTTGCTGGAGATTCACCTTGGCGGTCATTGCGGACTGATGATACTGGAGTGTGCAGTACAGATCTCGCGTAGCCAGTCCTCACTGGCAGTCACTGTACGGTGAAGACTCGGGTTCACCAGAGCTTCCCGTTGGTGATTGACACGGGGTACAAGATCCTGGCACGAATCGGCTTGTGCGTGACCACAAAGAGCCCAAAACGTCAGGATTTCTCCTTTTCTTTTAGGAGGAGTTCAACTGTTGCCACACCAAGAGCCCGGGACCTGAGGGGCACCTCTTGGGGACCAGGAACTCACTCCAGAAGTGGCCATCAGAGGCCAGAAGGACTCGGGCAGGTCCAGTTGAAGGTCCAGGCAGGTCCAGTACAGAAGGTTAGCTGGGCACTTGAAGGGAGGCCTCTGAAGCTTGTTGTGTCCCTGTAGCTCAGAACAGGAGTTCAGTCACCTGACCCTTGGAGTCATTTCAACCTAGAATGAAGGGTGCAGGTCCAGTCTTCGATCTCACACGGCATGGCAGGCCTCAAGCAGCAAGGCAGGCCTATGGCAGCATGGCAGTCCTTCTTCTGTTGTATCCACAGGTCCAGGAGTGTTCTGAAGAGTGGGTCTGAGGCACTCCTTTTTATACATGGTGCCCACTTTGAAGTGAAAGAATATTTTGGAGTTTTCCCCCTACAGAAGTGTTGGAATTTACTGCCTCCCTGAGGCAGGGTCTTTGAAGTGCAAGTGTGACAAGTGACAGCTCTGACCCCTCATCAAGTCAGAGATGCCTATACTGCCAACATCTAGACCCTCTATTGTGTGGCTGTCTGGGAGGAATATACAAAAACTATAACACATAAAAAGAGAGAAAATTAGCATTAACGGGCTCACCCCTGCCCTTGTTCACAAAATCACAACACCAAGAAATGGCGTGACACCCTAGGTGTGCTCCAAACCTATTTGGTCAGGAGCAGAACTCCCTAATGTCTTCGTAGCTACCTACTAAAATACTAACTCCCAGAGCAAGGGCAATTCCAAGAATTAGACGAGGTAGGCTCACTCACCTAATGTGACATGCTTCATCATTTGCCACCTCGCCCCACCCTAGTGAGATGGTATCACCAGGGCGGGCTCGACCTCAGGGGGGGGGGGGGGATAGCCTGAGGGAGTTCTTAGAAATTATTTATTTTTTCTGAAAAAAATACTCGGATCCAGTTTAAAGGTTAAATAAACCTTAGGATAAACAACAAAGTATCCTTTATTCAGGTAGTATCCTAGGCTTGTTTAAAAACACCAAACGGTATTATCAATGACATATAATGACTTTGTGCCAAGTTACCAGAGGGCTAAGCACTGGTTTATGTCGTGACTTTTCTGGTTCAGGCTGACACGCATTGGGTTTATTATTTGAGTGGTGCTTCCACCCCCTCAATATGAATCCAATTTTCACAGTGACTGGCATCCTGTCTGCCATATTGCAAGTGCCATAACTGCTGTACTTATATTACTCCCTCATTTGTGAGGGAGTATTCCGTCCGTCAAACTCTAAATAAGGTCCTCTGTCACCTACATGCTTACGTAAGTAGGTGACCACACTGTTACCTAATTATTCCTTAGAAGAAACAGGATTTGATGCTAACTCCAAACCACCAGACATCATTTAATTGTACAGCAACACAACAATTGGTGTCAAGTTAAACTAAAGGAGAGGATAAGATTATAGAGAAGAGAATTGGCCAGGAAGAAGAAAAAAGAAAAAGTGTGACTACCCTACCAGAGCAATCAACCATCTGCTGGCCATGAAGATCATGTAATGCATGCAATGACGGAAAAGGGAAGCCAAAGTTGTTAGGTAACCCAGAAGTAAAACAAGGAATACATCAGTAGCAAAAGGGAAAAGCTACACAGAATGAGATGCAGCGATCTGGAGAAGGGAGTTCATATGGAGAGGCATGCAGCCTAGTAATGATAAATTGGCTTCTAGACAAGTGAGTAGGAGCTGCAGGTGTTAAAAAGGAAAGAGTACTGAAATATAGTGCTAAGAAGCTGATGTAGAAGCTGAACCGGAAGAGAGTACGAGGTCTAAATTGGCCGAAACGAAAGTGTGCATGAGTCCTACAGCGGGGTGCTGTGCTTCTAGCTTACTGCGAAATTGTGTTGGCTTGTTCTTTTGAAGGGCAATTGCTGTGCTACAAACAGATTACTACTCTTGTTAAATGTATTATGTTATTCCATTTGCCCTCAAAATCGCACCATGGATGAGATCACACAGCACATTTGACTTTAATTCTGGGTTCAGTGGTATACTTTAATCTAATGCTGAATACTGTGGATTTGCAGTTTGGTACATGCCCAGTAATGTAGCCTTCTGCATATTTGTTGTTTCATTGGATTACATACAGGCCTTAAGTCCTGATTTAGGCTTATAGTTGTCCTCAGTCTGCTGATGTCACAAATGAAACACCTCCACCACATCAGTGGTAGACGTTTTGCAGCTTTTCTCTTTTTCTATGGTGCAGGTTAAGTTCTTTCTACAAGCCAGTTCCTGTTGGTAAAGTGGAAGACGTTTTAGGTGGAAGACTGTGAATTACCGCATGGCTCTGATGCTTCTGCCTGTGGTCCTGAAGTGTTTGACCCCCATGGCCGACTCTCACCCCTCCACCTCCACACACTGACTTCTGTGGCTTAGGGCCTTATTTAGAGTTTGGCAGAAGAGATACAACATCACAAATGTGTCAGATATGCCACATGCTGTATTACAGGTGCATTACAGCCAAAGGCTAAATCTGAAGCTCCTTTCCACTGTGATTAAATTCAGATCAATGTGCAAATACTTAAGCATGGACCCAAGTTCCGAGTTGTGTGATAGTTATTGCAATTCCCACTGACAAATTTTGAGTGGTTAATCCACCCAAAATGTATTTGAGGAAAAGACTGGAAACATGCAGAATTTGGTGCATAAAATACCTATCAACATACTTGACTCATTTACAAGCGAAAAACTTTGACTAGGAGATAGTTACATACATGTTTTAACTTCAACCTGGGGTGATAATATTTGCTGACTGCGGTAAATACTTCACCCCCATACTGGCCCATCAAGGCCTAAACTCATAACGGAGTGGGGCAGATGATGGTAAGATATTTATTGTATCCAGAATATACCAGCACCGGGGAAGGACATGAGGTATTTACTGGGTGCGGTGAATAGGTCACCTTCCGAATTTTAAGAATCAGAAAATGGATCATAACAAGTACAATTCTGAGCTTACTGTACAAAATTCCAATGCACCAGCTCATTGCTTACCTATCCATGCTGTTTTCTGCTTTCCACATTATCTTCTGATGTCTGCTGAACTGTCTTTGGTTACACTGCCGATGTCTATAATATTTGAGATGACTGCAGTGAGACTATATGGACCGCCAACCCCTCTAGTGCTAACATCACCTGCCAGTTTATTAAATCTTCAATGAAATATAGCATATCGAGTTAGCACGCCATACTCTTGACCTTCTCTTCTGTCATAGCCCTGTCACATGATGTTGTATCCATGCCTAAGGAGTCAGAGGAAGACAGTGTTAGGGTATGCAAAGGGTTTGAATGGGAAACAAGATTATCAAAATACTGGGAAAATAATAATACCTGTTCTCATAACATGAACCACGGTACCCATACACAAAGTGAGTGAGAACAACACCAGATCGTTCTCCAAACACGCCACCAAAGTCTGTGACACCATCTCCATCCTCAACCCAGACGTGACCTCCATTACAGAGACCTGGCTCATCCCCTGCATCAGCCCTGGAAATGACCATCGCAACACCCAATGGCTACAAGATGAAACACCACAAACGCACAAACAGACACGGAAGTGGCATCGCAATTGTACACAAGGAGTCAATCATCTGCATAACCACCGAAGATGAAAATGCCGATCATGGAACACCTCAACTTCCAAAACCCACACCAACGACAAAACCAACTTCAAAGGCATCCTTGCATACAGACCTCCAGGACCATGAACTGGCCTTATCGATGCCATCACAGAATTAATCACCCCACTCGCCATCGAATCTGAACACTACGTCTTCCTGGGAGACCTCAACTTCCACCCGGATGACCCCACTGACACAAACTCCACCGACCTCCTGGAATGAATGGACAACATTGGCCTCATGCAGCTGGTCTCAGACCTCACACACAGAGCAGGACACTTGCTGGACCCTATCTTCACGTCCAGCAACAGAATCAAATACAGACACACCACGGAACTCACCTGGTCTGATCACTTCATCGCACACTTCACCATCGCTGGAGCTCCCCACACCACCCCCAACTGCCACAGCAACCCTTTCCCCAGCTGGACCAAGGTCACTCAGCACCAATGGAAGATGCCCCCAGATTCACCAAACGAGACGTCTCCATCAACCTAAACCAGGCAGTAGAGAACTTCAACACCTGGATCACCAACTCCGCTGACCGAGTTACCCCCAACCAAATGAGCCAGAACACACAGACCCACCAGAAGAAGCAGCTGGTACACCCCTGTACTCAACACAGTGAAACACAGATGCAAACAACTAGGAAGAAAATGGAGCACCAGCAGAAACACCATGGATCAAGCCACTTTCAAGTCTGCCCTCACCAGCTACCACCACCAACTCAAAGTAGCAAAAAAGGAGGCCCTGACACACCGCATCAAAGCCAGCACCAAACCAGACCAAGGAACTCTTCACCATCGTCAAAGAGTTCCCCTGCTCATCGGCCACGGAAAACTCAATCCCCTCCTCAAAAGAGCTCTGCGACGCTGTGGCAGACCACTTCCACAACATGATAGCCACCAAATACAGAAACTCCGATTCCCAACCCACCGACCTCCTCAGCCTCCCCACTCCCACAAAGACAGCCGCCGGCCTCTGACTCGCAACATAAGAACAACTCAGCACACCAAACACTACCACCTTAATGAACTTCATCCACTCGGGAGCACCCACCAACCCATGCCCCCATCGACTCATCAACCTTGGAAGCGACGAGATCAGCCATCATCTCACCACCATCCTCAATGCCTTCATCACCGAAGCCACCTTTCTCGATGCCTGGAAACATGCAGCGGTCAGACCCCTCCTCAAGAAACCCCCTGAAATTCCAGTGATCTCCAGAACTACTGCCCCATCTTGCTGCTCCCGTTTCCCACCAATGTCCTGGAGAAGGCCATCAACATCCAAATCACTGAACACCTGGAGAGAAACAACTTGCTAGACTCCTCCCAATCAGGATTCAGAGCCAACCACAGCACTGAGACAGCCCTGATCGCCGCAACAGATGACATCCTCACCCTACTTGACAGAGGAGAATCAGCTGCCCTGATCCTTATCAACCTTTCCGCAGCCTTCGACATTGTCTCCTACCATACACTCATCAATCGACTGAACCAGATTGGAATCAAAGACAACACTGTCAGATGGATGGTATCTTTCCACACGGGGCGCACCTAGAGAATCCGACTCACTCCCGTCACCTCACAGCCCAGATTTATTCCTCAGCCCAACCCTCTTCAACATCTACATAACACAGTTAGCAGTCATTGTCAGAACCCATGACTTCAACATCATCTCCTACACCGACAATACCCAGCTCATCTTCTCACTCTCAGCGGACCCCGCCATGACAAAAGCCAACTTCCACAACAGCATGAAGAACGTTTCAGCCTGGATGAAGGGCAACTGCCTGAGGCTCGACACAGACAAAACCGAAGTGCTGATCTTTCTCAGGCACAGCTCCCTCTGGAATGACTCCTGGTGGCCATTGGAATTAGGACCTACTCCCACTCTGAAAGACCACACCAGCAACCTCGGCATCACCCTGGACAGTGAACTCTGCATGCATTGATTGGTCAACGCCATCTCCTCACCCTGTTTCCACACTCTCCGCATGCTCCATAGAATCTTCAAATGTCTACCTATCAACACCTGGAAGACAGTGAGGCAGGCCCTCATCACCAGCCATCTGGACTATGGAAACCCACTCTATGCACGCACCACCAGGGAACTCATAAGAAGACTCCAGATAATCCAGAATGCCACAGTCAGACTGATCCTCAACACGCCCAAAAGGACCCACATCACCCAGCAACTGGGAGACCACCACTGGCTCCCTATCCACAAAAGATGTCAATTCAAGCTTCTGACCCACGCCTACAAAGCCCTCCACGATCAAGGACCTGCATACATAAGCCACTGCCTGAACTTTCACCTACCTCCCAGAAACCTTTGCTCCACCCACCCTCACCCAGACAGCGCATACACCGCTGCCGCGTCGGAGGACTGTCCTTCCACTTTGCTGCCAAGTCCAGGAACACCCTTTCCGTCCACCTTCATACAGCACCCTCATTGACAGACATCAAGAAGGGACTCAAGACCTGTCTCTTCGACTGAAGCCTGCAGCCCCGTGCCTGGATACCCTCACGGGTGATTAGTCGTGCTAAACAAGCACCGCATGATTGACTGATTGATTGAGCTAATTTTTCCCCGAACCTGCTGTGTTGTGGTGAATAGATTATCTGCTGTTTCCTGCCCCTCAATGATTGAGGCCATCTACTACCTCATAACTGTCCTGTCCAAAACTGGGGAGACAGAGGATGGAAGAAGAGCCTGTGTAGGGAGACGGCAAGGTCTGCAGTACACTGTAATGAGGACATAACCTGCCCAAATATTTAAATCCCCGGCAAAGTGAGTGAACTAATTATCCACCTGTGACTGTTCTAGGCTAAACACAATACCTGCAGCTAAGATGCTGGCTGACCTGCCAAGCTTTGTGGCATTTCTGGCTGCCCTGCCCATGCCTGAGAAACTAGAGAAGCAAGAAACGGAACCCGCTTTGAAGCTGAAAGATTAGGACATTTAGGAGAGAGCTGGTGGAAGAAGCTTTAATAATAACGGTAATAATATTCATAATTATACTTGTGAACTTCCCTTGCTTTTCTCTTCTTTACAATGTGTGCGTGATGCATGATATTCTTGGAATTTTCTTTTTCATCTGCCGTACTGTTTAGAGACCAAACAAGATTGTGGGACAGTGTTTATTTTCTACTGTCTGTTAAGGCTTTGCTTCTTTGGTACACTGCAAAAAGCTAGCTATCCTATAAAGTATGAGGGGGTTGCAATTGTCTAACGTGTCCTGTGTTCATTTTTGCTTTATAAGTACGATGTCTGTTTAATTTTAGTTTAATACTTTATTTCGGCAATATGCCATACAAGTAATAAGAAGAAATGAAATCACTTTAAAACATACAATTATTTCACATAAAATAATAAATATTAACATAACAATTAAATTACCATTTGATACACAAAAGATTTTTAGTTACAAAATCAATACACCCAAGCCACCTCCCACAAGAGGCCAATATGTGCGGTGCATACCACTCAAAGACCTAAATTATTAAAATGCCAAAAGCAACAATTTACTGGCACACCCTTTGTCTAAGCCTTCACGTAGCTATCAAAAAGCGGGAAACAGCAAAGACCAAACATTGTCTGGCGTCAGTTTTTAAAATACGAAGGGCAGCTAGGTGTTTTCCTAACACCAAAAAGCCGGCAGACAGGGATTATCCACCTTTTTCCGCCCTTTAAATATGACATACAACAGATTAAAATATGCTCTTCTGTTGCCCTGTCTGCCCCACAATGAGGCACAGGGTCAGACTGATTTGCATATGGCCATGTCTGAACTGGGGTGGTGGAGTGAGCTAAAGAATGATGATGGATTAAACCCAGATCAGTTGACTGGGGGTGAGTGTTTGATTGGCTCAAACGTTCCGTCCATCATCCCCTTTTGTATCGCTTTGTTCGCCCTAAGTTGGCGGGGGTATGCCCAGACGTGGGTCCCTTGCTCACTTTGCCACTGGATTCAAGCAAGCCAGGCTGATGACGGCTGGAATGCCAGAAACCGGTCCTAGGATGCTTGTTTCCGGTCCAGGGAAGACATGGCTTGGCAGTTCGGGCTGGACTGTTCCCATGAGGCACAGGGTCAGACTGATTTGCATATGGCCATGTCTGAACTGGGGTGGTGGAGTGAGCTAAAGAATGATGATGGATTAAACCCAGATCAGTTGACTGGGGGTGAGTGTTTGATTGGCTCAAACGTTCCGTCCATCATCCCCTTTTGTACCACAATATGGTCAGGCACACCTAGCAGGATCCAGCGTGCTGACCCATTTGGCAGTGAAGGAGGAGATCAATAGTGCACTATATATAAACTGCAGATACAACTTTCTAGCTAGGGGGGCTCAATATCGTCTAGAAATTTTTCCAACTTGTAATCATCCTTGATCTGGAGAAAAGAGTCAGTCAAAGTGCCATAGGAGGGAAAAGCCAACATTTGGCTCATTTTATACTGCCAGTATTTCCCTTTTAGCGTTGTTTTGCCAATTACGGGAGCAGCCTTCGAATCTGTCCACAGGTCATCTCACCCCATCTTTGTTATTTGTTAAAGTGTCTTTAATATACCTAATCCAAGGGATACTTCCCCAGGCAAGGATTCCTAGGACTTCTTTGAGTCCCTCTCAACAAAAATGTAATTCAGGTATGGCCCAGCTTCATCTCCAATAAAGGATTGGCCTAATTCCCACCCTCTGTGATTGGCTTAAGTCCCAAATCGAGCCTAAGTGGAAGTAATGGTGTACTGTTTGGGAGTTCTAGCAATTGATATAGGAAGCTGTTCTTAGTAACTACGAGTTTGTACATATCTTTATACCCCAAGATCTTGGCCCCATAAAGAGCTGTTCTAACTGCCTGCTGTTTGTTAATTGGGATAGCTGGAGTAATTGGGCTGAAATTGGAACATTGTTATGCTCCAAGTACTGCACTAGTGTATTGCATTAGTTGAAGCCTACGTTTTTCAATATGACAGCACCAGTCTAAATCTTCTGTGAGGGTCAACCCAAGGTAGTCAAAAATATGCACAGGGTCCAGGCGGATGCAATAAGCTTATGATTTGGTCTGGTAGAGTGGCAGGGATTTAAGAACATGTATTTGGTTTTATCTATGTTTATTCTAGTCCCCTCTGATTGCAAAAACTCACAAAACGGCATAGGATTTTCTGTAGCCCCATAAGAGATTTCGATATTAAAAGAGTGTTGTCTGCAAACATTAAAGCAGGGGTCTAATGTTTCCTAATCAGGGGGCATCCCCATCACCAAAATTCAGAAAGGAGATCAAATCATTAACATAAAGTAAAAAGAAGGTTGGGGCAAGGGCACAGCCCTTTCTTACCGCTCAATCCAGAGGTAAATGGCCCGTCATCTTGCCTGTAGATCCACAGCGCACTTGGGCTAAGTTATGAGTAAGAAGTCTGGTTATAATGGTCAAAAGATCAGTGGGGATACCCATACCAGCCAGCACCTGCCCTAACTTAGATTGAGGAACTAAATCTAACGGCAACCATAAATCAACAAATGCAGCATACAGACGACCACCACCCAAGACCACCATTTTCCCAAAAATATATTGGAAATGGAAGACCTGGTCCACCGTACTAATACACTCCTAGAATCTCGCTTGAAAGGGTGTTATTATTTCTTTTTCTCCCATCCAGGCATGTCAAGGAGTATGGTGCGGATCAACTTTTGGGCGCAATCAATTAAGCTTATCGGACTGTAATTACCTGGATCAACAGTGGAGCCTTTTTTATATATTGGAACGATCTCAGCCCCTGCCCAAGATAGAGGGGTTGGTGCTCCACCCATGATGGAATTAAATATTAACGTGAAATAGGGGCCCCAAACATCTTTTTCACTTAAAGACAGATCCCTCAGAACTTTGTCCAGCCTGCGAGCTTCATTAGGAGCTATCTTAGAGATTGACACTTTTACTTCTTGCAGCGAGATTGGGTCCAAGCTCTTACTATTAATGCTTCCTTTCTCCCCCTCCGAATAATTGTCAACCAACAAGGGTTGCTGGGTGGAGTTTACATTTCCTTTCACTGAGTACAAGTTGAAGTGGGTAACCCACTCTGCTGCTAAAACATTGGTCACCACAGGGTGGACACCCTCCTTACTTCACATTGAGACCAGGTTCCAGAAAGCACACTGATCGGCGTTCCTAGCTGCGACCAGCAGGTCTTCTTACTTCTCCACTTCCCAATCTCTTTTAGCTGATTTAATAGTCTTCTTAAAGAGATTCCTCCGGGTTTTATTGCTTCCCTATCCTGTTGATTTATTGCAGACAGAAAAGCAAACTTTGCTTCCCTACATGCTCTATTGTACCAGGACTGTGGGTCCCTCTTCCCATAGATCCTGTTAGTGGCCACATAAAATTATTCCTTCAGTTTAGCAAACAAGTTGTTATGAATGAAACTAATGAAACTCGACGGTCCTCCTCTCCCCCCCCCCCGATCTGCAAAGAGACCGGGATCATCGGATCATCGGTTATTGCTGGCTATTCCACAACTGCTCAGGCTGAATAAGTTCCTGGGGCCTTCGGTTTAAGATCGCTGCAACTGGCTAACGGTCCATCGCCCCATGATGGCGCCTTCCTAGTTTCTTAAAAGGGGCCTCCATCCATTTTGTCCGCTAAATATACTGTCCCCACTTCTATTCACCAATTTTCACCTTCACAAGATGGCGCCCGTGATTTGGGCCTCAAACAAACGCAAAGGTGCCACAGCAATCCTTAATCAGCTTGTGCAGCTTCCAAAAGGGAGGTAGGACTAGCCCTCCCCACCTCGACTTGCACCAGATCTGATGATTTAGGAAACTGAGTTTAGCTTGTGTTTCCTACGAGGGTTTTGTCCAAAAAATCACTGACTTAACACCAACTGTGACCACAGCTTTTTGGATAAAAAAACAAACAAAAAAAAACCCTGCAGAGACTCACTTGGATATTGACCTGATTTACTGCCCCAGTCATCTTTCCTTTTGTAATCATATCACTTGTTACCTCTTTTTGTATTTTTTTGTTTATTTGCACAATTGTCACTTTTTCCTCATGTAATGTAAGCGCTTGCTTTTTCATTATCCTCACTTGTAATTTTCTCCCCTTACTTCTACCCCTGCATTCCCTTTCCAACTCTGAACTTCCTCGCCCATTTAGACATTCCACGCCCTCGCTAGCTTTGTTGCTGTCTTCAACTGATCCGCGCGTACTTGCCGATTTTTTATCCACTTGTTTGCAAACTTTGCTGTTGGTATATTGATCTGTTCCATTTGTGCCTACTGCCTATATATTAGATTTGCTCCATGCTGTCAATATAATTTTGGTTATCTATTTGATCTGCTCCTTTTTTGTCGATCTATAATTCCTCGCCTGTCTACCCTATCCCTTGCCTAACCCCCATACTTCTACCCCCCACTCTCCCAGTGCCCCCCCGGCTCACAATCCTCATCTCCGGTTCTACCCACCATTTCCTTAACCTCCCTCTCCCCACTCTCTCTTCCTCTCACGTCTACCCAACATGCCCCCTCACAGCATTGACCATCACCCCCAGGACCCTACTCTCTCCAAACACGGCCCCAACTCATGGATCATTCTCTACCCCCAATCTCTCCAAACATGCCAAGAAAAACTTCAAACAAACTCCTTATCCGTAACCCTGAAACACTCATTGTTGATAACTACTTCAGCCTCACCTCCCCCATTATAACCAATTACATCTTTTACTCCAAACGTCCTTCCAAATGGAAAAGCATCTTCCTACAACACCTCCCAATCTCTAAATCAATCAAAATACCATATGGATTCAAAATATCCACCACTCCCTCCCCAGCCTTTCTTGGTGATATTGATATCTCCATCTTCAAAACAGGGAACATCCTCATACAAGCCACGGTATCCCACCTTTCCATCTTCGAACACCACTTCAGCATTATGTCTCTCCGCCTTGACCACTCAGCGCCTAACACTCCTTCTCCCCTACTGAATAACACCCCTCCAACCTCTCCGTCCCCCCTTTCCCCTCACCTCACCTCACCTCCACCCGCAACCATCCAGTTAACACCAACCCCCAACAATCGACTTCACCATCACCCTCCCTGGACCTCACTACTGCAAAGAGCATCCCCCAACCAACATTACCTACTTCCCGTCCCCCTCTAATTTTCCCCTCTCCACCTAACACCCGGAACTCGCACTCCTCGGACCCCTCCACAAAAAACGGTTGCCCCCAATACTTAACATCTACTTATCATTCCCCTCCCACAACCCCACCTCGGTCTGACCCCACAACCTCTCCCCCCCTACCCAACTACTCACGTACTCCACCGCCCTCGCCTTTCAATCCCCTAACACAACTCCTCACCCCCTCCTCCTACCCATCCCGTACACCCTCTTCTCCTCCCCATCCCCCTATCCTGCTCCTTCAGGCCCTCCTAACTCCGCCTCCTAATCCTTTATCCCAACCCCCGATAAATACACAACCCCTCCACCCCAATATATCTGCTCTCCACTCACTCTATCCCCTTTTATCCTCTTTGACCACATCTCCTGAAGTTCTCAACCTCATGTCTAACCTAGCCCAACCCTTCACACCTCACAGCACCGACACCCCTCACTCCACACCCTCCACCCTATCTCCCCCCTCTCACCTCAGTCCACCCTCCGCAACTAACCCAGACCACTCCCTACCCCTAGTTCATTCCATTCCCCCCGCCCCGTCAATACCTCCCCTTACCCTACTTGCCCCGAACCTACACAACAGTGAACTCGACCTATCTAAATTGTGTACTGAACCCCTCCCATTTCACAGCCCGTCACCCCGTCACCCCTCACTCCACTCCCACTACCCTAACTCCCCCCTCTCACATCAGTCCACCCTCTGCAACTAACCCTGATCTTTCCCTACCCCCCGCCCAAGCCCCTTCAGTACCCCCCTCCACCGCAATTGACACAAGCCTACATAACACTGACTTTGACCTATCCAATTTGATTACCGAACCCCTCACACCTAACAGCCCCATCACCCCTCATTCCACACTCATTTCCCTATCTCCCCCCACACATCAATCTACCCTCCGTAACTAACCCAGACCACCCCCTCAATACCTCCGCTCACCTTAATTGCCCAGAACCTACACAACATCGAACTTGACCTATCTAATTTGATTACTAAATTCTCCCAACTCAGGAAAGACTTTATCTCCCTCAGCTCCAGAACCCTCCTTCACCATAAAATCCCCACCCAGCCCTGCCCAAAAATCCCCCCAAAAATCCCCCCAAAAAATTCCCTCGAAAATCCCCAACACCAAACACAATCATTGGAGATCGACTCCTCTCCGCTGCCGTATACACAGACCTCACCGCACATCGAACCATCTCTCCCCGTCCGATCTCTCAGACCTATGCAACTCTTACCTTCCTAGCTTACCAACCACCAATTCTCCACTCCCCTACTCCCACATCTCTGTTATCTTAGGGACTAATAGAATCCCCTCCTCCCCCACTTCCCCCCAGACCACCGCCTCAACTCACGTCGATCCACACTTGCCCACCCACCATATGCAACCCCACACCACTTACTTGTATGCTTGTCAACTGTCGCTCAGCAGTCCAACATGCCACGGAAATTTCGGAAACTATCCTGAGTGAATCCATTGACATTGCATTCCTCACAGAAACCTGGCTCAAAGACCACTCAACGAGCATAGTTGACCTACTCTCCCCCCCGGGATACTCTATCCTGAGAAAAGATAGACCTGACCGAGTTGGGGGTGGTCTAGCCATTATCTTTAAAAATGAACTTCAACTATCCCTTGTCAATAATTCAGGCTACTCCTCCTGCACATACCTGGAAGCTGAACTGACAACCCAAAATTCCCACCCAATTCGTCTACACAACATCTATCGCCCTCCGGGCCCCCCGCCAGCCCTTCATCGAGGACTTATCTGAGCTCCTGACACAATCCTCATTATCCAACTCAAAAAATATCTTTCTTGGGGATCTCAACCTCCATTGGAACGATACCGATGATCCCACTATCTCCCTCCTCACCAATCTACTTGAGATAAATGAACTCAAACAACTATGCCTGTCCCCGACACACACCAAAGGAGCCATCCTAGACGCCATTCTTTCCAACGAAGATCTGACCTCCGTGACCAATATCGTCCCCATTGACTGGTCCGACCATCACCTTATACTGTTCACCATTGCTACCAAAGCAAACCTCCCCAACTCCAAAATTAACAGACCCAAGAAACTGACCAGAAATCTAAAACATATCCCCCGGGTGTTCTTGAGTCTAAACTCCAAGCTCAACTTCTTCTCATTCCCCCTCACAAAATGCCAATGAGCTCACTGAACACTTTAACAATACTGTCACTGGTATTCTGGACCAACTAGCCCCGCCCAAACTCAAAAACCAAAGAACCACCCCCTCCAACTCTTGGTTTAATACCGAGCTTAATAACGAAAGACGGTCACTCAGACTATCTCACTCAGACTATCGGAAAGAACCTGGAGACACCATCCCTCTCCCGCCCATCTTGCACTCCTCAGACATGCTAGATCCATGTACAAAAACACATCTTCAAGGAAAAGGCCTCCTTCTTCCGCACTCAACTTGATCATGCCAAAAACAGACCTAGGGAACTCTTCAAAATCATTCGTAACCAAACTTCCCCCGCACCTCCAAATCTGACCGCCTCCTCAGCCAGATGTGAAGAAATTTCCCACTTCTTCTCAGAAAAAATAGCCAAAATTGATCAATCCTTCCGCTCCACACAGCTCCCCTCCAACTCCCAATGCAAACCCGTCCTCACCTCAAATGCCTACCCCACATCCCCTCGACCAGCTGACCCTGCTACCTCTCCGGAAACCAACTCCCCTAATTCACAATTAAAGAACAATGCCTCCTTGCTCAACTTCCTCCCAGTGACCGAGCTAGAAGTCCTTAAAATAATTGGTAATCTTAAACCGTCCTCCCACACAAAAGACCCCTTACCCTCTAACCTGGTCCCTGCCCTTAAACACATCATCACCCCATACTGGACCACAATCATCAACACCTCTCTCTCCACTGGCTGTGTCCCCACCTCCCTTCAACTTGGACAAATCTCTCCCATAATCAAAAACCCCAATGCCGACCCCAATGACCTAAACAATCTCCGCCCCATCACTAACCTCCCACTTCTCTCAAAGGTCCTTGAAAAATGTGTCCTACTACAACTAGACAAACACATCGAAAACTTCAACCTACTTGATCCCTTTCAATCAGGCTTCAGGAAAGGCTGCAGCACCGAAACGGCAATACTCAATGTCATCGATGACATCCACCACTCACTTGATAATGGCGAGTCCTGCCTTCTTATCCTCCTGGATCTCTCCGCAGCGTTCGATACAGTCAACCATGCAGCCCTACTCAATGTGCTTAGGACCCGTTTCGGCCTCAATGATACCGCCTACAAATGGTTCGTCTCCTACCTACAACACCGTACTCAGCAAATCAAAATTCAAAACTGTCTCTCTAACCCCACTCCTGTCTCCCTTGGAGTCCCACAAGGGTCTATTCTCTCTCCCTCCCTCTTTAACCTCTTTATGGAACCCCTCACCCACATTCTTAAACAAGCAGGCATCAACTACCACCTCTACGCCGACGACACCCAAATCTATTACAAGATTAAAACTCATGCCGACATCTTACACCTGAACAACACCCTCACCAAAATTCAGACTTGGTTCCACTCCAATCATCTCAAACTTAACCCTAATAAAACTGAAATCATTCTCTTCTCCCCTAAAAACAACCCTCTCCCCGTTCAATCATGGATCTCTGACCTTAACGCACTCAACTGCTCATTCACCTTGTCCAACTCCGTCAAATCTCTTGGTATCTCTATCGACAACACCCTAACCCTTAATGTCCACATCAAAAACTCTGCTAAAGGAGACCTCCTCACTCTCCGTCACCTCAAGAAAATCAAACCCTTTATACCCACAGATGATATTAAACTTGTAGTTCAGTCACTTGTTCTTTCACGTATTGATTATGGTAACGCCATCCTCAACGGAATCCCCAAGGTCCACCTTGCTCCAATCAAAGCTGTGCTCAACCTTGCCGCCAGGCTCATTACAGACTGCAAACGCTTCGATCACATATCCCCGGCTCTCAAATCTCTTAAATGGCTCCCTATTGAAGGCAGATCTGCATATAAAACTGCCTGCATCACTCATAAAGCCCTCCACCAAAACACTCCACAGTACCTCTCCAAGAAACTCATCATTGCGGGCACCAGACGACCCCTGAGAAGCACCAACTCCCTCCTCCTTATACCACCACTGCATAAAAAGAAAGCCACACAATCACGCTCCTTCTCTGGGAACGCCCCTATCATCTGGAATGCCCTCCCAAAAAACCTGCGCTGCAACCCCTCCTATTTCAGCTTCAAAAAGACCTCAAAATCCACCTCCTCAATTATTATTGGGGATCCTAACCTGTGACCTCCACTCGATCTCCAATCTCACCATGTTATATCAGTCCAGTAATATTTGTCCATTTCATGAACATCATCGGCCTAATTACTTGATATGTATAGCTTCTGCCCATGCTTTTCTATTTGATTCATTTATTTAACTGTTTATTTTGTTTATCTACCTGATTTGTATATTTCACATGTTGTTGTCATTATCTTTTATCCACTATTACGCCATGTCTGGCCCAATTATCACTAGGGGTCCTAACCTGCGACCTGCAACTGATCCCCCAATCACCATGTTACATTTTGTTCAGTATTATCTGTCCATCACCCGAACATCATATACCTAGTTACTTGAAGTGTATAGCTCTTGCACCTATTTATCCATTTTGTTTTTGTATATTTCACACTTTGTTTCTTTATCTCTTCATCTATTTGTATGCCATGTTTGCGTTATATTATCCTCTCATGTAAAGCGCTCTGATACCTCTGGGTCAAGCCAGCGCTATATAAAACTTTCAAAATAAAAAAAATAAATGAAACTAATATTTTCCCCACAGGCCCCATGACCAGAATCCCTCCCCACCATGAGGAGGTCCTCAATGCTGCCTGCAACTAAAGTGTAGATTTTTCTCAACAGCTCCTGAGAGTCAGCCATAATGGACCATTTCACTGTACGCATGTTGCTGGTCACTGGCAATCTACGGTCTGTGGGGTTAATTTGTAGTGCCAGGGGTGATAACTTTTTTATTGGTGCCATTAGCAACTTGGGAATGCACCAGATGCTATCTTCTTCTAGAGTAAGTGCTACAGTACTATCAACTAAAGGTTCAAACTGACAGTAAAAAACTCCCCCCGGGGCTGCTGCCATATGTGAAATCAACAATTCAATAGTGGACGAAATCCAGAGAATATTTGGTGAAGACGCAGGAATTTATTTGACCTTACAGTTTAACCCAGTACTGACCTGAGTTGTCAATCCTCCTGAGGGTCTGCCCTTACCATTAGATACCACCTCTTTATTGAAACTGGCATTGCCTGCACAATATAGTGGCCTTATTGACCAGGTTTCCTGAAAAAGACAAATAGAGTGTTGATCTATGAACTTGGTCCATTCAGGAATGTCAATTTGGATGCTAGCCCTGCTATATTTCAAGACAACCTTTTAGCCACAGTAGTCAAACATTTTGTTGTTGAAACCACATAGTTGATCATCCTAAAGGCTCATCACTATTAGTAAAGAGAGCTGGTTGGATCAGGGGTACGGTCGAAACACAGGTATCTACCGATCTTTGAATTTCACAGTGAGGCTGTCTAATCTCAGTTTGGGGTACCCAGGGATGCAACCAGGCTGCCTCCAGGGGCTGAGGTCTCCTTAATGTTCTACCAGTATCCTCCCTCAGTCCCCATTCATCACTTCTATGGTCTGAGACCCAGTACTAAAGAAACCCTTATTTCAACACCCTGTAACTATGGAGCTCATTGGTGTCCTCCACGTCCCATCTACGGTATCCCTAAAGTCCTTGCTTACCCCCCAGGCCCGCCGCATCCCTTACCAATAGTGAGTAGGTCATAGAGGTGCAGATCCTACAAGATACAAGTCACTCGATCCCCTCCAGAATGTCTAAATGATTCGAGGTGGGGATTCTGAAGACATCAGGGGCCCTATTATGTATAGGGTTCGCCTATAACAGGTGTGCCAGGCACAAACATGAAAAGTGCATCCTATTACATGGAATGCGCTGGCCCCAGGGCGAATTCGCGCTGCCCTGGGAGTAACGCATTCAGGTGAAAAACAGAGTGGCTGTAAAGCAGCTGCTCCGTGTTTCACTGGGTAGGCAGCAACCCGCCTGTACTTTCATAGGAGATTAGAGATCCCCTTGCAGGCGGGTGCAGTGAGTGACTGCAGCTGCCTGCAAGGGGATGTCTGGGGGGACCATAGGACCCCCTTTCTCCCCTCCAAAGGGCTGCTATCAGGGGGTGCACTGACAGTGTGCCACCTTTTAGGTGGCGCACTGTCAGTGCACCATCTGGCAGCTTCTTTGCCTCTGCGCCAGTGTCTATAATATGGCACGGGCACAGAGGCAAAGGGATTCCCTCATGTGCATAGGGCCATGCCCCCATGCAATTTGCAATTGAGGGAACACCCTCTTGAGAAAGTGCTTGCGCTGTTTGCACGCCAGCGCTTTCAGTATTACAGAAGGGGCCGCACAAGCGTCTGCGTCCCCTTCTGTAATGCCAAAGTGCCGCGGGGGCATGCAAAGTGGGCTCTAATGCCCGTTGCACCACCAGGGCACTTTGTGTAATATAACCCCAGGTCTATTTGCATAATCTGTGGAAGTTATCAGTGAAGTTGGGGAGAAATGGTTAATGATCTTGTGTACATGGTTAGCAGATCCCCTAATACAGCTGGGTTTACAGAAATACCCCAACTATAGTAACTCAATGTTGGACTTTCTCCTGGGTTAACTAGGGGGGCTAAATAACAAACTTCGCACTACCTCGGGAGACCAAAATTTAATAATAGTACAGTCACTGTAACGAACCTTGGGCCCGAGCCCCAACCATCCCACCCTCCTTGTTAGCAGAATCTCATTAGCCATATAGCAGGGAAAATTCCTATGTTGGGGCAACCAATCCAAACATTTATTTGTCACCTCTCACTGGTCCACATGCAGCTGAGGAACTCCCACTAGAATTGTCTTGTCACATATTTGCAGGAAGCAGGGGGAAGGTCTATCACAGCCTGCCTCTGTGTGGAGTCAAGGGCAATGGGCAGAGATGGAGACTTCCACACAGTCGCTCCATTGCGAATCGTAGCAGCCCCATTAGTCACCTAAACTCTTTTCTGTACTTAATGTATCGCCATTGACTGTCCTTTTATCGAGGCTGATTGGAGCATCACAGCGTACAGTGCCCGGGATCACACTTTGTGGGGCGACTTGTGCATCAAAAGCCAAAGTAGCCTGATGTTTTTGGAATAGAATCCTGGGCACCCTCCAGGGCTACTGTTAATGACTGTAATGCTTGGCCTTGCTATAATTTAACAGAACAAGTTTTTTTTCGATAGCTGCCAGCCGCACTATTAAAAGGTAAGCTCCATGTGCACAAAGTCTTTAATTTTCCCAAAGTAAGACTCCATAAGGTTCACAGCCCATAATGGTTTGCGCACAGACTCCTCCGAACAGGAATTAGTAGGCTTCAATGGGTTAAAATCTACATGGGGGCTTGCTGGAGCTGATGATAACTGGGACAAACTGTGCTGCCTAGGCCGTTTGGCGCCTCTAATGGTTTGAGAGGTTTCTTTTGGACGTGCACCAGCTGCATCAAAAGCAGAAATTAAACCCTCAGAGCTCGTCAAGTACCCAACCGATTAGAATCAACTGGAATGGTAGAGCAAGTAGAGCAGCACATTAAAGGGCCATCAGATTTCAGGGTAGTATCAGCTCCCAGCGACAATCTCCTCTCAGTGCAATTTAAGTGGAAATAATCCCCATGGCCCTCTGCAACATGTTGTCAATACTGGTTGTTTTAGTAGGGGACAATGCTATGTGAGAGCCTCCTGTTGCTTTCCTTTTGCCTATTGTACTTTATCAGTTCCAGGGCTCCTTGGGGCAGTGAAGAGGGTGGCAACAAGCACAGTGTAATATACAAGTCTTTACAGCTCGCATAAAAGCTTGACCACCTTAAAAGTAATTAACTTCCTTGAGAAAATAACATATGACAATTACCCCAAGATCGCAAAGTCAGAGAGTGGGCCCAGCCTCCTCCGGGCTATGACTGGCGTGGACAGGTTCGCCCCTGGCCCGGACATTGCCCTGGCTCGCCCCGCACCATGGGACTGCTGTGCGCTAAAGTAGCACCTCAACAAATGAGTGGCAGGTGAGCGTCAAGCAAGAGGTATGGGAAACATAGTCCCCAGCGGCGGTGGCAGTCAGCTGCGGCGGCTCCCCATTGCAAAATGATGACAGAACCAAGATGTTACAGCCCCCACTTGACAAGGCTGCCTGTTGACAGAAGTGGCTCCCTCAAGAGTAATGCAGAAACAACAGTTGATGGACAGAATGCAGAACAATGTCATACATTCACCCCAGTACAGAGATCTGGGCCTAAATCCATCGTTTTTTTGCTCACCATGCCATTCCAGCTTGAACCCAGCCATATGCAAATCAGTCTTGACCCTGTGCCTCATGGGAACAGTCCAGCCCGAACTGCCAAGCCAGGTCCTCCCTGGACTAGAAACAAGCATCCTAGGACCGGTTTCGGGGTTTCACCCCTCTTCAGCCAGGATAGCTTGATTCCAGTGGCATGGAGAGCACGGGACCCACGTCTGGACATACGCGTCCCACTCAGGGTAACAAATGCAAAAACAATTGATGGACAGAATGCAGAACAATGTCATACATTCACCCCAGTGCAGAGATCTGGGCCTAAATCCATCGTTTTTTTGCTCACCATGCCATTCCAGTTTGAACCCAGCCATATGCAAATCAGTCTTGACCCTGTGCCCAATTGGAACAGTCCAGCCCGAACTGCCAAGCCAGGTCCTCCCTGGACTGGAAACAAGCAACCTAGGACCGGTTTCAGGGTTTCACCCCTCATCAACCAGGATAGCTTGACTCCAGTGGCATGAGTAATGGCAAAGGGAAGTTCAGCAGTTCCCTAAATCCGTGGGACAGCAGCACGCTAAAGTAGCGCCTAAGCAAATGAGCGGCAGGGTAGGGTCCAGCAGGGTGTTATGGAACAGTAAGTCCTCAGCGGCGACAGTCAGCTGCGGTGGCTCCCCTGGTGCACAAGGATGACAGAACCACGATGTTACAGCCCCCACTTGGCTAGGCTGCCTGATGACAGAAGTGGCTCCCTCAAGAATAATGGCAAAGAGAAGTTCAGCAGTTCCCTCTGTCTGCTTCCAGATTATGTTAGCATTTTTCTCTTTGGATTGTCATTATATATTTTTTTAAAGCATGTTAGAAATGGGATCTCTGGTTGGCTAAGGCTTGCGCCAAAGCCAGGCAGAGACCACCACTCTAGTCAGGGCGAGGGAGTTACACACACCCAAGATAACCCCTGCTCACCCCCTTGGTAGCTTGGCACGAGCAGTCAGGCCTATCCCTGAGGCAATGTGTAAAGCGTTTGCGCACGCACACAGCAACATCCCAGGCACACTACAAAAGGAACTCCACACAAGGTTATATCAAAAATAGCCTTTGTATTCTCATAACACATTAGAATAGTACTCACATAATATACATGGTGCCACCTGGCACTAGGTCATATTTACAAGGGATTATTTACATCTGACAGGGCCAACTGGACCACTGTCAGAACCAGCACAAAGCGAACTTAGTAACTGTAGCACTTATAATAAATGTAGCACACATCATAAACGTACAACCAGTAATCACTGGTAACCACTGTACTCAGCATCAGCCTGTAACATAAACCACATTATGCACAGTATCACATTAGGCGCGAAATACATTCTGCGCCAACCTCATAAGCCTAAACGCATTAGACCATAAACCTCACCATCATAAACATATTACGCATTAGTCCTCACCAGCATACACGCAGTATGCAATAATCTCATAAGCATAAACATATTAAGCATTAGTCCTCACCAGCATACACGCAGTATGCAATAATCTCATTAGCATAAACATCATTAGACATTAGGCCTCACCAGCATACACGCAGTATGCCATAACCTCATAAGCATAAACACATTAGAGGCATAAATCATTGTAGAGCATCACATTTCCTAATATCACATAAACAGGGACCCCCTGGCCAACTGGCCTTCTCAAGGGGGCTCAAATGCCCTGTGTCCAGAAAGTCAGGGCTGCTGCCTACGCAACGGAATCCATGTGCGCAATTGCGCTGGGGCCAAGGAGTGCATCTCACTCCTTTCTCTCCAAACCTGCCCCCAAAGAACTGTGGCCTAAACGCTGCAGCTGCCCACTACTTGCTGGGCAGCTGGGAATCACGTGAAGGCCTGGCACCTCTGTGCCTCCGGTCCCACTCAGGGACTCTGAATTAATTGTGCCCAAGGGTTGCAGCTGCTCGCGCTGGTGCGGTGCAGCTGTGGCACTTCTCATCAAGGGGGCCCGGCACCTCTGTGCCCTCTGGACCCCCACGTGGCACTCAACACATGCCCCCATCGTTGGGGCAGCCCGCTCTCTGGCGGGACCGCCCATGCGCCGACAATGCGCCTCGATATGCCCCCAAAGACACAGCAGCTGCCCTCTAGCAAGCGGGGCAGCTGAAATAATGGCCAAATTGGAAGAAGGTACGGGCACCACTGGCCCTCGGGACCCCCACTGGGGCCCTAAAAACAAATATGCCCCATCGGTGCAGCGGTCCGCCATGGCGGTACCGCTGTGAATACTCAAGGAGGCTCTGGCACCTCTGCGCCTCGGGGGAGCAACTACGGGGGCAGGCACCGATAGCGTGCCTCGACACACACCCCCCTCCCCACCAGGCTCCACTCACCGGACTTCCTGCTCTGCTCCCTCGCTGGGGAGGCTTCGTCCGGTCTCTTTGCTGCAGACGACTCTGCTCCTCTCCTGCACCGGTCCTCCCGGTCTCAGGCGGCATTTTCTCCCGTGCGGCGGGGGCAGGCACCGACAATGTGCCTCGGGCCCCCTCCGCCTCAATCACCACGGGCTGCTGCAGGAACTTCTCCCGGCTCTTCCGTGGACGCGGGGCCCTCCCTTCATCACGGCATCACGGGAGCCTTGCCTCACCTCACTCTGCCACAGGCGCTGCCTCTTCCGGTCCGGTCGCGCTGCGATTGGCAGCCGCGGCCACTTCCTCTCGTGGCCCTGCCCAGAGTCAGGCAAGGCCGCCTGGCTTCCTGGTCGGGCAGGGGGTGATTCTCTTCTTCACGGCGAGGCGGGGTGGGCACCCGCTCGCCGGTTAAAAGTATAAAGCGGGGTGGGCACCCGCTATCCCTAAGAGGCATGAGAGCGGGGTGGGCTCCCGCTGCTCACAAGCAGCAATTGCGGGGGAATCCCCATGTCGGGATTCCCTGTGGTAGGGGGCTGCAGCTCTGCGCTGCGAAGCCCATGCTCCCCTCGTCTTGGGCAATTTAAAATATAGCGCTCAAGGAGCCACAGCTCCAATCAGCAAAGTCCAGTAGCAAAAAAAGCATCAGTCTTCAGATGAAGGGGGCAATGCAGGGCCCAGGGAGGCAAGCCCTCCTGGCAGCCCCTCCCTGGGCCCCACCAGCAGCATGCCCCAGCAGGATCAGCACCACAGAACTGAACAGGAACACTCAACATTTTCATGGGGTCACAGCCCCTCTTTTTATACACCGTTTCCTTTGTGTAAAGGTGCAGGGTTTGGGGGAACCAGATACAACTGGTTCAGGAGCACTTTGTGTACATGACTCCTTTCTTTTCACAGGACAGGCCAGGGACATCAGACGCACCACAGGAGGTGGAGCCAGCATTGTGGAGGGAAGGCACAGCCCTATTCAGGTCCCAGGTGCAACTCCTCCCCTCACTCTATGTGCAGATCTCCCTATTCAGCCCTGTGCTGACTCACCCTGCCCCTCCTGGAGCCACACACACCTCCCAGCCCCTGTCACTCACAAGCCAGACATGCAATTCACATCAGGCAGGCAGACACAGAGCACACAGAAATGCCAACTTCTAGAAGTGGCATTTCTACACTAGTCATAATAAATCTGCGCACACCATTGCGCAGCATTTATTCTCACGAGTTCGCACATACTAAACTCGCCCCTGCACTGCTCTCATACCAGGAATTACCATGGACACACATATCCCCCATGCATTCCTATGGGAGGGCAGGCCAATCTCACCACACGCACTCAGGGCGCACACGCACTTTACACTGGGCCACAGTGCTAAAGTGCCCAGAGGCATAAAATCACTACCACCATGTCAGAGCTTAAGCCAAAAAGTTCAGGGGTGAACCTGCCAAAAAGGGCCAAGTCCAACACAACCCCTTCCAGCCAAAACGCAGGGCAGACCAATCACCACTGTGATGGGCTTCCCTGCTTGGGGCGATAGAACACGGACACGGGCCCGCACTGCAGGGACACCCTCCGGTTCTACGCCACTCTGAACCCATGTGGTTCCCTCTGAAAAAAAACCTCTCAGGACCAACTAGGCTACCCCACTGGTACTCCTTAGTTGTCCACCGCCAGGACCAGGCCCTAGGCCACCCAGATAACACTGGTCCTTGCCAATCCACAGAGTGGGGGGCAGTAACCCCTGGCATCCAATAGCCATTCTCCACTCTCCCTTCTCAGTGTAGTTCCAAACTACCACTGATCCTCCAACCTAGGGTCCACACCCTCAGGCTGACCAGAGGTCACAGGTGAAGCATCTCCTCACCCTACCTCCCTTCTGGCGTTCCGCACTCTCCCAGGAGAAGTACCCCCAGAACACAACTCTCCCACCAGTTCAGGACCTCTCTCCATGAACTGGTCTACCACCTGGGATCCAAATTCACTGGCTGCACCGGGGTCAGAGGCAGGTACTCCCTCCCTCTGCACCCCCTTCCAGAGTCCGATACCCTCCCAACTGGAGTGGTACCCCCTAGAAGGCAAACCGGCCAGGACACTGATTACAGTCGCCCTGCCGTCCAGGTCAGGCAAACACCTGAACCTAGCTCCCCAACCCAGGGACGTTACCCTTTGGTCAGATGCCCAGCGAACCAGGACTTCACGGGGAGCACGCTGTTGTATTCCTCTTAGGGTGTCCATAAATGGGCTTTCCAGTATCATGTCCTTATATAGGCACAATTCGCCCTGCCCTTATATAGGCATAAAATCCCAGCCCTTATTTAGGCATTAAACCGTGCACTCCAAATACAGGCATGGTCTCTGACATCCGTCCACCCTAACGTCACAACGAGTTCATGAAGAACAGACCCCTAGGCTGCGGGAGTTTCCCTAGCCCAGGACTATTGATTTCTTCAAGGACTCATATATTATGCATGAACCATTATTCCTTAGGGGTTCATTCATGACGTCTTTCGCTGTCCGACTCACGTCAATACTAACATTCTTAGGTACTCTCAGGTATAAATATACCTTCCCTAGCCCTTGTAAACTAGAGGAGACCTTGATTTCAGAGGAGCCCGTTTCCCGGCCTCACGCACTGAGAAGACGCTGTCATCCCTGCACGCAGAGAGTCCAGCTTCCAGTGATCTGACTTCCCTTGCGGGGTGTTGGAGTTCGATTCTGGCAAAGAGATTCCTACCTCTCTCATTCTTCAGGTATGGAGCAGACTAGAACCTAGAGGGACTCTTGGCATACTAGGCATACTGGGGTTAGCGTACTCTTAGTATACCATAGTAAGGAATACTTTACCTACTTCATACCTCGTTCTATACCTAGGTTAGGTTAGGTACATTGGGGTAGAACTAGATTAGAAACGCATCGTATGAGTACTCACATTTTTAGTCTGTGTTATTTATGTAACAGCATATGTACTAAAAAGTTAATGCTCTCGCAGTATTATTTATTTCTACTGCTCACACTGTACATTATTTATCTCGCATACTGTCTTGTGATCGTAACAGCACATTTTACTTACACCAGAAACAAGACTGTTCAATAAATCTTTTATTGAAACGCCGTCTATTTCTTTCTGTGTAATTTGGAGAAAACTAAGCATGCACGACTGAGCTGAGTGAAATAGTTATCTATTGTTTCCACGACTCTGGGACACGTTCTGATTCTAAAGGGAAACACAGTGGTCATGTTTTGCGGCTGCCAGAAACTACTCCCTTCTTGTTGTCAAGGAGTTTCTAGTGGCCTCTGAGCTAGCTGGCACAAGTAATTAAGTTTAATATACTCGATAGGGACATACTGACCTTAGTCCTATGTCAAACCTATAGGATATATTATTCCAATGCGCAGAGCCTATTAGGGAAATAGGAGCTACACTACATGGCGCCCAACGGTTTGGTAAGGCAGTAATTCAACGTTAGATACTGAGTAACTCAGCCGTGCTTTTTCTCTCAAGACCCCTACCCATATACTCCAAAAGACGTCTGGAGTGGGCAGGGTTAAGTATCCACCACGGCTACATAGGGAAACACCCTATATATTAGCTGTTTGGTTTGCTCAACGTTGAAGGATACAGTGTTACAAAATATTGTGCACCTTATCTTTGTTTCCTTGAAACATGTTCTACATTTTTTCAAAAAACAAAATGAATGAAGACGCCGGAAACGGTGAAGCTGCGGCTGATCCAGCCCAAGCAGCAGCCTTTAACATTACAGGTTTAAATGAAACCGAGGAGGGTGTTATAGACATCGCTCCAAACTTAAGAAGAGCCATTACTCTAAAACTTATAAAACATGGCCTACCACCAAGAGGCAGTAGAGCAGTTTTCGTGATAGAGGCACACGAATCCTTTCAGACAGAGGTATTCTATTCATGGGTAATATTTCCTGAATCCAATCCAATAACACACATGTTTCACTTCTACAAAGAAGATGAACCACCAGAGGAATACATTCCTTTCGAGGATATTGAAATTCCATTAACATACCAGGAGCATCAGCTCTGGTTTAAAGGCGCCCTAAAACATCACAGAAACATTACCAGGCTCGGTCCACTAGGTAGACCAGGAGCAACATGGCCGATTCTAGCCGGCTACACACCTCATCCTGAACTGGATATAATGTCAGATGAGGACTTACTTGTTCAAATACAAGAATTAATAAAAATTTACAGACAATTGGTCCAATATGTCATGCGGACTTTTACAGTCCAGCAACCATTAACACTTCCAAATCCAACTCCCCAACAGGGGAATACACTAAAAATTACACCACAGACTCTATACGCAGTCATGGGTAAAATGCCCACAAAACGTGAGCAAATTCCTTTCTGGATAGCTCAAAAAATTACTCAAATAGAAGCAGTATTTCCAAATACTAGCCTGTATGAAAAACACAGAATACTGACAATCAGTTTACCAATGGGGATCACACCACAACTGGAAGACTGCACCACATGGGGCTCAGTCTTTGCTGCCATCTATACTAAAACACATGGCATTCCGTCAATTGCGGTAATACCGGATGTCCTCAAACAAATTCAAAACGAATACGGGGCAGAGCCTGCTCTAAATTTAGGTATGAAATTACTGAAAAATTTCGACCAGGTCTCAACAATAATATTATCTAATATTAAAGGGGAGGCAGCAGCAGTTGCGATCCGCCAAAAATTAAGGGAATTTGATGTTACAGAACATCAAACAGAGCTACCCAGAATTATAGAACAATCTTATGCAGAATTAGGCAGAGATAGTTTGGGTGGAAGACCAGTGAAGCCGAAACTATCTGAAAGTCCTGAGAAGGACTCAATTAAACAAACTCCTACATCTTCTAAAAAGAAGTGGGATACTAATAAACAAAAATCAAACGAGAAACATTCTCAATCCCGAGGTAGGTCTCCTCAAAAGGAGCCCTCTGAAAGGAGGTATAACCTCAGGAATAGGGATAATTTGAGAAAACCTGACAGGTATCAAGATACTGATACACGTTCCTCTCGTCCCTTTCAGATCTCATCACAGACTTCGGAAAGAAGAGGACGATCGGAACTTAGAGAAGAACGTGTGAAATCGAAAGACGACAAACACGCTCCAAAAACTAAAGTAAAACCTCAATTCTCCAAAAAGAAAGTAGCAGGTCTAAAGATCAGACATGCCGAGAATACTGAGAACACAACTCAAGAACGGAGAATGGCTCAGACAATGCTGGACAGTGCAGCAGAAGTCACAATAGTTCGCCAGAACCTGAAGGAACTTCTGGAGATAGTGGACTTGAATGAGTACATTTCAGTCGAGACTGTAGACACCAGGGTTAGTACTCCACAAAAGTTATATGAAATAACACTCCGGATGGAGGGAGACAAACCTAGACAGGTGAAAGCACTTTTTTGGGAAAGACTATCAAGGGCCTATGACATACTTCTAGCAGAAAAGGACTGGCCACCACAATTTGTCAGCGAGTGCCCACATGGCGAGGACATTATTATGCCTGCCTTCTCCAACCATATTCCAATTCACCTAAAATATACATATGCCAGGAAATGGGCAGTGGCCCAGGCCCCAGCATTATATAAAAATCATGTAGGATGGAATGAGGACTCACCTCACCATAAAATACATCTGAAACATGAACCAACTGCACAAAGGCAGTACCCAATAAAGCAAGAAGCTAAAAAACAGGTCAGAGAGATCTTAGATCAACTTGAATACCAAGGGGTGATTGAAACATGCACCTCCTCAATGAACAATCCTTTGTTTCCTGTCTCCAAACCAGACAATACATATCGTCTAGTTTTGGATTACAGACACCTAAACACTTGTTCTAAAACTTTTGCAGTGCAAAATGCACATAGCACAGCAGTAATGAAGAACATTGTGCGTAAAAAATATAAAACAACATTAGACATCTCAAATGGTTTCTTTTGTCAAAACATAGCACCTGAAAGCAGGTACTTAACAGCATTCTCCATAATGGGGACCCAGCGTCACTTTTGTCGACTCCCACAAGGGTTCAAGAACAGCCCAGGTTTATTCTCAGCGAGGGTAACGGAGTTACTACAAATTTATGACAATGAGGCATTGTCCTATGTCGATGACATCTATCTGACAGACGACCTGGAAAAACACTTGAACAGGGTGAGCACCATTATACTGGGTTTCGCCTCTGAGGGCTACAAGTTCAACTTTAAAAAGTCCAGAATTGCCCATCTCAATGTCCTATTTCTAGGATATGAGCTTTCAAGTGAAGGCAAGAGCTTGGCAGCTAACTTTCTAGAGAAATGTGCGCTGCTCCAACCTCCAAAAACGCTAAAAAACTTACAATCCATCCTGGGTTTCCTAAATTTTGGAAGAACATACATTCTAAATTACGCAGAAAGGGTTAAACCTCTCTACGCATTAATCAAACCTGATTTTTCGATCAGAAACTGGACACAGGAACACACAGAAATCTTGCGTTCACTCCAGGCTAACATGTTAGCAACAAATCACTTACAAACACGCGTAAGTCAACGCAATTTGGTGATCCGAATAATTTCGGGTCAATGCGGATTCACCTACTTAACCTTCAATGACGGTGAGAAAATACCAATAGCATACAAATCTCATTTGTACACACAAGCGGAAATGCGCTTCAGTTCAACTGAAAAAATTCTAACAGCAGTTCAAACCGCTGTAGCAAAAGAAAGAGCCTTAGCCCAAGGGAAACGCATTATTGTTGTAACCCCAGTACCGGCTTTAGAAGCGGTCACAAAAGCAAGCATTCCAAATGCTAAAGCATTACATCCAAGATGGATACAATGGGTTAATTCTCTTGCTGCAACAGATGTTGAATATGTTTTTGATCCAGATTTAAAAACACAAGCATTCCTGCAATATGAACATGAATGTCCTCTGCCTACTGAAATTATGCCTCTCGATCAGTACAAATTCATAATTTACACTGACGGATCCGCACAGCCCGCAACAGGGAGTAAGCAAGCTTACAGTGCAGCGTGTGCAATCGTTAAAGGTTGCATGTGAAATGGCATCTTCAGACCTATGGTCACTAAAACACAATCTCTAGGAGATTGTACAGCTAAGAGAGCTGAACTACAAGCATTCAAACTGGCACTTGAAAGTACAGATCGAGAATTCCCCACACTGATAGTGTGCGATTCCTTTTACTGTGTTCAGTCGTATAATGAATATATACAAAACTGGCTTGAAAATGGTTTCAAAGATGCAAAAGGAGGCACAATAAAGCACAAAATGCTTTGGGAACAAGTAGTTCAGTTGAAAAATGAACTACCAAAGGCTCACGTGATCCACACACTGAGTCATCAACGTGATGGCGTTCACGTTGCAGGGAATTCATTGGCTGATGAAGCCGCAAAGGGGGCTGTGCAGACGGCTTCCGTAGCTGCGATCACTCGTTCAAAAACAAAAATAGACGGTGAGATAATGTTGGCTGTCAATGCATCAAGCAAAGGCAGCAGTGCAGCATTACCAAAAAAGTTTCCACTCAAGTACTCTTATGTAATTGATGCGAACAACGTTCCTTTTGCTCGAATCCCTGGAGTGGGGGATAGGGTAATTCCAAACATGGAACGCAGAGCAGCCTTGATTTATGAAACACATTTGGGGGAGGGTCTGTCACATCAAGGGATCTCTAAAACAATTTTGACGTTAAAAGAGATGTACTGGTGGCCTGGAATGAATACAGAAATTCACATATTCATCAACAACTGCTTAGACTGTAAATTACAGCGAGAGAGCCACCAGACACCATGCTGCGAATGCGGCAACCCAGTACAGACACCATTGTTAGACAGCATTCGACTATCTACGCGCTTGCGTCCTACTGGACAAAGGCATTCCCACAAATACTGAATCTAGGTTCCTATGGTTATGGCCTCAGCGCTCGGCTGACGCTCGAACTGTTATAAAAGATTTGCGAGTCTTTATCGGCACATACGCAATAGGCACGCTACATTCTGACCAGGGTCCTGCGTTTAGCTCTAGGGCTTACAAAGAAGCCATGGCCAGTCTGGGCGTTGCATTGCGGTACTCCTCTCCATTCCATCCTGAGGGAAATTCTGTTGTGGAAAGAAAAAACCGGGACATAAAGCAGTCTATAACAGCTAGGGTATTAGGTTCGGGTGATGGGTGGGTCAAACACCTTAATGGGGTTCAAAGCTCTTTGAATAATCTGCCAAGAAGTTCTCTAGGGGGGGTCACTCCGTATGAGGTCCTATTTGGGACAAGAATGTGGGTACCAGACCGTGAACACGTAGGCACAGTGGTGGAAAATAAACCCTTTGATATCAAAGATCATTTGGCTGTTTTACAGGAACTCAATAAATTAAGAACGCAACAAATCAACGTATTCCTACAGCCAAACACCACTGGGGATCAACCGGCTGTCTCAGCAAGGCCGGTCTGGATTCCAAAAGTTGGGGATCTAGTCAGAGAAAAAATTGCGGACAAGAAGGAATTTGGACCTTCTTACAGACAACCAGTACCTGTCCTAGCAGTTCAAGGAACAAGAACAGTACTTCTGCCGCCCCTTGCTGGAAGAAAGGAGAAAAGATTTGTGTCCATCGACCTGATCAAACCACAGTATGTGGCCAATACTAAATAGTAGGCCCCGTGGACTCCGACCTAGTAGCAGACGCACTCCTCTCGCTACTATCCAAGAGGTTCAGACTGAAAGACTGATAACAATCGAGAATTCAGCTGTAATATTTGGTGGACTAAGCAACACGCTATGGAACTCATCCCTCTTGACAACCAAGTAACAGTTCATCCAAATTCACCTGTCTACACCAACGTGGCAAGTAATGAACTGGTTCCAGTGATTTCTACAAATCCTGATGCAATTCCAACAATTGACAGAACTGCTTCTGGCTATTTCATTAACTTTGATACGTTCTCAGAAGATCCGAGTGAACCTGAAACGACGCCAGCATCATTGAAATTCAAGCAGCAAGTACAAGACTTTCTTCACTTTCTGAAAAAGGCTTATTTGGTTTCTCCATGGTTTGAACTCTGGATTATATCTGGACTTTTTGTTTTCCTGCTCTGGCTAGCTTTGGTAACAACTGTGAGCGTGCTTATAAGTGGCAGATACATCCATGTGAACACTGAAGGAAAAGGCGTGAACGTACTTTTGAAACCTCAAATCTTCCCATCGTGAAGCAAGAGACTTGTCATCAGTGAACATCACAGCTGTTCCTATACAGGATGGTATAGTGTGGGACAAAACAGATTTTGAAATCTTCGGTCCGACGGAACAATTGAACATTCCACATTTGTTTAAAATTTCACTAAGTGATCTAATTACGTCCAGTACCTATTCAGATGATTGGGACTTTGAGACTGTGAATGACATGTTTGACCTAGAAAAATCTGCTGCATTTTCTAAACATGAATATTTAGAGGGTTCATCAGACTATGAACAACTGTATTGTTATAATCACTATGGTCATCATTATTTGCATAAATCTGCATATACAAGAAATGTGTTTATGTTTAACCAATGGGAACATTGTCCTACACCACCTAAAGGTAGTTCTAAAACATTTGCTAGTAAGTTTCCATATTTTTCAGGTTACAATACATCTGATCCAGAAATGTTTTACTATAAAAATGTAAACAAGACAGGACTGAAAATTATGTTAACAAATACAAAACAGATTTACTCTGCATTATTTAATGCCCAACTGTCTAGACAGGGTTTCGACTTTTGGAAAGACACAGTAGACACCAAAACAGTCTGGGGTACTAAAGATTGGCAAGTGCAGGGGATAGAAGCTTTATTTAGAGCCTGTATCATCCCTGACCAAATAATGTTTTTGAATGAAACCATCCAACAAACATCTTGTCTTGGATTAGCCAAGATCAAAGAAATGAACACACCTTCTGTACCAACACCTGCCAGAGATAACGATACACAGGCAGTGGTGACAGTTGACAATATACTACAACTCAACAGATCTAATCCTGATTGGAAAAAATGGTTGATCTGGCCCACAGACACGAATAACTGTCAGGAAAGATTCCTGAATAAAACTCAGGGCTTTACTATTCATAGGCCAGACCCAAGATACGTCCAAAGACAACATCCGGGGGTAGTAACAACATACAGTGTAGGAAAATTATGCCTCGATTGGCTGCATAAGTCTACACTACAGGATGTGAAACAACACTTAACCTTACTTAAAAAGGACGCAGACCTTAGGGAATTCTTGCTTGGACCAAGAAAACCGCATCAAAAACGTTTCATATATGCCGGCATTTATGCTGCCTATAATGAAGCATGGAAAGTATCACAGATGGAGGCTGCAGAACGAATACGTGAACTTGATCGTATTAATTTAGAGAAAACACTCTCTGTGGTCGACAATGGGTTAACAACTTTGTCCTCCAGAATATATTCATTGGATGGCATTGTATCCTCTGCTATCGACATACTAGAACAAGATTTGGCGATGTTACAGCAAGGCCAGTCTCAATTATGTTCTATTATGTTATTAAGCTGGACGCTGCAATCTTTGCGAGCTGGCTATGTGCCTTGGCGTTTCATCAACACATCGGCTCTGTTTGCAGAATACAATCTAACTGATAAACAGATCGAACTGGCACAAAGAGGAGCAAAGTATACAGTGCTGAGCATTGAAAAACTGGAAAAGTTACCATTCACAGTGGCAGAAAAACCAGCTACAGAATGGCTTATTCATGGCAAAATAACATTACCTGTGAGTACTTTTCAGTTTCAGTATTGCCTCAAACGAATGCAAGCAGGCAAATATGAAAGGTTGGGTAAGGAATACATTAAGACATCTTGGGATTTACCGTATACATATAGATGTTGGAGTGGGGATCGTGAAGTGTTTTTGAGCGGTACACACTGTAAACGTGCACTGAGCGGTTCCCTTATATGTCAGGACATTTCTTTACACGGGGCTTGTAATGGTTCTGTGGCAAATTTGTCTTGCCATCAGCAGGGTACACCAGCTGCTGTGATTAATCCAACGTTTGGACAACTTTCTAATGGGAGTTACCTCATGTTGAATGATCAGAGTTGCTGCAGCATGCTGCCAGGCATCCCATATCTAGTAACGGTCAACTCCAGGGTCACTTGCTGTATGCAAGTATTGTTTGCTCCAATAGACACAGTAAGGGAGTCGCCTCTATGGCCTTCGCTGAACGTCTCTTTTATAAGATTTGATACTTTGAGCAGAATGAAAGCCATGCTTTTACAACAAACAGTGCCTTTGACCTCGGCCAAAGAAACCTATGATCTACAAGTAGCAAGGACTTCGGCTGAGATACAGACTTCAATACGTACAAACTGCCCTATACATTTCGTAGAAATGATAACATGTATCTTCAACATGTCTGATACAAGTGGAATTATACATGTATTTAAGAGCATCTGTACCGGTCTGTTAGCATTTTTCCAGGCAATACTCGGAATCATCCCGAACTTTGCACATTCGGTGTTTGGTGGCATACCATTAATTCTAGCACTTGTTGCCAGAATTCTATTTCTCTTCCTGCTATTGCACTATGGCCAGCCTATTCGCAGACATCACTCCGAGCGAAATGGAGAAAGCTCTCCTTGAACGAAAGTGCTGTGAGCGAATAGTACAGCTATTGGGCATGACTCGTCTACGGGACCTTAATACAACTTGGTTCCTGTCATTCAGACCAATCTGGCAAGATTGCATCTTACCTGTTCTACGATGCCTGCTATGCGGTGAAGAATGCGTGTTGGACACCTGTCTAACATATCCATCGGATACGCCAACGGATGTCGATACTCTGCTGGTCCCGATAACGGCCCATGCTCTGTGTTGTCCCCAGAGGCTTCCTAAACTGATGACAGCCTTCATTGAGATCTCACAGACGCTTCCGGCTGCTGCTGAGGTACGAGAAAGATCTACAGGCACACAGGTAACAACGGACGCGAACATTGCTGCGGCAACCTATGCTGGAAGCGATGCTTCTCATCTCTGTGCAATTAATCTACTACACAAGGTGTTCCAACTGACACCAACTACAGTGGATGATGTTTTGTCTATAGAAATAGATGATCTCATGTTTACACCAGACCCGTAAGCTGACTGATTCAGCATACAGTGTTCCAGAGATGCAGTAACAATTTGGCCTTAATTTTCAAAACAACTTGGAACTCTACCAGAATTGAACTTTTTCCCATTTTTCGAACGAAAAGGGCACTTCAATCTGCTTAAAGTAGAACTAGCCTTATAATACAGACTTCAAGGTACTTCCACGGACACTTAGTCAACTTGTGTGTCTAAAACAGTTCATTAATTTTCATGACATGAAATGACTGATTTTTGAACAACTTATCGATCATTTTCTGTCACATGTAAATATTACTGCTTCTTTCATTCCAATTGCATTTATTTTCGAACTTTATGCCTGTAATGAAAAGCAATGCTTCAAATGTACAGTACCTTTTGCATTTTTTATTATGTTTTTTAAATGCTTTTAAGAAATATTTTTTTAAAAAATATGCGGTACTCCATTTGTTTAGCATTTTAAATGTTTAGCATTTTAGTATTATCGTACACACAAAAGTGGAGTGGGTGTTGTATTCCTCTTAGGGTGTCCATAAACGGGCTTCCGGTATCATGTCCTTATATAGGCACAATTCGCCCTGCCCTTATATAGGCATAAAATCCCAGCCCTTATTTAGGCATTAAACCGTGCACTCCAAATACAGGCATGGTCTCTGACATCCGTCCACCCTAATGTCACAACGAGTTCATGAAGAACAGACCCTTAGGCTGCGGGAGTTTCCCTAGCCCAGGACTATTGATTTCTTCAAGGACTCATATTATGCATGAACCATTATTCCTTAGGGGTTCATTCATGACGTCTTTCGCTGTCCGACTCACGTCAATACTAACATTCTTAGGTACTCTCAGGTATAAATATACCTTCCCTAGCCCTTGTAAACTAGAGGAGACTTCGACTTCAGAGGAGCCCGTTTCCCGGCCTGACGCACTGAGAAGACGCTGTCATCCCTGCACGCAGAGAGTCCAGCTTCCAGTGATCTGACTTCCCTTGCGGGGTGTTGGAGTTCGAGTCTGGCAAAGAGATTCCTACCTCTCTCATTCTTCAGGTATGGAGCAGACTAGAACCTAGAGGGACTCTTGGCATACTAGGCATACTGGGGTTAGCGTACTCTTAGTATACCATAGTAAGGAATACTTCACCTACTTCATACCTCGTCCTATACCTAGGTTAGGTACATTGGGGTAGAACTAGATTAGAAACGCATCGTATGAGTACTCGCATTTTTAGTCTGTTATTTATGTCTAGTCTAGCAGCTGACCTACCGCACCATAAAACCCACATGCCTTTTTCAACGCGCGCAGCGGGCGCGCCGCCGGCGCGCCAAAGGCGCGCCCAAGGCAAGCCCGTCTGCGCCCGTCCGCGCCTGTACCGTGCCTAATGCCATACCCCCTGTCCCTCCAATACCAACATCAGGCAAAAAGGTATTAACCTATACAAACTCCCAGCTTATGGACCTCAATTACACCACTAATACCCACCACTGCCCCCATTTCAGCCTGAACTAATTTCTCAATAACACACCCACTTGTTGCCCTGTCTGTTTAAGTTGGTTCTACCTACTTTACCCTCTCCCTCGGACTCGCATTTCCATCCTTCAAATCCTGTACTCATTCACTCCGCCCTCATTAATGCTCGTTCCCTCCCTAAGCATACATTTGAAATTTCCGAACTATTATCTAACCATAACCTAGACCTCTTATTTATAACGGAATCATGGGGTGATCCTTAATCTGGACCCGACTTCTGCATCGCCACTCCCAATGGTTACTACGCACTTAGACAGGATAGACTTATCAAAAAAGGAGGAGGTTTAGCGATCATTTACCAGGACAAATATTCAGTCAAAATAGAGACAATTGATTCACCGTTCTGTGAAGCATTGACCTTCTCTATTATGCTCTCAAACACCCAATCGTTCAAAGGTACCCTCCTTTATCGTCCACCTGGCCCCCGAGCTGGTTTTTTAACAGCGCTGGGTAGCCTGATAGAACCAGTGGCAGGAGCTACCGATTACACCATATTGGGAGACTTCAATTTTTATTTGGAATCCCTCGATGATAAGGACTCAATTTCCCTTACATCAGACCTACAGGCAGCCGGCCTACGACAACTAGTGACTGAACCCACTCATCTAGCGGGTCACACACTTGATGGTCTCTTTACTAATAATAGCCACATCTCCCTCTCCACTGTCATCCCCTTGACCTGGACAGACCATTCTGCAGTTGTTTACTATCCAGATTAGGAAAACTAACCTCCCGCACGCCAGACCCCGCTCTCCCAAACAATTTCGAGCGTGGAGGAACATTGACACCCATCTCCTAAAAACTAACCTCTCTTCCACTCAACATGAATCCACACTAGACCCCGATCTAGCCTCCAATAATTACTCACACTGGCTACATAATGCCTTCATGACTTTAGTACCACTGAAAAATTTCTCTACCAACCGAAGCGCTCCCTCCGCCCCCTGGTTCTCAGAGACGCTCAGACTTGAGAAGCAACACTGTAGGAACCTAGAAAGACGTTGGCGTAGATACTATGATAACAATGATAAGACCCGCTACAAGGACGCGATAGCTAAATATAAACATCTCATCATCTCAGAGAAAAGCAAATTTTACCTGTTGCAAATAGAATCTGCCCAAAACTCCACCAAACAGTTGTTTCAGGTGTTAACTAAACTATCTAGTCCTCCTATCAGCTCACCCATAAATGCCTCTCAAACTCTCTGCAATTCCCTTGCCAATTTTTTTGAAGACAAGGTCAATGAAATTTACTCCAACTTTTCAATCCAGGCCAATTCTGATCATTCTAACTGCAAAATCCTCACCAATGTCTTGGCCACTGTTTTTCCTGAATTCAGCCAGGTCTCAATCGAGCAGATAACAGAGCTAATTCTCTCCATTAAATCTGGATCTCCCCTTGACCCATGTCACCCTTCCATTTTAAAACTTATTCCGGACTCGATAGCCCCCATCCTCACTAACATCTGTAACTCAATGTTCCGTACAGGCTTTTACCCCTCAGTTTGGAAAAAAGGCTATTATCAAACCCTTACTGAAGAAATCCAATCGCGATCCCACAGAATCTAAAAATTACAGACCTATCGCATGCCTCCCATTTCCATTAAAAAAAATTGAAAAAATTATGAACACTCAATTATCACATTTTATCGACCACAATAATCTTCTTGATGACACCCAATTCGGATTTAGGAAGAGCCACAGTACCGAGACGGCCCTTATTAAGGCTTCTGATTAAATCAGGATGATTTTAGACCAGGGCGGCGCTGCAGTCCTGATATTATTGGATCTGTCAGCTGCCTTTGACACGGTCGATCATGCCATCTTGATCGACCGTGTCTCCTCCATCGGTATTCATCATAGGGACAAAGCCCTTTTAACCTCCTTCCTCTCCAACCGTACCCACTCAGTTAAACTTGGTGACTTCTATTCCCCTGTATTCACTCCTCCCTGTGGTGTGCCCCAAGGATCCTCCCTAAGTCCGACCTTACTTAACATCTATGTGTCGGACTTGGCCAGGGTCATCAAAGCACACGGGATGAGACTAACTTCATACGCCGATGACACCCAATTGGTGCTGGCAGTACACAACGATGGAGAAGCAGTTGCTGCCAGTTTCTGAGAGGGAATGCTAGCCATCAGCTCCTGGATGGCAAGCAACTGCTTAAAGCTTAATTCTGATAAAACGGAAGTAATGATCTTCGGCAACCTAGCCCCAGGCTGGTCCCCCACCTGGTGGCCAACCGATTTGGGACCCCCGCCTGGACCTGTCACCAAGGTCAGGAATTTGGGTGTAATGTTTGACGACAAGCTGTCTTTCATCCATCACGCAAACGCGGTCGTCTCCTCATCTTTTTACACCCTTAAAATGATAAGGAAACTTCTACCATTCCTCCCCCCCAGCGCCGGTAAAACTCTTATGAGCACATTGGTGATGTCAAAGGTTGATTATTGCAATGGACTCTTCTTAAACGCCCAGGAAAAAGTCCTTAATAAACTGCAATTAGTTCAGAACTCAGCTGCCAGAATTCTGTCTGGCTCTTCCAAGTTTAAATCAATCTCTAGAGTCATACGGCAGCTTCATTGGCTGCCCATCAGAAGTCGAACTAAATTTAAAGCACTGTGCATTGCATATAAAGCAATTAACAAGACTGGACCAGAGTTCCTACAAAAAGAACTTAGTCCATACAACCCACTCAGATCCTTGCGTTCCGCATCAGCCCACCTTCTGACTATCCCTCGCACAAAGAAAACATCTTGGGGAGACAGACGTTTCACAGTTGCCACGGCTAGACTGTGGAACACCCTCCCCCTCCACATCAAAACCAGTCCCACCCTCTTGATATTTAGGAAACAAGTGAAAACCTGGCTCTTCAACCAGTAGTCATCCAACTTAGCTGCCTCCTTCTATTCCGCAGCGCCGAGACACCCCTGGGTATTTGCGCGCTATATAAATTGCATAAATAAATAAATAAATAACAGCATATGTACTAAAAAGATAATGCTCTCGCAGTATTATTTATTTCTACTGCTCACACTGTACATTATTTATCTCGCATACTGTCTTGTGATCGTAACAGCACATTTTACTTACACCAGAAACAAGACTGTTCAATAAATCTTTTATTGAAACGCCCGTCTATTTCTTTCTGTGTAACTTAGTTTTCTCCAAGCATGCACGACTGAGCTGAGTGAAATAGTTATCTATTGTTTCCACGACTCTGGGACACATTCTGATTCTAAAGGGAAACACAGTTGTCATGTTTTGCGGCTGCCAGAAACTACTCCCTTCTTGTTGTCAAGGAGTTTCTAGTGGCCTCTGAGCTAGCTGGCACAAGTAATTAAGTTTAATATACTCGATAGGGACATACTGACCTTAGTCCTATGTCAAACCTATAGGATATATTATTCCAATGCGCAGAGCCTATTAGGGAAATAGGAGCTACACTACAACGCATGCCCCCCCCTTGAGGGTGACACATAGCTAATGTGTCGTGTGACAGTGTGCCTGGCGCCGATCTCACGACCTCCTGTCCATCTGACAGTGCGTGAAGATCCCCCAGGACAGAAGTGGCGTCACCATGGCCAATCATTGGCGACTCAGCCCTTCTGGCTGGCCCCTGACCCACTGGTTCTTCCACTGGGGACTCTTTCCCCCTCTCATCCCTCCATCTGGACTTCTGCACCCTCCACTTAGGAGTGGCACTGCCAGACACCAGAACCACTGGAGCTCTGCTTACAGAGGCTCCACGTTCTCTAGACACTGGGAGATCCCCCCTCAAAATGACCTACCAGTACAGTCTAGGCCCCAACCTGGTGTTCCCTGAAAGAACCATCCAGGCCCTGAGACTGGGTTTCGGGCACCTTGGGACACGCAGCCCCACACTCACTCCTTCTCCGCAGAGACAGGACGTGAGCCCCTACACCCCTCCTACTACACCGGGACCTAGCTGGGCTACTCTGAACCTCTTCCACCACGCAGGTCCGGAAGATACCTGAGCCACTCCTTTTAAGATCACTCCCAAATGCCTCTTCAGATCCTCTAACACGCAGCCAGAGGTCTACCTCCCGTGCAGGTTCCCTGGAAACAGAGAGCTCACACCCAATCATCCAGTGCACACACCCCTCATCCACATACGCCCCCCTCAGACTGGTGAGACAGCATCTACTGCCCCTGAATCTCAACCTATCCCCCTCTTACTGGGAACCAGGTACCATACTCTGGGAACTGGGAATGGGACTTCCTGCACTGGACTTCATATTGCTGCCACCACTGGATCCCATCCTTACTGGGGAACCCAGAAAACTCACACTGCACTTAGGGGATAATCTACCCTCCCGAGCTAGTGTCCACCTGCCAATTAAGTTACCACTGCAGGCCAACCCCACAACACGCGGCATAGGGGCAGTATCCTCCTTCAGATTCTCTGGTTTCTGTCCTTGGCAGGACAACCAACTCAGTGCACAAGAGAACACATTTCCCAAAAAAGAACACTTTTAAGGATAAAACAAAATCAGAAACAATAATCCCCAACATGTGACTATCTAAAATGCAGAGTTTTGTAATGCAGCCAGTTGTCGCTGTGGTACTGCGCAAACGCAAGTCCTAATCCCCACCGCTGACAACCAATGTTAGAAATGGGATCTCTGGTTGGCTAAGGCTTACGCCAAAGCCAGGCAGAGACCACCACTCTAGTCAGGGCGAGGGAGTTACACACCCAAGATAACCCCTGCTCACCCCCTTGGTAGCTTGGCACGAGCAGTCAGGCCTATCCCGGAGGCAATGTGTAAAGCGTTTGCGCACGCACACAGCAACAACATCCAAGGCACACTACAAAAGGAACTCCACACAAGGTTATATCAAAAATAGCCTTTGTATTCTCATAACACATTAGAATAGTACTCACATAATATACATGGTGCCACCTGGCACTAGGTCATATTTACAAGGGATTATTTACATCTGACGGGGCCAACTGGACCACTGTCAGAACCAGCACAAAGCGAACGTAGTAACTGTAGCACTTATAATAAATGTAGCACACATCATAAACGTACAACCAGTAATCACTGGTAACCACTGTACTCAGCATCAGCCTGTAACAAACCACATTATGCACAGTATCACATTAGGCTCGAAATACATTCTGCGCCAACCTCATAAGCCTAAACGCATTAGACCATAACCTCACCAGCATAAACATATTACGCATTAGTCCTCACCAGCATACACGCAGTATGCAATAATCTCATAAGCATAAACATATTATGCATTAGTCCTCACCAGCATACACGCAGTATGCAATAATATCATTAGCATAAACATCATTAGACATTAGGCCTCACCAGCATACACGCAGTATGCCATAACCTCATAAGCATAAACACATTGGAGGCATAAATCATTGTAGAGCATCACATTTCCTAATATCACATACACAAGGACCCCCTGGCCAACTGGCCTTCTCAAGGGGGCTCAAATGCCCTGTGTCCAGAAAGTCAGGGCTGCTGCCTACGCAGCGGAATCCATGTGCGCAATTGCGCTGGGGCCAAGGAGTGCATCTCACTCCTTTCTCTCCAAACCTGCCCCCAAAGAACTGTGGCCTAAACGCTGCAGCTGCCCACTACTTGCTGGGCAGCTGGGAATCACGTGAAGGCCTGGCACCTCTGTGCCTCCGGTCCCACTCAGGGACTCTGAATTAATTGTGCCCAAGGGTTGCAGCTGCTCGCGCTGGTGCGGTGCAGCTGTGGCACTTCTCATCAAGGGGGCCCGGCACCTCTGTGCCCTCTGGACCCCCACGTGGCACTCAACACATGCCCCCATCATTGGGGCGGCCCGCTCTCTGGCAAGACCGCCCAGGCACCGACAATGCGCCTCGATATGCCCCCAAAGACATGGCAGCTGCCCTCTAGCAAGCGGGGCAGCTGAAATAATGGCCAAATTGGAAGAAGGTACGGGCACCACTGGCCCTCGGGACCCCCACTGGGGCCCTAAAAACAAATATGCCCCATCGGTGCAGCGGTCCGCCATGGCGGTACCGCTGTGAAAACTCAAGGAGGCTCTGGCACCTCTGCGCCTCGGGGGAGCAACTACGGGGGCAGGCACTGATAGCGTGCCTCGACACACACCCCCCTCCCCACCAGGCTCCACTCACCGGACTTCCTGCTCTGCTCCCTCGCTGGGGAGGATTCGTCCGGTCTCTTTGCTGCAGACGACTCTGCTCCTCTCCTGCACCGGTCCTCCCGGTCTCAGGCGGCATTTTCTCCCGTGCGGCGGGGGCAGGCACCGACAATGTGCCTCGGGCCCCCTCCGCCGCAATCACCACGGGCTGCTGCAGGAACTTCTCCCGGCTCTTCCGTGGACGCGGGGCCCTCCCTTCGTCACGGGAGCCTTGCCTCGCCTCACTCTGCCACAGGTGCTGCCTCTTCCGGTCCGGTCGCGCTGCGATTGGCAGCCGCGGCCACTTCCTCTCGTGGCCCTGCCCAGAGTCAGGCAAGGCCGCCTGGCTTCCTGGTCGGGCAGGCAGCGATTCTCTTCTTCACGGCGAGGCGGGGTGGGCACCCGCTCGCCGGTTAAAAGTATAAAGCGGGGTGGGCACCCGCTATCCCTAAGAAGCATGAGAGCGGGGTGGGCTCCCGCTGCTCACAAGCGGCAATTGCGGGGGAATCCCCATGTCGGGATTCCCTGTGGTAGGGGGCTGCAGCTCCGCGCTGCGAAGCCCATGCTCCCCTCGTCTTGGGCAATTTAAAATATAGCGCTCAAGGAGCCACAGCTCCAATCAGCAAAGTCCAGTAGCAAAAAAAGCATCAGTCTTCAGATGAAGGGGGCAATGCAGGGCCCAGGGAGGCAAGCCCTCCTGGCAGCCCCCCCAGGGCCCCACCAGCAGGATGAGCACCACAGAACCGAACAGGAACACTGAACATTTTCATGGGGTCACAGCCCCTGTTTTTATACACCGTTTCCTTTGTGTAAAGGTGCAGGGTTTGGGGGAACCAGATACAACTGGTTCAGGAGCACTTTGTGTACATGACTCCTTTCTTTTCACAGGACAGGCCAGGGACATCAGACGCACCACAGGAGGTGGAGCCAGCATTGTGGAGGAAGGCACAGCCCTATTCAGGTCCCAGGTGCAACTCCTCCCCTCACTCTATGTGCAGATCTCCCTATTCAGCCCTGCGCTGACTCACCCTGCCCCTCCTGGAGCCACACACACCTCCCAGCCCCTGTCACTCACAAGCCAGACATGCAATTCACATCAGGCAGGCAGACACAGAGCACACAGAAATGCCAACTTCTAGAAGTGGCATTTCTACACTAGTCATAATAAATCTGCGCACACCATTGCGCAGCATTTATTATCACGAGTTCGCACATACTAAACTCGCCCCTGCACTCCTCTCATACCAAAAATTACCATGGACACACATATCCCCCATGCATTCCTATGGGAGGGCAGGCCAATCTCACCACACACACTCAGGGTGCGCACGCACTTTACACTGGGCCACAGTGCTAAAGTGCCCAGAGGCCTAAAATCACTACCACCATGTCAGAGCTTAAGGCAAAAAGTTCAGGGGTGAACCTGCCAAAAAGGGCCAAGTCCAACAAAGCATATATAAACTAACATCAAAAATGTTGCCACTTAGCAATGAAGTCCATTGAGGAATAAAGGTGCCATAACACAAAGAAAAACACACAATAGTTACATGGGATCTGGAATTAACATATGCCAGGAACCACCGAAGAAAATTGATAGATTAATAGCATCACAAATAATGATAATGTAGTCAATAGGAAAAATATTTTATTTTTACAGAATGTTACGTAAACAACACAGAGAGCATTGGTTAACACAATTATACCTTGATAATGACATTAAAGTAATATTTATCTCTGTTTATGGAGATCAGTCTCAGAAGAATATGTAAGGTGTGGGATGAGAAACCAAATAACTGGCTCTTGCTTCAAGGTTAGGCGTATTGATCTACTGACATCCTCTCTTCAACACTTTATTGGTATCAGTCACAGACACTTTTCCTGGATCACCTAATAGTAATTTATCACCAACCTAGCATGATTGAATACTTCTTATACAATCTTAACTATATCTTGTACCAGCTCAGTCCATCCTCCCTCTTCATTCTCCTTGGTTACATTAACCTAAATTAAAAAAACAAGGGGGCCGATTCACAGAACTAATCTGAGATAAAGTCCTAAACTTACTACTTTTGGTATTCACAGAAGGCATTTAGTAGTAGTAAAGTTAGGACTCCTAAGTGAATTTTTGGGCCTGGAAATCATGGCTGCAGGCCCACTAGTAGTATTATATTTACAGGCCCTGGGCACGCCTGTGCACATTACTAGGGACTTATTAGTAAATCAAAGATGCCAACCATGGATATACCAATCAGTAACACAATTTGCCTGGAGCACTTGTACTTTAGTACTGATCAGCAGTATTAAAGTGCGCAGAAACACTAAACCAACAAGAACAATAGTAAGAGTACCACAAAAACCCGGAGGTCAGAAGCAAAAAGGCAGGGGAAACATGCCAAAAGATGCCAGGTCTAATAGGTCTCGAATAATTTGTACTTAATAGAGTCACCCCTATTTCACTTGTGATAATCAATTTAATTTCTTATAATCTGGCTTTCAGGTTCTCCTCTCAACTGAAACTGTATTACCACATGCCTCTGACGTAACTGCATTGCAACACAATCACACACCTTTTGATTATGTTACTATGTCTTAGAGCTGCATTTCATACTATTGACCATGTTTCAATTGGATTAACTAATTTTGTCTATTAATGGCTCTCATCTTCCTGCCTATTGCCCATGTGCTAGCACTCATCTTTATCCACATTCACCCCTTCATGCAAGTCCCTAAGTTTCAACCTTAAATCCACTACTTCTCTCTTGAAAGCTTGTCACTGGGTAATATTATTTCCTCCATGTGTATTTCCCATCACTAACACCGTTATGCTGACAATACCCAAAGAATAATTTAACTCCTTCCATGTCACCATATACTCTCAATCAGTTGTATACCCACTTCTCTTCAATCGAACACTAGGAGGCCTTCACTTTCTCATGCTCAACTCTTCCATAAGGGAAATCATCTACATCTCCTCTATTTCTGGCCATTCTATAATTGCCCAACTTTTTCCTTTCCTCCTGATAATCCTTCCATCTTCTCAGTGGCAAGCATTGTATTGTAATATATTGTATTGTATTGTAGTGTATTGTATTGCATTGCATTGCATTGTATCATTTACATACCCACAACGTACTCTGATTAGATTCAGATTCCTGAAGCCCTTTTGAAGTGTGTTGTTGGAAGGGTCTTGAATGTAGTTTTTCTAATATGGTGCTGTTGTGTGTGGTGTGGTGGTTCAAAGTTGTGCTGCTAATATGGCATGTCAAACTGGTTACTCTGCAGAAACATGACGTTTTGCAGAGCACTGTGAGAATAGAAGCAGCTGCACATGCTGCAACCCTCCAGTTAGTCACATGCATGCATACATCTTAATGTGAGGCATCTGTTTAATTTTTTCTAGTGGTGCTTTTTGGTTCTATTTTCATCTCCACTGTAGCAATGGGCATTTTTTGTTTGGTAAATAGACAATATGGTCTAGTGTTTCACGTGTGTCATGTGATGGTGATGTACAATCTATACCTGGCTAATAGAACTTGTCGTATCCAGTCATGCGACCAATGTGCACCCCATCCCACTACTAGCCATAATGGTCTAGTTTTCTGACCTGTCATGATGGCTCCCATTTTTACATTGCATACCATGTTATCAGCATACCCTCAGCAGTGTTCTCTTTGATCTCCTGAGACCCAGAGGCTCCTTGTGTGCCACTTATCTTCATGAAGGATGGGTTAATCCCGGGTGAATACGGTCCACTGTTTTGACTGGAAGTCTATCTGCCCCTGATATTTTATATTACGGAAACTTACATTTTTTACTTTGCTATTCTTGAACTTACATTCTGCAAATAAGAGGCCGATTGTCTACCTACGATGGTGGAAAAACTGCCTGCATGAAGAAAATTCCAACACTGTAAATTAAGAGACAGAAGTAGAAAAGAAGGAGGCTTCAGAGAGAGGGTAATCCTGCAAAATGCACTGAATCCCCACAAACATAAAATGGTGGGAAAGAAGAGGGCTTCAAGGAGGGTTGGAGCCTGCAGAATGCACTGAACCCCCATAAACTTTCAATAGTGGAGAAAAAAGGGGGCATCAAAGAGGTGGTAATGTGGTAAAATGTACTGAACCTCCACAAACTTGTATGTTTGTACATATTCACAAATATTCTGTAGGAGTACTTGTGAGATTCTTTGTGAATCCTCAACAAGTCAAATATTTACCTTAAACATATAAATAAACATCAAGGGCCGGATTCACAAAGATAAAGTTAGACTTTTGGTTTAAGTTTAGACTAAAAGTCTAACTTTACTACTATTTAGTATTCACAAAGGTAAGTTATAAATAGTATCTTTACGACTGCGTAGCATTCGGGTGGAGTTTCTGCACTCGGTGCGGAATTTCTACACTCGGGCGGAATCTCCACACTCAGGATGGATTCTTCACACTACCTGCCCCGAGTGTGGAGATTCCGCCTTGAGTGCGTAAACCTCGCCCCAAGTGCATAAACTCCGCAGTCATAGAGATACTACTTGTAATTTACCTTTGTCAATACCAAAAAGTAGTAAAGTTAGACTTTTAGGGCCTGATTTGCATTTCTGCAGAAAGTTTACTCCGTCACAACGGTGATGGATAGCCTGTCTGCCGAAATCTAAATGCCATTATTTCCTATGGGATTTATATTTCGGCAGACGGATATCCATCACCGTTGTGATGGAGTAACCCATCCACTGAAATCTAAATCAGGTCCTTAGCCTAAACTTAGACCAAAAGTTTAACTTTACCTGTACGAATTGAGCCCTAATAGTTGATTTTCTTCTTTTGCCACCACTTTGTTGTGAAATGAATCTCATTCCAAGGTACCCCTTTCTAGCACAAAGCTGCTTCTTTCCATTATAACATTACATGAAATTCATCTTCAGAGATCTCAAAAGCATTTTTGATGCTCTCACAATCCCATTTGTGACTTAAAAATACTTTACAGGAGGGAGCATGGTCAGCTAGAATCCTTAATGGCAATAATCTTTTGTTCTCGTCTTGTGGTCGTGCCCTCTGCCCTCCCTGGGTGTCTAGGCCACCAAATATTCAGTAGAATATGTGTAGCTGTGATGGAGTCAGTAGGTGTTAGACCTGGCATTCAAACATTTTCCCTTCCCTCCTCCCTCCTCCTGATTCCGTTTTTGCTGGTTTTAGGACTGTGCACAGTTTACCACTGCAAGCCAGTGCTAAAGTCCTTGTGCTATCTCCTTAAAACATGGTAGAAATGGCTTATACCCAAGTGGCATATTTAATTTACTTAAAAGTACCTTATAGAGTGGCACTACCTGTACCCAGGGCCTGTGGATGAAATGCTACTAGTGGGCCAGCGGCACTGATTGTGCTACCCGCTTGAGTAGCTCTTTAAACGTGTCTCAGGCCTGCCATTGCAGCCTGTGTCACTTTGACTTGGCAAAATATACCATTTTGTCAGACCCAAACCTTCCTTTTTAATGCATAAAGGTCACCCCTAGGGGAGGCCCAGAACAGCCAAGAGGGCGGGGTGCAATGCATTTAAAAAATGGAACATGTACTTTTTAGTTTACATGTCCTGGTAGTGAAGAACTCTTAAAGAAGTTTTTTTTACTACTATAAAATCTACCTCTCCCATAGGCTAACATTGAAATTACCTTATTACATTTTATAAGTGATAATTTCAAAATGGGAGAAGGTGACTAATTCATGTTTGGTGTCTTTGGAATTGTAATGAAAAATCTTCTCTCATGGTGAAGTCAGATTTTAAAATTACAATTTGGAAAATGCCACTTTAATAAGTTGGCATTTTCCTGCCTTAGCTATTTAGTGCCTGCAGCCTGTCTCTGGGTCACATGACTAAGTGTAGCTAACATTTGTGCTTTGTGTGTTCCTTCTAGACAGCCACACAAATTAGAGAGCTTAGGTGTGCCTGGATGGGCTGTGTCCTACCACCACACAAAGGGCTGTTTACCCCCTTTAGTTAGTCTGGAGCCAGGAAAGGGCAGGCAGGATGCCTGTGGACTTCAAATGGAAACATCTAGAAGCTTCTCCCACTTCAAAAGAAGTCCCAGGTATAAATATTGGCACTAAACACCAACTCTTCAGTACACTTCTGGGCCTGTGGATACTCTACCAGGAAGGACTACCGTGCTGCGTAAAGAACTGCCACTCTGCTGGACTGCTGCTCTGAAGGACTTCTGTCCTTGCTGCCCTGCTGTGCTGACCAGCTGCCTGCTGCCCTCTTGCCTGGGTGAGAAGAATTGGACCTGCATCTGTTAATCCCAATACCTAAAGTGACTCCAAGGGCTAGTTGGCTAGCCTTCTGACTAGAGCCTCAGGGGCAGAAGCTTCCAACAACCTTAAACCCAGCACCTGGACTCTGCAATCTGCGAGTCCTACTCTGCCAAGTGGTGCCACTCCAGTCCTGCACCCTTGGAAGAACGCCTGAAGGAGCTCTGCCAGCCCATCTGTGGATCCACCAGAACCGACACATCTCCTCTGTTGCGCGATGCAAATCCAAGCAGAACCGACGCATCACCTCTGTCGCAAGGGTTCTCTTAGTGCAAGGACTCTGAATTGACCTTGCAGCCTGTATCGGACCCACCGATGTGCGAAGCTTCACTGGCGCAGGCCCTTGCATTGCAAATCTCTTTCGACAGCAGCCTCGACAACGACGCAAGTTCTCGCATCGCAGCCTCACAGCTCTTCAGAATCAACACATCACCTCGACTGCATGATGCATTCTTGATGGCAAATTTTGCATCACAAACCCTCGTTGAAGGGATCTTTGGCACCGACCCAGGACCCTGCATCACAGTTTTGAAGCTCCTCGGAGCTGACTCATCGCCTTTGTTGGGCGCCGCATCCTCGACGAGGCACCTCGCAATGCTCCATAACTAGGATTTAAGGTACTCTTGTTCAGTGGGCCTAACTGGATCCCTGTAGCCGGCATGCACTCCATTGCGGTCAGCCTGAACTTGTGTATTTGTCCCAGTCCAGTGCGACCAGATATCCACAGTTGTTGCTTTGTGCTTTTTGGCACTATATTTACCAAAATATTTAAACTTGCATCTCCAGTTCCACTGATTAGGTTTTTGCCATTTTGGTCTTGTTTTATTTAATAACATTTGCTCTATTTATTCAAATTGGTGTGGGATTTTTCTTGTGTTGTGTTTTCACTTTATTACTTTTTGAACTGCTGCATAAATACTTCACACATTGCCTCTAGGTTAAACCTGACTGCTCTGTGCCAAGCTACCAGAGGGTTGAGGACAGGTTCATTTGGGGATTTGCTTGTGCCTGACTCTCACAAGCATTGTGGTTGCTGGTGGTGTAGAGTTTCACCCACTTCAACCAGTAACCCAATTTCTCATAGTTTGGAGGTTATGGCTTGCATGAGGAGGTTTTTTCCTCACCTTGCACTGAAGAAGTGGCATGTGCATGGTGGTGTATTATCTTACAAGGCTGATGGTGGCAATCCCGAGAGCCTGGAGAGAGCTTCTCTCTGGGTTCTGTGGTGGAACCAAATCTTGACAGAGTGATAAGACGGAGTGGAGAAACACAGGTCATCAATCTTGTTGCAGCTGAATCTGGGCTGCAGCTCCACTCCCAGAGGCTCTCGTAATCCAGTGAAAGGCTAGCGGGAGAGTGTAACTGTAGAGTCATTAGCCTTGTTGGTGTCATTTAGATGCCTCTCACTCTTCTGGGGCGGCTTTCAAACCATGTGCAGCTAGTGGCCAACTGTTTTCACAGATTCGCTGACAGAGTTGTCAAAATGCTACTTATGGAACAAATCTCACAGGTCATTTTGGAGATTTGTTGCGCCCATTGTCTTGATTTCTTGTTTATCAGAGGGAAGGCAGAGGAAACAAAACAGAAAGAGGAATATTTCATTTACATGGCCTTTCCAACTAAGATGGGCCTAACAGAGACACACCTTGCCTTCGGTGCTAAAGTGGGGTTGAACAAAAGAGAAAGAATGCTTCTTGGCTCTAAAAGTGCCTTAAATGTGGTGCTTGCATTTTATCAGAACAAACGTGAATATTAAAGACTCGGTCAAAACAGCTGAAAACTAGGTGAAGGGTTAGTCCAAGAAGGTGGTTGAGGTGGTGCATGAAATAAAGACTGCTGTTGGAATTAATCACGATTTTCTTGAGAGAAAGGATCATCGAGCCAGGAAGACTCTTAGGGCCACATGCATCAAAGTCAGGATTTGCGAATCCTAAATAGCGAATTTTAAGAAATCGCTATTTTGGACTCGCAAATCCCTATGCATGTAGGAATCGCAAAAAAAAATTTGATTCCTACATATTCCTTAATTGCGACTCGCAATAGCTACCCATTCATTCCTATGGGCCTAGAGGCCATTCATTCCTATGGGCCTAGAGGCCCATAGGAATGAATGGGAATTGCATGTGCCATTTGCGAGTACCAAATAGGTACTCGCAAATTGCGCATGCAATTTCAAGGGTGCCAAAAGGACACCCATTTGCACTCCTGAAATTGAGATGTTACCACATGTTGCGCACATACATGCCCCCAGGGCATGTGTGTGTGTAACATGAAACTTTGCAAATTACCATCAAGTTCAAATTGATGGTAATTTGCGATTCCTAATTACGAATTCGCAATTTGGAATTGCATCATGCATTGCATTTAGGGAATCGCAAATTGCGATTCTCTAAATGCATTCGCAAATTAAGTAATCGCAAATTTTGCGATTACTTAAATTGCTAATTTGCATTTGGGTTGATGCATCCCAAAGGCAAAAATACCGGTCACAAAGGGGCAGATTTGCAGAATCTGCCCGTTTGCGATTAGTATTTTTGTTGATGCATGTGCCCCTTAGTGATCTTGCTTCTTTTAAGACCTGTGTGGTTGCAAGTGTTTTGAAAACTGACTCCAGGAAGGAAATTGTCTACAATCAGGAGTGTGTGAACCTGAGTTTACTGTGGGTTGCTGCTTAAATGCCTAATTATTACATCATTGCTAATAAGGATATTGCAGGATGCAATTGAATGGCAAGGGGAAGAGGATATTGCCTGTAGTAAGCCTGTTAACGAGAGTGGCAAGGTAAATGTTTACTTTTCTTTCCTGATTTGTGATCAGAAACCTAGAAAACATGCTTTACTTGACTTTAAGAGATTGTGTGGCCAGGGGTCCCGGGCCTTCTTTTGATCTTCCAGTTCGGTCGAATGTCACCCATTAGGGTGAACTGCATGCTTTTAGCCAGTCCTGCCTTCCTACACAACCTGGAAAAGAGCGACAGGCAATTGTACTCTAATACCAGCCTAACGTTTGTTCTGATAAAATGGTGTGAGATTCAGATGCCCACGCCTCAGGTGATGTGCTGTGTTAGATTTGGGGGTCTCTAGTTGGCAGAGGTAGGTACCTTTGTCCAAATAGGGACCCTTGAGTCTAGTCAGGGAAAGTAGGTACACTCCCGAAATAACCCCTGCTCACCCTCTTGGTAGCTTGGCACGAGCAGACAGGCTTAGTTCAGAGGCAGTGTGTAAAGCATTTGTGAACACATACAGTAACCAAGTGACAACACTACAAATGGACACCACACAGGTTATATATTTATAAAAATAGGTATACTTTATATAGATTTATCACAAGACCATAAACGACAAAAATAATCCACAATACTGTCAAGAATACTTAGTTCTGATCAAAAAGGCTTAATTCAAGGTTCTGTGCGAGTCGGTAGCCTCCTCCGGCTACGGCGATGTCGAGAACAAACAGAGTCTAACAAATCCAGCTGACCGCGTCGAGACGGGCCAACACAGCGTAGACAGACTCGGTCACAGTACCTTTTACTTGAAGCTGCAGGCACGGGCATGCGAGCCGGATGGCTGTTCGTCGCGGTCGCGATGCAAAAATGGAAGCGTTGCAGGACGCGTTGTCCCTCGATGCGGTGCAGGCAGCGGCTCGTTGACGTCGTCGAGACGGAGTCGGTGAGACCAGGGCCGTGCGTTGCAGGGCGAGACGGTGCTTCGATGCGGTGCTGGCAGGTTGCGGTGCGGCGACGGAGCCGGATTCAGGAGCTGGCGTCGATCAGTCCGGACAGCGGTGCGAGTCGGGCGGTGCGTCGCAAAGCGTGCGAGCGGTGCCCAACTCCGGTGCGGTCACAGGACTCGAACTCAGCAGCAGTGACCACTGTCGGTCGGACCAGTTCGATTCGGCGTAGCGAAGCGTTGCAGGACGCGTTGTCCCTCGGTGCGGTGCAGGCAGCGGCTCGTTGACGGAGTCGGTGAGACCAGGGCCGTGCGTTGCAGGGCGAGACGGTGCTTCGATGCGGTGCTTACAGGACACCGAGTCGGTCGTGAGAGTCGGTCACAGCTCCCTACCTCTGTAGCCACTGAAACAGAGTTTCCAGCAGCAATTCACAAAGGGGGTGAAGTCCAATGGTCCTAGGACTTCGGTCAGGGGGCAAGCTCTCTTCCAAGCCCTTGGAGATCCTTCACAAGTTGATGAAAGTCACAGCAAACAAAAGTTCCTTTCTCCTTTCTTTGGCAGTCAGGCAAACCACTGCAGGCCAATCCCCCAAGCAGCACTTCAGGCTTAGGGATAGTCTCTCCTCAGTTTCTTCTTGGTTCCGCTCCTCAGCAAAGGTTTCTTCTTGTTCCCAAAAGTGATCTAATTTTCCTGGGGTCTGGGTGCCCCTCTTATACCCTGATTCTCTTTGTTCTCTGGAGGCAGAGAGGCCTCTGCCTAGTCCAAAACCAGTTCTGGTCAGTCCTGGAGCACTTTGTTTTTCTGACTCCTTCTTTCCTTTCAGAATGTGGGGCAGAGTGCTCAGCCGCACGGCAGGAGGTGGAGCCAGCATTGTGGAAGGCAGGCACAGCCCTATTCAGACCCAGGTGCAACTCCTCCCTCCACTCTGGATGCAGATCTTTCTATTCAGCCCTGCGCTGACTCACCCTGTCTCCTGTAGCCACCCCCAGCCCCTGTCACTCAATCTCCAGACAAGGAATACACAACCTAGCAGAGGCAGGCTTGGATAGTTAGGCAAGAAAATACCCACTTTCTAAAAGTGGTATTTTCAAACTCAGAATGTCAAAACCAACTTCACTAAAAGATGTATTTTATCATCCTGAGTTCAGGCATACTAAATTCGTTTTTCTACCATGTTCCCTGGGTCAGTTCTGACTATAAGGTGTAATAGTCAGTCTGCCCATTCTGGCCTATGGGGAGCAGGTAGCCTTGCAATAGTGGAAAACGAAAATGGCTGTAATTCACTATTAGGACATGCCACACACACCAGGGCATGTCCTACCTTATACTTACAATGCACCCTGCCCTAGGGCCTACTTTAGGGGTGACCAACATGCAGTAAAGGGAAGGTTTAGGGACTGGTAAGTGGGTGTACTCACCAAGTCGACATGGCAGCCCTAGGCTGCACACAGGCTCTGCGATGGCAGGCCTGAGACACATTTACAAGCCGCTTCTGTGGGTGGCACAACCAGTGCTGCAAGCCCACCAGCGGCATTGGATTTACAAGCCCTGGGCACACTGAGTGCACTGTACTAGGGACTGACAAGTAAACCAATCATCCAATCATGGAGTCACTAATACATATATCAATTAACGATAGGGAGCACTTGCACTTTGGCACTGATTAGCAGCGGCAAAGTGCCCATGAGCATCTAGTCCAGCAAAAACATATCGGCAACAGTGGAGGCATTACGAAAAAATGGAAGGAGACCCACGCCAAGGATGCCAGGTCTAACATGCTGCAACCTGGCACTTATGAGTGGCTTACCACTGGCACTCTTCAGGGTGATGACAGCGGGAAGAAACCTACCTCTACTGAGTCTCCTTGGTGCTTTTCTTTAAACGGTGTCTCTCTCTCTTTCACTGTTAGTTCGCACAGAGCTGCAGTGTTTCCTACGCTAGTTTTCACGATTCATTTACTTTACCAAGAATTTTAAAATGAGCATTATTGATCCATTTTGTTCTGCTAGTTCTTACTTGCAGTAGCATTTTATTTCATGTATTTTACCATCCTCTATACAGTTTATATTGCGCAGTAAACAGAAGTGAAAAGTTCTTTACAGATTTGTCGGAGCTGTTTTAAAAACTATACTGAAATGCACATTTGATTATAAGCCTTCTGTGAGTGTTCTCTCACCCGATAATTTGAACAGCAATGCTAGATATTTAGCATTTTTTACATGTGATGGGTTTTGTAGTGGTAATTCTAAGTTACTCTTTCTCTTCCTCTTTTTTTTCTTCCTTGTGGTATCGATTGCTCTGGCACTGATAAAGAAAATCAATGCGTCATTAAATAACACCAGAAAGTGGCAGCATAACAAATGCCACCCCATCTGCAACACATGGAGGAGTGGTGCAGACAGATTACACGGGCCCAACATGGAAAATAATGGTTTTAGATAACACTCAACCTAAGACAAACGACATGTTTCTTAGGCCCCTAAGATGTGGCTGCATTGAGGGAGTAACAAGATTCTGAAAGTAAAAAACAAACCCATTAATGGCACCACTGTAAGTGTTTTTTATATTCGTAAAAAGTTACTTGGTCAAGAAGGGTAAGGATATATCTGTACATCTGAAGCCCGTGTATTTATTCATTTAGACTATTTCTTAAAAGTCAAGGGATGCCAAATCACCTGACAACAAAGCAATATGGAATACTTTTAAAAGATTTAATATAAAACTAACCACTGGTAAAATAAACAGAGCAAGACAAAATATTAAAGAATAAAGAAAAAAGGGAATAGCATACTTTGACAATGGAACATATTCAATAAAAGAATTAAGTGGCGAGATATCATTTTTTTAAACGTGAAATGTTAACCACCAAAATCACAAGGAATTTATGCGGGCAAACAGTATCCTAGCACACTGCTTGTAATGATTTCATTGGCTTTATGTTGTTGGTACACCCTAAAAGTGCCACTATTCTTTAGACTCTCATATTCCACGTACGGTAACGACTTGGTTTTATATTTAAAAATTATGTTCATAATTTACTTGAATAAAAGTTATTTTTGAGAGTGGGTATTACTAAAAGTAATGACAATTAGAATATATGGTCTTAAACCATATACACCGGAATCATTATTAGTAATGCTTTTGCTTAGCTATGATGATCATGAGCTGATATTTTGCCTCTAACCTCGACAATTCATCTCCAGCTGGCCAGGTTCCAGAGCACCATCCTTCCACACTACTCTGACTGCCCCTTTGGGTCTCAAAGTCTCCATCGCCATATGAAAGGGTCAGTGAGCTTGGACACCCCAGAGAAACTCCGAGAAGTTGATGAGTCCCTTAATCAGTTACAGGAGTTGGGCAATTTGCATTCTTTTTCTGCAATCCAGGAGACATCATTCTTGCATTGGATTAGACTCAAGCCATATAGTTGTTGGCGCTAGGAAACAAATCCTCTTCCCAGCCCACTTATTCCCTGTCTTTACCTTCTCGAGGCCCAACGGTTCTACTCTGGAGGCAATAGAATAAAGCACTTTTAGTCCCCATCCTCTAATATTTCTGACACTATGGAGGATACAAGAAAATGTCGGAGCACGGTGTAATGCCAAATTTGGCAACGCCGCCCTCTGACATTTTCAAAACGCAGGGATGTGCCGTATTTACAAAAAAATTGACGCACCCCTGCGTTTACCGTAGCACTGGCGCTAAAAAAGCTGCCTAGCGCCAGCACAGGCAACTCTTGCCCCATGCGGCAAGGGTGCCTGCGCTGCAGGGGTAAGTGTTTATGTGCAGGAAGGGACATCTTTAATCTTTAAAGGAGATTTGCTGTTTCTAGGTCTGCTGCAGAATTCAGTTCCCCCAGCATTAACAACGTGGGGCTTGAGTCTAACTAACCGTTTGTGACAATGACATCTCATGGATTAAGATGAGGCAAGGTAACCAGTATGTAGGATGAGGTGCGCAAGAGATAGGGAGTACTTTTAAAATTACTCTATTGAATGCTATTTTACAACCTATTCTCGTTCCTCTAGAGAGTTTTTCGTAAAAAGTATTCCAAGTCTACAAAGTATAGCATGAAGCTACACAATGAAAGGAATCAATCACATCAGAGGTCTGTACTTCGTGTAAACCTTAAGGGCTCTGCTCTTTAACTAACAATACAATATCATTAACACACAAAGCAGTCAAGGTAAGCAATGTTGTCACTTTTCAGTACATTTCCATCGTCCTAGGTAGAAATTCTCAACATCCAACTCTTCTCTCACACTCTCGATGGGGCCCATTTGATTGTCCTTGAGTGTCCCTCTCTGCCATGAGAACTAGTCTCCCACCTTGTTAACACGTCTTCTTCTTGCCAAGAAATTCCTCCCAATACCTTACTATCGCTACAAGTAATGCCTTGCTCTAACTAACGAAGCCTAGTATCTGCACCTGCAGAGCAGAGTAAATGCAAACAAAACAATTTTGATGTGAAATTTCAACATTGATATCCGGAAGCTTAGGGCCTTTGGTTACGCTAAGGTAACAAAGAAGTTAGAGTACACTCTGACTTTGAATATATGTGCACGCACTTGCGAAATTAATACATGTATGAAACCTTAAAAAGAATAAATCATTGTAACATAAAATTGTGCTTTACATTTAAATCATTCGTATAATTGTGAGTAAGAGCTGCATTTCTAATGAAATCTTCAACATTAATATGCACTCAATAAATGACTCTACTAAGGGTTATCATGGAGCTTTTCAGTAATACATTCAAGATCCCCCTTCGTTTATTAAAAGTTACAACACACAAAATAAAAAAATGCCAATCTATATAAAACGACATAAAGAAGTAAGGTTTAAGGGAGGAGCCAAATTAAGCTGCTCCAATCCTCCCTCTGATGGCGAATCAAGCCATCACATTCATTTCTAAATCATTTCAGATAACCGATTAAAACCTTGTGGTCTTAATTGCCTTTCATCTAAGTTCTTCCAGATGTTTCATATCATCATAATAATTGCACTGCTTCTCTTCTAGTTCCCCATCAGATCTCTTTCTCTTCACTCCCTTCTTGGTCTTCACCCTTTGGTACACCTTAAAAGACACTATTACAACAATTATACAAAGTGCAATAATCACAAGAGATTTCAAAATAGAACCCACTATTCCACTTCCAAAATTTCCAAACCAATTTCCAACTACTCTCAATCTATTTCCAATTGCCTCCTATGCACTTGATGCTGCAAACCCACTCAAATCTCTCTGCAAATCAGTGATATTTTCGATTGATTTCTGTAAATCCTTGATGCTATCAGGAATATAAGTACAACACTGCTGAACCTTCAACATTCAGCGGTCTCCGCCTTCCTTTGCAAGCAGGATGTCTAGCGGAAGTCTATTCTGCAATGCCATGGACCTAATAGCAGCCATTTCAGTAACCACAAGCAACAAAGCTCCTTCTGTACTGGCGGACAGATCATCAACTACAGTATACAACTTTCTAATCTTAATGTCATTCAGTATCACCCCTATATTTGGAATAATTTTGCCAAATATATCTCCAACAATCTCTCCAGCACTAGCTACTCTTTTGGGTCTATTTTTTTGTTCCCATACAGGAAGATCAGGATTCTCTAAATGATATAGCTCAGGGAAGACTACACCTAGATAATGTGCCATATCATATTCTGGACAATTTGAAATATGCATTTTTCCCACAAATAAAGTAAACTCCAGGAATCGCAGGATCGTCTCCAACTAGATATAATTTTCATTTTGCTCAGGCTTCACAAGTGTGATACCATTCACTCTTCGCTGCAAAGAAAGTGTCCAACTCATTCTTCTCATTTTGTGTGCATAATTTCCCTGTATGTTGGCAATCAAAGGATAATGCTCCTGCACTTCCTGCCATTTGATGATCCACCTTCTCTGTGACCAATTCGGTATTTTGGTTATTCCAGTGATGATCGTCTCTCACTTTCACACATAGAAATAAAGTCCCTATCTCAATTGGGCTGTCAACGACGTCTCACGAAAAACCCCACAGAACCCTAGCAGACATTACAATACAGTGTCTTCTACACTTTTAATATCATCCCGGGATCTTAGGTCACGTCGGACCCAATAACAACTTCAACTTAACACCATACTTGCACGACAATCAAATGCTCCGCTAAACATTAGACCATTTTTATGCAACCTGCAAGCTACGTATAAACCACTGCAACACACAGCCCTATTAATACTCACTCCTCCTCTGCTACCACCACTCCCCCCTGAACCGCTGGAACTCTGCCGATCCTCCAGTACAAAACAGACTCTAGGGGCTGGGGCTTGGGTTTAAACTAGTTTCAGGTAACTTCTATGCCTGCCTATACTTCAAGAACTAACAATCTTTGCTATGCTACCATATGAGAACGCTCTATTTCTGGTACTGCTTTCCCCTCCTTGGACGGTGACCTTTATTTGTTGTATCAGAGTTAAGAGGGAGTAAGTATAAGTCACAAAATCAAATAACAGTGTAACAAATTAGTCACACAATAAAACTAAGATTACTAAAGAAAGTTAAAGGGTTTTATGACAGACTCAAAACATACTGATATAAATGAGTCTCAGAAACGTATTATTGAAATATAGTATCAGAAAAATGAATCTGAACCTCCTAATAAAATTCAGTCTAAACAATAAGAAAAACCAAAAACTCGGTGGCTACAATACAAAAGATGAGAAAAAGAATCTGGAGGTTTATTTGCAGAATTCGTTCTTCCTGCCTAGTCATTAGTATTTCTGATAAAATCAGATTTATCCTACTCTGTACTAACTTCAGGAAACCCTAGAAAGCTATGGGAAGCAAGGAACAGGTGTCAGCATGAGGAAGTCTTTTGTAAAAGTACTCCAAGGGGCATATTCTCAAGAACGTGTGATAACCACCGCAAGTTTAGCTTAACACAACTTTTCACATCGCAATCTATTGTGGGAAAGCAACGCCGTGTTAACGTAGTATTCCCAACCTGGCGGCACCATGCGATAGCCCCACGATACCGCATCAAATGACCGCGTTAAAATCAACGCGACGCCGCAAAAATGCGAAACGCGAATAAAGTTGCGATGAGGCCAACCGCGATACAAAAATCAGCGATAACCAGCGACAGGCCTGCAATCCCCACGCGTCATGCGGGAAAATGCACTATAAGAGCTGAACAAAAAAAACACACCATAAACAAAATAAACTGCGTAGCAACATGGAGGCACCGGGAACGAGTGCCCAGGTCAACGCGAACCCACAAGCCCCACAGACCACCAGCAAGGAACCTCGGGGTCAGGGAAGGCCAAGGAGAAGAGGAAGACGGGGTACAGTCCGCATGACAACCGGATCGTCGTCACGGAGGTGACAGAGCACCAACAACAAATGTCCGTCACCTCCACTGTGTCATTGGCAACACAGACGGAAAAAAGGCATTCCATTGTGAATGCAGCCGGAGTGTCGAGGAGGCCAAGATGCGCTGGCACGATGTGAAAAGCCAAACCAAGCAGAAACCCGCTGCCAACAGGAAGGCAGCAACGGCGAATGGAGGTGGGAGTCCTGCGCCACAGGAGGAGCTGGAGCAAATGGCAGCCACAGTCATCAGTGTGGAGACAGTGCAAGGAGTCGGGAGTCCAGACACTGCTCGACATGACCTGACACAACAGCAACAGGGTGAGTAACTAACAGGGACTGTGGGGATGGGCACAAAGGCACACATGCACAACAACGTGTAGCACACCGCACACCCACAATGACCCTGGGTCATGTCCCTGATCCCTGTGGCACACTGCAGCACACATACAAACATCAAGTAGGCCCCGTCCACCATGTGCCCAAAGGGGTCCCACCCCACACATCACCAATTACACAACACACACATGCACCCATGCGAAACACAGCAAAGATGCGTATGTGAGAGCCACACTGACAATGCAAGTGACACCACATGACGAGCAGCATGGCTGGAGTACAATCACCATGACACTGTGCACGCCACGTGACTGAGGTGGCTGAGTGTGGACCACATCCGGAAAGGAGCAGGTCACACTGACACATCCACGTGCACAAACAACCACTGATGTCAACAACACATCTGCAGACAAACAATGCACAAGAGTACAAAAACCGTCCAAGAGCACAAATGACCCAAGTCGCCAACATCACAGCACCTCAAACGCACAAAAGCCAAAGGCACACCGCCTCCAAGGGATAAGGAGAACACAACAGTGTACCCGGCTACTCCTTGATTTAACTGCTTGCCAGTTAAAGCAGTGATCACTTGGAATCAATCCAACTAGATCTGGTTATTTATTCAACCTTTTAATACCTTCTTTTACAAATCTTTTCTTTTTTCAAATAGTCTGATACAAGACAAACACTTATTCATTCAAGGGTGAATATACAAACAACAACATGTATATACATTAAACATTCCTACATGTGAAACAAAACAAATTTTTGTACACCAATCTTAATTCACGAAACAAGGCAAACTCTTCCAATTACATTCCTTTCATCATAGAAGAAGGATGCCCAACATTGTGAATAGCCACCATATGGCTCTTCCTCAATGTAATTCCAATATGCCGACGCGTTTCGAGACCCTTGTCAACTCCAGGGGCTCTCATCAGGGCTTCGTGTTTGGATGGAATGGTGTGGTCTACGAAAACAAAAGGGGAACCTTGGATGTTTAGGGGCCTCCCTATTAGTGAACTAACCATATAGCAAAATTAATTCAACCTCACGGTTGTTCCTAATAATTACCTGATGGGTGTCACTTTTTGCCATCAGTGAAGTCCCTTATTAACCATGTGGTGAGTATTTCAATCAGGAGCTGTGAAAAACATACATTATATGTGCTTTTTAGTCTCTAAATTGGCAGAACAAGTAAAATGTATTATGAATCGATACTCAAAAAGGCATGTACCTGTGTTTTATTGAGCTGATGCTTGACTCCTCTCTTTTTTATCCAGGAGACGATATTTGGCTCAGGGAAGTAGTAACGTCTGAAAATTAAAGTAGACGCACTCATAGTACCATGTATACTAGCGGTCACCAATAATCAGAAAAACGAGTGATTATTGAGCGCATACCTCCAGAAGATGCTGGCCAGTAAAATGTTCAGCTTTTCGTTATATTTTCAGTAGTTGGCTTTGAAATTGCACAGGATGTTACTGCTGGTCACGTCTCTAAAAGGTAATAAGCGCATACACCATTTAAAAATGTGTGATTTGTTAAATCTAAAAGCTGGTGCGAGTGAAACATACAACGCATGCCTACAGAAACAAATAATCCTTATATCTGTCTGTGCACATACTTAATCGGGCGCATACCTTCACTAGTCAAATGAACAGTTTTCCATGACTATCTTCATTTCTCTGTTGCAGCTTTAGGATCGGGCAAGACGTGTCACTGAAGATTAATCACGTCTACAAAAGATAAGCATGTGCCTCCTTCAGTACGGAGATGATTTAAAAAGAACTATTTATAAATACAAGTTGCAAGCGCGCGTGCAACTATAAACGCGTACCTGCAGGAGCAGTTAATCTTTTCTCTTGTCCTCTGCTGGCCCCGTAAACTCAATGTTTACTAAGAGATTTTAGGTGTGGAACGGCGTCTCCGCATAACTAAAATATAGATGGATAAAGGAATTCAGTTTGCTGTGTATTTTTTTTTTTATCGAGGAGCAAGCTATCAAGCATTTAAAACATCAAAACTTACTTGTTCACAACCTGAAGAGACGGAAATCATTCTGCATGTCTCTCAGTGGAAGCAAGCCAAACAGGGCAGCCACCGGCATTTCGAATCGGAGCACATTTAAAAAAAAAAAATTGGGGTTGTGGGAAATGTGGTTTGTTTAAAACAACCAATGACCACTGAGGTTGTAGGCTGAATATATGGCACAGTCGTGACCTACAGCTATATTGCATTGTGGATGCTGTAGTTTGCAATAACACACAGTGTAATCTTATGCCCTGGATAGTTCTGTCATTTCGTTCAATCCAGTAAGGGCACTATTGAATTTCAATATCAGGTAAGCTTCTTTTTGCAAGAGTACTGCATCTGTGTCAAAGACCCTATTTTTTGTGTTTAATCCAAACAACACTGTCCACTTGAGGTCTTTCTCACTATGTGAGTGCTCGATGTAATGCGCGACCATGGGTGCAGTCAAAACTTTCTTTTTAATTCAAGAGCGATGGATAAGGGGCAGCAAAATCACAGCTGCAGGTGCGACTCCCACACAATGCAGCACACACACATAGCAATGACAGCACATCCACATGGACGACAATGTGGTACACAGTCCAACACCTACACTGCAGAACAGAGGACACAACTGGGTCCGCCTGTGCGTAGAAAATGGCCAATCACATCTGACATAGCAGGAAACTGTGAGATGCAAATGTACGTGTACAACCTCACCTACGTCATGTAGTCCAAATGTCCACTGTCCCGCATCAAATAGTCCGCCCCTCCCAAACATGCACAATGTACATTGTAATGCAGTCTGTATGTAAACTTGAACAATGCGGCAACATACATGCCAACACAATGTCAACAAGCGTCTCCCCTTCACATTGCAGAGGGACAAACAACACCTCCAGCAGAGCAGACCAGACAACTCTACAGTGATGCTGAGGAGGACCTCCACACTTCCGACACCGACGCCCCACAACAGTCCATGGACATCTTAGGCAATCCACCTCCAGGAGCAGGGCAGCACCGCTACATCGAGGATAACCCACCCCCTGCACAGACAACACAGCTGGACGCACCCACCACCCCGGCTGGCTCCCAGCAGCCCACTAAAGCACACATCGCATTCCAAGGCCAGGTGTCAGACTGCCAGAAGGGGGTGGCCGAACATGTGCGGTGGGGTACTACCTCATGGAAGCTGAACTAGATCACATACGTGGGTGTCTAAGTCCCATCAGGGACCACCTACACTCCCCAACGGAGACCCACACTGCGACAGAGACACATGCCTTTGCACATTTCCAGTACTGAACCACACCCTGAGCCACAGGATAATCATCCACATCCCCCACGCTGGACTGGCGTACGCCGACCCAGTTTACTCCTCTTTCGTATTGAGTGGGGGACGACAAAGCTACATGTGCAATGTCTCACCCGCTGCCTGCGGTGACATGGCTGCATCCTATGTACACAGCACAATGTAATGTTGTAGGGCCCGGGCCCAAATGCATACATCATGAGCACACGGACACACTCAGATAGTTCGTTGAACTGGCTATGGGCACGTGCGCTCGACACCTTTATTGGCATGGTCACATGTACAGTGACGCATGTGCTGGATGTGTGTGGGGTGAGTGTAAGCCAGCCCTCATGGAGTCGTTGGTGCTGGCAACAACTTGAACAGTGATCACAATTAAAGCGGAAACAGAAAACACCAGCATAACAGAAACAACTGTGAAGCATCATGGTGGTAGCTGGAGAAAGTACAGTGTTCACCCAACATGCAAGCAGAATGGTCCATGATTTGTGGTGCACTGAGTTAGTGGCACCTGAAGAGCTGAGCAGGGAACAAGCTGATGATGGCACCCATGACTGGTGTGAGCAACTCTGATAGTCTGGCAGTAAGACACTTACGACTCTGGCACCTGTTGTTTGGAGTTGGTCCTGTCGGTGGTGGTGTGTGCATCCTGCGGTGATGCGACTTCCAGGCAGGCCAGGACTCGATTTGATGTGTGAGCCCAGGTGGGCCGCAGTTGAGGCCGGAGGCAGCGGACAGCGCAGGGCCACAGACACATGGCCCTGATGACCCTCAGTCCATTGACCCAGAGGCCATCCAATATGCTATCAGACAGGGGCCATGACTTGAGTTGCACAGAGTTAGTTGCCCCGGATGCACTGCGGCCGGCACAGGCACACCGCCATGGGATGGTGACTTGCGGTGCAGTGAGATAGGGCCACGCGAGGTGAGCGGGTCCTCGTTGATGTCGAAGGTGAATGTAGCGGAGGTTTGCGGGGGACAGTGGAAGGTGTCCTCCAGGGCATGATGCAGAGGGAAGAAGCGGCAAATGGAGGAGTGGAATGCTACAGCCTCGTTTTTGCCACAAAAGTCAGTATCACCGACATGATGATGAAGTCAAGCCCCAGTTCATAGACTCAGTCGCCACCAAAGTTCAACCAGAAAGTGTCCATGGATGTCGGGGAGCAGACTTAGTGGCACCGGAGCTGAAAGGGGATGCAGTCTGCGATGAGGCCAGTACAATGATATCAAGTCTGCCATAAATGAATCATGACTGAATTCCCAATGTGTGACCTACTCGACCGCAGTGTAGGCCGAATGCGTAGTCATCAAGGGCCCACAGACACGTGTGGTTGGGATGCCATGCACATACTTTGTGTCACCACATCGAAGGGAGTATCGTGATATAAACTCTGCATTGACATGTGTACTCGGCCATTGTGTAATCAAGACTCAGTTCCAAATGTGTGACCTACTTGACCGCAGTGTAGGCCCGAGGCAGCGGTCAGCAGGGGCCCACAGGCACGTGTCGTTGGCCCACGATGCACAGAGTTAGTGACACCAGGGCAGTTGTCGGCAGTGTTCGAAAACCTCCGTAACGATGGCCCTTTTCTCCTCCGGACTGAACCGCGTCTTCCTCTTACTCGTCTCCTTGCGTACAATGATATGAACTCCGCCATGCAGAAATCACGATGCAGTTCCACATGTGCGACCTACTCGACCGCAGTGTAGGCCGAAGGCAGTAGTCAGCAAGGGACCACAGACAGGTGTAGTTCGAATGCTATGCACAGAGTTGGTGGCACCACATCGAAGGGAGTATAGTGATATAAACGCAGCCATAAAGTGTGTACTCTGCCATTGCATAATCAAGACTCAGTCCCAAATGTGTGACCTACTTGACTGTAGTGTAGGCCCGAGGCAGCGGTGGAGTACGTCAACGAAAAAGGAGTAAAGCGGGCCTGTGTCGCGGAGGCCGTGATGGTCTGAGGAGGCTGCCAAGGTCACGGGCTTTGGGCTTTGAGCTTGCGCCGGCACGTGGTGGGCCCTCTTTGACACACGCCAGTGTCGGTAGGTGAGCAGTGAGGCCTGGCTGCACAGGGGCGGGCATGACGGGTTCGGGACCAGCGGCCCGGGGTGCAGCAGGTGCACAGGATCACAGGCCACACCGCTCACGGTGTCAACCTCGTGGCGGGGTGGGAGGCGCCGCCCTGGCAGACACATTGGGCATTCCGGAAGAGAACCACGCCTTGAGTTACGTGCTTTTTATTCACACCCATACGCTGGGCTGGCATACGCAAGGCCAGCCCACTCCGCACACGCTTACAGGGGGGGACGTCACAAGCTACATTTCCGCGGGCTTCCCCACTGGCTGGGGTGACATGGTTACGTCCACTGTCCACTACACTCCAGACACCAGCCGTGCATGTAGACATGGATATGTCTGTGGTCTGCATACTGCAGTCTGTCCAGCACATCTCCGCCACACTTGGCATTGTGTACATTCTCATTCATGGGCCACTTGCCTCCTTCGCACATGCCTGGTTCCCATCTCTCCCCACATTCCGGTATTGTGTGGCTGAGGTGCCATGCCATTGATGGCTCATGTACATGGCTAACCAAGGTTGCCACAGTAAGTTGTGCTGTTGTGTCTGGTGGGTGGGCATGTTGTTTGGCATGTTGTATGTGATTTTGTGACGTGTGCAGTGCCAGAGTTGTGAGTTGCATGATTGTGGAGTTGAGGTGTGTGGTGTGTTCATTTTGTACTTGCCAACATGCAGTGCATTTCCATAGGTGCCATCCTGGAAGCGCTGGTTGATGTTGGACTGTCGGAAGATGAAGGGATCATGCACACTGCCTGGGTAGTTGGATACGACATTGGTGAAGAGTCCCCTGTGGTCCACTATTGCCTGCACGTTGATGGGATGCGTGTGCTTTCTGTTGCGGTAATTGTGTGTGGTGTCGGCAGGGGGCACAAGTAGGACATGTGTGCAGTCGATTGCCCCCAACACGTGCATGAATCCAGCTATTGCGTATAGTCCTTTCTTGGTCTCCAGCTGTTCCTGCACATTGTGGGGGACGTATAGGTACTGGGGTACCTAGCTGATGATGGCATCCAGGACAGGTGTGAGGAACTTGGATGGGGCTGGCTGTGCGACTCCTCTGACTCTGGCGGTTGTTGTTTGGGAGGTACCAGAGGCCAACAGGTGCAGCACAGCCAGCAGCTTTGTCTGCGGAGGAATGTTGGTTGTCCGCTGTGTTGGTACCGTCAGCCTGTGGGCAATAATGTTCAGGATGCGGAGGATGGTTGTCCTTTTGAGCCTGTAGTGGGCATTGACATTGTCTGGTGTTAGGTCTGTGAGGCTGGTGCATTTCCTGAAGGTCCGCTGTCTTTGTCTGCACTGCCTCTGTGGTGGTCCGGGGAGGCCGGGGGGGGTCAAGGGGGTGGCGGTCCTGGGTGTGGTGGCGGTGGGTGTTGTTGCCCTCTCGGGGCTCCGGGATGCATGGTGAATGGCTCCATGGCATCTGTTGTTCTTCATGTGTGGCTCTGGGCTGGGCTCCCTTTGATGGTGCAGGTTGTTGTCCGACTTTACACCAGGTTGGAGCAGGTGTTAATTTCCTGCTGCTAACGTGCCTTATCGCCTGTTTTGTGGTCTTACCACCGATGCGGCTGGTCGTTGAGAATGTTGAGGTGTGGTGTTGTCGCGAATTTTTGCTCGGGAACGCCTACTCTGCATCTCATTAGCGATAGTTGCCGGGGTCATCTGTGGCGATGTTTTTTGCGGATGCTTTCGCAAGTTAACTGGTGGTATCGGCTGTTAGCACCAGCTTGTGAATGGGGCGATAAATTTATCGCGCCTTTGGCTGCGATAAAGTGCCGATAACTCTGCGATAGCTCCTTGAGAATATGCCCCCAAGTGTACAAAGTATAGCATGAAGCTGCACAATGAAAGGAATCACATCAGAGGTCTGTACTTCATGAAATTCAAAAGGTCCCTGCTCTCTTACTAACAATACAACATCTATTAACACAAAGCAGTTAAGGCAACCTACATTTTCACTTTTCAGTACATTTCCATCATCTTAGGTAGAAATTGGCAACATCCAGCTCTTCTCCCACACTCTCGATGGGGTACATTCGATTGTCCTTGAACATTTTTCTCTGCCATGAGAACTCGACTCCCACCTCACGAACACGTCTTCTTCTTGCCACGAAATTCCTCCCATACCTTACTATCACTACAAACAAACAATGCCACGTTCTAACTAACAAAGCCTTTTATCTGCACCTGCAGAGGAGAGAACATTCCATCAAAGTAATTCTTATGTAAAATTTAAACATTGATAATCGGAAGCTCAGGGCCTTTGGTTATGCTAATAACAGAGCAGTTAGTTTGCACTCTGACATTTGAATATATGTGCACACACATTCAAAATGAATACATGCATGAAATGTTAAGCAGAATAAATTATGGTTACATGCAATTGTGTTTTACATTTAAATCTTTTGTATAATTGTGAGTGAGAGTTATATTTCTAATGAAATCTTCAACATTCAAATGCACTCATTAAATCATTCTATTGAGGGTTATCAAGGAGCTTTTCAGTAATATATTCGAAATCCTCCCTCATTTATTAAGTTACAACACACGAAATAAAGAAATGCTAATCTATATAAAACAACATAAAAAGTAACATGTAAGGGAGGAGCCAAATTAAGTTACTCCATAAGTGAAATGTAATTGATTATGAGAGAGTACATATACTGCAGGTGAAGTACCTTGAGTGGAAGAGGATTATGAATTAATGTTTTTGTGATGCTTTATTGAGGAATTAATATTTAGTGAGATCCTGAATTGAATAATAGATATTGAGTGAGAACTTTGTAATTCTATCTTGCACCCCGGATCTACAGAGGCGACAGCAAATAATATTTTGAAAGGGATTTTGAATAATTATGCTCCTTACAAGTATATGAATATGAACAAGAATCCATATAATAATGTATAAAAATTGTGAGTAATGATGGTCCTTAATTTTTGAGCGGAGTTGATTTGATGATTAAATGACATGGTTTGTATATTATTGGTTAAAAAATAACTTGACTCAAAAGACTATTGAATGAAATTATATAGGACAAATGAGAAATGTATGGAATATACACGAGGGTACCATGGAATTGAATGTATATAATAATTGTTTCTGTAATTGTTTGTAGATACATCATTAGAAGGATTTGAGAATAAGGGTAACCAGAATATGATTGTCATGATGAAGGCTGAGAAGTTACTGACCAAAACTATGGATTGGCCAATCATTGGCCAGATTCACTTAGGCCTTTACCAATGCCGGTGACTAAGGTCAAGAGTCTTGGCTTTATTATTGACAACAAGCTCTCTCTGAAATCACAAGTGTCCAAGGTTACCGCCACCTGCTTCTCTGTTCTCAAATGGCTCAAAAATGTATTTTGGCTTATTCCTCTGGCCACCCAAAGAATCATCATTCAAGCTCTTGTGATATCTAGATTAGACTATGGCAATGTACTGTACCTGGGTACTGATAAATCCTCGATTCGCTTTTTACAAATCATTCAAAATGCCGCAGCTCGCCTACATTTCCAGCTGCCTAGACATGCCTCGGCCTCTCCTCTGCTTCATTAATTGCACTGGCTTGAGATTGAAAAGTGTATTAAATTCAAGGCTTTGTGCTACATGTTTAGGGCCCGACATGGTTTGGCCCCCTTATATATTCAAAGTCTGGTGACACCCTATATGCCTACCCGACAGTTGAGATCATCCAACCTCTCAATGTTCGCAACACCCAGGTTTCACCTTGCTCGGATGAAGGGACGCTCGTTTGCCTATCTGGGCCCGAAACTCTGGAACTCTCTTCCGGTCTCTCTTAGGAACTGTCACTCCTTACTTACCTTCCGTAAGAACCTAAAGACATGGCTTTTTTAGCTGATCGCTGTGGCTCCTTTCTGCTGTCTTATCCTGCGCTGGGAGACCCCCTGGGGTATCTGTGCGCACTACAAATCCCATATAATAATAATAATTCCTAGTGGATAGTATTCTATAAAGTGTTGCAAGGCTGCCCAGAGAGAAACAACAATATATTAATATCTATAATGCGGTTTGGACATTTAAAAGAAAACTTTGATACTACAATGACTGTTGCTGTCTCTGCCAAGTTTTATATGTGTATAGTGTGTAAATGATTTGATTGTTTGATTAGACTTTCATCTCTAGGTCTTAGACTAATTGTATATTAATCGAAAATAATGAATTTTGATGAAGTATGAATTAAAGGTATACATTGCTAAAGAAATGAAAAGAAAAACATTTTTGCAATAATAATGTGGTTTAGTTATATCTTTATACAGCAAGTTGTGATAGATATCAATATACATGTTGATATTCTACGTTTACTTCTTCCCGAATTTCACCAAGTAATACCTGGCAGAATTTGTGCAGAGAAAATATAGCACATCCTGTGTTGTGCAACGTGAAAGTAGGAAAAATACAGTATTAACCCATTATCCCCCATTTCCAGCTGCATCCACTAATTACCACATCTGGCATTATCTGTATTTACCAAATCCAAACTTACATGAAAACATAAAAGAGGCCCACAACAGTAAATAACAATTACAACAGAGACGTCATTCCAATACAAAAAAATTTGCAGATTTACAATTAGTAAAACATGATCTCCAAACCCATCCATAAAAATGCACTAGATTGCTTTCCATCCTGCCTTACCAGTCAAATTTTTTTCTGTCTTCTGTTACTTCCTGCACTCATTTCTTAGGCCACTACATACAGGTCTCCTCTAAGGTTTTTTATGTGGGACCTTTTACTTTAACCACTGTATCTTCTGCCTCATTGGCATCATCTCACGTTGTATCTTCTCATGGCTTAACCTCATTGATAATAATACAAAATCTTCATTTACATTCTACACTTATGAATGAGGATCCCTTCATGCTATAGACCCATCAGGGCATGCTAAGTGGCACTCCTGTTTACATTTTTGAGATCTTCTATTCTTCTACTTCTACTTAAACTGCTTTCAAAATTCAGTTAACTGGTTCTCCTATGTCACCAGATCAGACCGTAAAGCTTGAGTATGTACTTCTGTTGTTTTCTTCATAGACTGATGCTGTGGCGTGGACTTATATGTGGCTCAGGGAGCTTTTTGGCAGGTTTGTACAATCTTGAAGGACAAGTTACTGGGGAAAGCTTACCCAAAGAAGCTTACTTAACAAAAATCTATTGTTACAATCAGATGTCCTTACAATAAATATATGCTTATGCAATTATTACTTGACAAACAATGACAAAAATAGTCACATGACTAGATATCAAAAGCCAGGATAGAAAGTTAGAAAATGTTAAATCTTAATAAAATAGACTGCTGAATGGCTTAACTATTTTATGGACAAGCTAACTATAGATAGCATTTGGCAAAGACATTTACTTTACAAAAAGAAATTAAGCACCGCTAGTCAAAAATATCTGCAGTCTAGGGTGGTAAGTACTCACAAAAAGAATTCTAAGGTTTTCATGTAACACATGTACTGAAACCAGTTTACATTTCATGACCTCAGATTGAAACCAAGGTTCCAAAGGTGGGTTAGGAAGTGTGTGGAAAACAGCTCAACCTAACAGACATAACAGCTAGAGTGCACTTCAATAAAGAACAGTCGGAAATGTGACACATATGCCAGGATATCTACCCGCCTTGGCCCACTGGAGAGTCATTCTCAAGCACCTCCAAACATCATCACAAGTATAAGGATCATCTCTAACAAATCCAGTGCTTAATTTGAGCCGGTGGTTTCTGGTGCTCGGCATCGGCACTTCATTGTCAGCACCAGCACTTATGACAGTCTGCCACATGGTGGCGCTGTCTGCCTAATTTAGGTAGGAGCACAATAACAGCTCTTTATTAATGCAATATGCACTAACAATGACTAATGCGTGCCACCCAAGCCATTCTTATAGCTTCGGGGGCCTGGCATAATACAAATTGTCACACTTTTAAGAGTGTGATGGTTAGTAGTTGTGTTGGTACTGTAGTTGGCAGCGCTGGGAATGGATGGTGCAAGCTGAAGTGTCCTAGTGACAAAGGCCCTGGCAATTAGTTTTTTTACAAATTAAGCACTGAACTAATCAAGCAGTGTCACCAAAAAAGGGTCCCTTTCTCTGACATAGAGTCATAGTAAGCAAGGGCTGCATTTGGCTGTGTGAAAAAGGTGTGTCTTGCCGTCATAGACAACCTGCAATTTAGCAGTGAATCAAAGGGAAGCCCTGCTTAAAGTCAAAGTGCTACTGTTGTGTAGTGTGACAGCATTTGGGTATTTACAAATCCTCTCTCCTTTCGGCTAAAGTTTCCTTTTCTGACCTGATGTTTTGATAATGATCTTACATTGTCTGGGACACCAAACCTCACCAAATACAGTTCTCCGCTCAGGTGACGGACTCCTCGTAGGAAGATGGAAGCCCTGTTTTATTTTGATGGCAACATAAGCTCCCCCCTCAAACAATTTCTCTTCTCCTTCACCAAGTGCTGGAATGTCCAGGTGACATGTTAAAATCTATTTTCCAATTGTTCAAGCTTTACCTCAAATAGTGCTAGTGTTGTTATGGTGCCATCTTCAAACAACTTCTCCCTTTTCACCTCAAATCCAAGCTCCTACACTTTAACTTCAGCAATGGTCAGCCACTGCCTAACCCTCTTCTTTGCAGTCTCAATGCACGTCATTCATCATTTCTGGTCATCATTCTGGTTAATTGTGATAACTCTGGATTCTACTCTGACAGGAACCTCCTGTAGGTCCTTTAACATTTCCATCAGGTTAGTTCCTCCTCTGAAAAGCAGAGTGTTCAAAGTGGTATTTACAAATGGCTTCATCCTGATCAATCTCCTAGATAGCAGCGGTCAAATGAGAAAAATTCTTTCTTTAGCCCTTTTGTTTGTTAACTTTTAGCTACATCCTTACATTCAAATTCTGCCATCCTCTGCACAAACACAGCCCTCCTAATGTAGCTTGTCTTATTCCACATGCCTCCAGGGCCCTTAGGCAAGACTGCTACTTCATGCACCAGCTCAAAATATCATCACTCTGCATAGATGTTTAGGAGGGCTACATAGACCTGCACTTTGGACATCTATGTTATCCAGGGTCATTTCCTTCCAATTTTCTTTGGTGCCACCACCATGTCCAGGTTGCTGCACTACCATCTCTCAGTTCAGATTAATCAAGAAGGGCGATATTCTCTTTTCTCCGGGCTGCTAATCATTCCCTCTCTTTGCGATCAACATAGCATGGTAATGAAGCCCCTCCACCCTTGCTCATCATGCTGCCATCTTGTCTCTATAAGCCAGTAGTGGAGGGGTTTGCCAGACCTTTTGGAATTATCCGATGGCTGCAGAGAGTTCAAACTCATTCGACTCCCAATGTGCAGGGCACTATCTCCGCTACTCAGGATTCGTCCTGGTGGGTCGGTTCTCCGTCCTATGGCTTTTCTATGGCCTTTAAGCAGCAGCTTGGCTGGAGCTCACAAAAATGGCATCTTCTGAGCCTGATGGCTAGTTCGGCTCCTAAAAATAAAATGTTTTGAAAGTAAAAGTAATAACATAATTTGGAAAATTACCAAACTCTAAGTACACACTAATAAACTAAAGGATACATGTCTTAAAATCACCAGCACTTATCAAATTATGACCCAATGACTTCTTAACAGGTATTCCATTCTTCATTGTTTTCATAAATAGACAATATATTTTATTGAATTGATTCCAAATAAGTTTCTTAAGCAAAATTATAAAGAAAAGAGTATTTGTACAACAATTATTAGAAATCATTATGCAGGCCTTTTCAGGTAAGGGTTTCATAACCCATAAGCAACATACAATGGAAGCATTTTTAATACGCTTTTTCCTTTTGCAGATTTGGATAACTATAACAATACTCTAAATTCAAACATGCAAGTGACCAAGTACACACCAACAGTAAATTATAGCAGGGTCTTACACTATTGACATTGTTGTACACATAGCTCCATTTGCAATGGCATACAAAGATTTGGGAAAACACTGCAAAGGACAGTATGACGAAGGACCACAGATGTCTCTCTACTGTTTCCTTCATGTAGTCGTTTTATTGTTTCAAATTGTAAAATTAGTTGGGGACTGTTGGAAAGAAGACCGTATATCACAGCTCCAAGTAACAAAGAAGGCATGAAGCACTGGAGCAGAAAGGCAGAGAGTACGGAGGAGGCAAACAGTCACAGTACAAAAAAGAATAGAAGGGATGGCAAGGAGAATAAGATGGTACAGGTTGGATGAGGACAGTTAAACAAGCGATTAAAGTGTGGGTAACACTTTAATTTTTAAAAAAAACCTGGAGGACAACAGAAGAGAAAGGGTCGTTTGCAGAGGAAGAGAGCGTGGAGTAAGAGAAATGTTCAGCCAGGAAATCCTGAGTTAAGACCAAGAAGGCAGCCATGGTGGTTACCACCACACAGAGGTGAGAGCTAATCCACTTAATAACACAACAACGTGATACCATGAAATGTATAATTCTCTGAGCAACTTCATCAAGAGGATTATGAAAGTAAATTTGCCATTTCATTTTGAATTATTTTTGTCAGTTTATTTGGTTGCCTATTTCATCATGGTGAACATCATCAGAGACATTTAGTTTATCTTGTGACATTTGGGAATTCTGCTATTTCAAGAACAGTATCTGACAATGTCACATTGAGAATGGCATTAGATGTACTTTACTATATTAAGGTTTTATTGGAAAAAAGTCAGGTATAACAGGATCTCCTAATGAAAACTTGGACTACTTTGACCCCAATGCTCTCCTGAACCTCCCTCACTAAATCTCGTTGTGGGCAGAAACAGGTAACAATGCAGGAAATGACTGTGCTAAACGTACAAATTTGAGAATAATAGTGGCCTAGAATTGGAAACCAAAGGCCACCGGGGGCAGATTTATCAATATTTGACACAATGCAAATCAGCAAAACAAGGAGCAGAGCAGGAAAGCACCAATGCACCATATTTACTAAGATATGACGCATTCCTGCTCTTCCCTGGCACACTGAATGCTGCCTAGCATCAATGCAGGTACCCTTGTGCCATGGTGCAAGGGTGCCTGTCTTACAGGCAGAATTCTTTTTGTACCGGAAACGTTATCTTCCTGCAGAAAAACAATCCTTGTTACACCTCTGCTGGGAAGGCATACCATTTTGACACAAACCCAGTTTTATTGACCTTGGTAAATCTGGGGTTGCATCAAAATCCATGGGTGGACACATGGGAATACTCATGCTCCACCATGGAATGCCTACCTAATGCAGAGTAACACAAGGCAATGATTGATGCTATTTTGAGTTGCTCTGGATTTACTAAGCCACGTAGAACCATGTGCAAGGTGGCTTTGCATGGGTTAGTAAATCCCACTAAAGAGCCTGCCTTGCCTTGTGCCACCTTACATGATACAAGTCCTTTGTAAATCTGGACCTAGCTGTATTGTAGATTCCTCCTACCCTTGAAGATAGTCTTGAAGAGAGTAAAGAAAGGGGTGGCATGACTTAATCAAGTGACAACTCTCCAAAATCATAGTATGAAAGTACTGTCAACAGAAAATGTGAAAATGCTACAGTCAAAAGATGCTACAGTCAAAAGATGTGTGCCAAACACTGGGAACTAACAGTAAACGTAAAGTTAATGACTGAGGGATAAAGGGTAATGAAAACACTGCAAAGCTGCAGACCATGTTTGCTGTTTGTCGCATAATAAAGAATGGGGGAAAACTAATGATACTTTCAAGTAAATCATGAATGAAAATAATGTGGATTTTGTTCTGTTTAATGGCTAAGACACTCTCGGTGGACATGTCCCTTTAAAACTAGCCCTACGATGTGTATAGCCATAAATACTTAGAAAATTGTGAGCGCTACAAGACTTATCAACTTTAGGGAAGATTACAGTCCTTTCACACTGGTCCAACGGTATTATTAGACAAACAGCCATTGAGGATGCAAAACCCAATATTACCTCAAAAGACTCCCACGCCTAAATGCAGGAGAAAACCTAAACCCAGCCAATCCATACACTTAACATATGCTTGCTTCAATTATATTCTTTAATAGACAAAAACACTATGACAACTCCAGTAAAAGTGCGGCAGATCCTCAGAAGACACTCAGCAGTGCAAAACTTTAATGGTGGACTGCAAGGCAAAAACTGTGCAAGAAGCTGAAATGAGAATTTTGCTATGAAAACATTGTAGACACGTCGGACGGCGGCGAAACAAAATGGCCGCTCCTTGAGCTCCTCCGTAACGCCGAGGAACGGCTGGTCCTGAAGGGACCTCTTTAGGCGGTGGTGCGGTGTACGGACCATGGGAAACTTTGTCGGAGGCACCAGGGAGTGCAAAGGCAAGTATTTAGACCTCTAATCGGTCTATTCAAGTGCCGGTTTCTTCTTTTCCTCTGCTCCCAGGAAGCCCCGCACTACGGCCGCCATTGTGCAAGCCTTGCTCTCGCATTCTCTTCAGGCGTCAGCGCACCTGGAATGCTCTTTTGGTCGGTCGTTTTTGGCCATTTGGAGCGAGTTCCATAATGGAATTACACACATTTTTATAATTTTCAGAATCTAAAGTCACTTATCTAATGCTTGTGGGAAAGCCTTCTCTAAAACGGTGATGGATATTTCTGATGCAGGAATTTATGTTCACTGGTTCTTATGAACAGAGCATCCTTACATTTTCGAGCAGTATTCTGATGATTTTGATCCCTGGAATTTGAGCGGCAAGTGCATTGCTCCTAACTATATCTAACTGCCTGCTAGATATATTCCACCTAAGTTCTATCCTTATTTTGGAGGCCATTTTGTGAGCCTGATTTCCATTATCATCTCAGGAAACAGTGTGCACTTTTGTCTTTTTGTGCAACAAGTCTCACTCCTGCTACACTGAACTATTTCATTTTCCATGCGCTTTGGAAAAGGTCTATACATTCTGGTGGAAATACACTGCTCCTTTTTTGGCGCTACTTCCTCCCTATAATATTTTTCCTCTGGAAAACATTTAAAATTTCCTCAATCCATTCTAGACATGGATTCCACACACTCAAACAAACTTCAAGGGTCTACAGGCTCTAATGTTAACGGTCGCAAAGACTCTTTCGGCAACACCAATAAAAGAGTCAAAAAAGATCCATCCTCCCCAAACAAATCACCTCTTCCTTTGACTTTAGAGGATATTATGGATCAACTAAGAAATATTCGACCTTTCATGACGGATACCACTGCGACGCTTCAAAGAATTGAAGAGAAATGGTCTGGCCTAGACTCAAGACTTACAGATGTAGAACAAAAGATCAGTGATGCACAAAATGTTGTGGTTAGAGTGGACATTTTATCTAAGGAGGTTGCTCTACTGAAGAAAACAACAGAAGACTTGGAAAATCGAAACAGACGCAATAACCTACAAATTTATGGTATTCGGGTAGGTTCTGAAGGCTCTGGTGTGATTACGTTCTTGAAGGTGCACATTCCACAAATTGTCGGTTTGTCAAAATCTATAGACTTAAATATTCAAAGGCCTCACAGGAATGGTCCTTTTAACGCATCGGCCTCAAAAAAACCTTGTGGAATCATTGCCTACTTCCTTTTATATTCAGATTTAATGGCGACTCTTAATGCGGCTAAACAACGTAAACAGATGCTCTGGTCAGGTCAAAAACTTTTCTTCAGTTAAGACGTTTCTAAGCCTACAGCCAATCGTCGAAAAGAATTTCTAGACCTCAGACCCACACTGCGATCCATGAATGCTCGCTATGGTCTCATTCATCCCTGCTTTTTCAAAGTAACATATAAAGACAGAACATACACCTGCGGAGCTCAAGAAATGTATTCAAGTGCATAAAGGAGAAGATATGGAACTTAGTAAAACCTAATTGTTCTCTCACGAGTTCTCTCTCTTTCACTCCACAGGTTCCTAACCATACCATGTTTGACGATGTTGTCTTCATGCGCGTTGTTCACCTGTCTTATTGTTTGTGCTCCGCTCCATTGCGTTGTCTCCCTAAATGTTCGGTAAGTTCCCTTCCAATGTGTTGATTATGTTCTTTTTTTCATTATTAACTGTCCTTCGTTTATTTGTTGACATTACATCTATATAATCTCAGTGTTCCTCATTGGGGCAGCTCCTGCCCTTCTCGCCCCCATCCACTTTATTATTCTTTCTGTTCGTGATCACTATGGATAAAGTCTTTTGGCTTTTTGCCATCCTCTCCACATATATGCTTCTGAGGAGACTGTGTTCTTTGCCTGTTCTTCTTGTCCTTTTCTTACCTCTTTTCCTTTTTCCTCTCTCCTTTCCTTTCCTTTCCTTTCCTTTCCTTTCCTTTCATCTCTTCAATACAATAAAGCCTTTCTTTTCACTCACAAATTTGTTCTTACGGTTCATCTTTATTTTCCACCTGGCACGTATGGCTCTGGGAAATATGTTGACTGTTTTGTCCCCTTTTCTATTTTTAACTTCTTATTTTTTCAAATACTTTGGTTTTATCATCTTTCTTTATTTATCAACATTCTTTTCTCTCAAGATTGGTACTATTATCTATCATTATGGTTTCTGCTTATCATATATTTTATTTATTCTAAGTTGCATGTATGTTTTTTCATAACTTTCCTCCTCTTTCCATTCCTCCTTGTTCTTCAGTATAATACCCTTCTATTTCTACTTACAAACTTGTTCTCGTGGTTCTTTATTATTTTTCACTGTGCATGTATGGTCTTGAACATTATGTTGACTGTTTTCTCTCCTTTTATATCTCTTATTTCTTATTTTCTCAAATTTTCTGGTCTATTTTTGTTTTTGCATTTGTCGGTATGATTTTCTCTCTAGACTTGTATTACCATCCATCATTCTGGTCTTTGCTGATCAATTATTTTACTTTTTTAAGTCTCATGCATATTTTTGTATAACTTTTTATATACTTCTCTGATGAGTGGTCTACGTGTTATCTCATGGAATGTCAAGGGTATTCGTAACTCTGTTAAAAAACAATGTGCATTTTCCCACCTTGCTAATTTGAAATGCCAAGTAGAGTTATTGTAAGAAACGCACCTTAAGGAGCAAGATTCACTCTCCTTATGTAAACTATGGGTTGGAATGTCTTTTTCTCCAGCAGTTAACAACAAGAATGGTGTAGTAATTTTATTTCACAAATCGTTAAATGATCTTTTGCTAAATGAGGTCAAGGATAACAATGGTAGATGGCTGTTACTGAATATTAAAGTAAACAATACTCAATTTTCTATATGTAATGTCTATGGTCCTAATGGTATAGATTTAGTATTTTGGAATTATTTTTCCACTCTCCTTTCTTCTCACGCCTCAGAAAATCTGATAGTGGGAGGTGACTGACACCAACTTATGGACCCCTTCTTAGATCGGAAATCCCAAACCAAATTCATCCCAAACAAAATGCAAAAGACTTTCCACAAAGCTATTACTTCTAGAGGACTGTTAGATGTTTGGCAAATTTCTCATCCTGATGTCCTGGAGTTCTCCTTCTTCTCCCCTGTTCATAGGTCTCATTCCTGAATAGATTACATATTTCTCACTCAATCATCTCTTCAATTCATGACACATGCTGAGATTGGCTCTATTCTTATCTCTGATCACGCCCCAGTCATTTTAGATCTGGATTATCCCACTTCCACACCTACTTCACGCACATGGCGATTTAACAATGCCTTTTTGTTGGACACTCAATTTACTGAACAATTTTCATTGTTTTTACAAGATTTTTCAGCAATAATCTTCCCTCAGACTCACAGTTTAACTTTATTTGGGATGCTTTTAAAGCAACCGCCAGGGGATTTATATTAAATTTTGTTTCCTGGAAAAAAAAGAAAGCATTTAAAGATGCACACTAATTTTAAAACAAATTAAAGCTTTAGAACATGAATATTTCACCTCAAATTGTTCCGACACTTTGTCCAATCTCATTAAAGCCAAATTGCAATATAATAAACAATCCTGGGATAATGCTTCTGGTAGTCTGCTCAAATGTAATGCTATAATGTACGGCGGTCGTAATAAAACTGGCAAATCCCTAGCTAACTACCTTTAAATTAAAAAACTGAAATCCAATACTGATGCCATTACAGATAGCACAGGGCTTAGACATATCAGTGACTCCCAGATCCTAGATTGATTTACTGAATATTACACTTCTTTATATACTCCTGAGTCTTCCCCTTCATCTGACAAATAGATTCATATTTTCAAGCCATTCCCAAGTCCTCCGTAAACCACGTTGACCTGTCATCCCTCGATAGTCCAATATTAGAACAAGAAATCACCAACGCTATTAATCAACTTCCCAAAGATAAAACCCTTGGACCGGATGGTTTTACTATGCGTTTCTTTCTTCATTTTAAGCCGTCACTAGTTTCTTGGCTGCTATTTCTCATAACTCATTTCTTAGCTACTGGGAAAACACAAAGTTCCTTCACTCAAGCTATGCTGTGCTTGATCCCCAAAAAGGACAAGGACCCCTCTTATTGTAAGAATTATAGACCTTTTTCCCTAATCAACACGGATTGTAAGGTCTTTGCCAAGTTATTAGCTCTTCGCATAAATCAGATCATTCCGGATTTAATCACTATATATCAATCCGGCTTTGTAAAGGGCAGATCGATTACAGATAATTGCAGGACCTTCCTCAACATTATTCATTGAGCCTCCAAGGCTGATTCACCAGTCGCTGCAATTACGTTAGATGCCAAAAAGGCTTTCGACAGAGTAAATTGGGAATTCATTTTCGGAGCATCAAAATGGCACGGCTTTAGTCCGCACATAATTCGTTATTTCAAGTTGCTATACTCTGCGCCCTTCATCTGGGTTAATGGTTGTCAATCCAACTACTTTTCGCTTCATAGAGGAACTAGACAAGGGTGCCCTTTATCCCCACTTTTATTTATTCTTGCCCTAGAACCTTTTCGGGAAAGAATTTGTTGTTCTCCAAAGTTCACGGGCTTCCAAATCAAACCTATTGACATTAACATTAAGTTTACTGCATACGCAGACAACATCTTATTGTATCTCTCTAACCCCACTACTTCTTTGCCGGCGTTCTTCTCTTTGTTAAAGGAGTACTCTACAGTTTCTGGTTATAAACTCAACATCGACAAATCTGAGGTTTCGCCCTTAAATAAACATTGCCTCCCTGATATGTTTGAAGATACGGGGTTCAAATGGAATTCAAAAAGTATTAAATGTTTAGGCATTTTATATACACATAACATTAAAGAAACTATTAAAATTAACCTTGCTGATATAGTTAAAAAACTCTCTACGCTGATAGACAGCTGGTCCCCATTATTTTTGTCATGGTGGGGCAGATTAGCCACAATTAAAATAATGTTGCTTCCGATCATTAATTTTTATCTGTCCATGCTCCCAATTACTCTTCCACTCTCTTTCTTTAAAACCATCAATCGTTCCTTGATCAAATTCCTATGGAATAATCGCAAGACCAGGATTTCATTAATTCGTCTTCAACAACCCAAAGACTTAGGAGGAGTCAATTTTCCTAATCTCAGATGTTACCATTCTGCATTTACCCTGAAACAAGTATGGACTTTTCTTTCAGACAACCCACATACACCATTAACTGCATGGAGCTTACTAGAACAGACCCAATACACACCAGTCTCGTTAAATGCCGCCATTCTTCTATCTCAGCCCACTAGACGCTTTTTATCTCCTACCCTCACCCATTTTACTGCTGTTGCCACCTTTTTGTTCACTGTCCATTTCTCTCAAACAGATATCTTTTCACAGAACCCTATTTGGTATAACAAGCACCTAAAATTCAATAACAGAGCCCTATTTTGGAAAGAATGGATTGACAAAGGCATTATCACTATTGAGCATTTGATGACTGATGGGTCTCTTATGGATTTTAATGAGATTCAGGAAAAAGACGATATATCCCAGCTATATGCTTCTCAATAACTTCACCTCAGAACATCTATTCTTAAACTCCTCTCCCAGAACTCTTCCTTGGTTCCACATAATCAGACACACACTCTCTCTTTGGACTTTTCCACTCAATTTAAAGCATCTGCCATTTACAAGATATTGTCTCATCCTACTGATTCGAGAACTAAATCTAGGATAGAAATTTTATGGGAAAAAGACTTGCTACAAGAACTCTCTTTTCAGACCTGGGGTTCCATTTGGGCAAAAATCCATACCTCCTCACGATCAGCAAGTACAACGCAGACATTGTATTATTTTTTATAATAGGCTGTTCCTTACCCCTAAAGATCTCCATAAGTTCAAGTTGATGGATAATTCAAAATGCTGGTCTTGTCTTCATGAAAATAGTGATTTATTCCATATGTTCTTTCTTTGTCCTCTGGTTAAGAGTTTTTGGTTGCTCATTTGGAAGAAACTGAATGAAATTTTATCCACAAATTTTTCGTTTGACATTTTACAATTTTTTGGGGGTGGTTCCTCCCCTATATGGAGTGCCCAGGGGAACGTAGGTAAATTAATTGACTTGATTATAGCTATTACCCTTCAGATTATTACCACAAATTGGAAGGGTACTACTAAAATCTCTTATACTGCCTGGTGGAACCTTTTATGTCATCATCACAGATCAGACCGTGCACACGCCACCTCTATACCTTTATTGATTAAAAAAGATTTACTCTGGTCACCACTCTCAACATTCCTATCTAGGATAGTTGTTCACCCTATTTCTTAGGTAATCAGTTATGTTCACCCTTAACAGTTATTATGTTTAGTAAGTTGCTATTGCTATTTTCGCTATGCAGTTCTGCTTATTACACGCTTCTTATGTTCCCCCTCCCCTTCCTTCCCCTTCTGACCCTTATTTTAAAATGCTAAATTGCATATGCTTATGTATATTGTTTATATTGTTCAAAATGGTTTTGATCCTGTACTTATTAATACTGTTCACACCCCATTGTTTTCTCCTATTTACTCATTGTAATCAACTAGAAGTTATGGAAGTGTTTGAACATTACATGTTTATTTTGTACTTATGTTTAACTTTGAATATTATCTCAATAGAGCATTCTAAACTAAAAAAAACATTGTAGACACCTTTGTTGAAAACATATGGCCGACATTCTTCAATCAATTCCACCCCATAAGATGACCAGCAGAAGAAGTGCAACTGGCTAATATGATTCTTTTTAAATCTCACCACTTAAATCCAAAGGCGAATACCTTGCAATACCTATCAAAGTGAACTGTTTGAGTCTCCTTGTTTGGACAGGTAAGGGTTATTTGTCATAGTAAATCTATTATCTTAAAAAATATGCCATTCATTATGCGATCTGAATTAAAAAGAGATACTGTAGATCAATATTGGTAATTAAGCACAGTTTACCTGATGGTTTAGGCTAAGGGTGTCATTGTGTTCCTGCAGATTCCTGAAAAGTTAAAGATATTTTATCAGGGAAATGAAATTTCTGTGCAACTATGGAGGAAGCAGAAATCATATTGTCTTAAGTTTCTGAAACTAAGCTAAATCTGAGTATGGTTCAAAACTGAGGACATTCTTGCAAATCGTAGGGCAGGAGGGAAACCCGGACGTTATGCATTGTTAAAAATGAGACATCCCTTGTTTTCCACCCTTATATGTGTGCTGTTAAAAAACTTGGTGATCAGTCAGGTGTATGTCAAACTTTTCACAGAGTCCCCTCTCTGTACCTATTGCAGGAGTCTATCTCTAATGTTCATAGGTGGGTGTTAACTGTAACTACTTGATACATGTACAGTTTTTCAGCTTCAAGCACCCCAAATTAACTTGTGTGATGGAGGGAACATTATTCTGCCTCTTTACCACAAGACTAAAAACCAAACAGTCATTTATTATGAGCCCTGAGTGCAGTGCTTAATTTGTAAAAAAAATAGGTGTCGGGACACTCGTCGGGAGGCCACTGCAATGTGCACCACCCTTTGCCCCTGCCACCACTGCCAACCACAATACCTACACAACTACTATCACACTCCTACAAGTGTGAAAATTCAGACTATTGAAGGCCGCCAAAGCTTTAAAAAAGGCTATGGTGGCAGGTATTAGTCATTTTTAATGTATATTGAATTAATAAAAATGGTTGTTCTCCTCAAATCTGACTTACACAAACAGTGCTGCCATGTGGCAGAATGTCATAAGTGCCGGTATTGACAATTAAGTTCCGTGCCAAGCACCAGAAAACATTGGCTCAAATTAAGCACTGCTCAAGTGTCAATAAGTGTTGACATGATTCTGCATTCTGCACTTTCGCAAAGAGTCACACACATTCATTAGGACAAATGAGGTTGGGAATGGTGATTATTCATACCTTATATACAAGCTATTTCAAACAATATAATTTTGAAAAGGATATCACCGATTGAGCTCCAAACTCTGAAAGCGGACAATAGCAGAGAAAAAGCTAAATTTCAGTTTTTCAGAGTTAATCGTAAGTAAGTTAAAATTCATTAAAAGTTCAAAGTTCAATATCCAGAGGCGAATAACACAAGAGTCGCAGGAAAAGTAGAGATGAACAGACATGTTTGTGAGTCATCAAAGCAGAAACGAGAGTCAAATTAAAAAAAAGAAATGATACAATAGACAGGAATGGTGCGATGGTGTGAATAGAGAATAGTAAAGAGCCAAGTATTGGACAGTGGGGAGTCCAATAGCTTAGAGAAATAGTGGAGATTGAGGATCTCTCTACCAGAAAATGTGGACTGGTAGGAATCACATCAATCTCAATCTCAAACCCAACCAGAAATCACCAATAAATAAAGTGCATTCTGAAAAAAGGTGTGATCTAACCATATCAAAAACTATAGCTAAGTCAAAGTGAATAAGAAGGGAGCAAAGACTTCGATGGAAAACCTCTTGGGCAGTGTCAGATACAGAAAGATGTCCAGTTTATGTTCAATGACCAATGCAGAAGCAAAAAGGAAAAATAAATAAAAGATTACGCAGCCTAATTACAAGTAGCACTATGATAGTACTACTCACATGCAACAAAATGTTATTCACTAACCTATATGCTGAGGTCTACACCTCTGCCTCTTCCGTCTTTTATGTGTGGAGATCTCTGCCCGACTAAATGATCTCCACAAGCATTTTAGCAGTAAATGTTGGAGGACGGAAGGCTGGCTGGAAAATGGGGATTACTTACGGCTTGATGAGAGGGGTCAAGGGAGGACTAAGGAGGGGTTTAGGGAGGGTCTTTGATGTTGATGAGAGACATGCAATTGCCACCAAGAGTAGGCTCATTCCTATTCTCAAACTGCACTTCAGCCAAAAATGGGCAAAAACTGTAGAAAATGTACTCCAGCTCAGACCTGAAATAAGTGCAGCACCACCCATGACCACTCTTGTAGAAAATAAAGGACGAAGGGGCTTAAACTAATGACCAGTAGAAAAGATTGTTAAAGTGAATTCATTTATTTCAATATTTTAAACATGTTCATTTATTTTAATGTTACAACATGTAAGGTAAATTATAATAAATATTATTTTATTATAAAATATTTAAATTACTTTATAATTTAAAAATATATGTGCATTTATTATTCAAAATATTTATATTAATTAAGAATAATTCTACACTTCACTTTTTAAGAAAAGTTAATACATTAAATGTCATTTAATGTTCTTAAATTAATTAAATATTCAATTCAACATTAAGTTAATAGTGCTGTAGCATATATTTTTAATTTGCACTACATTTAATTTTAAAATATTTTAACTTTTTAATTAAATATTTATAATTTTACCTATACCTTTCCACAGTGAAAACCAGAAGTGTCTCCCTAGTGTGCAGAATGTAAAATATAGTTGTAAAGACACTACTAGTAGTAACGTTATGGTCGTATTGATGTTTTAAATGAATCTACCCCTGTTTCAGCGGGTGTGGACATGTAAGTCTAAACTTTTGAGTTAATTTACACTCATATATGGTGAATATGCAAAAGTAGTAAAGCTGTCTCCTTTCACATGTAGATTTGTGCATGTATCAGTTTACCTTTGTGAATAGCCCCTCAAATGCGTGAAGAAAAAAAGACAGTTGCACATAAATAGTATAATTTATTACTTTAGAAAGTAAGCAGGGGTGAAATGGTTTTTAGATGGGACTTTATTTTAGTTAGTTATTTAATTTATAAAGCGCCTGAATCAACCCCATCTACCCGAGCAGCAGGAAGAAGCAGCGTCCTCTTGTGCTGTACGTGGGGTCATATGCGCTGATGTTACAGTGAGGGACAAACTCACAGTGCTAAAATCAGTGCGAGCAGCATGACATAGCGCACTCCGCCCCTTGCGTGGCGCGCGGCAGAGTTTTTTCAGCACTTTGCTGAGTTCCAAGTAGCAGACCTCTGCGAACTGCCCCAAGGCCTAATCAATGCTTCAAGATTTTCTAAAAAAAATCCAAGCAGGACATTTTGTGAAATACTCCAAACATATCTCACCATTATGAGTCTTTCCCATCCTTTCTTGAATTATATAATGAGGACCCAAGGCAGTCATCAGTGGCATGTGCAATACTCTCTATCACACCTCCCTTGATCCTCCTATCAGCTTCAATGATAACATCATCACTCTTCTGAGGTGAACCCAAATGTTGCATTCTCCCTTAAAATCCAAGACCTTGAGAAGCCCTGCCCATTGTTGCTCAACACTCTGGCTTAAGGAGTTCATCTCCTTGCTTACTCCAGTGTCAGTATCAGTAGTCTGATAAATGTATCTTTACTGCAGATGCATGCCACTGATCATCTGAAACAAGTGTTAATCACCCCACTACTAGCAATGGACTCTGAAAATTACAAGGAAAACATGGACATCAATCACCTGTGCAAGCAACAAACATACTTGAGTCTCTCAAGAGGTAATAATAATAATAATGTTGCGACTTATAAAGTGCATGGCTACTTCAGACGAAGTGTCCCAGCACTGAAAGTCCAACTCTCGATGGTCCATAAGCATTTCCAATGTATTATAAAATCAGCCCAAGCTAAATAGCCAGGTTTTCAATTTCTTTTGGAAAAGAGATTCCGACAGGGCCTGCCAAAGGTAGAGAGACAGGGAGTGTCACAATTTTGGGGCCTGGTAGCTAAAAGAGAAGCCCCCAAAATGCACTTTGTTTGCTGTGGGGATGCTAGCCAGCACAGGCCCCAGAAGATACTAGATTCCTGGTAGAGAGGAAAGGTTGGATAAAAGCATGTAGATAGCGCTGACCCTTATTTGAAAAAGTCCAGTAGCAAATGCACAGCGCTTTAAAGGAAACTCTTTGTTTCAGAGACAGCCAATGGAGCTTGGAGAGTACAGCCCCCATAGAAGCACGTCTAGGATGACCTAGCAAAAGATGGGCCACCACATTCTGCACTCATGGCAATCTTTTCAGCTTGGTATTAGCCAGACCCAAGTATAGGACATTGCTGTAGGCCAGCCTGGACATGACCAGTCTGTTTTCAGACTCTGACAGGAAGCAAAAACATTTGTTAAGGCTCTTTAAGTCCCCGAAACATTTTCCTGCCAGAGCTGTCATTTGGCAGTTGAAATTGAGCTTCTCCTCAAACCAAACACCAAGGTTTTTAACCCTGGGCTTGGACATAGTTGAAGGGCCCAAAGAGTTAGGCCACCATGAACAGGTCCAAATGGAGGGGTGTTTGCCCAGGACGAGAACCTCAGTTTTCCCTGTAGTCAACTTAAGACATTTAAAGTCCATCCACTGGGTGACCTCTGCGAGGCAAGATCTCAAGACGGAGGCTGCGTTGGCAGAGTTATTTGACAGTGGGTACAATTAGGATATATCAACAAGGATCTTCTAACCGTTACACAAACAAGTCATATGTGCATATATATCTATATATCTATATATATCTATATATCTTAACAGGGATGAGGAGATGCACATTCATTTATAAAAAATCAAATGGACACTATCTGTGGATATTGACAACTTGTTTGGAACACCAGAAACACTAGGATTTGGATAATATGCCAATTGATGAACTAATGACTGAAGACGAAAATTGAATCCTTGAGAATGCGAATATGAAATGTAATTTATGAATGTACCAGTAGTTCTTCTTTTTTTCTTTAATGCACAAGGTTTTATTTATGGAAACATATAGGATAATAGATTGATTTCAAGGGGTGCGAGGCTATACTCTTAAGAATATTAATATGCACTGAGCTTATTTCAAATGGACACTAAGGGGTCGATTCCGATTCGGGCCGGAAATTTCTCCGACCGAGCCGGACCCGGAGAGATTTCCGACCGAATCGGACCCGTGCAGTCCGACCGAACGAGTCCGATGCGTCCGTATGTTATCGGACACGAGTCGGTCGGACTCCCATTGAACTCAATGGGAGCCGGTCGTACAACGCGTACGCGGGCTCCCATTGCCTCAATGGGTGCGAGGCGGACAAGGGCGCCCTCTACAGCGAGTACGCCGCGGGCGCTCGCGGCGTGACACGCACAGGTAGGGGGACCCATGGGTCCCCTGTGTGCGCCTCGCACGGGTACGCGTACAGGGGGTCCGACACGGACCCCAAAGTACGGCTCCGACAGCGAGTTCGAGTCGGACGGCGCGAGTCGGTCGGAGCGGTCGAGGTGCGCATCGTACTTACCCGGCCGGAAAACGTCTCCATTGCGCGGTGCGAATCGGGTCCGAGCGAGTCGGTCGGAGCGGTACGATCCGGGTACGAGTCGGTCGGAGCGGTCGGGTCGCCCGGACGAGTCGGTCGGCGAGTCGCATCGTACTCGCTCGGCCGGACCCGCGTACGGTTCGGTCGGGAAACAGGCTTTCGCATGGCTTTTTTCCCGACCGAATGGTATTGGGTGCGCCTCCGACCGAGATCGGAATCGGCCCCTAAGTCCATAACAGGTTTAAGGGAAAACTATTGAGCTGCCATAACTCTGGGTATATTATGAGCATTGAGTCCTACTCTGAATGTTGGGTGACAAGGTATAAAAATAGTAAACTGGCACTCAGCCTAAAGTAATGAAAGACACAGTTTGGTACAAACGTCGAAAAGTATTGGTTAAAAGCTGTGACGTAATTATAATTCTTGAAATCAACACCACACATGGAAGTTAATGGACCTTGCGATTTCATCCATAATAATGGTATGAATAGTTGAGATTGTATTATGACGGGACCCTGTGTGTTCAAATATATTGATACATGAGTGAATTAGGGCCCCAATGACCCCTTCGAATTGTTAAGAATGTTGCTATACATATTGTGCGTGCATAAAGAATGTGTTTAATAAAGTTAATTGTAAGCATGAACTACCAGTACCACAATGCCTCATAATGGGCAACTGTGGATACTGAGTATAAAAAGTGAAAATAGACAAGGGACTGTGTAAACTACTGTGACCAAGAACGAGAAGTTCGAAACGCGTAAGAGAGGAGGAGAGCTTTTGTCGAATAAAGAGCTGCAACGACCAAGGTGTGTGCCGTGTAATCCTTGTTTGTTGAAATATCTATATATCTATATATATATGTATATATGTATATATATATATATATATATAGCATAATTCCCCAACCGAATCAGATTGAGGAGCCAGCACTCGTTGTCGTGAGGGTTCTCTTGTTTATTGCATGGATTCCAGCAAACACATGGACTCAACAGGAGGGACGCGTTTCAGCAGACAAGCTGCCTTTCTCAACCTAACATGCGCCATATTGGTGCTTCTATTTAAAGCATGCACAACATTAAAACTGAAGATGCACTACTCTATGCACTGATTGGGTAAGTACAAGCATGTGGGCTAACGGTGTTTCATTCAAACCAGCATAATCACAATTATTTGGAAAGAACCACAACAGTGTAAATCCTGCATACCAAGTTGCTTTAAGGATTATTTACTATCTGTGCAACAAAGCGTTATGCCCTCCAGTTCAACTTATTGTCAAAACCTCCCAACATGCTTCATAATGTTGCATACAAAACCCGGACTGGATTTATACAAGTCCTCCAATTACTAAAAAGGCATCTTCCTAATGTCTTTCTTTTAAAATTCAAAAGCGCACATTTTACAAGTTAAAAGATCTATTTCAAGCATAATCGTCCACCTTTTCATTTCGAGCACATCCTCACCCTGGTATAACCATTCCTGCGATGGAGCTGGGCACCGCAATTGGCACTGACCAAGGAAGCGGTGGATTCGTGAGACTGTACTGTTGCTTATCGGAATTGATTGCACCAGGCACGTGGATTTGAAGTTTATAAAATCGCCACTGTAAGTCTTTCTCCTGTGAATTCGGACATCTGGTTCCCTTTTTTTTAGAGTGAATTGTTTCTGAGTAGAGAGCAGATTGTTCTCAGAGACACACGTACTTTGAAGGAGCAGACGAAATGAAAAGGTGGACGATTATGCTTGAAATAGATCTTTTAACTTGTAAAATGTGCGCTTTGAATTTTAAAAGAAAGACATTAGGAAGATGCCTTTTTGTAATTGGAGGACTTGTATAAATCCAGTCCGGGTTTTGTATGCAACATTATGAAGCATGTTGGGAGGTTTTGAAAATAAGTTGAACTGGAGGGCATAACGCTTTGTTGCACAGATAGTAAATAATCCTTAAAGCAACTTGGTATGCAGGATTTACACTGTTGTGGTTCTTTCCAAATAATTGTGATTATGCTGGTTTGAATGAAACACCGTTAGCCCACATGCTTGTACTTACCCAATCAGTGCATAGAGTAGTGCATCTTCAGTTTTAATGTTGTGCATGCTTTAAATAGAAGCACCAATATGGCGCATGTTAGGTTGAGAAAGGCAGCTTGTCTGCTGAAACGCGTCCCTCCTGTTGAGTCCATGTGTTTGCTGGAATCCATGCAATAAACAAGAGAACCCTCACGACGAGTGCTGGCTCCTCAATCTGATTCGGTTGGGGAATTATGCTGTACATTTCTAAGCGCTAGCGGTAGCGCTAAACTTCCGAGCACCACCAGTGGTCTGGCAGCACGCCAGTAATACCGCAAAATTGGATTTTGTATATATATATATATATATATATTGTAAAACACCATGCCCTCAGGCAAGGCTGCACTCGAGCAGCACCACAATCCAGCGGGTAGAAGACACATCAGCATGCCGGTGTCAGCTCTCAGTCGTTCTTCGCCTGACGCGTTTCTGAGCCGTTCGCTCGTCATCAGAGGCTCGACTGAGAGCTGACACCGGCATGCTGATGTGTCTTCTACCCGCTGGATTGTGGTGCTGCTCGAGTGCAGCCTTGCCTGAGGGAATGGTGTTTACTATATATATATATATATATATATATATATATATATATATATATATATATATATATATATATATATATATATATATATATATAATATAATATGTACATATATTCACTGAAAAAACCAAAGGTTACAGGGACGTTATAGTTAGGAATTAGCATTAAAAAACCTTAGAAATTCACTGAAAAAACCTAAGGTTATAGGGACGTTATAGTTAGGCTCCAATTTCACTCATACTAAACCAGTGAAATTCAGCAGTTATAGTTAGCTGAGCTAACTACTACTCATGCCCCTGCAATGCACTGCTTATGGCCTCACATATTACATCACTCATGACATGGTCAGTGACATCACTGATGACATGATTCAGTGACTATGAGTGATTTAAAAAAGTTTATGAGTGTATATATTAGGCCTGGGCGTCAAATTCCGCTCCGCTCGTGGAATTTGCGGAATTTAGGCAATTTTGCGTTCCGCGGAGAATGCGAAATTGCCAACAATTTTGCGATCTGCGGCGTAGCGGAATTATTTTCTTGTTCGCGCTTTAAAAATGCGTTCTAGCGCGCGCGATAGCGACTTACCGGGATTCCTGCGTTCGCCGACGAGTTTTCCTATCCGTTCGCGTGCGCCACGAGATTTCGGTAGCCGGCCGCGCGATCCCGCGAGAGTTTGCGATCGCGAACACGTCATTCGCCGCACCATCAGACACCGCAAGAGTGTGCGATCGCCAACACGTCATTCGCCGCGCCATCGTGCACTGCAAGAGAGATTGCAAACGCGAACACGTCATTCGGGCACGCCATCGGACATCCGGCGGAATGTTGGTGAAGCTCGCGATCCCGAACACGCAAAATTTTCAATCTGGAGAAGAATAATATCTCGAGCAGCATAAAACCTTCTATAAAATGATGATTTGGATGAAAAAACTCCTCAGATTGATATTTGGCTGTCCTTTTTTGTCAAATGTTTTTGGGGGAGAGGGAGGAAGTACCACAGAGTCTCCTACTTCCTGTTCCTGTCCAGCAGGCTCCTCCCAGTGCTTTGTCCATCTCCTGTTCATTTTTCATTTAGATTTGAGCTGGAAGGATCACTCTTTGTGTCTGCTGCATCATTATCATTGGATTTGAGGACTTTTGGATTTGAGATTTTACAAGTAAGTTGGTGTTGTTTGATTGGGGCATTGCAGTTGCTGCAACTACAATTTTGGTACTTTTCATCATTTTTAAAAATAAATAGTTGTGGGTAGCCAGTAGGCCCAGAGCTAGTCATGGGTGGGTGCATGATGAAACATGATGAAACAACTGTTCCTTTGCTGTGTGATGTATTTATTTATTTCAAACATCATTTAGGGCACATGGATGGCATTGGATTGAATTGCAAAATGTGTATTTTTGGGTGTATTTCAGTTTTTGGGTGTGTGTTAAATAAATGCCTTAGTTGTGTGTGGTGTGTTGCAGGCCTTGTTTAGCCCTGTGGATTTTCGTTTTTGCATTTTATTGCATTACAGGCAAAGCAGTGTGGTTTAGCATGCAGCCTTTGCCTGGCTATTATAGGCCTGTTTTCAGTACATTGTTTTCCAGGCCTCCTGCTTGTTGCTTGTGATTTGTGAGTGTCCATGTGGCTGGTAGCCATTTCTGGTGGGAGTTATAAGTGTGCTGCTTTTGCCATATAGGCCTGCATGTGTTTCCTTTGTGGCCTAGGCTTCTTGTTGTTGTGGGCTTGGCCATGAGGCTGGCGGCCATTTTGAAGCCAGGCAGTGTGCTTTTTGCCATAGGCCTGCATTGTCTGTCTTCAGTTTCTTGTTGTTGTGGGCCTGGCCATGAGGCTGGAGGCCATTTTGAAGCCAGGCAGTGTGCTTTTTGCCATAGGCTTGCATTGTCTGTCTTCAGTTTCTTGTTGTTGTGGGCCTGGCCATGTGGCTGGTGGCCATTTTGAAGCCCGGTAGTGTGCTTTTATCCATAGGCCTGCAAGCTTGTGGCCTAGTCTGCCAACAGGCCTTTCATCCAGTAGGCTCAGAGGTAGTCAGGGGTGCATGAAACAGCTGTTTCTGTGTGTTCTGTTGAATTTAAACATCATTTAGGGCATGGATTGAATTGCAAAATGTGTATTTTTGGGTGTATTTCAGTGTTTGGGTGTGTGTTAAATAAATGCCTTTGTTGTGTGTGCGGTGTGTTGTATACCTTGCAGGCCTTGTTTAGACCTGTGGATTTTCGTTTTTGCATGTTATTGCATTACAGGCAAAGCAGTGTGGTTTAGCATGCAGCCTTTGCCTGGCTATTATAGGCCTGTTTTCAGTACATTGTTTTCCAGGCCTCCTGCTTGTTGCTTGTGATTTGTGAGTGTCCATGTGGCTGGTGGCCATTTCTGGTGGGAGTTATAAGTGTGCTGCTTTTGCCATTTAGGCCTGCATGGTTTTCCTCTTGGCTTACTGCTTCCATCCATCCCCTTTGCCAGCTGCAGCTCCCTGAATGATGTGATGAGCAAATAATTTAATGCCAAACAGGGTCCACTTCCATTACATTTGTATTTTTGTTGTTGTTCCTCTTCTTTCCTATCCTTCCTGAGAGTGTACACAGTATACCATGAAAGCCCTTGTTGACAAAGTCTCACAAATGGCTACACTAAGTTATATATTTTATTTGTTTGTTTGTACTAGTAGTAATTGAACCACAACAACAAATGCAACATTTCACTGATGTTCTTCTCCTGGCTTCTTTGCTTTTAGGTGCACAAAAAGACAGAGGAGGAGGTGTCATCATCATCACCCGTTGTACTGCCAGACAGAAGTCCTGCTGCGCACCACGTCACGTCCACGTGTGACCACAGACATCTCTGCAACTTGTGCACCTGCGTCCTGCTGACATCTGAAGAAGATGGCCCCAAAGAAAGGTACCAGGTCCTCCAGTACCAAGAAAGTTGCCAGTGAGAAGAAGAAGGAACAGAAGAAGGAAGTGGCACTTGCCAAGACTGGTGTGCCGCCCGATGTGTTTTTGGGGAAAAAACTTACGCCTGCAGCAGCGGTGTCCGGCGGGGACCAAGCTGGGAGCAGCACCTCCGCATCAGCAGGCCCACCCCACCAACCTAGGCCCAAGCCCATGAGTGTGGCAGAGGTAGCCAGTCTACTAACGAGCAGTGATGTTGAAATGTCATTATCGCAAAGTAGTACCCAATCCACGCACTCGCAGGCGGAAACTCAGCAGATAAGTGGGCAACCACAGCCGCAACCACAGCCGCAACCGCAGCCACAACCACAGCCGCAACCACAGCCCCAACCACAGCCGCAGCCGGAACCACAGCCGCAACCACAGCCCCAACCACAGCCGAAACCGCAGCCGTAACCACAGCCGCAACCACAGCCGCAACCACAGCCGCAGCCGCAACCGCAGCCGCAACCGCAGCCGCAACCGCAGCCGCAACCACAGCCGCAACCGCAGCCCACAATAGTAGTTGTTCCACCTGAAGTAGGGGCAGTTCAGGAAATCGAGCTTTTTGCAGACGAAGAGGAGCAAGCCACTGTTTCAGAAGATCCATTGTCTTCCAGACCCCCAGCAAGGAAAAGGAGGGTTAGTCCATCAACTTCTTCTTCAAGCCCCGCTTCTGATGATCTAGATGCCACTTGGAAGCCACCAGCTCAGTCTGAGAGTGATGCACGCCACAAGACAAGGCTAGTGAAAAGGAAGGTTCCAGAAAGCCTTAGAGTTATGGAGGTAGATGTAGACGAGGGGGTGATGATGATGAAGAGCCAGTCATCATGAACATCACTCCCGGGCCAGAGGAGATGGAGACCAACATTATTAGACTATCCAAAATCGCTGCGAGGGATGTAGCACGGATACCACCAACACAGGTAACACCAACACGACCTACAGCTTCCATATTTGCCTTTGCAAAGGCCCGGCAGGGACCTACATCCAGCTCAACCACCACCTCAGTAGGTGGTGGTAGTGTAACTGCACAGAGTCAAATTCCAGGCACACCCTCCAGTTCATCTGGTATTGAAAGTGGCACCTCCAGCAGCGCCAGAAAGTTCTCCTCCCCAGTTTGGGACTTCTTTTCGGTTAGCAGTAAGGAGGAGAACATTGCTATATGCTCAATTTGTCGGCAGGCTGTTAGGCGGGGTAAGCTTGGTACAAACTATGGTACCGGAGGACAAACAAGTCATCTCAAAAAACACCACAGTATCAAGTGGGAGGCTCACCTACTTCACTTAGAAAAAGTAAAACTGGACCCATTGCTGTTGTTGGGGATGAAGAAGTAGGGGAAGATATGATCGCGGTGGAAGGTCAACAAGAGGGAGACATTTCTAGCCCTATCCCCAGCAGTGTAGTGGTACCGCCCACATCCTCAGCAACATCTCAGTGGCACCGTAGTAAGAGTCAGCCTGAGACACCAAGGCAACCGAGTACTGCAATGAGAAAAAGTGCGTCGTCGTTGAGCCTAACTGGGTTCAAGAAGACAGCTGCACCACAAAGGAAAATATTCCAGCCTACCATTGACAGCATGCTTAGGTCGGAGGGGCAGTACCAACGCAACCACCCAACGGCACGGTTGTACAATGCGAAGCTGGCTAAAATGTTAGCGCTGGACCTTCTCCCTTTTTCATTTGTGGAAGGGGTGGGTTTCCTTGAATTTGTGTCAGCCATCTGCCCTAAATGGAAGGTTCCCAGCCGGTCCTATTTCGCCAGAGTTGCTGTTCCAGCACTACATCACGATGTGCTGGAATTGGTTGGACAAGCTTTGCAGCAGAGTGCTGTTCACAAAATCCACCTGACAACAGACATGTGGACCAGTTGCCAAGCCACTGATTACATGTGCATCACTGCACACTGGGTCTCTTTTGTGGGGGTTAGAGAAAAGCTATCTGAAGTAGGTGCTGTTGACACAGCTGAGATTTTTAATGCTACTCGGAAACATGCAACTGTAGCCATGTTCGCCATGGAGAAATCTCATACTGCTGCAAACATTTTGGAAGAGTTTAACAGCAAGGTCTTTGAATGGCTGCGCCCAAGAGGGCTTAACATTGGTTTTGTTGCCACGGATAATGGCAGTAATGTACTTAAGGCCATGGAGGTTGGTGCCTATTTCAGGGTCCCGTGTTTGGCGCACTGCATTAACATTATAGTTCAAGACTTTCTGAAAAAAGAACCCATAGTCAGCAACTTACTGACCACCTGCCGCAGAATATGCACTCATTTCAGCCATTCTTTTAAAGCCCGGAAGCAGCTGAGGATCATTCAACGTGACTATAGAATGCCAGTCAAAGCACTCATCCAGGAGGTGGCAACACGTTGGAACTCAACGTATTACATGCTTGACCGTCTGTTTGAGCAGTACAGACCAATCAATGAATATGTCATGCGAAGGGCGGATGCTACTGTGAAAGGCATGACCCTTCAGATGGACCAATGGTGCCTAGTTAAATGCCTGACAGAGATGCTTCTTCCTTTCGAGGTCTTCACACGTGAAGTCAGCAAGGAGGACTGTACTATGGGCCAAGCTATCCCATTGTTGCACATGCTAGAGCAACAGCTGAAGGAGGTGTCTGAAGCGTACATAGGTGTGGAGGAAAAAAAGAAGCATATGAGTTGGTGGAGAGCTTATCATGTCGCTTAACTGAAAATGCAAGGGTGCAAACTAAGATTTTGTCACAAGAACATTACATTTGTGCCACAATTCTGGATCCACGGTACAAATCGGCACTGAACAGTAAGACATTACTCCCTTTTTCAGAAGTGGATGTTGCCCGGTACAAAACTTGGATAGCTGAGGCAGCCAGTAAATTGGAAAATGAACGGCTGGTAATTAAAGGCCCGCTACTCAAACCCACAACAAGTACTGCAGCAGGGCATCCGGCGTCAAGTTCAACTTCAGAGCCTGAGGGCAGTGCGTTTGGTTCACAGCTGTCACCAACACCAACACTATCGACAACAGCAAGAACCGGATCATCAGCCCCAGTAAAAACGGCACAGGATTGGTATTTACAGCAAGGACTTGCTAGGTCCAGTGCTGATGCAAAGACAAAAGAGGCCGAACAAAGTGTAGCACCCCTGAACATTGACCGGATGGTCCAGGCCTACCTGGATGACCCAACAGAGGTCTACATTGATCAAAACCCATTGCGGTATTGGTATGGCAAAAGGGGCCAATGGCCAGTGCTCAGCAGGCTGGCGATAAACTATCTGGCATGCCCTGCGCAAGTGTATCTTCTGAACGTGTTTTCAGTGCTGCTGGTTCCATTGTAACAGTGAAAAGGACCAGTCTCTCACCCAAAAACGTGGAGAGGTTAACCATGATCAAAATGAATCAGCAATTTATACCACCGAATTACACAATACATGAATCAACGCAGGAAGATGAGGACAGCGGCTCAGGTGACGGAAGTAGCGTGTTAGATGCTGATTACCTACTTCTGGTTGAACCCCCAGAGTTTGAGGACGAGCTATACTTCCCTGACAACTAGGCTTCCACTTCTTACTGTCGTCCTCCCTTATTTACTTTTATTTGTGTGTCTGTCTTTCTGGTTGGAAACTTCAAATCACAACAAATCCATCACCACCGTCTTCTAGTCTTTTATTGCCATATATGAGTTTCAGCTGTCTGCATTTCAGTCCACTCCTCCGAGTCCTGCTCCTCCATCCTCCTGAATCACCCTAAATCTATTGCCCTCAAGCCAGATGATGATTGGATGTAGCATAATAGAAGAAAAAGAAAATCTTGCCTCGTTGAGTCTCTCCAAAAGAAGTGGAACATGATGATGACTACTATAGCTATCCTCCTTTCCGAGCCGAGAGAGACTGCCCATTAACTGAAGATGAGAAGGAACAGGTAATAAATGATGACATGCATTGGACGCTGACTGAGTGATTTGTGTTGTTGTTGTTTGTAGTGCATATTGTGTACTATTATCTAATCTACACACTAAAAGTAACTCAATGCAATGTTTGTTTCCATTCTTGTTTTTTAATAACAAATTTGTACTTCTACTGCAGGCCGATCCATTGCATTTTGAATATGGAAAGGGGACTCAATCTGTACACTGCACACTGAGTTGGACAACACACCATGATGATGACCACAGTGACATAATATCTTCGCAGTCACTCAGTAGGATCCGAGATGATTGATGGAATAACTCAGGGCGTTTCATGAGTGGCATAAAAGGTAAACAAGTCAACAACAACCACTGCAGACCTACATGTCTGTGTAGTGGTGGAGTCGAGTGTGGTGGTATGACTGACAGCGGTGCATTGATTTAGTCACTTAATTTGTAAAATGCTATGTTGCTGTATATCTGCTTTGTCTGCCTCTGTCAAAAAATGTACGCTAAATGGTGGATGGGTCACGGGTGCCGTGGGCCTGCTCTGTCCTGTTGTTGTTGGAGGTTAATGCTCGAAACAGACTAGAGTAGACATGATGTATCCATGCCACCTCTGAAAGTGTTCTTGTTGCACTCCACCGTAATTTATGCATTTTTTTTCTACTTGATTTTTCAATATCCCTTTTGTTTTTCCATCTACAATTACAGGCCGGCCCTTACCCTGTGCTATACTGGGAAAAACAACTCACACTTACCTTATCAATGAATCTACATCTGCCAGGCAGGCAGTGGCGTCACCCAAGATTGATGGCCGGAGCGTCCATGGAAGGGAGGACCAAGAGGAATGCCGAGATGCAACTCCCCTTTTGACCAGGATAACATACAGTAACAGTATCAACTTTCATCATCTTTTAAATAATTTGATTCATTTTTTGTCTTTAATCATTACTACTGTGTGTTGTTGTTATTATTATGTTTGCTCTCTGCTTATAATTCAATTCATCCCTACAGCTATTTTTGAATTTTCTTTGCTATCTTTAATAGTAAGCCCGGGCTGGTACAACAGAACAGAAACTGTATGTAATTCGGGTCTCTCGGAGGGCAGACAGGCAAGGCAAATTGCATAATATACTGCTGCCCTGTACTGTCTAATTGTCTAGTAGTAGTTAGTAAGTACTACTTATCATTAACCATCAAGTTATCATCATCATGCATGCATTTCCTTTTTCTCCCTTAACAGATTTATGGATATGGTCGTCTGCCAAGATTGTGTTTTGTTGTTGTCCATGCGTACTGTTTTTCTTTGTCAAACCTTTCCTCAAGCCCCCTTCCCAACCATTCATCAAACCCTAACCCTCTTCCCCCGGGCTGTGTGACTTATTGAGGTGTGACTAAATTAAATGTACACCAATAATTTATCACACGCTTGCTGGGGCGGATCTGGCAAAAGCAACACTAATTCAATTTCAAGGCAGGGCGAGGATCTTCTTCTGCTTGCCCACCCATGAGCAGTATATTTGCGAGATAATTTTTTACCAAAGGAACCTAATCCATCAGCATTAATTGCCGGCATCAATTGGATTTGTTGTCATCCTCCTACACAGCACTAACGGTTACGCTTGCCTCGAGTGTACTGTAGGCCTAGTCGAGTGACTCGACACAGCTAGAGTTTGTAACTCTATGTACTAGGCTATCCCCGCCACCATTATGCTTTATTGTATTTTGGCATATTATTGTTTGGCAGTAAGTTCTGTACTGTACTTCGTTCTACTACTCCTCCCACAGTCTCTCTCAGGCGACTGACTGTCTCATTTTCTTTTTTTTGCAAATGCTACTGCCAGTGTCTACTACTACTACCACCACAACCATGACATGTTGGGAAAGAAAACCATCATCACCATGCAGCCATCGCCGTGCCTAAGTTAAACATCAAGCACAGGTAAGAGAAGAAGTTTGGGGGAGGCATAATTAATAATGGAAATTTTTTCATTAATTCTATTTCACACACCCCTTTGAGTCCAGTTGCAGAATGCATAGACTAGGAGGAGAGACTGACAGTACTAGTAGGACAAGTCCCTCAGTGAGGGGTACCGCATCTATCTGTTTGTGTCTTACTAAGTCAGCCAATTATTTAAATCAAACACTGGCTGTGGCCCTGCACCAGCAAGGAAACAGTGTGACGTAAAACAGTAACCCCACCCACAAAACATTAACAACATCGTATGTAAAGTATAAATATATAATTTAATCCCCTAACAAAAATAAACTATGTAAAAAATCCCACAACAACACCTGACCCACCCCTCTCCCTAACCCCAACCAATGTCCATTGTCCGGAATGAAAAAGTCCAACAAATTAAATGTCCAATTGTCCAAAAGTGAAAACCCCAATGCCCGATCCCCACCCACCAAAATAAGCAATAAAAAAGGGGCAAACAACAGGGTCTGTTCATCGGCGGGCTCGCCTCTCCAAGACACGAATACGCTCCTCTAGGCGGGCCACGCGACGCTTTAATGCGCGGCAATTGCATCCACAGGGGGGGGCAGCAGTGCTATTAAATGAAGTGCGGCGGCGGCCGGCTGCCAGACGGTGGCGCCGTAACACTGGAGGGGGGTGGCTGGGGCCCGGGGCATTGGAGGAGGCTGCTGCTGCCTCCTCCTCCTCCTCCTCCGCCAGAACCACCAGCCGCTGGTATTCCATTTGTATGGCCTCCAGCTTCCGGCGCCGGGCCTTGGCTGCCAACTCCTTCCTGTCTGCTTTCCCTTTGGAAGGAGTAGCTATATCAAGAAGAAAAAACAAGACTATTGTAAAATATACTCTTAGCAAAGCAGTAAGACAAATTAATTCTACACATAGTGGCACAGTAGCACTAGCAAGCACAGTACATAACATTTGTGGTATGTATCTATCCTCCCACTACCTCGGCCTCTAACATTTGTAGGAGTTTCAGGCATTCCACCACCCATGCATCAGATTCCTATCAGCCACCTATGCATGCATCCCACGTATCCTTCTCTGCCAGTCATAAATATTAAATCTCGCCCGTCCTTCCTCCTTCCACCCTTCTTTCCCTTTTCGTTCAACCCATCCATCAAGGTCATCTGATTTGACTTTTAGTCTTCTCCATAAAACTTTCACAGCTGAGTTGAAGTCAGATAGAAGAGGCCATTGGTTACTCAACAGTACACTCCCGCCGCTAATGCTATTGCTAATGCTAAGTAAAGGGTGTCTTCTTCAACCGTTCACAACAACTTCTTACTTAATAAGTCTCAACAGTACAGTATACAGTACACCCTTGCAGCGAGTGTAATGTCAATAAGTAAGGATTAGGAATATAACTTACCACCGCCCGCCACTGCTGCTGGCTCACCCCCTGCAGCTCCTCCTGCAACTGCTGCATCTCCTCCTGCACCCTCAGCGGCCGCGTCACCTTCGCCGCTGGCCCCGGTACTGGTGGTTGGTAGTACGCCTAGAAAAAACATTACACATTTTTTAGATGCCATATACACCTCCCCTATTTTTCACTAGCAAGATTGAAAAAAAGTTAATACATACATAATACATATACAACATACATCACTAGTACAAATCAGGTAGTAGAGTAGACACTAGTAGTGTTATATGGTCCCTAGGGTCATTCTAGTCTTTGCTAAGTTACCCCGAGCCATGCAACCATTTTAGCTTTGTGTCTTTTATTTTTGCGCAAGTTACCTCGCAGCTTGTTGTGTAAGACGCCTTTGAGCCCACATGAGCTCATACTGCTACTGTCTGAGCGCTGCGTACAAGGTCGAAAAGCAAGCCACTTTGTTATGGAGTTCTGGTGTTAGTCCATATTGTTTATCCATAAAAATGCTACACTTTTTGGCACGACTGAGAAATGCTTGCACCATACAAACGCGCACCATTTTTCTCATAACAGACGGAAGATTCCCTTCTACGAACCAGAGCTTTGCAGAGCTTATGATGTAACCAGTACTAGGTTCTTCTAAGGTGAGGGGTCCCCAGAATTCGCTCAGAGATCTTCATTTATAATTTTATATAAACTATATTCCTACCAAGGGGAGGGTGGTTCTTCCACCACTGTTCAGTTATCATGATTTCGCCTTTTGTCTTCTATGGACTTGTAGTTGTAAGTGTAACTAAGTGTAACAATGTTTAGTGTTTTAATCTTATGCATTTTGCTGTTGCTGCTGCATTATAGAACAACGTACAGAGCTTGTCAGTTGAAAATAAACCTTTTGAACTTACATACACTCGGTGGTATTTGGTGTGGACTTACACGAGTGAGTGAGCGAAAGGGTGTGCATTGCTTCCGCGACTGAGAGGTCGGGAGTGTTATGTTCTGGGTTGTCTACTCATTGGGTATCTTGGGGGGAGTTCGGAGAGCTAATGAGACACTATAACTAGTCGGTCAGGGGCTTGTGGTGGCTTCTGATTGAGGTGTGAGGAAGGTCCAACCTCCCATCACCAACGTCCTATTTTCTTGTGCAAAGTTCTGTATGTGCAGAATCCCTACAACAGTAGTAGTATGTCCTATCCTATCAAAAATAGTAAAATCTGGTTGGGCATTTTGTTGGTGGGAATTGTCGAAAAGCCTCAAGATTAAGAAGACTAGAAGTAGTAGAAGAGGACAACCCAAAGGACTGGACTCAATGGCTAGAGCTATTGGTGAATCTGAATTTTATTTAAAACCTTTTAAATAAAGAGTGGCAACTGGGCAAGCTTAGCTACAGACAGACTAATAGTAGTAGTACAGAGAGTCATAGCAGACGCAGTTAGAGGCAGGGATAACAAGAATTTAGAAACAGATAGTCTAGATCGAAGAAGAATTTGTAAAAAATAGAATTAGGAAACCGAAATAATAGTTCGGAAAAAATAAGGTGCAGGAAAAGTTAGGGAAATATAATTATTAATATTAACCACTGGAGGATTTACTGGGGCCAGCAGCAGAGCCCTCGGTAGAGGAGTGGTCCTTGCCCTGGGAGGCATGTTGTTCTTCTGGTTCCGCTGACTCAGACCCCGTCTTCTTGCCCCTAGGTGCTGATCATGTAAGATTTGATAAAGAAAGAGACAAAAATTAAAGTTTGGTGTGAAACAAATAAAATATTTTAAAATACGCTCCAAAAACATTTTTGTGAACAACAATTGCAATAAAATTGACCTATCTAATCTGATCGACTAGTAGTATTGCGAGATTCACGGACCGTCTAGTAAGCCTAAGTACCACCTGACCTAGCCCACCTATTCCAGACGGGCCAATTGTTCACTAAGTCTGCATTTCCATTTATTTTAGTCCTCAAAAATGCATAGATGGAGGACACATGCATACATTTTTGCATACACCAAATTGTTGGTTGGTTGCTGCTGATGTTCTGCTAGTGCTAAGCCTATTACCACTCACTAAACAAACTACAAAAGGTTCTACTAAGGACTAGGGTAAGCAGCACTCAGCAGCACGTGACGTGACAGAGGATGCGTCATGCACACCACTTAAAAATTACCAACTAATACTAATAAATAACTAAACCTATCAATCCACCACTATCTATTCTTAGTGCCAGGAGGACAAAGGAAGGACTAGAGTCTCTCTAGCATTACCTAACTTAAGATCTCTAAAGTAAACTCTTACATAATCAGGCCAAGCGAGCGCAAAGTTGCAAACAAGTAAGATTAGTAGCGCCGAGCACCTGTGTCATAACAATCACAGAAGATTTTTAAACGTAATTTACCTGCAATGTAAGCAGCAGCATTCTTGCTGGTTGGAAAAAAAAAATATTTGCAATATATAACACAGAGCAGAAGAACACAAAGTAGTAATATTAAATAGCTACTCACCAAGCCCCGGGATCTCCACTCCTAGCAGGTCCAGCAGGTCCTGCTCCCGGTCCAGAATATCGGATCACCGGTGCGTAAGCTGGTTATTGGTGCGCCGGACACCAGAGCAGCGAAACACTGCCCGACGCACCTTGCCCCACCGCTGCCGACGCTCCCGGAGGCCGTACCCGGACCCAGGCCTGCCGCCTGCTGCCAGGGTTAAGGGGAGGTGGCACTGCATACAAAAAACCAGTGCGGCCACCTCCGCCTCACCAAATAAGGCCCGTGCCTGCACCCCTTTTTGGCGCCGCCTTCCGCAAGGAAGGCGGTCGCGGCTCTGGCTACGGCTACGAGCCCTGTGGCCCTTTGCCATGGCTCTGGGTAGGCGGGGGCGGAAAAGAAAAGGTAGGAATTAAAAAGTAAGTAAAAGAAATGAAAAAGCAGGTAATAGAAAAAGAGTGAAAAAGTAGTGAAAAACACACAAAAAGTAGAAAAAAACTCAAACTATAGAATCAGGAAAATAGAGAGATAGATAATAAATAAAAAGATCAAAAAAAGTTTCCAGAAACAAAGGATTGAAAAGATAGAGGGAGGATTGAAAAGCAGGCCCAGAACCATAGCAATAGAGTGAAAAACAAGATGGCCGCGCCCATTGCGACCGCATGCGCAAGTTCGCGCGATATTTCCCCCCCCGAGCACGCAAAAAGCGTTGCGAACACGTAATACACGTTCCCGAACAGGAAATACTTATCTCGAACGGGCGGGAGCATGCAATACACGACCCAGAACAGGAAATAAGCATCGCGAGCAGGCGGGAGCATGCAATACGCGACCCGGAACAGGAAATAACCATCGCGAGCGGGCGGGACAAGTGAAAAACAAGATGGCCGTGCCCATTAGCGACTGCATGGGCAAGTTAGCAATATATTTCCCCGTGAGCATGCACAAACACATCGCGAACGGGCGGGACAAGCAATTCCGCGTCTTCGCGGAATTTCTGCATGCTCGCGGAGATTTTTTACAATTTCGCGGAGATTTGCGGAACGCGACTACGCAAATTCCACCCACCCCTAAATATCAAGGTGTAATGGTGTGAGTGCCTGTATGGATGATTCAGTGGGTGCATGCCTGACTGTATAAGTGAGTGATTAGGTGTCTCAGTGAATGTATGGGTGAGAGGCTGGTTGTAGGAATGTTTGTATCAGTAGTTGGTGTCTAAGTGGCTGTATGGGGGTGTGAGTGGGTTTTCGTGAGTGGCTGTATGGGTGATTGATTGGTTGTCTGTGTACCTGTATGGGTATCTGAGTGTCTATGTGGGTGGGTGAGGGGGGGTGTGACTGCCTGTATGGATGAGTGAGTGGGTGAATCAGTGGCTTTATGGGTTAGTGAGTATGTGTGTGAGGGGCTGTATGTGTGAGTGAGTGTGTGTATGGTGGTGTGGGTGAGTGAATGGATGTGTCAGTAGTATATGGGTTAGTAACTGGGTATGTGAAAGGCAGTATAGGTGAGTGATGGGGTATATATGTGTGCTTCTGTCAGTGAAAGTATAGGTGAATGAGCACGTGTTAGTATATGTATGAGTAAGTAAGTGTTTGTGTGTAACTGTATGAGTGAGTAAGTGGCTGTGTGATTGACTGTATAGGTGAGTGAGTAGGTGCATGAGTAGCTCTGTGGGTGATTCACTTATTGTGTGAGTGTGGCTGTATGGGTGTATAAGTGGATATGTCAGTGGCTGCATTAGTAAGTGAGTGGGTGTATCAGTGGCTGTAGTGAGTGAGAGAATGTGTGTGTAGATCTATGAATCAGTGAGTGGGTGTGTAAGTACTGAATGGTTTTGTGACTGATTGTGTGGGAGTGGGTATATGAAAGTTTATTTGGGGGTGTGAGTGGGTGCTTCAGTGATTCTGTGATGAAGTCATCAGTAAAGTCACTGACCATGTCATGAGTGATGTAATATGTGAAGTAATAAGCAGTGTATTGCAGGGATGCGACTTATAGTTAGCTCAGCTAACTATAACTGCTGAATTTCACTGGTTTTGTACGAGTGAAATCTGAGCCTAACTATAGCGTCCTTGTAACCTTTGTTTTTTTCAGTGAATTTCTAAGGTTTTTAAATGCTAATTCCTAACCATAACATCCCTGTAACCTTTGTTTTTTTCAGTGAATTTCTTTGGTTTTTTAAGTAGTAGTCGCATTTTCAGAGTGGTGGAAAAAGGGGTTGGGGCCTCCGACCAGCTCTCAGGGATCCCATTGTGTAGGACTTACGGGAGGTACAAGGAGGGCTTTATGGCCCTCAAGGTCCCTCAGGAGTAAAGTGAACTTCATCTCCCAATCAGTAGTGCACCAGGAAGCATGTTTGCAGAGTGGTGGAGGAAGAAGGCATGGCCTCTCAAGACCTCTTAGCAATTCCGCTATGTGGGACTTACTGGAGGTAACAGGAGGTGTTCTTGGGCCCCAAGGACCCTTAGCATCCAAGGGCACTTAATCCCACAATCACCTCTGTGCCAGGAGGCTTGTTTGCAGAGTGGTGGTAAAGGGGGCGTGGCCCCCGGTGACTTGCTGGAGGTTTTCTTCTATTCTTTTTAAAAACATTTAAGAGAGGGGGCTGCATGGTCCACCTTTCCTGGGCCATTTTCCGCCCAGGGACCCCATCCCCCACACCCTGGCCTTTTGTTTTTTAAAAATATAATTTAAAGGGGGGGGCTGAGCGGCCCCCCTCCCAGGCCATTTTTGGCCGCGGGGACCCCATTCCCCAGGGCCTGGACCTTTTTTATTTCTTTTTTAAAAAGGGAAGGGGGACCACACCGCACCCCCTCCTGGGGCGATTTTTGCCCCCAGGGACCCCATCCCCTGGCCATTTCTTTTTAATTATATATATGGACTATCAAAGAGGTCAGATATATACGTTTGCCCGACGCTTTGACAATATACGCCGACAAAGACTATCCAGCAACATGGGTTTGGAGAAAAGAAACCATGAGCGACAAACGGTTTTCAAAAATAGCTCTGAAGCAAGCTCCAACATGAGCTCGGAACCAGACAATGAATCAGAGGATGGGGCCGGGTGCTCAAATACAAATAAGGACCAACAGGAACCCCCTTCGGTTATTGAAGAGCTGTATTTTTTATGCTTAGACAGGACTTTAAACACCATACAAAAACCACAACGAAAAGGAAGAAATTACCAAGGAAACGCAAAGCCCGGAGTGGAGGGAATGGAACTACGCTCAAGTTTCAGAATGAAGGAACCATACCAGGGCAAGTGAAATTTGACCCAGCGACAATAATTAACATTACAAACCTCGAACTTATAGATGAAGAGACAAATATACTTTCACTAGGACTGTCCTACTGCACAAGAACCTACTTTAACTACAGTCAAACCCACATTGACATTTTCAAGTTTATTAGAAAATTAAAGTTAAGGAAATTCTTCTACAACAGAGCAGAACGATCAGTTGGTAGGCAACCAGATCCGGAGGAGGCCTCTAATTTAGAAGTCAGTGACCTGAACCTCCTGCATGAATTGAATCAACTTGAGGGAATGTGAGGGAATGATCTTACCAGGAACTATAGGAGAAACTGCTGGAACCTTAGGATTGGACATTTTGAGAGCATTAAAACACCATTTAAACCTAAATCTGTCTTTGTCCCTAATGTACCAAAAGACTCAATAGAGGTTTTTTTCTGTTTTAGTTATGAAAGATCTAAAGGCGTTATCTATATCATCTAGTGAGGGATTTATGAAGGGCAGTAACCATTATGACAAGAAATATAGCCTGGTTATGAACAAGATCAAGAACAGGAAGGACATAGTAGTCTGCCAATCAGATAAAGGAGGCAATGTGGTACTTTGGCCCCTTAGTATGTTTAATGAGGAAGCCAAGTCTCAGCTAAGGGACATCAGATGTTACCAAAAGGTGCCTCATAGCAATCTCCTAGAAGTGAAAAATAAGTATCATAAAGACCTGGCAAGGTGGAGCGGCTTAGGCATGATCTCTCAGGGAGAGTATTTGTACCTGAAGGTAGACAACCCAGTTACGCCCATCATGAATCTCATTCCCAAAGTACACAAGAACAAAGAGGTCCCGCCTGGTAGACCCATTATTTCGGCAATAGGTAGTCTATTCGAACTGACATCTAGATACCTTGACCATTTTCTACAAGAGTTTGTTAAAGAACTCCCGGCCTACATACAAGATACGAGGGACTTCTTGAGAAAGATTCAGAACATCTCGTGGAGGGACTCATTCCTCTTGATCACGCTTGACGTAACATCGTTATATACAAGTATAGTACATGATGATGGGTTGCGAGCAATGAAACACTACCTCAACAAACGACCCATCACATTGTATCAACACTCAGGGATACTGGCGGAGATGGGTAGGCTGTGTTTGGAGAATAACTTCTTCATGTATGGCAGTGATACATTTAAACAGATGAGAGGGACGGCCATGGGCACCTGCTTCGCCCCCAGCTATGCTAATTTGCATATGGGCTGGTGGGAGGAGCAGGTGCTCCGGGTCAAGTATGCCAGGGAATGGAAAGAGAACATTATTATATGAACAAGATTTATCGATGATCTCTTTCTAGTATGGGAAGGGACGAAGGAATCAGCTGAACAGTTTGTTCTATAACTGAAAAACAACTCATTAAATCTTAGATTTACTGATACAATATGCAAAACACAAGTTTGTTTCCTTGACCTAGAAGTATATGTAAAAGACAACACATTACACACTTGCACATACAGAAAACCCACGGCGGGTAACTCCACACTGTACGCCCGACGCTTTCATCCCCAGAAACTAAAAACTGCATCCCCTATGCTGAACACCTCAGAATGAAAAGAAATTGCAGTGAGGTGTCAATGTTGACAGAAGCCCAGAGGAATCTTATAGAAACATTCACCCAGAGAGGTTATAGTACACAAGTACTAGATCAAGCTTTAACCAAAGTGAATAGGATCAAGAGGGAGACACTACTCCACCCTAATGAGTCAATAGGAGTAGACAACAGGAGAAGTAAGGATGAAATGCGTATGATCACTGGGTACAGTGCCTACCATGCCATGGTGAGAGACTGCTTGAGTAGACACTGGTACCTAGTGAAAAGGGACCCCATACTAAACACTACAATTCCCCGTAGACCACTAATCACTTTAAAAAAAGCAAGGTCCATGAGATAGGATTTGGTGAACAGCAGTCCGGAGATTGGAAGCACTGAGGGATGGCTGAAAGCGAGTCCAGGTTTTCACAAATGTTTAAAGTGCAAGGCCTGTAAATTTGGCTCCAATGAGAGACAAGCTATATCACCTTTAATGAAAAGCCCATGGAATATCAGAAGCTTCCTGAATTGTAAAAGTGATTTTGTGGTGTACATTTTACAAAGCACATGTCCAAAAATGTATGTAGGCAGTACTATACACATGGTGCATGTAAGAATACTGCAGCACCTGAGGGCGGTCAAGAATAACGATAGAAGCTATCCTGTTGCCAGACACATCAATGAAGTCCATAAGGGAAATGTGAACGACCTCTCATACTTTGCGATTGATCAAGTAGTAAGAATGAGAAGGGGAGGTAATCGAGAGCAAATATTATGACAATTAGAGTCAAGATATATACTGCTATTCAACACCAAAATTCCGTCAGATCTTAACTCAGAAGAGGACCTATTTGTGCATTTAGGACCCAAGAGGTATCCATACTCCCGGTTTTTAATGTCAGTAAGGAACTACATGGTATGAGAAGATATGATGATGCAGAAAATAGAGTCTTTTGGGAACCATTGTTTTGTAATGTATTTATTTAGCTTTCATTTTTAATTAGAAGACCAGGAATTAAAAAGGAACATGAAGTGTAGGAGTAAATGCAACTCGTACTCAGAGGATGTTATCATATGTCTGTTCCTCTCACAAGTGTATGAGAGAACTAGGCTGGTCATTTATTAAGTGTGATCAAGTGTGCTAATTGTTAAATTGTCTTAGACTTGAATAGATGGTGGTTTGCATTTGTTAGTAGTATAGTGGAAGTTAGAGCAACCACATTTTATTTGAGGAAATTATGAAATTGTAAATAATAGCACTTGCACTTTCTCCCCTTACAACTCTACTCATAAGGAGATAATCATTGTGAGCATATGCCCGCACATTTTACATACAGGTGATGAATTTAGAGCACTTGCACTTTATAAAGGTTACAGTCTATAAGGCACTAGGCTTGAGGTATCTGGTTTTATACTGGTTGATAACCTAGTAGCCACCAATATTGCACTTGCACTTTATTAAGGATTTTGTTGCGGGGCAACTGGGTTAGGGGATGTACCTCGTGAAAGGCAGTGAGGAATTCGGCAGAGCATTGGAAATATTGCAGTATTTGCACTTCGCACTATGGCCCTTTGGTAAACCACACTATAGGGGAATTCTGAATTTGTAAGAATCACCCCGGGTCATTTTTATTAAGTTTAAGTTTTTTTTTTTTTTTTTTTATTTTAACTTTAATTTTATCAAGTTTATTTATTGATGAGATTTATGATTTTGTGGTATGATGCACATGCACTTTCAATCGCAAATTGAGGTACTGATGTAATACTTCAATTTTTATTCCCATTTTTAAGACGTTAAAGAGATTGGCAAACCCATCATGGTGTAAATATGTTAGAATGATTAATAATGGAAAATGAACATCCGTAGATTGTTTATTTAAAATGTTAATATTTATATTTTATTACAAATGGTCTTTATCAAATTCTGGGGGAGATTTATTAATTGTAAAGATTTCCTGATGCCAGAGATGGGTGTTAAGTCTGTTTTCCATGGCTGTCAAATTAGAGAAACATGTGACCAGTAGTTCCTGTATTTTAATGTGTCAAGGCAATAACGCTCGTTGTGTGAGCAAGGCAACAATGCCGAAACGCGTTACAGCTGAAAAATAAAAACGCATAAGTAACTGTCTCAGTGTCTGTTTCCTACTGGGAATCGGAAGTGGAGTCTATATATATATAAATATATATTCCACACTTGCTCCAAATGGTTGCCCTCCGCTTAAGATAAGCTTCCCACACAATTCCAGGGCAATAATGAAGCATGGCACTCTCAGGAACTGGCTTCAAAAGGGCTTTATTTAGTTGTAGCAGTTAGCCTCTCTCATACGAAGCCTACAACAGCAAAGTGCAGGGGTGCATACAAAGGGATGACCTACGCGTTTCGGCTTGCGCCTTCTACTGGGTCAAAGTGTGCTCACAAAAGTGTCCATTTAAAGGGGAAGCATGGTTCATTTCCCCCCACCACCAATTAAAAACAAGGTCAGTTTCTTGAAGGAGACACATTCAAAATTAGATTCATATATAATTTGAAAGTAAACAAGATGACTTTTTTTCCCTCTTCTTTTTCAAAGTGACATAACTTTGCACATGATATAAATTTGTAAAGTACACAATCTAATCCTTTATGTTTATATCGATTTCCTATGGTTAGCAGAAAGAGCCCTAGACTCACAGTCTGATGTTAATTGTATAATATATCTCTACACCCCTAAAGGCGCCATGGTCCTCTATGGCTGATTCTCTAGCGATACCATGCAAACTATTTAAAGTTTATTTAAATGTGTATGCTTCTTGGTTTTAGTTGTTATACTAATTAAAGTGACTTATGCTTCCAAAAAGTGCATTGTACATGTTCCCTGAGCTACTGGGAAAATATATAAGAAGTGACAAAAGGGTCTTAAAGTGCCTGTGCTCATAAAAGTACATAATGCATATGCCCTCTATTGGAGGGTAAAAATGCCTGAAGGGGAGGTCGCTGAACAGATTATATAAAATTAATAAACAGCCCTCAACCTTAATAATATATCCGTACTCCAATTATAGCAAAACGGAGGCTGTTTAGATTGAATTCGAACTGAGGTGAATTAATATTAGTTATACAGTCGGCCATAACACTAGCCCCATAATATCTACTCTCCAATATACATTAAGGTGCTATATGCTTACCACCATACATATAAAGTGCTTAGTGCTTATTCGTAAAACCTCATTTTATGTTATGCTCTATATGATGTCACCTCAGCTAACCCCCATGCGATAAACCATATCCATTTCCAACAGCACAATTTGGATCCACATTCTCATGTATATGCATTTCTAATTTATATGTACTGGAGTCAGCCCTTATCAGTATTATCTACCAATGGAAGATATTCTGCTTAAAATGCACTTCATAAATATATATATATATATTTTTTTACAAATATATAACCATAAATAACCAACTTGCTCGCCATATCAAAAATAACCAATGCATTAATTACACATGTTCAATAATCAATTACAAAGATGTAAAAAAATATGTAAAAAAGGGTGTAAAAAAAGGTGTAAAAGAGGGGGAGGTAAAAGCATTAGTTGGGCCCATTGATTAACATTTCTGTACCCATCAATTTTTCAAAATGAAACCTAAGGATTCTATTTCTGAAACAGGGAGATGCCAGAATGTTTTACAAAAAAGTATATAGTTCCGCAGCATTTAGTCCCCACGGCATCTCTGTGCCCAAGTTGACAATCCATCTTGATTCTGCACGTCTTAATATTAACTCTCTATCTCCCCTCTGATGTTAGCTGTTATGTGTTCAATGCCAGAGTACGAGAGTGTGTTTTTGTCAAAATTCCCTTCATGCCCTCTCCAGATATGTTTGGCCATTGCATACGTAAAGTCCTTATTTGATATGGCTCGCAAATGTTGGAGGATGCGCAATTTGAGTTTGTTCACAGTGCTTCCAATGTACCTTTGGCCGCATCTACACTCCAATAGGTAGACCACATGGGTAGATTCACATGTGATCCTTTCCTTAATTGCGTCTTTCAAACCTTGAATTGTTGTTATTTCTGACATGTTGCGGCCATAGTTACAGGCTTTACATTTTGTGCATTTCACAAAGCCCTTCTGTGATAACCACGTTGTTTTTTGTTGGTGTACAGATTTGCTTGAAAAATAGCTTTGTGTCAATAATCCCCCCAGTGAGGGTACTTTTCTGTAGGTGACATTAGCATGTTCTTTAATGAAAGGTTTCAATTCCTGATCTCTCTTAAGGACACTCCAATGCTTATTGATCGCCTGTTTCACCCTCTGATTTGAGCTGTTAAAATCCGTAATGAATCTCACTGGTTCCACATTCAACTCAGGTGACATTTTAGTGTTCTTGGGTAACAAAAGATCCTCTCTTTTGGCATTGGTTGCTCTTTCCCGTGTATTCTCAAGGACTGTCAAAGGATACCCTCTCCTCTGGAAACGATCAAGCATTATAGATACCTGTTTATCCCCCTCCTGGGTTGATTTCAGCCCCAGGGACCCCATCCCCGGGACTCGGCCTGTAGTGTGGGTGCCCTGGTCTCACTCAGGGTACCCACGTACATTTTTTGTGGACTGCAGGGGAGCCTGAAGCTCCCCGTGGTCCCTGCTGGCTCCCCTCCTCCTGTGGGAGCCGGCATTGGTTTGAGACCCCGGGAGCTCCTAAACATTGAGCTCCCTGGATCAGAAAGCAATTTATCTGTTTCCTTGCTCACTTGACAGCAGGCAGGGAAATAGACACATGCTCCGCTTTCTGCAAGCGAGAGCATTTTTTGTGCTCTCACTTGCTGAAAGCGGAGTGTGTGCTTTGACTTGGGGGGAGTAGCAAACTGCAATGTCCTGGGGTGGGCACACTGGGACATTGCTGAAGCCAGCCCTGTGGAGTGGTGGTCCCCAGGGCAATTTAGGGCTCCAGGAGGGGGGCCGCGTGGCCCCGCTCCTTTCTTTCCTGTAGCTCCATGGAGGTGGTAGTCCCTGGGAATGAGGGTCGGCAACGGACCTCATTAAATATTGTGTTTGTGCCCCGGGGAGGTGGCGTCCCTGGGGCTGCAGGGGAGGCCAAAGGGCCTCCCCCACATTTTGTAAATAATGTATATGCCCCGGGGAGGTTGCAGTCCCTGGGGCAGAGAGGGGCTGTGCAAGCCTCCTGCATTCCTATTCTTAAGTGCCCTGGGGAGATGGCGATCCCCAGGGCTGTGGGGGGCAGTAGGGCCCCCCTGCACTCCTATTAGGTGCCTCGGGGAGGTGGCAGCCCTTGGGCAGCGGGGAAGGCTTTAGGGCATCCCCCACATGTCTTTTTTTTAAATATCAATGTGCCCCGGGGAGGTGGCAGTCCCCAGGGCAGCAGGGGGCTGGGTGTGCCCCCTGCATTCCTATTCTTAAGTTCCTTGGTTAAGTAGTGGTCCCTGGGACAGCAGGGGTGGCTGTGTTGGGCCCCCTGCAATTCTAATATTTTCTGCCCCCGGGACATAGTGGTCCCCGAAGATTTGAAAAAAATGCACGGGAGCCCGTGTGTCTTTTATTTAATTCTGTCATGGATCCGCTGGTACACCCGTGAATTTGTGGCAAAATTAAATAAAAATTAAATTTAAAAAAAATACTTTTTTCCCTGGCAGGCTCCCTGTGGGATGCCCCATCATATCTGGGGGGGTCAGGGTATTCCTATCCTTCCCTCTTTTCATAATTTTTAACTTTTTTGTCCCAAGATGGCTGTCAGCACTTCCTGGTTGAAGTGTTGGCAGCCAATCAAATTTTAGCAGGATCCGCAAGTCCACTGCAAGGACTCGCGTCTCCAGATATCTATATTTTTAAAACTTTAATATCTCTGAAACTACTAAACAGATATACACTAAATCACGAAAGGCAGGCTTTCTGGACCAACATCTAACTTCTGCCAAATTTGGTGTAATTCCGTTCAGCAGTTCAGACTGTCGTCGTGTTAAAAAAATGAAAAATACCCATAGACATAACATGGGGAAAACACGTTTTGAGACTCCCTTTTATTGTCGGCCCCCGCTTCACAGATCATCCCGAAACTTTCACCACAGCAGCTGAACCAAAAAGGGGAAGTTTCTTCAAAATTTTGTGAAGATTCGCCAAGCGGCGCCAAAGTTATTGGCAAAGCAAAAAACACTTTTCCTTTGGAAACTTTGGGCCTAACGGTCCCCAGTAGGTAATATATATATAACCTACTGGGGGTCGCCAGTGGGTAGTTATAGTTAGGAACAAAGTTTCCATAGGAAAATAATTTTTTGTTTTGCAAAACATTTTGGAGCAGCATGACGAAACTCCACCACATTTTCACAAAACGTTTTCCCTTTTTGGTTCAGCTGCTGTGTTGAAAGTTTCAAGGTGATCTGTCAAGTGGGTGCCGAGAAAAAAGGGAGGCCCCAAAACACTTTTTCCCCATGTTATGTCTATGGGGATTTTTCATTTTTTGAACACAACTACAGCTCAAACTGCTGAATGGAATTACACCAAATTTGGCAGAAAGCTAGATGTTGGTCCAGAAAGCGTGCTTTTTGTGTTTTGGTATAAATCTGTTCAGTAGTTTTAGAGGTATCTAGCTTAAAAATATAGATATCTGGGGACACGAGTCCTTGCAGTGGACTCGCAGATCTTACTAAAAAATCGATTGGCTGCCAACACTTCAACCAGGAAGTGTTGGCAGCCATCTTGGGACTAGGCTTGAAGATGAGTCCCTCAAACAAAGTAAAAGATAAAGAAAAGGGGCAGGATATGAATACCTTGACCCCCCAGATATTGGGGGGGGGTCCCTCAGGTACCCCACTGGGGTCAAAAAGCTTTTTTTAAATGTTTTGCTGCAGACTTGCAGGTGGATCACTAAATCTGCGGAAAATCTTTTAAAAAAAGATGCACAGCCTCCCACGCATCTTTTTTTGAAGCCCCTGAGTGGGAAAATCCCAGGGGCATGAAGAAGAGGGGTTCATGGGGCCCTCCTCTTAGGCTTATGCCAAGCCCTGGGGACCACCACATCCCCAGAGCACACTGTTTTTTTAATGAAATGCAGGGAAGGCCCTGTGGCCTCCTCCGCTGCCCTGGGGATCATCACCTCCCTGGGCACATATATTATTTAAAAATAAATCTAGCTGTGTGGGTCTTACTGGAGGTAATAAGAGGGCTAGTTGGCCCACAAGGACCCTCAAGAGCCAAGGGGCCTTCATCCCCCAACTACTAGTGCGCCAGGAGGCGTGTTTGCAGCGTGGAGGAAAAATGGGTGTGGCTACCGAAAACCTCTCAACAAACCCACTGTGTAGGACTTGCTGGAGGTAACAGGAGGGGTAGCTGACCCCCAAGAACTCTCAATAGCCAAGGGGGCTTCATCTGCCTACCAGTATTGCGCCAGGAGCCACTGATATCCACTCATACACCCATACAGCTATTCACACACTGTCAGTCAACTATAGAGCTACTCACACACCTGCTCACTCACCCATGGAGACAATCACAGAGCCACTTACTCACATATACAGTTATACACACAGCCACTTACTCACTTATACAGTTACACACACACTTACTCAACAGATACTAACACATACTCACTCACCTATATAATCACTGACACAAGCACACACTCACCATACAGCCACTCTCACAATCACTCACTCACCCATACAGTCACTCATATAGTCCAACACTCACCTATACTGCCTTTGACATATGCAGTTACTCACCTATATACCACTGACATATCCACTCACTCATCGACACAGCCATACACACACTCAGTCACCCATACAGCCCCTCACACATGCACTCACTAACTCATACAGCGACTGACTCACCCACTCACTCATCCATACAGGCAGTCACACACCCCCTCACCCACCCACACAGACACTCAGACACCCATACAGGTAATGAGACAACCAATCACTCAACCATACAGCCACTCACATTCCCACTCATGTCCATACAGCCATTTAGACACCAACTGGCACACTGATACAGACATTCACACAACCAGTCACTCACCCATGCATTCACTGAGACACGTAACCACCCACTTATACAGTCAGTTACATACCCACTGAATCATTCATACAGGCACTCATACACCCACTGATTTATCAATACACCGTGGTATATATATTTAACACTCATAAACTTTTTTAAATCACTCACAGTCACTGGATGATGTCATCAGTGATGTCATTTGAGATGTCATCAGTGATGTCACTGACTATGTCATGAGTGATGTAATATGTGAGGTCATAAGCAGGGCATTGGGGGGCACTAGTTATGTGGAGGAGTACGGAGCTGTTAACCACACAGATATGTAGTTTTAATTAGGACCATGTTTCCATAGGAAAGGGGCTTTTTGACTTGCTTATATCTTTGGTGCCATTTGACTAATCTCCACCAAATTTTCCCAAAAAAATACCCTGGTGATTCTTGTTCCACTGCAATATGCCCTGGAGACAACAACCTCCCTGGGGCCTTATTTATAAAAAAGGAGCGGGGCGCACAGGGCTCCCCTCGTGAGGAGCTGTAAGTCCCGGGGCCCACCACCTCCCCGGGGCTAAAGAAACAGTAATGGGGGGCCGCGTGTACTCCCGGGCCCTGGGGACCACCATCTCCATGGGGCCAAATACTTTTAAAACAATGGGTTAGGGGCCGTGGTGCCCCCCTCCCAGACCACATATGGCCCCGGGGACCACCACCTCCCTGGGGCCGGCCCAGGATTTGTAAAGAAGGGGAGCCCACGAGGACCCTCCATCTGGAGCCATTTATGGCCCTGGGGACCGCCTCCCTCCCCAGAGCCTGCTTCTACTATGTCCTGGGGTGCCCACTCCAGGGACATAGCTGTTTACTTTTGCTAGGCGGGAACTGACAACTCCAGCCAATCAAAAGCAAGCTCTCTGGTTCCAGCGCCAGGCACTGTCAAATAGCTCCCGCTTGCTGGAAGCGGAGGTTTCATCTTTTTCCCTGCCTGCAGACATGTGGGCATGGAAAAAGTTGAAAATATTGCTCTTGCACACAGGAAACTCCATGTCCAGCAGCTCCCTGTATGCAATAGCAATGCGGGCTCTCGCAGGAGGCGGGGAGCCAAAATGGACCACGGGGGGCCTTGAGGCTCCCCCCGCAGTCCTATAGCACACTGAGTTCCCTGGGTAGGCTCTAGGGCTCCCAGGGAAACATGACCGGGCCCTTGGGGATGGGGTCGCCAGGGCCAAAATCAGCCCAGGAATGGGTGGCTACATAGTCTCCCTCTCCCATTCAGTTAAGGGCAGGTCCTGTGGGATGAGGTGCCAGGGGCCGAAACCAGCCCAGGAAGGGGGGCCATCTTGCCCCCTCCCCTATTGAAATTATGGTGACCCTCCTCCCACATTTTAGAGGGGGAAAAAAGGGAAGGCAAAACAGAGCAGTAGAGGACAAAACAGAGGGCAGAAAAGTGAGCAGGAAAGGCAGAACAGAGGGCAGAAAAACAAACAGGAGAAGGCAAAACAGAGCAGAAGATGGTAAAACAAAGAACACACTTACACACCCACTCAGAGACTCAATCACAGACCCAATGAGATACTCATACACCCACTCACAAACCCACTCAGAGACCTATGCACCCACTCACAGACCCACTCAGACACTCATGCACCTACTCAAAGACCCACTTAGACACTCACGTACCCACTCACAGACCCACACAGAGATTCATGCACTCACTCACAGACCTACTCATAAACTCAGGCACTCACTAATAGACCCACTTAGACACTGATGCACCCACTCACAGACCCACTCAGACACTCATGCACCCACACACAGAACAACTCAGACACTCACGCATACACTCACATACCCACTAAAAGACTCACAAAGCCACTGATAGACCCACTCAGACACTCTCACACCCACTCACAGACCTATTGAGACTCTCATGCACTCACTATCAAAGGTTAGTGGTTACAGTTAGGAAATAAAATTCAAAAAACCTTAGAAATTCACTTAAAAACCACAAGTTACAGGGGCCTTATAGTTAGGAAACAACATTTAAAAAACATAGAAATTGCCGAAAGACAAAGGTTACAGGGATGCTATAGTTAAGAAATAGAATTAATAACAACATAAAAAATCACTGAACAAAACCAAGGGTTACAGGGATGTTCTGGTTAGGCTCATATTTCATTTGTACAAAACCAGTGAAATTAGTAGTTATAGTTAGCTGAGCTAACTATAACTTATGCCCCCACAATGAACTGCTTATTACCTCACATACTACATCACTCATAACATGGTCAGTGACATCACTGACGACAACACTGATGACATCTGAAATGACCAATGATGACATCACTGATGGCATCATCCACAGAAGTACTTATACATCCACTAACCCATATACAACCTCTCATACACCCACTCATACACCCACACAACCACTTACATCCCATTCACAGACCCATGCAAGTACTCACATAACCACTCACTCATCCATAGAGCCACTCACTCACCCACTCACTCACTCATACAGCCCTCCAACAACCACTCACTCACTCATATAGCTACTCATACAACCAGTCACCTACCCATACAGCCACTCACATAGCTACACACTCATCCATACAAGCACTCACACACCCACTTATTCACACATACAGCCACTTATATACCCACTCACTCACCCATACAGCCTCTTAACACTGACACTCACTCCCCCATACAAGCAATCACATGTTCACTCACACATCCACACAACCAGTTACATACCCATTCACACAACCATACAAGCACTCACCCATACATTCATTCACACAGGCACGTACTCTACAATACAGCCACTCACACACCAACTCACATAACCAAACATCCACTCAAATAGCCACTTACACAGTCAGTCACTCACTCATACAGCCATTCAGACACCCACTCACTCACACATACAGTCACTTACAGACACTCATCTACCCATGGAGCCACTTCCTCTCCCAAACAGCCACTGACACTCCTACTTACTCTCCAATACAGTCACTCACACAGCCACCAAGTGACCCACACAGCTACTCACACATCCACATATTCACCCATACAGCTACTCACACACCCATTCACACACCTGTACAGCCACTCAGACACCCACTCACACACAGATATACACAGTCACACAGCCACTCACATAATCATTGTTAAAAATGGAATCACTCATTAGTAGCACAGAACGTATACTATTTTAACTTTTATAGTACCTTGTTATATATGTTTAACACTTTTAGAAAACACACTCACTGGATGATGTCATCAGTGATGTCATCAGTGATATCATTGACCATGCCATGAGTGATGTATTATGTGATGTAATATGTGCGGTCATAATCAATGCATTGTGGGTCAAACGTTATAGTTAACTCAGCTCACTATAACTGCTGAATTTCACTGGCTTTGTACAAGTGAAATCTGAGCGGGAGCCGGCATTGCTCCCACATGAAGGGATACAAAAGGGGATGATGGACGGAACGTTTGAGCCAATCAAACACTCACCCCCAGTCAACTGATCTGGGTTTAATCCATCATCATTCTTTAGCTCACTCCACCACCCCAGTTCAGACATGGCCATATGCAAATCAGTCTGACCCTGTGCCTCATGGGAACAGTCCAGCCCTAACTGCCAAGCCATGTCTTCCCCGGACCGGAAACAAGCATCCTAGGATCGGTTTCTGGCATTTCAGCCGTCATCAGCCAGGCCCGCTTGAATCCAGTGGCAAAGTGAGCAAGGGACCCACGTCTGGGCATACCCCCGCCAACTTAGGGCGACCAAAGCGATACAAAAGGGGATGATGGACGGAACGTTTGAGCCAATCAAACACTCACCCCCAGTCAACTGATCTGGGTTTAATCCATCATCATTCTTTAGCTCACTCCACCACCCCAGTTCAGACATGGCCATATGCAAATCAGTCTGACCCTGTGCCTCATGGGAACAGTCCAGCCCTAACTGCCAAGCCATGTCTTCCTCGGACCGGAAACAAGCATCCTAGGACCGGTTTCTGGCATTTCAGCCGTCATCAGCCAGGCCCGCTTGAATCCAGTGGCAAAGTGAGCAAGGGACCCACGTCTGGGCACACCCCCGCCAACTTAGGGCGACCAAAGCGATACAAAAGGGGATGATGGACGGAACGTTTGAGCCAATCAAACACTCACCCCCAGTCAACTGATCTGGGTTTAATCCATCATCATTCTTTAGCTCACTCCACCACCCCAGTTCAGACATGGCCATATGCAAATCAGTCTGACCCTGTGCCTCATGGGAACAGTCCAGCCCTAACTGCCAAGCCATGTCTTCCCCGGACCGGAAACAAGCATCCTAGGACCGGTTTCTGGCATTTCAGCCGTCATCAGCCAGGCCCGCTTGAATCCAGTGGCAAAGTGAGCAAGGGACCCACGTCTGGGCATACCCCCGCCAACTTAGGGCGACCAAAGCGATACAAAGGGGATGATGGACGGAACGTTTGAGCCAATCAAACACTCACCCCCAGTCAACTGATCTGGGTTTAATCCATCATCATTCTTTAGCTCACTCCACCACCCCAGTTCAGACATGGCCATATGCAAATCAGTCTGACCCTGTGCCTCATGGGAACAGTCCAGCCCTAACTGCCAAGCCATGTCTTCCCCGGACCGGAAACAAGCATCCTAGGACTGGTTTCTGGCATTTCAGCCGTCATCAGCCAGGCCCGCTTGAATCCAGTGGCAAAGTGAGCAAGGGACCCACGTCTGGGCATACCCCCACCAACTTAGGGCGACCAAAGCGATACAAAAGGGGATGATGGACGGAACGTTTGAGCCAATCAAACACTCACCCCCAGTCAACTGATCTGGGTTTAATCCATCATCATTCTTTAGCTCACTCCACCACCCCAGTTCAGACATGGCCATATGCAAATCAGTCTGACCCTGTGCCTCATGGGAACAGTCCAGCCCTAACTGCCAAGCCATGTCTTCCCCGGACCGGAAACAAGCATCCTAGGACCGGTTTCTGGCATTTCAGCCGTCATCAGCCAGGCCCGCTTGAATCCATCCACATATTCACCCATACAGCTACTCACACACCCATTCACACACCTGTACAGCCACTCAGACACCCACTCACACACAGATATACACAGTCACACAGCCACTCACATAATCATTGTTAAAAAATGGAATCACTCATTAGTAGCACAGAACGTATACTATTTTAACTTTTATAGTACCTTGTTATATATGTTTAACACTTTTAGAAAACACACTCACTGGATGATGTCATCAGTGATGTCATCAGTGATATCATTGACCATGCCATGAGTGATGTATTATGTGATGTAATATGTGCGGTCATAATCAATGCATTGCGGGGTCAAACGTTATAGTTAACTCAGCTCACTATAACTGCTGAATTTCACTGGCTTTGTACAAGTGAAATCTGAGCGGGAGCCGGCATTGCTCCCACATGAAGGGAGCAACAAAAAATGCTGCTCCATGTGTGTGAGAGCAATTCTTTCATCTGTTTTCCTGCCTGCTTGTCAGTGGGCAGGAAAACAGATTAAATCTCCTTTCCAAGCGAAGCAGAGTTACTGTTTGCTCTCAGTTGGCTGGAGCTGTCAAAGCTGTGTCCTGGCGGTGGGCACCCCGGGACAGAGGGAGCTGGCCCTGGGAGGGTGGCAGTCCCTAGGACCATTAATGGCTCCAGGAGTGGGAGCTGCCTGGCACCCCTCCTTTTGTTTGCACAGGGCCAGCCCTGGGAAGGTGGTAGTCCTGGGGGCTGTATATGGCCCGGAAAGGGGGCCACTTGGCCCCCTTCCCCCTTTGCATTTGGCCATATCCTGGGGAGGAGGAATGGCCTGGCCCTTTACCAATGATTAATTGCCATAGAGGCACCACCAGCACACTGACACAAATTACAGTGACCTATTATGGCACTTTATTAAAATGTGCATCTATTTTCCATTCATTATTTCCTCTATGTCTATATCACTAAACAGTGACCAGAAGTTCGACCAGTCATCCTTCAGATGGTGATTATCATCACCATGGTCACACAGGTCCCCACTACTTACATCACAGCATTGCTGTGTCTTTGATTATGGCTTTCCATGATTGATTATTTGGTGTAGCGGCTCCGCTAGCACTCTGATGTAATCACAGTGACATATATGATACTTTACTAAGATGTGCGGCCAACTTTTTCTTTTTTTTAATCATTATTTCTTTTATGTCTATAAGTAATTGTACATGATTATGCTTTGAGTATTTTAGTTTGTGTTATACAGCTGCACTCTTGCAAATATTATGCCATTAGTATGCAGAATTTGCATTTAATTGTCATTTCCAGGTGGTATTACGATACCAGGAAGGTATTCTGGGTAATATATCTTGTATGTCTATGAACAAAAACCTTTATTTCTATGTGTGTGGGATTTGCACTTCAACTTGACAAAGGCTACTGGTTAGCTGAAATGCCATGTGTTCCTTTGAACTAATAAACCGGAGAACAAGATTGGTGTGCCGCTTTGTTTCATTCCTGTGTGGGACTGATGATCTTTATGGATACTTTGATGGAGCTCAAGCCGTCATTAGCACCAACATTGTAAGGCGGAGAGCAGTTCACTTGAGTTCTTAATATATATATGTTTGACGATTCTTCACGAAACTTTGCAAAAAGAAATGGTTGTCCACCTCAGCTCCTTCCAGGAAAGTTTTGGGGTGATACATCAAGCGGAGGCCGAGAAAACAGAGGGTTCCCAAATTGCAAAATCCCCATACATTGGCCAATAGACTTTTTTATACAGTGCTACCGCAAAAACTGCTGAACAAAAGTACACCAAATTTGGCAGGAAGCTAGCTAGACCTTGGTCCAGAAAATGCGCTTTTTGTGATATGGTGTAAATCGTTTCAAAAGTTTTTGAGTAATTAAGATTAAAAAAATTTGTATATCTGGACCAGTCGGAGAGTCCCTCAAACACAATTTAAAAACAATAGAGCCTTCTGATTGGCCCAGAGAGTTTTTTTGTCCTTGGGCCATTTTCTGGCAGCCATTACAGGACTAGGGGACTTAGTCCTCTGTCCTGAAGTTTTAAAATAAAAATAATATACGGGGCTTGATAGTGATATTCTGCCCCCTCAAGGCACTGTGGGGAGACCAAGAGGGACCCCCCATTGCCGCACCCAAAAATTGCAATACTTAACCACGATCCCACGGACCTCCCACGGGATCACAGCAAAAAATAAATTAAAAATAGTGGCCCACCATTTCTTTCAAAAATATTTCAGGAGGGGCGCATGAGAGGGCCCCCTCCCAGTTTCTTTGTATGCTCTGAAGACCCCATCCAATGGGAATGATTTATTTTAAAAAAATAGGAGAGAGGCCTCGTGTCCCCATCTCCAGAATCTTTGAGGGCCCTGTGGACCCCATCCTCCTGGGACTAAATGAAGTTTAAAGGGAAGGGGCCATTCACCACCCTTGAGGCTCAGAAGGCCACGAGGGTGCCATCTCCTAAGGTTAGCTCAGTTTCTGTGTCCCGAGGAGCCCAACCCCAGACGCATTAGGGTCCTGGTGCCCAAGAAGGCTCAGAGAAGGGGGCTGGACACCACTCTCCCTTTAATTATGCAATTTGGACTCAGAGGATGGGTCTCAGAGCCTAATAAGAATCGAGGAGGGGGACGTATCACCCCCTTCCCATTTGGGTTGCTTTTGGCCCTGGGGCATGGGTTCCAAGGGGCCTAGTGTTATGTTAAAAGATTTGTACCGCGCAGGGCTGCTCCAGCAAATTGGCGTCCCAACGCTAGTTCTAAAAGAGCGCACTACCAAAAGTGACCTATCTCAAAGTACCACAGGAAGCAGCTACAAATAGAATAACCAGATCTTCGGGATTTTCCTGAAAGTCAAGTGGCTCTGGACACCCCTGATGGACAGAGGGAGGACATTCCAAAGGGCAGGGGCCTTTGCGCAGAAAGAATGGCCTCCTGCTTTGACTCTCCTAACATGAGGAGCAGAGGCCAGATTGCGATCGGCTGAATGCAGTGCCTGAGAAGGCTTGTACAGGGACACTAAGTTGGACAGGATGCAGGGCCCCTGATAAAAAAAAAGATCTTATGGGTTGTGTACAAGGTTTTAAAATGCACGCACTTCTCAACAGGGAGTCAATGCAATTTGGGATAAGATCAGAGACAGGACAGCATTTTAGGAAGTGAGAACAACATCCTGGCCGCTGTGTTTTGAGCCAACTGGAGTCTGTGAATCAAAGCCTTGTTGGTTCCCAGGTAGAGGATCTTGAAATTGTGTAGCCAGGAAAGGATAGCTGCCCGAATAATTACTTGTCGGGTGGGAGGGTAATTAAGGCTTGGGGAAGGGGCCCACAGGGCCCCCTCCACTTAATAATGTAATTTGGCCCCCCGGGGATGGGTCCCTGGGGCCTAATAAGGCTTGGTGAGGAGCCACCCAGACCGCTCCCCCTTTTTATGAAATTTTGCCCTGGGGATGTTGTCCTCCAGACCACAATAGGCTCTGGGAGGGGGACCTCCTTCCCCTTAACTATGGTAATCGGTCCTATGGGATAGGACTTGTAACCAGACGCTGCTGGCTCTACATCTGCACATTGCCACAAGGACTGTTGTGCTGCCAGGAGAAATCACCATTCATGTTAAATGCTTTGATGTGTTGACCTGCTGCCTGTTGATTGCTATGCTGAAAGAGGGACTACCACTTTGCCACTTATTTGAATGAGTGGGCCTGCTGTCTGCTACCTGCTTGTGCCCCATGTGTTCTCCAAGGGCATATTGGCTTGCCCCCTGTTCCTCCAAAGTATCAGGGCCATCAAAGACTTTGTTGTCCTGTTTTGGTGATTCTACTACTGTCATCCCGTGGGGACCAGCACACCACCACCACTCTGCTCGACCCAAAAACTGACACTCCGTGTGGTGAGGAACAATGCTCCTACTGTCAGGGCCGAAGTGCTCCGTGCACCACTAAAGAATCTGCACATTTGCCAATCTGTGGGTGGACCCAGGTTCATGGCATTGTGAAAACCTGATCAGTGTCCTTCCAAGGTCGAGTGTTGCTGAGGTAACATCGGACCCCGCCTTCAACAACAACTGCGGGAGGTCACCACACCCCCCCTCGTCAAACTCCAACTCCGCATGGAGATCGCAAGACCAGCAGCCAGCAACTACCCGCTGCCTTCACCACCCAAGGTACAGAGACTGCCCTGACCCACGTGGTCCCAATACATGCACTGCATACCCACAGGCGGCTGAACGTGCCAGTGTGCAATCACCGAGGTCCGCAGGAGGACTCTCACACTGGCAACTCTGGTACACTGAGTTTGGCCCTCTATTCTCCCCAGTGAACTTACTCCCTAGGACTGGTGGAGCACTACTCACCTGCTCCGATCATACTCAAGTCCTGGCTGGGGTTGTTGTCCGTGTAGGAAATTACCATAAACCCCCTAGTAGTTATGCAGGTATTTCTGGCCTGCAATTGCTTGAGGGCTGGTTGAGTAGTGTGTTTATCCTAAAGTTTCACAACTGCGTTATTTGAGAGATGTATCTCTGATTTTGATTGTTTTAATCTAGTTTTGATTAGGCCTTGGCATGAAATTCCACTCCGCTCGCTGAGTTTTTCCTACTCTGCGCTTCGCGTACCGTGCACGGAGTTCTGAAAATCTCCACTCCACAAAGTTTTTTCAACGTGAGCGGTCGTAGCCATCCGTGACCACCCGCGTTGAGAAATCTCGCCAGGAGGTGGTCTGGAGTAAGATTTTCCTCGCTTGCCAACTTAATGTTTTCCTTGCTCGAACTCACCAACATTAAGTTGGTGAGCGAGGAAAATCTTACTCCAGACCATCTCCTGGCGAGATTTCTCAATGCGGGCGGTCAGTGATGGCTGCTACCGCTCGCGTAGAAAAAACTTCCTTTCACGTTGAGGAAGCTGTCACTCAAGTAGAACATCTACGTGAGCAGCAGAAAGAAGCAGCGCCCTCTTGCACTGCGCATGGTGCCATTCGCACTGATTTTCAAGCATGTGACAAACATCCAGCACTAAAAATCAGCGTAAATGGCGTAACCTAACGCACTCCACCGCTTGCAGAGCTCCGCATAGCGCAATGGAGTTTTTGGGTCACTTCACGGAGTTCCGCACTCTGCAAACTCTGCCCATGCCTAGTTTTGATCAGGATAATGAGTAATATCTGACGAGAGGCATATTTTAAAAAAGCATATAATATATTTATGTATTTTTGGTCTTAATGTTATAATATAATAAGATATTTATAAAAGCCTGTGTGGAGTCTCTTTTGTAGTGTATTCATTGTGTTGCTTTGTGAGTGTGTTGCTCAAATGCTTTATACATTTGCCTCTGTAGATAAGCCTGCCTGTTCTGTGCCAAGCTACCAGAGGATGAACACAGGTTATTTTGGTGTGTACCTAACTTACCCTGACTAGAGTGGTGGTTCCTGCTTGTACAGGTTGCATACTCTGACAACCAGAAACCCCATTTCTAAAACTCCCCATAATAAAGAAATATCCCAGAAGGATAGAGACCTTGGGGCCCATTTGGGCTTAGGGAGTGGAGCCTCCCCTAGTGCCTAAGTAAATGGCCCTGGGAGATGGGGCCACGGGGCCTCTAAAGGCTTGGGGAGGGAGTCACATGCCCCCATTCTCTAAACTGGAGCTCCTTTAGGACTGGGGATGTGGGCCAAACCTGCCTCCCCAAATGTTAATGTATTTGGGCCTGCAGGATGGTTTCTCCAAAGCCTCTCAAGGTTTGGAAAGGGGGAACACTCGCCCCCCCAATGATATATTGTTTTTTTACCCAGGGATAGGTTCCCCGAAGCCAATAGTTTCTTGGGGAGGGGCACTGCACACACTCCCTCCCCTATTTAAAACATAGGACCCTTGGGTCCCCAGGGCCATTTGTGGCTTGAGGAGGGGGCTGCATGACCCAATCCTTTGGTGAGGACTGGAGGCAGGCCTTTCGGCCAACCTCACATGGTGCAAGGCCAAACGCCATGCGTAGCATGGGGTTGCTTGACTGTGAGGGTCGACCACAGGGTCTGACAGCAGACCATGTTGGTCAACCAACCCCCTGCTGTGCACGGTCAAAGACCATGCGTGGCAGGGCTTGGATTTACGTATGGTAATGAAATATTACTTTACGTTAAAAAAATATAGAAATTCACTGAAAAAAACAAGGGTTTAAGTGATGTTATAGTTAGGTGAATATTTCAGTGCCAACATAGGGCCCGATTCTGATGTGGTTTGGAAAGCTTCCTGACCGAATTGGTTTTGGGAATGGTTTCCAACCGAATCGGATCGGGAGAGTCCAACCGACCGAGTACGATGCATCCGGATGCTTCCAGATACGATTAGGTTGGACTCCCATTGACTTCAATGGGAGCCTTAGTTCCGACCGAATGCATAGGCTCCCATTGAAGAAGGGGGTGGCTGGGGAAAATCGGGCACCCTGTGGTGGGCACCCCCTGGTGCATGCCACACTGTGCGTGACTGGTAAGGGGGGGACCCAGGGTACCCCTACAGGCCAGATTGGGAAGGCTCCGGGTGCAGGGGGCCCACTACGGGCCCCCAAAGTCTGATTCCGACTGCCGATTCGAGTCAGACAGCGCGATTCGGAAAGGTTGTCCAAATCCAGCATCGTACTAGGTCATTCGGAAACGCGGCCCGTAGAGACGTACAATTCTGCTCCGTTCGGCTTAGTCATTCCAAATGCCGTCGGGTTCGGATTGGGATATTCCTATCGCCTAACTCGCATCGTACTCGGTTGGTCGGAAACCTTTCCAAATCGGTTGGAAAGACACATTCCCGTTCCGATTTGGACAGAGCAAATGCCGTTAGGAGGCCTTCCTAACCGCATTAGAATCAGGCCCATAATGTTTTGAACTAAAAAACCATAGACATTCGCCACTTATAGTTAGCAGCGCTAACTATAACTTGCGCCCTGCCATGCTCTGCTTATGACCTCACATATTACATCACTCATGACGTTCTATGACACAATTTATGACATCATATGACATTATCTATCTACTTATCTATATATATATATATATATATATATATATATATATATATATATATATATATATATATATATATATATATATTATATCTACTGGCGGTCGCCAGTAGATAGTTATAGTTAGGACCTATTTTCCTATTTTCCATAGGAAATCCGCGACATTCTATTTAAAATAACTCTTGCGTCGGTTGACGAATCTTCGCGAAATTTTCAAACTTTATGGCCCGCTCCGGTCCGCTCCTACCCTGAAAGTCTCAGGGTGATTCGTCAAGTGGGGGCCGAGAAAAAGGGGGTCCCAAAACGTGTTTTCCCCATTCATTTTCCCATAGGAAACTTTAGACACGGCTACAGCCCGAACTGCTGAACGGAATTACACCAAATTTGGCAAAGAGGTAGTTCTTGGTTCAGAAAGAACCCTTTTGTTAAATGGTGTAAATCCGTTCAGTAGTTGCAAAGAAATTAAAAAATAAGAGTCAAAAAATCAATTTCCCATAGGAAACTTTATGCAAGACTACAGCCCGAACTGCTGAACGGAATTACACCAAATTTGGCAAAGAGGTAGTTCTTGGTTCAAAAAGAACCCTTTTGTTAAATGGTGTAAATCCGTTCAGTAGTTGCTGAGAAAATCAAAAGTAAAAACACATATATATCTGGGCGGAGCCTAACCACACATGTCATCGTGAGATCTGATTGGCTGTCAACACTTCATCCTGGAATTGCTGGCAGCCATCTTGGGACCAATATAAATGATAGTACCCTATTGAAATGCATTGTAGTGAATCGAAGATTTTAAGGGTTACCAAAAGGAGAACTATAAAGGGTGATAACAGACTTTAGTTACATTAGAATTCATTTGTTGATGGTACCATACTAATTTCAGGAATTGTGGTGTGTTCTAAGGTGATTTTACCCTGTGAAAAACTTCTGCTGGGATATCATGAATCATGTTTGAGAGAAAACTATTTTCACATGCTTGTCCCATACAGTTTTGGAAGGTGCCCCAGAAGCTAAAATGAGAGCATATTTTCTGTAAATTCACATTATCTTTCTCAGTCATGTGAGAATGAAGTCTGACATTCTCAGTAAAACATGTACATCCAACAAGGGCAGAGACTGTCAGTTGATTCCTTTGTGTTCTACTGCAGCTTCCCAGAGTGTTCTAAAGAACAACTAGAGTGCTAACAGCCTTACTTATGACAAAAGTATGGCACACCTGAAGCCATCTTGATTGGAATAAACTGGTAACACTTAAAACATTTAATTTAAAAAGGAACAAAATGATGGGGTTCATCTTGTCATAGAAATTATGGTTAGTGCTCTGGAAAGAAAAATTAGGACATGTTTCAAGTGTGATCTCAAATATCTTCCTGTTATATTTCAACAGGAGCAGCCTGTCAGTTGATGCCTTTGTGTTCTACTGCAGCTTCCCAGAGTGTTCTAAAGAACAACTAGAGTGCTAACAGACTTACTTATGACAAAAGTATGGCACACCTGAAGCCATCTTGATTGGAATAAACTGGTAACACTTAAAACATTTAATTTAAAAAGGAACAAAATGAGGGGGTTCATTTTGCCATAGAAATTATGGTTAGTGCTGCAAAAGAAAATGTAGTGCATGTTTTAAGTGAGATCTCAAATCCTCTTCTATTTCATTAGAAAATTCTGACATGCAGACTGAAACAATCACTTTCAATACCAGCAGTAGACTTCCAGTTAACTCCTTGGTGAGCAGTAGCTTTACTACAGTGATCTAATGAACAACTAGAGTAATAACATTCTGAATTTATGGCAAATGTGTGACACATCTGAATGCCTTCTTGATGGAATCAAAGTAAAAACTGAAAGCATTTCCTACTGAGGAGACTGCAGTAAATGAGGAAATTAGGAAACTTCATAACAAAGAAGTCTTCCAAGATGGCCACCAGTGAAATAAGAGCCCAAATGTAGCACAAATATTACCCAGATGTAGCCCACATATAGCCCAATGACAAAAGTGTGCAAAACACTTTTTATTTTTATTTTTTTGCAGTTTTATGTAGTGCAGACTGGTCAGGTATTGGAGTGTTGCATCTTAAAACATGACCCCCTACACTACAAAAACACCACTGCACTACCCTAAACCCTAAAACACTACCCCAGCACGACCCCCTACACTACACAAGCACCACTGCACTATCCTAAACCCTAAAACACTACCCCCAGCATGACCCCCTACACTACACAAACACCACTGCACTACTCTAAACCCTAAAACACTACCCCAACACCACTGCACTAACCTAAATCCTAAAACACTACCCCCAGCACGACCCCCTACACTACCCAAACACCACTGCACTACCCTAAAACATGACCCCTACACTACACAAACACCACTGCACTACCCTAAACCCTAAAACACTACCCCCAGCACGACCCTCTACACTACACAAGCACCACTGCACTACCCTAAACCCTAAAACACTGCCCCCAGCACGACCCCCTACACTACACAAACACCACTGCACTACCTTAAACCCTAAAACACTACCCCCAGCACGACCCCCTACACTACCCAAACACCACTGCACTAACCTAAATCCTAAAACACTACCCCCAGCACGACCCCCTACACTACCCAAACACCACTGCACTACCCTAAAACATGACCCCCTACACTACACAAACACCACTGCACTACCCTAAACCCTAAAACACTACCCCCAGCACGACCCCCTACACTACACAAGCACCACTGCACTACCCTAAACCCTAAAACACTACCCCCAGCACGACCCCCTACACTGCCCGAACACCACTGCACTGCCCTAAACCCTGAAACACCAGCCCCTGCATGACCCCCTACACTGCCCGAACACCACTGCACTGCCCTAAACCCTGAAACACATACCCTAGCACGACCCCCTACACTGCCAGAACACCACTGCACAGCCCTAAACCCTGAAACACCACCCCTTCACGACCCCTACACTGCCCGAACACCACTGCACTGCCCTAAACCCTGAAACACCACCCCCAGCATGACCCCTACACTGCCCGAACACCACTGCACTGCCCTAAACCCTGAAACACTACCCCCAGCAAGACCTCCTACACTGCCCGAACACCACTGCACTGCCCTAAACCCTGAAACATCACCCCCAGCAAGACCCCCTACACTGCCCGAACACCACTGCCCTAAACCTTGAAACTCCACCCCCAGCACGACCCCCTACACTGCCCGAACACCACTGCACTGCCCTAAACCCTAAAACACCACCCCCAGCACGACCCCCTACACTGCCCGAACACCACTGCACTGCCCTAAACCCTGAAACACCACCCCCTGCACGACCCCCTACACTGCCCGAACACTACTGCACTGCCCTAAACCCTGAAACACCATCCCCAGCACGACCCCCTACACTGCACGAACACCACTGCACTGCCCTAAACCCTGAAACACTACCCCCAGCAAGACCCCCTACACTGCCCGAACACCACTGCACTGCCCTAAACCCTGAAACACCACCCCCAGCAAGACCCCCTACACTACCCGAACACCACTGCCCTAAACCCTGAAACACCACCCCCAGCAAGACCCCCTACACTGCCCGAACACCACTGCACTGCCCTAAACCCTGAAACACCATCCCCAGCACGACCCCTACACTGCCCGAACACCACTGCACTGCCCTAAACCCTGAAACACCACCCCCTGCACGACCCCCTACACTGCCCGAACACCACTGCACTGCCCTAAACCCTGAAACACCACCCCCAGCACGACCCCCTACACTGCCCGAACACCACTGCACTGCCCTAAACCCTGAAACACCACTCCCTGCACGATCCCCCACACTGCCCGAACACTACTGCACTGCCCTAAACCCTGAAACACCCCCCAGCACGACCCCCTACACTGCACGAACACCACTGCACTGCCCTAAACCCCGAAACACTACCCCCAGCAAGACCCCCTACACTGCCCGAACACCACTGCCCTAAACCCTGAAACACCACCCCCAGCAAGACCCCTACACTGCCCGTACACCACTGCACTGCCCTAAACCCTGAAACACCACCCCCAGCATGACCCCCTACACTGCCCGAACACCACTGCACTGCCCTAAACCCTGAAACACCACCCCCAGCACTTCCCCCTACACTGCCCGAACACCACTGCACTGCCCTAAACCATGAAACACCAGCCCCAGCACGACCCCCTACACTGCCCGAACACCACTGCACTGCCCTAAACCCTGAAACACCACCCCCAGCACGGCCCCTACACTGCCCGAACACCACTGCACTGTCCTAAACCCTGAAACACCAGCCCCAGCACAAACCCGTACACTGCCCGAACACCACTGCACTGCCCTAAACCCTGAAACACCAGCCCCAGCACGACCGCCTACACTGCCCGAAAACCACTGCACTGCCCTAAACCCTGAAACACCAGCCCCAGCACGACCCCCTACACTGCCCGAACACCACTGCACTACCCTAAACCCTCAAACACCAGCCCCAGCCCCAGCACGACCCCCTACACTGCCCGAACACCACTGCACTGCCCTAAACCCTGAAACACCAGCCCCAGCAAGACCCCCTAAACTGCCCGAACACCACTGCACTGCCCTAAACCCTGAAACACCACCCCCAGCAAGACCCCCTACACTGCCCGAACACCACTGCACTAAAGCCTGAAACACCACCCCCAGCAAGACCACCTACACTGGCCGAACACCACTGCACTGCCCTAAACCCTGAAACACCACCCCTGCACGACCCCCTACACTCCCCAAACACCACTGCACTGCCCTAAACCCTGAAACACCACCCCTGCACAACCCCCTACACTGCCGGAACACCACTGCACTGCCCTAAACCCTGAAACACCACTACTCAGCACGACACCCTACACTGCCCGAACACCACTGCACTGCCCTAAACTCTGAAACACCACCCCCAGCACGACCCCCTACACTGCCTGAACACCACTGCACTGCCCTAAACCCTGAAACACCACCCCTGCACGACCTCCTACACTGCCGGAACACCACTGCACTGCCCTAAACCCTGAAACACCACCCCTAGCACGACCCCCTACACTGCCCGAACACCACTGCACTGCCCTAAACCCTGAAACATCAACCCCAGCAAGACCCCCTACACTGCCTGAACACCACTACCCTAAACCCTGAAACACCACCCCTACACTGCACGAACACCACTGCACTGCCCTAAACCCTGAAACACCACCTCCAGCAAAACCCCTACACTGCCTGAACACCATTGCTCTGCCCTAAATCCTGAAACACTAGCCCCAGCATGACCCCCTACACTGCCCAAACACCACTGCACTGCCCTAAACCCTGAAACACCACTCCCAGCACGACCCCCTACACTGCCCGAACACCACTGCACTGCCCTAAACCCTGAAACACCAGCCCCAGCAAGACCCCCTACACTGCCTGAACACCACTGCACTGCCCTAGACTCTGAAACACCAGCCCCAGCCCCAGCAAGACCCCCTACACTGCCTGAACACCACTGCCCTAAACCCTGAAACACCACCCCCTACACTGCACCGAACACCACTGCACTGCCCTAAACCCTGAAACACCAGCCCCAGCATGATCCCCTACACTGCCCGAACACCACTGCACTGCCCTAAACCCTGAAACACCAGCCCCAGCACGACCACCTACACTGCCCGAACACCACTGCTCTGCCCTAAACCCTGAAACACCAGCCCCAGCACAACCCCCTACACTGCCCGAATACCACTGCACTGCCCTAAACCCTGAAACACCAGCCCCAGCACGACCCCCACACTGTCCGAACACCACTGCACTGCCCTAAACCCTGAAACACCAGCCCCAGCACGACCCCCTACACTGCCCGAACACCACTGCACTGCCCTAAACCCTGAAACACCACCCCTGCACGACCCCCTACACTGCCCGAACACCACTGCACTGCCCTAAACCCTGAAACACCACCCCTGCAGCACCCCTACACTGCCCGAACACCACTGCACTGCCCTAAACCCTGAAACACCACCCCTGCACCTCCCCCTACACTGCCCGAACACCACTGCACTGCCCTAAACCCTGAAACACCACCCCCAGCATGACCCCTTTACTGCTCGAACACCACTGCACTGCCCCAAACCCTGAAACACCACCCCCAGCACGACCCCCTACACTGCCCGAACACCACTGCCCTAAACCCTGAAACACCACCCCCTGCACGACCCCCTACACTGCCCGAACACCACTGCACTGCCCTAAACCCTGAAACACCACCCCCTACACTGCCCGAACACCACTGCACTGCCCTAAACCCTGAAACACCACCCCCAGCACGACCCCTACACTGCCCGAACACCACTGCACTGCCCTAAACCCTAAAACACCACCCCCAGCATTACCCCCTACACTGCCCAAACACCGCTGTACTGCCCTAAACCCTAGAACACTTCCCCCAGCACGACCCCCTACACTACCCGAACACCACTGCACTACCCTAAACCCTAAAATACTACCCCAGCACAACCCCCTACACTACCCGAACACGACTGCACTGCCCTAAACCCTCAAACACTCCCCCCAGCATGACCCCCTACACTACCCGAACACCACTGCACTGCCCTAAACCCTAAAACACTACCCCCCGCATGACCCCCTACACTACCCAAACACCAATGCACTACCCTAATCCCTAAAACACTACCCCGCATGACCCCCTACACTACCCTAAACCCTAAAACACTACCCCGCACGACTCCCTACACTACCCAAAGACCACTGCACTACCCTAAACCCTAAAACACGACCTCCTACACTACACAAACACCACTGCACTACCCTAAACCCTAAAGCACTACCCCCTACACTACACAAACACCACTGCACTACCCTAAACCCTAAAACACTACCCCCAGCAGTACCCCTACACTACCCAAACACCACTGCACTAACCTAAACCCTAAAACACTACCCCCAGCAGTACCCCTACACTACCCAAACACCACTGCACTACCCTAAATCACTACCCCCAGCACGACCCCTACACTACCCAAACACCACTGCATTACCCTAAACCCTAAAACAGTACCCCCAGCACGACCCCCTACACTACCCAAACACCACTGCACTACCCTAAACCCTAAAACACTCCCCCAGCACGACTCCCTACACTACCCAAACACCACTGCACTACCCTAAACCCTAAATCTACCCCCAGCATGACCCCCTACACTACACAAACACCACTGCACTACCCTAAACCCTAAAACACTACCCCCAGCACGACCCTCTTCACTACCTAAACACAACTGCACAATTTGTTACAGGCGTTGCAACGCAGGCCTGTGGTGCTTACTGGAAGTACCTAGTGGGCTAGTTGGGCCCCAGGGACCCTCAGGATTCAAGGTGACCTAATCCCCCAACTTAAAACGCACCACAGGGCGCGTTTGCCCAGTGGTGAAGGGAGGGGCGGGGCCTCAGGTGACATGTGCGCAAACACGCCCTGTGGTGCGTTTTAAGTTGGGGAATTAATTCCCTTTGAATCCTGAGGTACCCTGGGGGCCAACTAGCCCACCAGGTACCTTCAGTAAGCACAACAGAGTTGCGTTGCAGAGAGGGAAAAAGGTTCGTGGCCTCGAACGCCTCTCTGCAACTCAGCTCTGTGGTCCTAACTGTAGGTACCTGGGGGCTAGTTGGGCCCCAGGGACCCTCAGAATTCAAGGGGACTTAATCCCGCACCTTAAAACGCGCCACGGGGTGCGTTTGCACACATGTCACCTCAGGCCCCCCTCCCTTCACCACTGTGCAAACGCGCCCTGTAGCGCGTTTTAAGAGGTAGTTTTAATCCCCTGCCCTATTATGTACTAGGGACTTGCAGAGGAGGTCATGCTAATCACAGGGGTACCCCGACGCATAGTGTTCCCTAGTGTATGTAGGTGTTTTCACTGTATTCTAAGTGTCTTTTAGCATAGCACTGGCTCTGGTTAGTCAGAGTCAGTTACCACCAGTACCCGTCTGAAAAAGTTGTGGGCACAGGATGATTTTGCAACAAGGCCTCTTTCTGCTCCTCTGTTGGTTCTTTCTGCACATCTTTTGCTTCTTTCTGTGCGTTTTTTCTTCTTTCTTCACATGTCCTACCTCTGTAGGCATAGTTAGAAACTAGCATTTAAAAAAACCTTTGAAATTCACTTAAAAATCATAGGTTTCAGGCACGTTATAGTTAGAAATTAGCATTTAAAAACCTTTGAAATTCACTGAAAAACCATAGGTTTCAGACACGTTATAGTTAGAAATTAGCATTTAAAAAACCTTTGAAATTCACTGAAAAACCATAGGTTTTAGGGACAGTTATAGTTAGTTGGACATTTCACTCGTACAAAACCATAGAAATTCCCCCGTTATAGTTAGTTCAGCTAACTATAACTCGCGCCCGCAATGCACTGCTGATGACGTCACATATTACATCACTCATGACATGGTCAGTGACATCACTGATGACATCACTGATGACATCTCAAATGACATCACTGATGACATCATCCATGTGATAATTTCATGCATCTTCTCACACCCTAATATAACTTTTGATACACCCACTCTAAATTACAGACTGCCATTCTCAAAACCATAGACACTCCAACACCAAAAACTACATACCCACTCACTGATTCTTAGGTCTACACACACATCCACTCACTCACCCGTACAGTCACTCATACTTAGTCACTCAGTACAGGACTATCATATGCACTCATACACCTATATAAACACTCACACACCGCCACTCATCCATAGAGGTACTCACACACCTAGTCAGTCATGCAAAAAACTTAATCACACACCCATTTACTCACCTATACAGTTATACACACACCAGCTCACTTACTCATACAAATACTAGCACATTCTTACGCTCTTATACAATCACTGATACAAGTACACACTCATCCATACAGCCACTCTCACAATCACACACTCTCACTTATAGCCATTTATATACTCCAACACACATATATACTGCCTTTCACATATGTAGTTACTCACACATGTACCACTGAGATATACATTCAATCACTAACACACCCATACACACACTCACCCACCCATACAGTCCATCACAGATGCACTCTTGAAACCATCCACCCAGTGAATCACCCACTCACACATCTATGCACAGAGTCGCACACACCCCACCCACACAAACACTCAGGCACCCATACAGATACTCAGACAACCAATCAATGACTCATATAGACACTCATGTAGCTATTCACAAACCCATGCAGCCACTTACATAGCAACAGACAGACGGATACAGACATTCACCCAGTTTAGTCACTAACCCATGCATTCAGTAAGATACGTTTAATCACTCCTTATAGAGTTAGTCACGCACCTACTAAATCATCCATACAGACACTTATACACCCACTCATTCTTCAATACGCCTTTCCCTATATATATAAAAAATATTTAAACTTTACAGAAACACACAGTCACTGGATGATGTCATCAGTGATGTCATTTGAGATGTCATCAGTGATGTCATTTGAGATGTCATCAGTGATGTCACTGACCATGTCATGAGTGATGTAATATGTGACGTCATCAGCAGTGCATTGCGGGGGCGCGAGTTATAGTTAGCTGAACTAACTATAACGGGGGAATTTCTATGGTTTTGTACGAGTGAAATGTCCAACTAACTATAACTGTCCCTAAAACCTATGGTTTTTTCAGTGAATATATATATATATATATATCCAAACCAACCCTCCGATACCGAAAGGAAGAGGCCACACGGGGAATTGCCTCGGAAGCGCTTTAATAAACAGCATATTGGCATAATGCATTTCGGCTTACAACAGCCTTCTTCGGATGCCTCTGTTGATTCACGGTGTTGCCCCACCCGCGCTTTTGTAGAGTCCTGCACCCTCCCATGGGCGGGAGCGCATTCAGTCCAAGATCACATGACTGCCCATCAGAAGCAGTGTTGTAAACACTGCAACTCCCAGAAATCACCTTACCGGGACCGATGTTGCATGGTGAGTATGTTGGTAATTCCGTCCAAATAGAATGATGCTGGGCAGGACAAAGCGCAACGTGACCGGTTTGGAAAGTCCTGAATGATGAAAAATCAAAAAGCGCTTCCTTCGGCCCCTGTATACGTTCCAGCCTTGTAGAGATGAGAGTCTGCCAGGCTGTGAACAGGAAAACAATGTGACCTGTTCCTCGCAAAGTTACGAGCTGCATTTCACAGCAGCCCCTGCATATCTCACTCGTAGAGGCAGGCTGAGTTGAATCCAATACCTCGGGAACAGAAAAAACTGCAACAGCAGACACCAGTAATCCCTCAGCCAACTTGCGGGATGGGGCCTCTTTACACGCCTCTGGCCGGCGTGAAAACATCCAAACCAACCCTCCGATACCAAAAGGAAGAGGCCACACGGGGAATTGCCTCGGAAGCGCTTTAACAGAGTATTTTTTTAAAACAATATCGATGGTGTGCATTGTTGCAAAATCAGAAAGTGTGTGCATCACCCTAAATACTCGAGATTTATAGCAGACAACAAAAAAATTGGAATGATTGCCCAATGTAAAACAAAATTAGAGCTGATTGAAAAAGAAATATCCAGAGTCAACACTGCTCTAAAAGTACATAGGGGTGTGCGAATCAACGAGATCCTCGCAAGGAAAATGTCAAAAGTACACTTGACCCTGAAATGTGCGAATCACTGTGATCCACAATAGAGAGTTGCCTTATCAGCCTTTTAAGGTTTCACAATGGTGTGTGAATCACACGATCCACAAGGCAAGAATAGAAAACTAATTATGAATATAACATAAGGTGTGCGAATCACCGCGATCCGCTATACTCACAGCCACAACTGATGATCAGCAGGCACCCGGAAAACAGTGTCATAAGGCTGCCCTGTGTTGTGGGTATCAGAAGAAGACAAGCAAAAGGAATGCAGTGTTGCTCCACACTCTGTGTTGATAGGCATCACAGGAAGAAACCACTGAGGAAGACCTCCGACCCTCGGTCTAGGTCCACTCTCTCCCCGTTGCTCCACTGTGCCGTCTCTTGCCTCCAGACCCCGACCTCCTCCTTGGGAGGTTCGAGGCTGCTGCCCGCTCCTGAGCCTGCTGCCCGCTCCAACTGGGACCAGACTGCCTCCAACCACCGTAACCTTTCTCAGCCGTTTTTTTCTTCTTAATTTTTCCCTGTTGTGCCACTGTTATTGTGCCCATCTGTGTCTTGCCTCTAATTCCACCACTGTTTTTATTTTCTCGTGCCTGCCTGTTCCTTTTGCCTTTTGCCGCTGCTGCCCCTGCGGCCCCTCCCCCCCGGAATTCCCCCCCGGAATTTCCCCGGAATTCCCCCCCGGAATTCCCCTGCTCCCGCCTCCCAACCTCTCCTCCCTCCCACCTCCCCTACTTAATGGCGGCCGCTGTGCGTTCGCGCCACCAGCACACCAAAGGCGCGCCAAAGGCAAGCCCGTCTGTGCCCTTCCGCGACCCGACCGCGCCCAGCGCCAGGAACCCTGGACCTCCCACTACCCATCGCTGCGACACCACCACCCTCCTCGCACTCAACCCTGGAAGACTTAGAGAATGCCAGCAGGCCTCGCCGAACACGACCCACGGCCAATTCTCCTGCCTCCACTGCCGCCAGACCCTCACCGCCACCCCGGCCTCCAACATCGCCGACGCCAGCACCAGTGACACCCTAAAATGCATCCTCCTCAACGTACGCTCTGTACACAAACACGCCATGGAAATCTGGAACCTACTCGACTCTCTTTCGCCCGACATCGCCTTCTTCAACAGAGACCTGGACCAATGCATCCTCCGCCCCCGACATCAGCACTGCCATCCCAGACGGATACAAGATCCAGAGGAAAGACTGCCCCAACCACCCAGGAGGGGGCCTCACCATCGCCCACAAGAGCACCCTCCGCCTCACCACCTCCAGCGAAACCTTCCCCTCCGCCGAACACCTGCACTTCCAGATCCAGACCACCCCCAAAGCCACACTCCGAGGAACCCTTGTCTACAGACCCGCCGGCCCCCGAACACCCTTCGCCACCACCATCACCGACTTTATCGCACCCCACGTCATCGCCTCAACAAACTACATACTCATTGGAAACCTGAACTTCCACCTCGACAACCCCAGCGACCCCAACTCCACTATCCTTCGTGACAACCTCGCCAGCATTGGACTTAAACAACTCGTCAACACACCGACCCACAGAGCAGGACACACCCTCGACCCCATCTTCGCGGCAGGAAACAGCATCCATTTCAGCCACACAACGCAGCCGCCATGGACCGACCACCACTGCGTACACTTCGCCATCAACAAACCCAAGGCACCCAAACCAGCCCCACGCCCACCACGAAGGAACTGGAGCAAGGTTACCGACGAGCAACTTAACTCCACCCTCACCCGAGACGCAAACGGCGCAAACGACGCAGCCAGAGAACTCCACACCTGGATCTCCAACTGCACAGACGAGCTCGCCCCGCTATGCAACCCCGACAGACAACACCCCAGGAAAGCCGCCTGGTTCACAACCGCTCTCCAAGAAGCCAGACGCACCTGCAGATGCCTGGAGAAGAACTGGAGAAACACCAAGACAACCGAAAACCACACCACCTACAAGGACGCCATGACGGACTACCACAACCAGATCAGAGCCACCAAAAGGAACTTCATCCACAACAAAATCCTGGCCAACTCCACCAACTGCAAGGAACTTTTCAGTGTCATGCAAGAATTCACCAACCCACGCAGCGCAGTCATAGACATCACCCCATCCCAAGACCTCTGCGACAAGCTTGGAACCTATTTCCACCTCAAGATCAAAAACCTCTACGACAACTTCATCGACCATCCACCAGGCGCCACAGATGGCCCCCCGCCCCCCAGAAACACCAGCCAGCCCACCATCTCCAACTGGACACCGATCACGGCCGAAGACACCGCCTCGACCATGAAAAGCATCCACTCGGGGGCCCCCACCGACCCCTGCCCCCTCACATCTACCACAGAGCCGTGGCCGCCATCGCAGCCGAACTACAACGCACCATCAACACCACCTTCAAAACAGGCACCTTCCCAGACGACTGGAAGCGTGCAGAAGTCAGACCCCTGCTCAAGAAGCCCACAGCTGACCCCACCGACCTCAAGAACTATCGGCCCATCTCGCTCCTTCCCTTCGCAGCCAAAGTTGCAGAGAAAACAGTCAACAGGGAACTGACACGATTCATTGAAGAGAACGCCATCCTCGACCCGTCCCAATCCGGATTCTGAAGCAACCACAGCACAGAGACCGCCCTACTTGCCGCCACAGATGACATCCGCACCCTCCTGGACCAAGGCCACTCCACAGCCCTCATCCTACTCGACCTATCAGCGGCCTTCGACACCATCTCCCATCGCACGCTAGTCGTCAGACTACACGACGCAGGCATACAAGGAACAGCCCTGGACTGGATCCGATCATTCCTCACCGGAAGAAGCCAAAGGATCAGACTCCCACCCTTCCTCTCCGACCCCACAAAAATCACCTGTGGAGTCCCACAGGGTTCATCACTGAGCCCCACCCTCTTCAACATTTACATGGCCCCCCTCAAAGCCATCGTCCGACAATACGGCCTCAACATCCTACGCCGACAACACCCAGCTCATCCTCTCCCTCATCCTCTCCCTCACCAAAGACCCCACCACTGCCAAACTCAACTTCCAGAAAGGAATGCAAGACGTCGCAGTCTGGATGAACAACAGCTGCCTGAAGCTCAACGGCGAGAAGACAGAAGTCCTCGTCCTCGGTACCACCCCTTCTGCATGGGACAGCACCTGGTGGCCGACCGCCCTCGGAAGCCCACCTACCCCCTCAGACCATGTCAAGAACCTCGGCAACGTACTGGACTCATCACTCACCATGAACCGACAGGTCAATGCCGTCACCTCCAGCTGCTTCAACACCCTCCACATCCTCCGCAAGACCTTCAAGTGGATCCCCCTGAGTCAAGGAAGACAGTCACCCACACACTCATCACCAGCAGACTGAACAATGGAAATGCACTCTACGCTGACATCAACAAGTCCCTACTCCACAAACTCCAGACAGTACAGAACACCGCCGCCAGACTCGTCCTCGGCATCGCCCGACACAAACACATCAGCCAACACCTACGAAGTCTCCATTGGCTCCCCGTGGAGAAAAGAGTCACTTTCAAAATCCTCACTCACGCCTACAAATGCCTACACAACAACGGGCCCAAATACCTCAACGACAGAATCAACTTCCACGTATCCAAAAGAAACCTCCGATCTTCCAACCTCGCGCTGGCCGAGACCCCGCGCATCCACAGAGCCAGAGCAGGCAGAAGATCCTTCTCTCACATTGCAGCCAAGACCTGGAACGAGCTACCGGCAGACATCAGACGCGCCCCCTCCCTGAACACCTTCAGGAAGACCCTCAAGACCTGGCTCTTCGGCTAAACAGATCTGCGGACTCCCCTCAGCGCCTTGAGACCCTCACGGGTGAGTAGCGCGCTTACAATTCCCTGATTGATTGAATGATTGACTGATGCACACGCCCATGCGTGGTTGCTAGGAAACTAGCAGATGCGGCATGATGATACCAGCACTCTTCAGAGAGACAGCGTGCACCTCTCAAAATAGGAGGCAACTGTTCACAAGTGCCAAGCTGATCTTGGAACAGATCCACATGCAGAAGGTTTGCCTGTGTAGCCAGATCGTAGCCAATAATTTTGTAGTGATGACGCTGGAGCCTCAGGTAGGTAGCAGTTAAAATTTATTGTATGGCTACATGGTTGTGGAGTCACATCCAGTCCTGACTCCACCAGTAACAGTCTCAACTACAACAGTCTACTTTGAAACAATAACATTCTAAGAACTTACATTATGTGGTAATACTTAGCAACCTAAGAGCTATAGCAGAGAATACTCAGCCATGATTCCTCACGCAAAGGAAATACAAGAAAGCACTGAGTAACATTCTCTGCTAGTACTACTGCTATTAGAACATTCCGCCACTAGAGGGCAGAATGTCCTAACAAATAACACAAGAGCCTCACGGAGCCTGAAGGGATCCCCTGGGGCTCCGTGAGGTCTCTGTTCACAGCAACAGCAACAGCTGTGATCAACCTCATTGGAATGTTGGCGCTCCAGGCATCTACCTGCTGTTAGAAACCTGGAGCACTCCATTGTTGTCAATTGAGTTCCCAACATTCCAATGTCCTAATTGTCATTATAAAACTTTATCAATGATTGATATTCTCATTAATCCTAAAAGAATTTGAACAGCATAAAAACTTGGATGCACCATAGGGAGCACTTGCTAAAACAAAGACAGCTTAGACAATCAGAATGCATACATTCAAATATTGTATTATTATATTGTAATATATTGTATTATTACAGAAAAATTGCCACATGGTTCCTAACAGAACTATGTCAAACCTTAGAATTAATTAATAGTTAAAACATCCTCCTTTCAAACCAAAGCAGCATGTAAGTCAAATGGATAGTCTAAAAAATCAAAATTGACATTTCGGAAAGGGTCACATATAACAAGGAATTACAAATCAATGTTTGAAAAGCTCAAATCAAAATTTAACCTTTAAATCCTACCCATTAACTCTTTCGCTGCTAGGCCTTTCCACCCCCTGTGCTAAGCTTTTTTTTGGCTATTTGGGGTAGTTTGAGCTTAGGCCCTTGTAACTTTTTGAACACATAAGGTATCCACACTAAATTTGCGTCCTTTTCTTCCAACATAATGGGGATTTTAAAGGTACCCAGGGTTTGTTGATTTCCCTGGAGGGGACCCCGAAATTAGCCAAAATACAGCTAAATTTTGTTTTTGGGGGGAAAAATGGGAAAAAAGTGCTGCAAATGAAAGTGCCTGTTTTTTTTCCCTGCAAACAACAAAGGATTTGTGGTGCTGAAATCACCATCTTCCCAGCTTTCAGGAACAGACAGACTTTTGCCAGAAAACACGTTTTTTTTACACAGTTTTGGCATTTTACTGGGACATAGCCAATTTTTGCTATTTTTTGTGCTTTCAACCTCCTTCCAGTTAATGGTAGAAATGGGTATGAAAGTAATAATGGATCCTGGAAAGCTATACATTTCAGAAGAGTAGACAAAATCTGAATTCAGCAAGGGGTCTATCTATCTATCTATCTATCTATCTATCTATCTATCCATCCATCCATCTATCTATCTTTATAAATGTATATATATATATCTTTATATATAAATATATATTTATCACTCAGTGGCGGTTGCCACTGGGTAGTTATAGTTAGGTCAGCTGTTTGCGACAGGGCCCACATCCACGTCTTTGACCGCCACCACTTGGTGGTTGCAGTTAGGTCAGCTGTTCCTTAGGAAAAGCATTTTTCGTGTTGCAAATAACTTTGGCCCTGTTTGCCGAATCTCTGTGAAACTTTTCAAAAAGGTGCTCCTTTTGACTGGCTTGTGTATGGAAAGTTTCGGGGTGATCCGTCAAGAAGAGGTCGAGAAAAAAAAGGGGTCCCAAAATGTAAAGAAGTGCTACTGCAAAAACTGCTGAAATCAATGACAAAATTTGGCAGGAAGAGAATTTGAGGGCCTGAGATTGTGCTTTTTGTGATTTGGTGTAAATCAGTTCAGTAGTTTTTGAGAAATTAAGGTTAAAACATATTTGTATATTTGGATGGTTGAGTCCGCAAGAGGCTTGAGATACTCTTGTGGGAGTGCCAATCAAAAATAGAGCACTTTGATCAGCACAGGGAGCTTTATTTCCCTTGGGCTATTTCACTCTCCCAGGAGTCAGTGAGCACTCTGAGTGGCTGCCAGCAACATCAGAAAAATTTGACTGCCAGCCATCACAGGACTCAGAACTTAGTCCCCTGTCCTGAAGTCGGAAACAAATATATAAAGGGGTGGGGTAGGGATACCCTGCCCCCATAGGAGGAACCCAGAGTAACCACCTGTCCGCAAAAATAGAAACAATTGAATTTTTGGTCATACAAAAAAAAATGGGGGCCCAAGGCCGCATGGTTTAATTAAGGGGAGGAAATACATGGTCCCCTCCTCGAACAATTATAGGCCCCAGGGAGTCCACCCCGGGCCTCATTTCATAAGGGGAGGAGGGCGTGCGGTGCCCCTCCCCAAGCCATTATATGCCAGGGAACCACATCCCCGGAACTGATTTATTAAGTTAAAGGGGAGAGGGCCCCCTTCCTGAGCCATTATAGGCCCCAGGAAGCCCACCCCTAGGGCCAAAACATACTATAAGGAGAGGGGAGCCAGGCATCTCCCCTCTTCGAGCCTTTAAAAGGCCCTGGTGACCCCATTCCCTATGGCCACTACTTTAAAAAAAGGGAGGGGGCCACTCTACCCCCCTCCCTGAGCCATTAATGGCCCGGGAATCCCATTTTCTGAGGCCGGCTCACATACTGCATCCCGGGAGCCTACACCGGTATGCATAAATAGATGCCCCCATGGTCAGGAGCAATGTCAGCTCCTGCATCATGTGGGGAGCCAGCAAGGGTGCAGGGCCGGGTTGGCTGCCTGTGGGGGTTTGCTCCAGTAATGTTGATCCAGCGCGGACCCAATAATTTGAACAGGGACGAACTTCCAATTACTTCATTTACTTTGGCCCATACACAAACACCCAAAGTCCCTGTTGCGCTGGTGTCAAGTTTGCAATATTCTTATCAATTCATATTCAACTGTTCAATATTTAGACATTTCTCAATTTATACGAGAAACCTTTTCGTTCAAATTTCCATCTTCTTGGTCGATGGACCAATTAGTTGAAAAATTGAAGGCAACCGTTATTCAGATCATAGACAGACAAAATAACCACAGACTCTTCGTTGCAAACTGTTAAACTTTATCTAACTCAATGCATTAATCTTAGGATACCTCATGAGAGAGAATACATTCTAAACAAACAGAATCGATCTCAAAGAAACATATGTTGCATGGAGGGGATAGATGAAGAGACATCAGACATTTGCATTAATAAATCCTCACTTCAGAAGGATAGGTGAAGAGACAAAAGTACAAAGACATAAACTTCGAGTTATCAAAGATACCAACCCAAAGAATAAGAACGAGGAAAACCACCACCCAGGCCTAGGTAGCGGCAAAGGACCCCCAGACAGAGAGTCAGGGATCAAAGACTATAAGATCAGGACAAGGATAAAACTGGAACAGCTAGGCCTCTCTGCAACCCGACAATCAGCAGTGCACCCTCTCTCTCCTCATGCCTAATGCAGCACCACATCTGCCGCCCTCACTTCTTACTCCGCCCCTAAATCACCTATTCTTTATACCCTTACAATACATGTCCATCCCCATAAAGTTACTAAAGTCACCCATTCTAGCTACGGGATTGGTTAAAAATGAGAGGCGGATGGTCATCCTACCATTAGATCATACCCTTTTGACTATCCCATTGTTTGGGTTTCGTTCCCACATATTCAATATACATCCCTGTTCTCTCATGAGGTTTTTGTAACAATTTTAAGGACACATTTTTGTACATTCAACATTTTGTGGATTTTCACACAAAGTCACTGGAGTTGGCTGCACGTCAAGCGTCATGTCCTTCACCGTGTCACGCTCTTTCAGCTTGTTCAGCATTCCAGTCACTCAGTCACGTGGTCTGTGCGCGCTACAAGTTTCATTCATTACAGTTTGGCTAACTTAACCCAAAATGGAGACTCGTCCATTTACTAAAAGAACATAAAACAGACATTTATTAATGATGTGATAATGAAATTTCCACTGTTAACCTCCCACCTTAACTCTAATCCATGTTAGCAGTTAACCTAGCATAGCTTAAGCGGGAAAATGGCATTAATTATTATGACAACGCAACATACGTCATGCGTTTTACTGCATTAATATGCAATTTACCAAGCAAAATATCCATAACACGTTCTACACACAATATTATTACATTTTCGGTTATTTATGTATTGTTAAGATTAATTTGATTCATATTGCAAAGCAAATTTCCCACATGTGGTGTGTGATTTGCATGTTAATATACTTACTACTTAAAATTAGTACGTATTATAGGGGTACTCAATACGAGCGGGTTTCTTTTTGCGAATCCCCACTCCATCAATTCCCCCCTCTGATGGCTTTTGAAGCCATCATAAATACTCACCATACCGAGTGCCACCTTACAATTTATTTAGAGTTTAGTATCTCTCTCTTCTCTTATGGCACTCTCATTTAGTCTTTTCATCATGTCATAATATTCTTCATTTATTTCTTCAAGTTCTAATTCATTTCTTTTTCTCTTTACTCCTTTCTTTATATTCTTTTTAACTGTTATAACCTTTCTTCTTTTCATGCACTTACAACATTTATACGCTGTTATTATTACTAAAATTGTTACTGCTATTGAAAGTACGGGCATTACTATTTTTACCAAAATACTTTTTCCAAACGTTGAAACCCAGTTTCTCACCTCTGTCAACCTCCAGTTGGGTTAAATCTTTATGTAACTTTGTAATATTTCTAATATATCCTTCTATCCCTTTACTTTTATCAGGGATATAGGTACAACAATGTTGTATTTTTAACGTTCCACAGACTCCACCCTCTTTTGCCAAGATAATGTCAAGGGCAAGTCTATTTTGCAAAACCATTGATCTTATTGCCACCATTTCGGTATCTATCATCAAAAATCCACCAGCAGTATCTGTTGATAAACGATCAACCACTCTAGACAGTTTTCGAATTTTATGTGCATTTAGAACTACCCCAACTGAGGGTATCAGTGCAGTGAATAAATACCTATTATTTCAGAAAAACTTGCTCTCTTACTACGTGTTAATCCTAGCTTTATTTCATTGACACTATAATCTTTTCGGTCTATATGGTAGACCTTTGGAAAGACAATCCCAAAGTAACAACTCCCATACCAGTGGGCAGGTAACCTGTCATAGGCTTTCCTACAACATACATAATATATCCCTGGAAAAACAGGAACAGTTCCACCCTTTAATCCCCAACCTCCAGTAATTTGGAAAGTATGCTCACATTCACTAGTGCCAATAAAATAATTGTTATAGTTAGTCTTTGATCTCAATAAACATGACTTCCCTTTCTGTGACCAGTCCAGAGACATTGCAGCATAAGTTCCACCCTTTTCATAATTTCCCTCTCTAAATGCCCAAGGTGGTTCTTGTGTTTTTTGTTTAACAGCTTTCTTCTGGAAACTCTCTCTTCTATGTTCTACCATGCCCAAAAACAGTTTTTCTTCAAAATGCAATCCGCATGTTAAATTATTTTTATAAGCATATTCTAAATCTAATGGTTTAGTAATATGGAAACATTCACCCATATGACGTGCATTTTACCACTTCCTACCTTGTTTAGTTCTCTTATAATCGGTACTTTGGAAAATACTAAGTCTACATCTGTATATTGATATTCCAATTTACCTTCCATGTAAAATAGACTACTAAGAACACTGCAAGAAACAGCATATGTTAAAGAAAGATGATGGTAGGTTATGCCTTCAGAAACAGACAATGGTAATTTCATGCAGACATAGCAATCACTCACATTCATAATGTTAGTATATTCATACAACAGTTTAGTAAACACGTTTAAGGATAAATCATTAGTTAATTCATCATGTTTGAAAATACTTCCATGTAATTGTTCTTCATTAGTATTCGTAAATTGTTTAGCAACATCTTTCATTCCTTCAATAGACACATCATTAGTGTTATTTCCAGGGTTATTTACATTAAAGATTGGTATGACAAAAATGAATAAAATCCACATAAATATTAGTAGACAAACATTACATAAGCAAAATTTAACACATCTACGTTTTAGTTTAGATTTTGGTTGTCCAGACACTTCATTTCCTGCCATTTTAGATCTCTACAAAAAATATATATATAAAAATGAAAAATCTAACTATTTCTCTGTGTTAGGGCCTAAGAAAATCTAAATGAGCTTTTATCTAAAAAAAAATATATATATAAGTGTGGTGTAATCCTACACAGAATGACGTTCTTCTTCACCTCCTTTGTTTATTTTGAGCCCATTGATGACTTGATCTGACAAAGATAAAAAAAAATTCTCCACCTCAATTTGTTTCAGTTTTTGTTAAGGTGGTCTTAATTTGTTTTCTTCCTCCTTTTCAGTATCACTACTCTCGTGTTCCTCACTTAGGCCTAAAGTTTCAAACTCCTCGAGAATCACGTAAGTCCATTCAGGGGACTTGTATTTTCTACAGGGAATTCTTGTTCTTTTCGATCTTCTTCTTGTGCTTTTCACTAAATCAGCCTGTTCTGTCTGACTAGAGATTTTGTTGCTTTGCTCTGGTCTTCTTCTTAATCTTCTTCTTACTAGTTTGTATTTCAATTTCCTTACCCCACTTGGCCAACAGTCTCCCTTTCTAGGTTTCTTTGCCCGAACTATCTTATCACCTTCTGTATCCTGTTCACCGTTTCTTTTATTCTGTCTTACTTCTATCTGTTTTTCTTGGCTTTCTTGGTCTTCAGTCTCTGTAGGTTTAGTGCTTGAATCTGACTCACTAGTTATTTCTCCCTCTTCTAACTCTTTTGTGAGCTTGTCTTCTTCTGGAATGGTTTTTGAAATTTCAGCTGTTTGTTCTTCTGTCTCGATAGCTGTTTCAGCTTCTCCTGGATCAATAGCAGCCTCACCTTTTTCTGACTCAACAGCAGTCTCTTCTGTCCCAGTATCTGATGCCCATTCTACTCGACTTGTGCTTGGCTGTGTATCGTAAATATGTTCATCAGAATCTGTCACTCCAGATTCTTCAGCTTCACACACTTCAGCTACTGTTTGTAGATTTCTGTTTCTCAGTTGCTGCTCTTCAGGTCTTTCGATTGGACTTGGGACCAGACAGGTATGGTTTGCATGTATCCAATTTGGCAAACCAAAACACTTCACTGCTGTGGTCGTCACCAATATGATCTGGTAAGGGCCGCTCCAACGGGGTTCTAGACACATTTTCCTTACGTGCTTCTTCACTAGGACCCACTCTCCAGGATTCAGGTTGTGTGCTTGGTCTTGCTGTGTCGGTATGGCATCTCCTCCAACCTGGCGAGACACAGAACATACCAGGTCAGCCATTCCTCTACAATAGTCCAGCACACGATCATCAGATAGGTTCATCAATTTATTTGCAGGTATGTATGCTTGTCTCATTGCTCTTCCCATCAACACTTCGTGGGGACTTCATCCGGTCTTTTTGTCAGGTACACTTCTGAGACTCATCAATCCAAGGGGTAAAGCATCAGGCCATTTTAGTGTTGTGGATGCACACACCTTCCCTAATCTGGATTTTATTGTGCCATTAATTTGTTCCACAATACCAGATGCCTCTGGTCGGTAGGCACAATGCAATTTCTGTTCAATTTGCAAAGCAGCATAGATCATTCAAATTATTTCATTATTAAAATGTAATCCTCTATCTGATTCCAAAGTGACTGGAAAACCAAATCGTGGGATCAATTCTCTCAACAACAATTTTGCCACAGTAAGACTGTCGTTACTTCTCGTTGGGTAGGCTTCCACCCAGTGAGAAAACAAACAAACAATGACTAAGACATACTTTAGTCCATTACAAGGAGGCAGTTCGATAAAATCAATTTGCAGTCTAGTGAAAGGTCCTCCTGCTCTCCCGATTACACCCCAACTTACAACTGTCTTTCTTCCTGGGTTTTGCTTCTGGCAGATAACACACCTTTGGTACAGACTTTCAGCAATTAGCCTAAACTTAGAATTGTACCAGGACTGCTTGAACATTCCTACCATGGCATCTCGTCCAATGTGTGCATGTCCATGGTACATCCTGGCCATGTGAGAAAGCAAAGAATCTGGTAGTACTGGTCTTTCATCATAACAAACCCATATTTCTTCATCGTTTTTACTACAACCTGTTCTTTTCCATTCTTCCTTTTCTTTGTCACTGACTTCTTCCTGCATTTGTCTCACCTCATCCCAAGTCTCAAATGTGGTGGTGAACATAAGGTGTAATTCGGTATTTCCTTTTTCTATTGATCTGTTTATTGCCAGGGTATTTTTAGTACAGTAACGGACTAATTGGTCCGCATATCTGTTACCCTTCGTTACATTATCATCTCCTGATTGATGTGCAGCACATTTTACAACTGCAATTCTTTTTGGCAACTGCAAAGCTTTCAATAATTCCTTCACAGTTTTCCCATTTCGAATTGGAGAACCAGAGAAAGTCATAAATCCTCTTTGCATCCATAACTGACCAAAGTCATGTACGACTCCAAAACCGTATTGACTGTCAGTGAAAATTGTTATTTTTAGACCTTTTGCCAATTTACAAGCTCTAGTGAGAGCAACCAGCTCTGCGACTTGGGCAGAATTTATGCCTTTCAGACAAGATGCTTCCAGGGCGCCAGTCAAGGTACAGACAGCATAACCAGCGCACAATTCACCCCTTTCGTTCCTCATACAGGACCCATCCACAAAAAATTCACAATCAGATTCTTCCAACGGTTCATCTGCAATATCTGGGCGGGGTTTAGTGCAAAGTTCAGTCACTTCTAAACAATCATGTTCTGCTTCTTCTTTCACCTCTTCACATCTTGAACTTGGTAACAATGTGGCAGGGTTCACAGTAGTGCATCTTACCACTGTCACATTTTCAGCACCTAGGATCACTCTCTCATATTTAGTCAGCCGACTATTTGTCATATGTTGAGTTCGAGTACCAGTTAAAAGTATCTCAACAGAGTGAGGTACATAGACTTTCACTGGGTAACCCATCACAATTGATTCACTCCGTTCCACACTTACACAAGTGGCAGCTACTGCTTTTAAGCAGCCTGGCAATGCAGCGGCCACAGAGTTCAGAGTAGCGGAAAAGTATGCTACTGGACGTCTTGCCATTCAATATTTCTGAGTTAAAACTGCAAGCGCACAACCATCTCTTTCACAACAGTACAACGCAAATTCTTTCGAATAATCTGGCATTCCTAAAGCTGGTGCTTGACAAAGACTGTTTCGCAATTGATTGAAAGATTCCATACTTTCTTCATCCAGTACAATCGGATCCTTCACATCTTTTCGTGTTAACCTCTGTAGAGGTTTTGCAATCAACGAAAAACCACATATCCACTGTCGGCAATATCCAACCATTCCCAAAAACATCCTCACTTCCTTCTGATTTCGAGGTGGATACATTTTCTTGATTATGCTGATTCTTTCTGGGGTCACTTTTCTTAGTCCCTTTTCAATCTTATGACCTAAGTACTGAACTTCTTGTCTACAGTACTGTAACTTTGATGGTGAAACCTTGTGTCCTCCTTCAGCTAAATGGTTTAATAAAGCAATGGAGTCTGTTACACATGCCTCTCGTGTTTTTGATGCCAACAGTAGGTCAGCAATGTATTGGACCAGGACAGAATTTCCAGGCAGTTTTAAAGTTTCCAAACATTTTTTAAGATCTGATTAAAGATTGATGGACTCTCAGTATACCCTTGAGGAACTCGGCACCATGCCAAAACACGATTTCCGAACCAGAAGGCAAATAAGTATTGGCTTTCCAGATGCAAGGGGATGGAAAAGAATGCCTGACACAAATCAATAACTTTATACCATTCGGCATCACATGGGATCTGGTACAGAATTACAGCAGGGTTTGGTACTACCGGACAACATGGCACAACAAGTTTATTCACCTTTCTCAAATCCTGAACTATTCTATATTTTCCGTTGGGCTTTTTGATACCAATAATGGGAGAATTACAAGGACTGCTCATTATTTCTTTTAAAATTCCTTGTTCAATCATCTGATCAATCACAGGCGTGACTCCAGCAATTACTTCTGGACTCATTTTGTACTGAGGGGTATTGGGATACACTGCTCCATCCTTCACTATTACCTGAATGGGGTTCACGTTTTTCATTAATCCAAACTCTTTTCCTGTGAAATCCCACACATCCGATCCCACTGTACCCTTTAATTCTTCTGGCAAATCTTCTTCTGTCAGTAGGGAATATAATTCACTTACTTCTGACTCTCGTTGGGCCATCAATATTTTATATTCAACATCCTCATCCGGTGTCATTATTGCAACACCATCCGGTGTGCAATAAATAGTGCAATTCATTTTGCACAACAAATCTCTGCCCAAGAGATTTACTGGACTGGTATCACACCCTACAAACCGATGCATGTCTTTAAAATTTCCAATGTGAACTTCTATTGGGGCTGTGACAGGAGTTCTAATATGTTTGTTTGCAATGCCTACAACTTGGATAGTTTCTCCCGAGAGGGGTAGGTTTGGGATTTCTGCTGCTCTCACAGTGGAACGGGTAGCACCAGTGTCCAACAAAAAGGTGATGTCTTTTCCTTCTACCTTTCCATCAATAAATGGACCTGACTGATCTACCGCTAAAGATACGCCAAGTACGCACTCTTCCTCCCCCCTCAGGCACCATCACTGTGTCGTATCCAACTCACTTTCACTACAACGCACCAAATACTGCGAAACTAAAGGATTCTTACCAAACTGCTCTACTCCTCGAAATCCCGAACTTGCACTGTACATCTGCATGTGAGCATTCACATTGGGAGGAATGGGTGGTTGTGGCACCTGTAACTGTTATGGAACTACCTGTTGCTGCTGCTTCCCAATCACTTCATTCTGCATCTGTGGATTCAAATTTTGACTTACTCCGTTACCCTTTTGTGCAGATCTACACTCGTTCTTCCAATGTCCCAGCTTCCCGCAAGCATGACAAGGATATTTCTTCTTAGCCTCTTCCTTACTCATTTTAAACTTCCCTCGATTTTCACTCATTGCCTGTCCTTCTTGACTCTGTTTTTGTGGAAAATTATTAGTTTCCTGTTGCTGTTCTGCCAATTTCACTTGTGCCCACATCATTTTCTCTTTTAACTTTTTAAGACGAGATTCAATATCGTCGCTACAATACTTGGCATATCTTAGAATCTCGTCGATCGACTTACTCTGCCAGCACAGCATTTGCTGCTGTATCATTGCACTAATTTCAGGTCTTAATCCATATACAAACCGATACACAAAATGTCCCATATCCTTAGCTCCAATATCTCAAACCCACTATACTGCTTAAACACCTGCAACAACTTTTCATAATAGGCGTGAACTGACTCTTTAGGCTCTTGGGTCGTTCTGTCAATTTTAACCCAATCTGTTTCCTTTGGAGATATTTTTCCCTTTAAAAAGGTAATGACTTGATGGTACTTTTTCATCACCTCCTCAGATGGGGCACCTGTTTTAGCATCCCTAGGATATTCATCCTTTGGCCAATCAACAGTAATCTTACATTCTGTCCACAAATCAGCCGGAACCACTATCTCAAAAAGACCATCTAAATCTTTCAACAACACCTTTGAAACTTTTACAAATCGGTCCACTTGCTTATACCATTCAACTGGTTTTTCTCGCAATCTGGGAAAATCATTTGTAAATGACAATATATCCTGTACAGGGTACATGAACATATCCTCCACCTGGAACTTCTCTCATGGGACAAACTCTTTCTACCTGCTCGGTTTCCTTTAATGGAAACATGGAGGTTCCTTTTCCACTTATTTCTTCCTTCTTTTTCACCCATTTACTCCTCCATTTTTCTATCGTTCCCCATTTCTTCAAGATATTCATTAATTCTTTTATCTGCAATCTCATCCCTGACGTATTCAAACTCTCTAAATCTTTGTCAGTGAAAGCCATGCGGTACGTCTTCTGTAATACCTTTGATTTTTCGATATCTACACCAAATTCATTAGCCACTTCTGACAATTTCTCATGGAAGTTCTTTGCTCTCCAAGTAATACTTTTACACAAAAACAACAACTCTTCATCAGTATAAGTTCCCAGTCTATCTGGACTTATTGTCCCAATAATCATTTCTTCTAAATCTACTTTCAGTTGACTCACATTCACAGTTTTTAGACTGTGTATCTGCCTTAGTTAATTCTTTTATCCAACTGCTAAACTCTTCTGGGGAGGGATTCGTCGAACTCTCAGCTATTGGAGAGATAATTTGACCTATTTTCCTCGGCTCTAAATGAGTACTTCTTTTTGGGGTCTCAGTCATAAAATCTCCAATTGGTAGATCCAACAGTGTGTTATTTTGACCATTTTGACTCTCATTTATTCGTTATATTAATTATGTTACTCCTTACACTATTTCTTGGGACAGCTAAAGTTGGCATTTTCTGTAAATTTGAATTTTCCCCAAATAGCGGGACCACAGGACCAATGGTCACGGGTACTGTCAAGGCTTCTGCATTCAAGTTCAATTGATTGAGGTTCTGTACTTGTTCCATTCTAGCCTTGTTTAACAGACTTACTTCATTCTCTCTTATTAGCTTAGCTAATTCAGTGACTTGAGGAGTTAATGGAGTTACATTTACTATTTGTGGGGCACTTGGGGTTACCCCCCCTGAATTTTCTTCATACGGTGGTGGTCTTTTTATCATCAATTCTTCTAATAATTCATCATCAATTTCATCCAAACCCCCTCCGGTTGTTTCCAAATTTTTCAATTTTTCCTTGCATTTAGCTCCTGTTTGACTCTCTACCGTCAAAATTGGGTACAACCCTGCGGTTACTACAGATTTTCTCCATCTTTTCATTTGATCCTCTCGCCCTTCAAATGGGTAACCTGCAAAAAATCTATTTTTTCTACTACCCCGATCTTTCTCTCTCTCAAATGCTTCTACTTCCCTCTCTTCCAATGCTTCGTACTGTGTAAGTCTAGGATTGGGTTCCAAAGAGTTCATCTTGTCTCTCAAATTTTGTAAGATCCTTACATTAAACGTACCAAATTCGGGAAAAGCTAACACTCCATCATCCTTTGTATATTTTCTCCAGTTTTCCAACCAAGCACACGTATGATACCCCCGCTCCATCATCATATAAGATGCGGGCGTTTTGGGGGCGGAATAGGAATTCCCTCCCTTGTCACAATTGGTCTGTCCTCATTAAAGAGATTCTTTAGTTTCTTCCACAAACCCATCTTTAGACTGTTCTATTATCAAATTTCTACCCGATCGAAACACCTAAACCTTTCCGTATTCCTCTTTTCCCAGTTGTCAACTTTTACCCTATCCCAGCGCGTCTCACACTATCTAACCAATCACAATACACTACGTATTTTCAGTCTTGTCTAATGTCAACACGTCTCTCACTAGTCACCCAATCATCACTCTACTCACCTCCGCAGTCTGACCAATGCCAGCGCGGCACCTTGTGAGGTCAGTATCACTCCTGCTACTGACCCTCCCTTTACAATCTGCTCTTTGTTACAAACCCGCTGTATTCTCCAATACCAGCGCGGCACCTTGTGACATCAGTATCACTCCTGCTACTGACCCTCCCTTCACAAAATCTTACGGCAATATTTTTCTAAATTTTCTTAATCGAAATTCTGTTAGTCACAACATAAAAAGACAATGCTACCTTGTCTGTTCCACTAAATAAAGAGATAGTCATCAATTTTCAAAGATATTTTCATACACTGCAAGCAACAGTAACGACCAGCGTTATCTCACTTTTCTGTCAAGCTCCGGAATGACCTATCTACTCCTCTCAAGATCGCACCGAGGTATCACAAGAGGGCCTCTTGACATACAAAGAGGGTTGTCCTGTTACTGTTCTCGGATTCCCTTACCAGAGTTTCAAAAACGGTGTCCCTTCACTATTACAAACTTTTCCCTTTCACACTGAAATTTCCCTAAACATAATACTGACAGCCCTACCTAGCTTTTCAGTATTATCACAACAGACAAAGTACTTCTGCAGTGTGATTTCTTTACCACACTCTTCCAATTCCTTCCCGGGATTCCTCAGGCACCTCTTGTACCTGTACTTCTGGACAACGTATAAACAAAAACGCTAACTCTTCAGGTTAAAACATATAATGCATATTCAATAACAATTACCTAATTAATCAATAATTAAACCATAACTCTGCTACCAAGAAACTGATCAAGCGTGGACACAATAATTTGAACAGGGACGAACATCCAATTACTTCATTTACTTTGGCCCATACACACACAGCCAAAGTCCCTGTTGCGCTGGTGTCAAGTTTGCAATATTCTTATCAATTCATATTCAACTGTTCAATATTTAGACATTTCTCAATTTATACAATAAACCTTTTCGTTCAAATTTCCATCTTCTTGGTCGATGGACCAATTAGTTGAAAAATTGAAGGCAACCGTTATTCAGATCATAGACAGACAAAATAACCACAGACTCTTCGTTGCAAACTGTTAAACTTTATCTAACTCAATGCATTAATCTTAGGATACCTCATGAGAGAGAATACATTCTAAACAAACAGAAGCGATCTCAAAGAAACATATGTTGCATGGAGGGGATAGATGAAGAGACATCAGACATTTGCATTAATAAATTCTCACTTCGGAAGGATAGGTGAAGAAACAAAAGTACAAAGACATAAACTTCGAGTTATCAAAGATACCAACCCAAAGAATAAGAACGAGGAAAACCACCACCCAGGCCTAGGTAGCGCAAAGGACCTCCAGACAGAGAGTCAGGGATCAAAGACTCTAAGATCAGGACAAGGATAAAACTGGAACAGCTAGGCCTCTCTGCAACCCGACAATCAGCAGTGCACCCTCTCTCTCCTCACGCCTAATGCAGCAGCGCATCTGCCGCCCTCAATTCTTACTCCGCCCCTAAATCACCTATTCTTTATACCCTTACAATACATGTACATCCCACTAAAGTTACTAAAGTCACCCATTCTAGCTACGGGATTGGTTAAAAATGAGATGCGGATGGTCATCCTACCATTAGATCATACCCTTTTGACTACCCCATTGTTTGGGTTTCGTTCCCACATATTCAATATACATCCCTGTTCTCTCATGAGGTTTTTGTAACAATTTTAAGGACACATTTTCGTACATTCAACATTTTGTGGATTTTCACACGAAGTCACTGGAGTTGGCTGCACGTCAAGCGTCATGTCCTTCTCTGTGTCATGCTCTTTCAGCTTGTTCAGCATTCCAGCCACTCAGTCACGTGGTCTGTGCGCGCTACAAGTTTCATTCATTACAGTTCGGCTAACTTAACCCAAAATGGAGACTCGTCCATTTACTAAAAGAACATAAAACAGACATTTATTAATGATGTGATAATGAAATTTCCACTGTTAACCTCCCACCTTAACTCTAATCCATGTTAGCAGTTAACCTAGCATAGCTTAAGCGGGAAAATGGCATTAATTATTATGACAAAGCAACAGACGTCATGCGTTTTACTGCATTAATATGCAATTTACCAATCAAAACATCCATAACACGTTCTACACACAATATTATTACATTTTCGGTTATTTACGTATTGTTAAGATTAATTTCATTCATATTGCAAAGCGAATTTCCCACATGTGGTGTGTGATTTGCATGTAAATATACTTACTACTTAAAATTAGTACGTATTATAGGGGTACTCAATACGAGCGGGTTTCTTTTTGTGAATCCCCGCTCCATCAATTTCATCAGTGATATCATAGAACATGTCATGAGTGATGTAATGTGTGCGGTCATAAGCAGTGCATGGCGGGCCGCAAGTTATTGTTAGTTATGGTGGTGAATTTCAGTGTTGTTTTTTGTTTAAAATGTTAATGTTGTCACTGACATATTCACCTAACTATAACTTTACTTTCACCTTTCTTTTTTCTGTGAATTTCTGAGGTTTTTTAAAAACCAAAAACAGATCTTTTATCAGACCTGACTATAATGTTACTTTAAGCTTTGGTTTTTACAGTACATTTTTAGTTTTTTTTAAGCGTAAATTAATATTTCATTTCTATATGTACAGCCACCCTCTGGGGAGATGGGAGGTTGGCAACAGTGCCTGGCATGCGGCCCCAGGGACCCCATTCTCTGGGGTGTGGTTTTTTAGAGGAGAGGGGACCTCGTGGCCCCCTTAAATGAGCCTATATATACATTACTTTGAGGCGGTCGCAAGTAGATTGCTATAATTAGGATCATATTTCCATTGAAAAAAGTGTTTTTTGACTTGCCTCTATCTTTGGCATAGTTTGATGAATCTTCACGAACTTTTGTTTAAAACAAGTGTCATAGTAAGACTTGTTGAGCATGGAAAGTGTCAAGGTGATCCGCCAAGCGGGGGCCGAGAAAAAGGGGTGTAAAACAAAATGTGTTTTCCCATGTTAATTCCCATAGGACCTTTAAATATGTCTACAGCCCGAACAACTGGACAGAATTACACCAAATTTGAAAGAAAGGTAGCTTTGGTTACTCAGATTGTGCTTTTTGTTATTTGGTATAAATCCGTTCATTTGTTGTTGAGAAATTTAAGAAAATACAGTTAGTGATGTCAGTGGCCGAGACGACTTCGCAAAAAATAACAAGCTTGTGCAGGTAAATACAGAGCTCTGATTGGCTGCCAAAACTTCAACCATGAAGGGTTGGCAGCCATCCTGGGACTCGGCTTGAGCCCTGTCCCAAAACAAACTGTAAAAAAAAAGAAAAGGGGGCAGGGTCGGAATACCCTGACCCAATAAAGTTGGTGTAGGGGTCCCAGAGGGACCACAACTGGTCAAAAAAAGCATTTTTTATTTTTAAATTGCCGCTAAATCACGAAATTTGTGAATTTGCTGCAAAAAGTTTGAAAAAAACAAGTGTTTGCATTTAAATAATCCCCAGGTGGGCCAGGTCCCGGGGGCACATCATAAAAATAGGAGGGGGGGCGCACAGGGCCTCCCTCCTAGGGCTTATGAAAGCTCCTGGGACCTCCATCTCCCCGGGGCACTTTTTATTATGTGTGCAGGAAGATCCACACAGCCCACCCGTGACCCCACGGTCCGCCAGCTTCCCTCAGAAAAGTGCTCAAAAGAATGTGGGGGGGCCTACACGACTATATAACTATAACGTCTGAATTTCTCTGGTTTTGTACAAGTGAAATGTGAACCTAAATATAACGTCCCTGTAACCTTGTTTTGTTCAGTGAATATATATATATATATATGTGTGTGTGTGTGTGTGTGTGTGTATGTATTACCTACTGGTGGTCGCCAGTAGGTAGTTATAGTTAGGACCTAATTTCCATAGGAAGAGGTCATTTTCAGTTGCCTATATCTTTGGCGCCGCTTGATGAATCTCTATGAAATTTTGATGGAGTATGGAAAGTTTTGGGGTGATCCATCAAGTGGGGCGGAGGAAAAAGGCAGGTCCCAAAACACGTTTCCCCATGTTGATTGCCATAGAACCTTTGAACAAGACTACAGCCCTAACCACTGGATGGAATTACACTAAACTTGGCAGGAAGTTAGATGTTGGTACACACATCATGCTTTTTGATTTTGGTGTAAATCCGTTTAGTAGTTTGAGAGATATTAACTGGAAAACAAAATTGTATATCAGGGGCCATGGATTATCCCCAGATCTAACTGTCCCCATGCTGTCATCTGATTGGCTGCCAACACTTCAATCAGGAAGTGTTGGCAGCCATCTTGGAACTTGGCTTGAACCAAGTCCCACAAAAAAAGATAAAAAAAGAAAAGGGGCCAGGGTAGGGAAACCCTGAGCCCCTGGCCGAGGTGCAGGGGTCTCATAGAGACCCCTCCATGTCTTAAAATCGTTAAAAAAAAAAAATCTCTGAAAGATCCACAGCCGAATCCGCTTATTTTTCTGAGATTAAGAAAAAAAAGCAGTCTCCCACACTTTTACTTTCTTTGGCCAGGTCGTAGAACATTAGGACTGCAAAAAGAAGGGGGCACACGGGCCCCCGCAGCCCCGGGACCATCACCTCCTCAGGGCTCTAATTAAATACAGTGGGGGGCCTTGTAGAGCCCCACCAGCTCCGGGGACCACCACCTCCCTGGGGCAAGAAAATTAATGAGTGAGAGGACCCACACAGGCACCACCGGAGCCCCGGGTGCCGCCACCTCCTCGGGGTTTAATTAAATACAGTGCTGGGAGTTGTGTGGACTCCCTGCAGCGTGGAGGACCACCACCTCCCTGGGGAAAAATCTAACAAAGCCCTGGGGACCGCCACCCCTGTGCTGGCTCCTGCTATGTCCCAGGGTGGCAACCCCCAGGACATAGCTGTTTGCTATGGCTTAGCAGGAGTATTACTGCTCTTGCCAAGCCACAGCAAACTGTGCTTGCTGTGAGCAAGCAAGAGCATTTTGCTCTTTCTTGCTCAAAGCAGAGCACAATTGCTCTGACAGAGAGGGAACTGCATGTTAGTAGCTCCCTCTGTGTCAAAGCAATGCCGGCTCCCGCAGGAGGCGTAGAGCCGGCAAGACCGCAGGGGGCTTCAGGTTCCCCCTGTGGTCCCCAACAGTAGAAAGTGGGTGCCCTGGATGGGAACAGGGCAGCCACACTAAAGGGTGGGCCCCGGGAGATGAGGTCCCCTGAGCCAAAATCGCAGGAGGAGGGCCGCATGGCCTCTTCCCATTATTCTTTTTTTTTTAAATATAGGAAAAGGACAGGCCCCGGGGGATGGGGTCCCTGGGGCCAAAACCAGCTAGGCAGGGGGGCCAGTTGGCCTCTCTCCCGTAAATGTAATAATTATGATTAAAAAAAAGGCCAGGCCCAGGGGAAAAATCGGCCCAGGAAGGGGGGCCGTGTGGCTCCCCCTCCCCCTTAAAAGAAAGGGCTGGCCCTGGGGGATGGGTATTCTGTGGCCCAATTCAGCCCAGGGATGGGGGCCACATGGGCCCGCTCCCAAAAAACCAAAAAATTTAAAATGTGGACCGGCAAGTCGCCAGTGCCCCCCTTTCTCCACTACTCTGCACACACGCCTCCTGGTGCACTGCTTATTGGGAGATGAAGTCCCCTTGGCTCTAGAGGGTCTTTGGGGGCCAACACGCCCTCCTGTTACCTCCAGTAAGTCCCACACAGCAGGATTGCAGAGAGGTCTTCGGAGGCCACGCCCCCTTTCTCCACCATTCTGCAAAAGCGCCTCCTGGCAAACTGCTGGTTGGGGTATGAAGTCCCATTGGCTCTAGAGGGTCCTTGGGTGCCAACAAACCCTTTTGTTACCTCCAGTAATTCCCACCGAGCTGAATTGCTGAGAGGTCTGTGGAGGCCAAGCCCCCTTTCGCCACCACTCTGCAAACGCGTCTCCTGGTGCACTGCTGATTGGGGGATGAAGTCCTCTGGGATGCTGAGGGTTCTTGGGGTCCCAGAAGCCTCCTCTTACCTCCAGTAGTCAGACACAGCAGGATTTATGAGAGCTGGTCAGAGGCCCAGCCCCCTTTCTCCAGCACTCTGCAAACGCAACTACTAGTTAAAAAAACATAGAAATTCAGTTAAAAAAACTAAAGGTTACAGGGACATTATAGTTAGGAAATAGAATTTGAAAAACCTTAGAAATTCACTCAAAAAACCAAAGGTTACAGGGTCGTTGTAGTTAGGGAACCTTAGAAATTCACCTAAAAACCAAAGGTTACAGGGACGCTATCATTAGGCTCAGACTTCCTCGTACAAAACCAATGAAATTCCTAGGTCTACACACACATCCACTCCCTCATCCATACAGTCACTCATACATGTAGCCATACACTCATACATGCAGTCACTCATCAATACAGCAATACAGCTACTATCATATGCACTCATACACCCATACAGACACTCACACACCACCACTCACCCATAGAGTTACTCACACAGCTAGTCAGTCATGCAAATAATCAATCACACTCCCATTTATTCACCTACACAGTTATACACACACCACCTCACGTATTTATACAGATACTAACACATACTAACTCTCTTATACAATCACTGAAACAAGCACACCATCATCCATACAGCCACTCTCACAATCACTCACTCTCACATATAATCATTCATATACTCCAACACTCGCATATACTGCCTTTCACATATGTAGTTACTCACACATGTACCACTGAGACATCCATTCACTCACCAACACACAGCCATACACACACTCACCCACCCATACAGCCCCTCACAGATGTACTCTTGAACCCATACACCCAGTGAATCACCCACTCACACATCCATGCAGGGAGTCACACATACCCCACCCACCCACACAGACACTCAGGCACCCATTCATGTTCTCAGACAACCAATCAAAAACCCATATATACACTCATGTAGCTACTCACCAACCCAAGCAGCCACTAACACACAAACTGACAGACTGATACAGACATTCATACAGATTAGTCAGTCACCCATGTATTAGTAAGACACGTTTAATCACTCACTTATACAGTCAGTCATGCACCTATTAAATCATCCATTCAGACACTCATACACCCACTCATTCTTCAATACACCTTGGCATATATATATATATATATATATAACATATTTAAACTTTTTAGAAACACTCAGTCACTGGATGATGTCATCAGTGATGTCATCAGTGATGTTATTTGAGATGTCATCAGTGATGTCATCAGTGATGTCACTGACCATGTCACGAGTGATGTAATATGTGATGTCATCAGCAGTGCATTGCGGGGCGCGAGTTATAATTAGGTCAACTGGATATAACGGCCACATTTCTCTGGTTTTGTATGAGTGAAATGTCCAACTAACTATAACGTCCTTCAAACCTGTGATTTTTTCAGTGAATTTCTATGTTTTTTTAAATGCCAATTTCTAACTATAACGTCCCTGAAACCTATGTTTTTTTCAGTGAATTTCTATGGTTTTTTAAATGATAATTTCTAACTATAACGCCCCTGAAACCTATGTTTTTTCAGTGAATTTTTATGGTTTTTAAATGCTATTTACTAACTATAACGTCCCTAAAACCTATGGTTTTTTCAGTGAATTTCTAAGGTTTTTTAAATGCTAATTTATAACCATAACGTAGTAGTTGTGTTTGCAGAGTGGTGCAGAAAGGGGGCTGGGCCTCCGACCAGCATTCAGAAATTCCGCTGCCTAGGACTAACAGGAGGTACCAGGAGGGCTTCTTGGCCCCCAAAGTCCCTCAGGAGTAAAGTGGACTTCATCCCCTAACCCGTAGTGTGCCAGGAGGCGCGTTTGCAGAGTGATGGAGAAAGGGGGGCGTGGCCTCCGAAGCCCTCTTAGCAATCCCACTGTGTGCGACTTACTGGAGGTAACAGGAGGGGTAGTCGGCCCCAAAGGACATCTTTGGGGGCCAACTACCCCTCCTATTATCTCCAGTAAGTCCCACACAACAGGATTGCTAAGTTCTCATAGCAGGTCAAGCCCCCTTTGCCCACCACTCTGCAAATGTGCCTCCTGGCATGCTCTTGGTTGGGGGATGAAGTCCCCTTCGCTTGTGGGGGTCCTTAGGAGCCAACTAGCCTACCTGTTACCACCAGTAAGCCCCACACAGTGGGATTGCTGAGAGGTGGACACAGCCCATGCCCTCTTTCTCCACCACTCTGCAAATGTGCCTCCTGGCGCACTCTTGCTTGGGAGATGAAGTCCCCTTGCCTCCTGAGGGTCCCTGGGGGCCAACTAGCCCTCCTGTTATCTCTAGTAAGCCTCACAGAGCTGGATTGCTGTGAGTGGTCCGAAGCCATGCCCCCTTTTTATACCACTCTGCAAATGCGCCTCCCGGCGCACTGCTGCTCGGGGATAAAGTCCACTTTAGTCCTGAGGTCCTCTGGACACAAGAGGACCTCATCGCCCCACCAGCAGTGCACCAAGAGGCGCATTTGCAGAGTGGTGTAAAAAGGGGCATGGCCTCGGACCACCTCTCAGCAATCCCACTGTGTGAGGATTGCTGGAAGTACCTGGTGGTTTAGTTGGCCCCTAAGGACCCTTAGTATTCAAGGGGGCTTAATCCCCCAATCCAGAACGTGCCAGGAGGCACGTTTGCACAGTAGTGCATAGAGGGTCGGGGCCTCTAGCGAGATGCCGGCTTTTTGTTTTTGCTTTTTGGAAGGGGGGCTGTGTGGCCCCCCTTCCCTTTATTATTTTTGGGCCCTGGGGACCCCAACCCTCAGGGCCTGAGCATTTTCTTTTTTGTTTTTAAATGGGAAGGGGGCCGCGCGGCTCCCCTCCCATGGCCGATTCCGGCCCCGGGGACCCCATCCCCCAGGGCATGGCCACATATTTATTTTTTAAACTATTTTTAAGGAGGGGGCTGCGCGGCCCCCCTCCTGAGGCAATTATTGGCCCTGGGGACCCCATCCCACGGGGCTTTGCCTCTTTTTTATTATTTTTATATTTAGGGAGGAGGGCTGCATGGCCCCCTCTTCCCTGGGCCACTATTGGCCACGGGGACCACATCTCCTGGGGCCAGCCCTCACGTTGGGGACCGCTGGGGGACCCACCCTCCGCCTCCTGCGGGAGCCGGCATTGCTTTTGGGCAAGGGGAGCTGCTGACATGCAGCTCCCCTTGCCCAAAAGCAATTCTGCTTTGCTTCTTGGAAGCAAGAGCAGGTTTCCTGCTCTCGCTTCCACGAAGCAAAGCAGTGCTTGCTATGGCAGGGCGTGAGCCGTGCTCCTGCCCTGCCATAGCAAACAGCAATGTCCCGGGGGTGGGCACCACGTGATATTGCAGGAGCCGGCCCTGGGGGGTGGTGGTCCCCAGGGCCAACTAGGGCTCCAGGAGGGGGGCTGCGCAGCCCCCCTCCCAACTGATTAAAGCCCCGAGGAGGTGGTGGTCCCCAGGGCAGTGTGGGGGGACTCGAGCCCCCCCACACTTTGTTTTTGAAAGTAGCCAAGGGGAGGTGGCAGTCCCCGGGGCTGCGGGGGGCCCAGTGGCCCACCCACATTTAAATCATGTAGCCCCGGGGAAATGGTGGTCCCCAGGGCTTGGGGGGGCCCACGAGGGCCCCCCGCCCAAAATAATTTAAAGCCCTGGGGAGGTGGCAATCCCCAGAGCTTGGGGTGGCCCGCGAGGCCCCCTGTCCTAAAATAATTAAATGCCACAGGGGGGTGGCGTTCCCTGGGGCAGCATGGGGGGCAGGAGCCACCCCACACATTTTTTAAAAAAAGCCCCGGGGAGGTGGCGGTCCCGGGGCTGTGGGGGCCCCCGCATATAATTTCCTCATTGCCCCGGGACCTGCCCACCCGGGGGCTCAAAGAAATGAAGCGCGGGAGCCTGCGCTTCATTTTTTTTTTTCCAGCCGGATTCACGCACCCAGCTTTTTTGGGCCCTGGGGGTCCTTGTGGGACCCTCGGAGCAGCCCTAGCGGGTCAGGGTGTTTCTACGCCACCCCCTTTTCTTGTTTTTTATCCTTTTTTTACTGTGTGTGTGTTGACAGCCAATCAAAATAAAGCTCGTGCTCGGGAGGGTTCGCGAATCCTCCTCGGCCACCAGATATCAATATTTTTATTTTTTGAATTTCTCAGGAACTACTGAATGGATTTACACCTTTTAAAGCAAAGAGTGCACTCTGGAACAACAGCTACCTCTCTGCCAAGTTTGGTGTAATTCCGTTCAGCAGTTCGGGCTGTAACCTTGACAAAAGTTCCTATGGAAATGAACATGGAGAAAACGTGTTTTGGGACCCCCTTTTTCTCGGCCCCTGCTTGACGAATCACCCCGAAACTTTCAAGACAGGAGCTGACTAGAGCGGGCCATTAGTTTTGAAAATTTCGCGAAGATTCGTCAATTGGCGCCAAAGATATTGGCAAATCAAAAAACGCTTTTCCTATGGAAACTAGGTCCTAACTATAACTACCTACAGGCGACCACCAGTAGGTTTTATATATATATATATATATATATATATATATATATATATATATATATATATATATATATATTATCTACTGGCGGTCGCCAGTAGATAGTTATAGTTACAACCTATTATCCATAGGAAATCCGCGACATTCTATTTGAAATAACTCTCTTGCCGGTTGACGTATCTTCGCGAAATTTTCAAACTTCGTGGGGCGCTCCGGTCCGCTCCTACCCTGAAAGTCTCGGGGTGATACGTCAAGCGGGGGCCGAGAAAAAGGGGGGTCCCAAAACGCGTTTTCCCCATGCATTTTCCCATAGGAAACTTTAGACACGGCTACAGCCCGAACTGCTGAACGGAATTACACCAAATTTGGCAAAGAGGTAGTTCTTGGTTCAGAAAGAACCCTTTTTGTTAAATGGTGTAAATCCGTTCAGTAGTTGCTGAGAAAATCAAAAAGTAAAAGTACATATATATCTATGGGCACGGAGGATTCGCGCACCCTCCCGATCACGAGCTGCATGTTAATTGGCTGTCAGCTGGCTGTCAACATTCCGATTCAGGAAATGTTGGCAGCCATTTGTCCCTCGGTAGAACCGAGGGACAGAAACAAGTGCGCAAAGCGCACAAAGGGGGAGGGTAGAAACACCCTGACCCCTAGGTTTGCTCAGGGGGTCCCACAAGGACCCCCTGGGCAAAAAAATTTTTTTTTAAATCGGCAGGATGCGCTCAGGGAGCGCGAACCCTGCCGAAAAAATCGAAGCGCGGTCTCCCGCGCTTCGATGTTAATTGGCCCCGGGTGGCCCAAGTCCCGGGGGCATGCTGGGGGGTTAATTTTATGTGTGGGGGCCTCTAAGGGCCCCCAAGCCCCAGGGACCACCACCCCCGGGGCTTTATGTACAATGGTGCGGGAGGGCTCTGAGCCCTCCCGCAGCACCGGGGACCACCACCTCCCCGGGGCTTCTTTTTTATTAAAAACCTGTGTGGGGGGCTCCAGCCCCCACACGCCCGGGACCACCACCTCCCGGGGCACTAAGAAAATTACAATGGGGGTCCGTTTTGGACCCCCAGAGCCCCGGGGACCACCACCTCCCCGGGGCTGTGCACTGAATGGGAGGGGGGCCGCGCGGCCCCCTCCTGGAAGCCCTTGATGGCCCTGGGGACCACCACCCTCCAGGGCCGGCTCCTGCAGTGTCCCGGGGTGCCTACCCCGGGACACTGCTGTTTGCAATGACAGGACGGGAGCCTCGCGGCTCCCGTCCTGTCATTGCAAACTTGCTTTGGATATTGGAAGAGAGAGCAGGAAACCTGCTCTCTCTTCCAATATCCAAAGCGATTGCTTTCCACATGGGGAGCAGCATGTCAGCTGCTCCCCATGTGGAATAGCAATGCCGGCTCCCAAGGGACGTGGGAGCCGGCGGGACTGTGGGGGTTTGGGGACCCCCCCACAGTCCCCAACGAGAGGGCCAGCCCCGGGGGATGGGGTCCCCGGGGCAAGTAGTGGCCCGGGAGGGGGCCACGCGGCCCCCTCCCCCAAAAAAAAAAAAAAAAACGATCGGGCCCGCAGGCCCCGCCCCTTCCTTCACCACTCTGCAAACGCGCCCCTGGCGCGTTTGCAGAGAGGGAACAATTCCCCTTGAATACTGGGGGTCCCTGGGGGCCAACTAGCCCACCAGGAACCTCCAGTATGCGCCAGGGGCTGCCTTGCAGAGAGGTGTACAGAGGCCACGCCCCTTTTTACACCTCTCTGCAACGCAGCTCTATGGCGCTTTGGAGGTATATGGTGGGCTAGTTGGACTCCGGGGACCCTCAGGATTCAAGGGGACTTAATCCCCCAACTTAAAACGCGCCACGGGGCGCGTTTGCACAGTGGTGAAGGGAGGGGGCGGGGCTTGAGGTGACATGTGTGCAAACAGGCCCCGTGGCGCGTTTTAAGATGGGGAATTAAATCCCCTTCAATCCTGAGGGTCCCTGGGGCCAACTAGCCCAACAGGTACATCCAGAAAGCGCCACAGAGCTGCGTTGCAGAGAGGTGTAAAAAGGGGTGTGGCCTCTCTACACGTCTCTGCAACGCAGCCCTAGCGCATATTGGAGGTTCCTGGTGGTCTAGTTGGCCCCTAGGGACCCTCAGGATTCAAGGGAACTTAATCCCCCAACTTAAAACGCGCCACGGGGCGCGTTTGCAAAGATGTCACCTCAGGCCCCGCCCCCTCCCTTCACCATTGTGCAAATATTCCTCTAAAATCAGCCGAAATAGGAATTCCGATTTACTCACCTGTTATAAGGAGAGACCTCAGTGCTGTATCTTTCAGCCCAGTACTGGTCCTGAAAAGTAATTTTAACCGTACTTACCGGTAACTTGAATTTCCTTCATAGGCTAACATTGACTGGTTTCACTTGGAAATTCTTCTAAGTGTGGAGTTTTGGAACTTTAAAATATTCCTCTAAAATCAGCCGAAATACGAATTCCGATTTACTCACCTGTTATCAGGAGAGACCTCAGTGCTGCATCTTTCAGCCCAGTACTGATCCTCAAAAGTAATTTTAACCGTACTTACCGGTAATTTGAATTTCCTTCATAGGCTAACATTGACTGGTTTCACTTGGAAATTCTTCTAAGTGTGGAGTTTTGGAACTTTAAAATATTCCTCTAAAATCAGCCGAAATACGAATTCCGATTTACTCACCTGTTATCAGGAGAGACCTCAGTGCTGCATCTTTCAGCCCAGTACTGATCCTGAAAAGTAATTTTAACCGTACTTACCGGTAACTTGAATTTCCTTCATAGGCTAACATTGACTGGTTTCACTTGGAAATTCTTCTAAGTGTGGAGTTTTGGAACTTTAAAATATTCCTCTAAAATCAGCCGAAATACGAATTCTGATTTACTCACCTGTTATCAGGAGAGACCTCAGTGCTGCATCTTTCAGCCCAGTACTGATCCTGAAAAGTAATTTTAATCGTACTTACCGGTAACTTGAATTTCCTTCATAGGCTAACTTTGACTGGTTTCACTTGGAAATTCTTCTAAGTGTTGATTTTTGAAACATACAAATATTCCTCTAAAATCAGCCGAAATCCGAATTCTGATTTACTCACCTGTTATCAGGAGAGACCTCAGTGCTGCATCTTTCAGCCCAGTACTGGTCCTGAAAAGTAATTTTAACCGTACTTACCAGTAACTTGAATTTCCTTCCATAGGCTAACATTGACTGGTTTCACTTGGAAATTCTTCTAAGTGTGGAGTTTTGGAACTTTAAAATATTCCTCTAAAATCAGCCGAAATACGAATTCCGATTTACTCACCTGTTATCAGGAGAGACCTCAGTGCTGCATGTTTCAGCCCAGTACTGATCCTCAAAAGTAATTTTAACCGTACTTACCGGTAACTTGAATTTCCTTCATAGGCTAACATTGACTGGTTTTCAGCAAAAAGTTTCAAAGTGTTGATTTTCACAAACTACAAATATTCCTTAAAAGTCGCCTGTATGACTTAAACGCATTCTTTCAACTGTTTACAGGAGATGCACCAGTGCTGGATCCAGGATCCAACACTGAGTAAGAAAAAGTAACGATAACAGTTTTTACCTGCTAAGTGAATTTCCTTCCATAGGATAACATTGGTGATTCTATGAGAAAAAGTTTCTAAGTGTCAACTTTTAAAATACAATAATATTCCTTAAAAATCACGACTGTAACCAAAACGCTTTTACTCAACTGTTTACAGGAGATGTACCAGGACTGAATCTAGGATCCAGTCCTGTGGTTACAAAAGTAATCCATAAAGTAACTAATTGCATTTAACTAGAAATTCACATTGAGCTGAATGTTGCATTGTGTTTGAAAATGTGTTGCCCATTGCAACAACTGTAACTACTGTACTTAAAAGTCTATTGCCTATCTGCAAAGTATTTAAACTAAAGTAATTCATTCTGAGAAAGTATTTTTTGTAATGTAATGTATAATGTAATTACAATGTAATTTGACAAATAAAATATGTAAAAAAAATTGTTTCTAAAAATGTAGTAAATCAGTATGAAAAAATTAATATAACAATTAATACATTTAAAAATTGTCATTTACAAAACCTTTGAAATTCACTGAAAAAACCGTAGGTTTCAGGCACGTTATAGTTAGAAATTAGCATTTAAAAAACCTTTGAAATTCACTGAAAAACCATAGGTTTCAGACACGTTATAGTTACAAATTAGCATTTAAAAACCTTTGAAATTCACTGAAAAAACCATAGGTTTCAGACACGTTATAGTTACAAATTAGCATTTAAAAAACCTTTGAAATTCACTGAAAAAACCATAGGTTTTAGGGACAGTTATAGTTACTTGGACATTGCACTCGTACAAAACCCGTGAAATTCCCCGTTATAGTTAGTTCAGCTAACTATAACTCGCGCCCCGCAATGCACTGCTGATGACGTCACATATTACATCACTCATGACATGGTCAGTGACATCACTGATGACATCACTGATGACATCTCAAATGACATCACTGATGACATCATCCACGTGATAATCTGATGCACCTCCTCACACCCTAATATAATCTTTGATACACCCACTCTAAATTACAGACTGCCATTCGCAAAACCATAGACACTCCAACACCAATAACTACATACCCACTCACTGATTCTTAGGTCTACACACACACATCCACTCACTCACCCGTACAGTCACTCATACTTACGGTCACTCAGTACAGGACTATCATATGCACTCTTACTCCTATATAGACACTCAAACAACGCCACTCATCCATAGAGATACTCACACACCTAGTCAGTCATGCAAATAATTAAACACACTGCCATTTACTCACCTATACAGTTATACACACACCAGCTCACTTACTCATACAAATAGTAGCACATTGTTACGCTCTTATACAATCACTGATACAAGCACACAATCATCCATACAGCCACTATCACAATCACTCACTCTTGCTTATAGCTATTTATATACTCCAACACACATATATACTGCCTTTCACATATGTAGTTACTCACACATGTACCACTGGGACATACATTCACTCACTAACACACTCTTACACACACTTACCCACCCATACAGTCTATCACAGATGCACTCTTGAAACCATCCACCCAGTGAATCACCCACTCACACATCTATGCACAGAGTTGCACACACCCCTCCCACACAAACACTCAGGCACCCATACAGATACTCAGACAAGCATTCAATAACTCATATAGAAAATCATTTAGCTATTCACAAACACATGCAGCCACTTACACAGCAACAGACAGACGGATACAGACATACACCCAGTTTAGTCACTAACCCATGCATTCAGTAAGATACGTTAAATCACTCACTTATAGAGTCAGTCACGCACCTACTAAATCATCCATACAGACACTTAGACACCCACTCATTCTTCAATACGTCTTTTCCTATATATTTTAAAAATATTTAAACTTTACAGAAACACACAGTCACTAGATGATGTCATCAGTGATGTCATTTGAGATGTCATCAGTGATGTCATCAGTGATGTCACTGACCATGTCATGAGTGATGTAATATGTGACGTCATCAGCAGTGCATTGCGTGGGCGCGAGTTATAGTTAGCTGAACTAACTATAACGGGGGAATTTCACGGGTTTTGTACGAGTGCAATGTCCAAGTAACTATAACTGTCCCTAAAACCTATGGTTTTTTCAGTGAAATATATATATATATATATATATATATATATATATATATATATATATATATATATATATATATATATATATATATTTAAATGGAAGTGGCCCCTCCCTGAGCCTCACCAAGTCCTGGGGACCTCATTCTCCAGGACTGTGTCTAATATAAAGGGGGGGCACGTAGCCCCCATCCCCAAACCCATTATGGCCCCGGGGACCCCATCCACCGGGCCAGGTATATTAATATATGGAGAGAGAGAGATCATGGCCTCCCTCCCGAGCCATTTTCAGACCCCATCCCCAGGTCCCAATCTGTAAATGAATGGGCGGGGCCACATGGTGCCCCTCGCTGAGCCTTCAAAAAGCTCGGGGGCCCCCATCCTCCAGGGCTATTTTTTATTGTAAAGGGGAGGGGGGCATGTGTTACCCCTCCTGAGCCTATAAGAGCCCTGTAAACCCCATCATCCAGGGTGTATATATTATTTTAAAGAGGAAGGGCACTGTGTGGCCCGCAGCCCCAAGCCATATTCAGCCTGTGGGCCCCCTCCCTAGGTCCTGCACAATTAAAGTTTGATGCCCCGGTGCCCAGCCGGGGTACTCCCAAGCTTTGGCAGCTGCGTGGGGCCCAGGGTCAAAGCAGCCCCAGTCAGCTCCTCGAATGCTGTGGGGGTAAGCATTGCTCCTTCCCACAGGAAGTAGCTATTTATAGTGCTCTGGGAGGGAGCAATCTGTTGATCTGTTTCCCTGCCCACATCAGTGCGGGTAGGGAAACAGATTACAAGTCTGCTCTCAGCCGGCGGGAGCATTTTTAAAATTTCCCCCTGCTGGGATCAGACTTTGTGTTTGTTCCCATTTGGTGGGAGTTTTGAAAATGGTCATGCCATGCAGGAGCAAACACAAGTTTTCCTGCCCGCGCAAACAGGCAAACCACTGTGTCCTGGGGGTGGGCTCCCCGTGACACAGCAAGTGAGCCGGACCTGAGGGATGGGGTCTCTGGGGCCTTTGAAGGCTTGGCGAGGGGTGCTGCGTGGCTCCCCTCCCCTTTCAGGCACATTTCTGCCCAGGGAGGGCTCCCAGCGCCTATAATGACTTAGGGAGGGGGCATCCCCATGTTTATTAGATTGGGCCTCCCTCCCCTTTTTGGCACATTTCAGCCCCAGGGGTGGGCACCTGGCGCCAAAAGCGGTGTGGAGAGAGGGGCCATTTGCCACCTCACATAAACAAATTGTTTTGGCCCCTATGGATGGGGCCTAGGGGGGCAGGGTGTCCTTATCCTGCCCCCTTATATCACTTTTTAAAAACTTGACTAAGATCTAGCTTCCTTCCAAATTTGGTGTAATTCCGTTCAGCAGTTTCTCCTGTAGCTCTATCTAAAGAAGTTTAGGGAAAATGCATGGGGATTTGTTGTTTTACGACCCCCCTTTTTTCTCAGCCCCCCCCTTGATTGATCACTCCCAAATGTTGCATGGAAATACTAGTTAACAAGTGGCACCTTTCTGGTAAGTTTCATGGAGATTCAACAAACGGGATCAAAGTTATTAGCAACACAAAAACGCTTTTCCTATGGAACAGATGTGGGCCCTGTTTCAATCCTAGCCCACACCCAATGTGGCACAGTAAGCATGGGACCCTAATCTTGGCATACACTTGCCACTTAGGATGGTATATCGAACACACCCATGGTGATGGAAGGAATGCTTGGAATATGCCTAACTACTAGCTGTCACTAAGGGTAGAAAGTGATTTTACTGTGATCAAGTAAGGTAATCCTAGTTCCTGGGTTTCAGGTTAGTGCTTTTAGTTGCTAAAAGTACTATATCTTGCTCCCACAAGTCCTGGAGGCTCTGAGTCAGTAGCTTCACACTCATGGGGTACCATCCTAATAATTATGAGACCTCTCTCTGGCCCTCAAGCACAAGTGAAAGCACACAGTGAGAGAGTGATTTGCCCAGGCCTTTCTCAGTTGGATAGCTGACAAGGCAACCAGGTGTTGGACCACCACAAAAGCAGCAGGTTCAAAATAATGAGGATTATAACAAAAGGTGGCACAGTGTGGGAGGGTGCTTAGGAGACAGTGCCACCGCTTGGCTTAAGTAGTAAATTTCTTCGGCAGCCCTTGGGATAATAAATAAGGCCCAGATTTATCTAGATTTTACATAGGGAGAGCAAGGGCGACGCAAAACCTAAGTGAGATTTATCAAGCCACGTAAGGCCACCTTGCATGACCCTGCATGGCTTGATTAATCTGGAGTGACCCAAGGCAGAGCAATTCTCTGCCTAGCTTTATTCTGACTCAGGGAGGCGTTCCATGGGTGAAGCATGGGTGTTCCCACGCATCCACCTATGAATTTTGACACATTCCCAGAATTAGCTTTAGTGGTTGACCTGGGAATGTGTCAAAATGCGACATCTCCCCAGGTCAGGCGTAATAAGGAGAAATATCTACTCGTTCTTTCCTCTTTCTATATATGCTGCATTCTGCAGCACACATAGAAAGAGGAAATGCCTCTCAGGATTCTTTTTGTGCCGGAAGGTATCCCTTCCGGAACAAAAACAATAATGCCTACAACACATGCCTTCTTGCAAAATGACGCAAGGGGGTCTGCTTTGGTGCTAGGCAGCCAAAAGTGCACCAGCATAGGAAAGGACAGGAATGGACAGTATATTGCTAAATATGGTGCATATGTGCCATTTCCCTTTCACTCAGCGCAGCGAGGTGGCTTGCTGAGTTGCTCTGCGTGAAACATTGATAAATATGGCCCTAAATATATATGCTCACCCTTCAGTCATATCATGCCAAGAGCAACTTCCTATGTCTGGCTACATCCAGTGTATGCCTATGTACAACTACAGATTTACTAAATTCTGTTTTCTAAATACAATGCCTGTCTCTGCCACCCTGCTTTCTTCCATTTTCCCTTGAATGGCTTTCTAGAGCCACTCTTCTTATATAAATGTTCTCCAGACTATTTAAAAACTTTAGCTAAGGCCCTTTATATTCTGAATTTCTGCACAAACTCCCAAAATGATAATGGTATTGTATCTTGTCCTATTGAGCCATATTTCTCTAAAATGATTGATGAACTTTGAATTCTAGAACATTTCGGGAGTTTATAGTTTGCCTGAATCAGGTCAGTTGAGACTAATAATCTTAGAAAAAGTACAAATAGTTCACTGTTGTTTAGGAGTTCCTAAATTTATCATATCTTGAGCTGCTTCAGCTTGAAAACTGTTAATGGGTAGAATTTAAAGGTTACATTTTGATTTGAGCTTTTCAAACATTGATTTTTAATTCCTTGTTATATGTGATCCTTTCCAAAATGTCAATTTCGATTTTTTAGACTATTCATTTGACTTACATTCTGCTTTGGTGTGAAAGGAGGATGTTTTGACACCTTTTTCTATTTTTTTAATGAAGATGAGGTTCTTCATGTCCCTGCTTTTGCTTCAATTAATTCTAAGATTCGACGTAGTTCTGTTAAGAACCATGTGGCAATTTTTCTGTAATAATACAATATAATAATACAATATTTGAATGTATGCATTCAGAATGACTAAGCTGTCTTTGTTTTAGCAAGTGTTCCCTATGGTGCATCCAAGTTTTTATGCTGTTCAATTTTTTTAGGATTAATGAGAATATCAATCATTGATAAAGTTTTATAATGACAATTAGGACATTGGCATGTTGGGAACTCCATTGACAACAATGGAGTGCTCCAGGTTTCTAACAGCAGGTAGATGCCTGGAGCGCCAACATTCCAATGATGTTGATCACAGCTGTTGCTGTGAACAAAGGCCTCACGGAGCCCCAGGGGATCCCTTCGGCTCCGTGAGGCCCATGTCTTATTTGTTAGGACATTCTGCCCTCTAGTGGCGGAATGTTTTAATAGCCTGTAGTACTGGCAGAGAATGTTACTCAGTGATTTCTTGTATTTCCTCTGCGTGAGGAATCATAGGTGAGTATTCTCTGCCATAGCTCTTAGGTTGCTAAGGATTACCACATAATGTAAGTTCTTAGAATGTTATTGTTTCAAAGTGGACTGTTGTAGTTGAGACTGTTACTGGTGGAGTCAAGACTGGATGTGACTCCACAACCATGTAGCCATACAATAAATTTTAACTGCTACCTACCTGAGGCTTCAGGGTCATCACTACAAAATTATTGGCTACGATCTGTCTACACAGGCGAACCTTCTGCGTGTGGATCTGTTCCAAGATCAGCCTGGCACTTGTGAACAGTTGTCTCCTGTTTTGAGAGGTCCACGCTGTCTCTCTGAAGAGTGCTGGTGTCATCATGCCGCATCTGCTAGTTTCCTAGCAACCACGGATGGGGGTGTGCATCAGTGGTTTCCTCCTGTGATGCCTATCAACACAGAGTGTGGAGCACCACTGCATTTCGGTCTCTTGTCTTCTTCTGATGCCCGCAACACAGCGCAGCCTTACGGCGCTGTTTTCCGGGTGCCTGCTGATCATCAGTTGTGGCTGTGAGTATAGCGGATTGCGGTGATTCGCACACCTTGTGTTATATTCATAATTAGTTTTCTTTTCTCGTCTTCTGGATCGTGTGATTCACACACCATTGTGAAAAGTTATAAGGCTGATATGGCAACTCTCTATTGTGGATCACAGTGATTTGCACACTTTAGGGTAAAGTGCACTTTTGACATTTTCCTTGTGAGGATCTCGTTGATTCCCACACCCCTGTGTACTTTTAGAACAGTGTTGACTCCGGATATTTCTTTTTCAATCAGCTCTTATTTTTTTTTACATTGGGCAGTCATTTCATTTTTTTGTTGTCTGCTATAAATCTCTGGAGTATTTAGGGTGATGCACACACTTTTTGGTTTTGCAACAATGCACACCATCGATAATGTTTAAACAAAATACTCTGTTACTGTGGCATGTTTCTAGTTGAGTGCCCATTCTGTCTATCTGTAGGATATATATATCTGTGCAAAGCTGTATTTCTGCCTGTGACCAAGGACCAAGGAAGGTCTGAAACGAGTTAGGCTGAAGAAAAGAACTTCAGTGCCAAATGTTGTTTTTTAGCCACATTACACACAACACCTGCCTGGGAGTGCGTCTTCAAACTTGTGGACAAATTTGGTTTGGATGTTTAAAGCGGCAGTCCTGTTGTGAAGACAGCACCACCACTGCAACTGAAAGGTGGGTCTGCATTGACTCTGAATTGTTTGTAGTCAAGCTGCGGAACGGCAAGGTGAGCAGATTTTATTCGATAAATGACACTGAAATGCCCACTGAAGGGCTGTGAATTAAGGAAATGATTTTATATGGCAGTGCACACCTACTAAGGAAAGCAAAAACTGTTAGCTACTACGAATCCCAGCATGCTCTGTAAAGTTTGAAGCTCACTTGGGAGCCCACTAGAGGGCAATACTGCTAATTAACATGCTAATAGGAGGTGCTGCAGGAGTGTCTGTGCAAAGCTGTATTTCTGCCTGTGACCAAGGACCAAGGAAGGTCGGAAACGCATTAGGCTAAAGAAATGAACTTCAGTGCCAAATGTCGTTATTTAGCCTCATTACACACAACACCTGCCTGGGAGTGCGTCTTCAAACTTCTGGACAAATTTGGTTTGGATGTTTAAAGCGGCAGTCCTGTCGTGAAGACAGCACCACCACTGCAACTGAAAGGTGGGTCTGCATTGACTCTGAATTGTTTGTAGTCAAGCTGCGGAACGGCAGGGTGAGCAGATTTTATTCGATAAATGACACTGAAATGCCCACTGAAGGGCTGTGAATTAAGGAAATGATTTTATATGGCAGTGCACACCTACTAAAGGAAAGTAAAAAACTGTTAGCACTACGAATCCCAGCATGCTCTGTAAAGTTTGAAGCTCACTTGGGAGCCCGCTAGAGGGCAATACTGCTAATTAACATGCTAATAGGAGGTGCTGCAGGAGTGTCTGTGCAAAGCTGTATTTCTGCCTGTGACCAAGGACCAAGGAAGGTCTGAAACGCGTTAGGCTAAAGAAAAGAACTTCAGTGCCAAATGTCGTTTTTTAGCCTCATTACACACAACACCTGCCTGGGAGTGCGTCTTCAAACTTGTGGACAAATTTGGTTTGGATGTTTAAAGCGGCAGTCCTGTCGTGAAGACCGCACCACCACTGCAACTGAAATTTGGGTCTGCATTGACTCTGAATTGTTTGTAGTCAAGCTGCGGAACGGCAGGGTGAGCAGATTCTATTCGATAAATGACCCTGAAATGCCCACTGAAGGGCTGTGAATTAAGGAAATGATTTTATATGGCAGTGCACACCTACTAAAGGAAATAAAAAAACTGTTAGCACTACGAATCCCAGCATGCTCTGTAAAGTTTAAAGCTCACTTGGGAGCCCACTAGAGGGCAATACTGCTAATTAACATGCTAATAGGAGGTGCTGCATGAGTGTCTGTGCAAAGCTGTATTTCTGCCTGTGACCAAGGACCAAGGAAGGTCTGAAACGCGTTAGGCTAAAGAAAGGAACTTCAGTGCCAAATGTTGTTTTTTAGCCTCATTAAACACAACACCTGCCAGGGAGTGCGTCTTCAAACTTGTGGACAAATTTGGTTTGGATATATATATATATATATATATATATATATATATATATATATATATATATATATATATATATATATATATATATATATATATATATATATATATATATATATATATAGGTAGATAGAATAGATAGATAGATAGATAGATAGATAGATAGATTGATAGATATATTTTATTTCTGAACAAGCATATTTTTGACTGGTGTATGCTGTTGTGTCACCACATTCTTTGGTGTGTATTTGCTCTAATCACTAATCTCCTCTTCTTCATCCTGCATACCATAATATGTTTAACATGCAAGCTGTCACACCTCCTCCATTTTTCCTGGACAGCCCGAGTGAACCACCTTCAAGGTGGGAAGTATGGTTTGCTGCATTTGAAACCTATCTAGGGGTAATTGGTGCTTTTAAGATTTGGTGCAGAAAGAAAGAAATGTTTTCTGCTTCATTCCCTGGGTTTTGAAGGGAGATCTATTTTTAAGCATTTGCCTGACATACCGCATTGGGATGCCGAGAACATTGATGAGTGTCTGTTTTTAAGCTTTAAAACAGATCTGATAATTAACCTAGTCTTATGGTTTTAAGACACAATTTTTTTGAAGAGAAAGCATGTTGAAGGGGAAGATGTAGACACATACACATCAGTTTTACGGAGGCTAGCATCTGTTTGTCAACTTGAAGGATTCACTGATTAGCTAATTAGAGACCAGTTTGTATGTCAGTGCAGAGACAAGCAGATAAGACAAAAATTACTAGCAATTGGTGATCCCTCATTGGAAGAGACCATCAAGGTAGTCAAGATTATTGAGATTGCTCAATCTCATTAAAAGAATTAGATGACAAACCCTCTGAGAGTGTTAATGTGGTTGGGGCAAGTAAGTTCCAACAAACATTTGCATGTAACAGTAATTTTGTAGGTATTGAATGTAAGGTGGATACTATTAGATCCAACAATAGTAATATGTGTTTCAGCTGTGGTAATGCCCCACTCCCCAATGGGGAAAAATGTCCTGCATCTAACAACATATGCAATTATTGCATAAAAGTGGGACATTTTGCTAAAGTCTGTTTGAAAAGGAAAACTAAAACAAAAACCTGTGGCATGTGTGATGATTTTGGAAGATGAAACAGACACTGAAGTTATTTCTGTGATCCGAGATGAACAAGTCTGTACCCAAAGTAGCATGAATGAACCTGTGGTGGGTGAGCCGTCTCGTTGTGTTGATCCTATAGCAGAAGTGAATGTTGGTGGCAAAGTCCTCAAACTTTTGGTGTATTCGGGTGGAAGGATCACTATGATTTCAAAGTAGTTGTTTGAGGAGACATGGGGTGACAGAAAGTTGTTGCCCTGAGACTGTGCTCCGGTTTCTTACGAAGGACACAGGATTGAACTCCTAGGTTTTATTGAGGATGAATTAGTGTTCCAGGGGAGGAAGATCAAGGGAAAAGTTTATGTTCCGGTCAAGAGTCATAAACATACTGGGATAGTTCCACGAGGGATTGTTTGGTATGGTATTAAGACTAGGCGCCAGAGAGCAAGTTTTGGTGGTTGACTGAAATGATGAGCAAAAGAAGTGGAAGGAAAGATTCCTTCTGATTTTAGTAATGGTTTAGACAAAATTCGAGGCTTCAAGCACAAGATTATTGTAAAGGAAGGTGCAGTCCCTCTCAAGCACAAACTTAGAGGTGTTCCCTTTAGTGTGAGAGAAGATCTTGACAAAGAGGTTAGGAGTTTGTGTGACAAAGGGATCATAGTGCCCACTGAATCTTCCTTGTGGTTATCTCCTCTTGTTGTGGCTAATAAGAGGTGCGGGCAGCTACGTATATGTGTGGATTTGAGGCCACTCAATAAGGAAATTTGGGTTGATTCACACCTATTGCCCAAAATCAATGATTTGTTTGCTTGTGCCAAAGGGTCCAAGTTTTTTCAAAACTTGATTTGGCCAATGCTTACCACCAAATAGAATTACATCCAGACTCATGCCATTTGACTGCTTTCATTTTTCCACTCGGTACATTCCAATGCTGACACATGGTTTTTGGTTTGACATCTGATACCTCGGTTTTTCAAAGGGTAATGCAGAACTTACTGAATGGTGTGAAGGGCATTTTGGTGTTCCAGGATGATGTATTGATCTTTGTTAAGGATACCCAATCCCATGATATTATTCTGCGTAAAGTGCTCAATATCTTTGAGAAACATGCGACAAGACGAAATGTGGGTATTAGTTGTCACAGGGTATAATATGGCGCTTGCCCAGTGTTGTGAGTGTGGCAAAGGAAATTAAATTATTGTGGTGCAACAGGTGAGGAAAACCCAAAAGCCCTCAAATTTGGACCAAGGTCCTTCTTAATTTGACCACAAGTTCTGTGCACACACAAAGGAGTAAATACAGCATCAAGATAAGCGTTGTTTAGAAACGACGACAAAGTATTCTTGCTTGTAGTGTCGATTTAATGTTGTATCGCTTCACAGGCCAGCCAACACGTGTTTCGTCATTGGGTGTGTAACCCTAGACTCCTTCAGGGCTCGGGTGGAGCAAAACAGGTCTTCGGACCTTTCAGCTGGTGATATTTCCGACCCAGCGGGTCCTAATGATCAATCTGATGCTTAAGTCCTTTTTTCAATGTTCCAATACGTCTTTTAAAGAAGGTAGTATTATCAAGACTTCTGTCGCTGCAACTGGCGTTGTATGCCACACTTCTATCTTTGAATATTAGTACGCCTCTTAGACAAAGCAAAAGTAACGCGGCGCCATCCGCCGTAAAAAAGCTCTGACGAGTATGTCCTGAAGCTTCTAACTTCGACACCGGGTGTTGCCGGACTCCGGCAACACATGGAGGCGCTTAATCGGAAGGAGGCACCCCACTGCCCGGGATACCTCGCTGTTGCTGCCGGGGGTAGAGCCACGCACAGGAGCCATACCGGACTCCACTTCCCAGGCTCCCCCCGCCCTCATCACGCTACTCAGCGCCCGGAGGCGCTTAAATCGGAAGGAGGCACCCCGCTGCCCGGGATACCTTGCTGTTGCTGCCGGGGGTAGAGCCACGCACAGGAGCCACACCGGACTCCACTTCCCAGGCTCCCCCCGCCCTCGTCACGCTACTCCCGGAGGCGCTTAAATCAGAAGGAGGCACCCCCACTGCACAGAACGTGCGAGGGACGCGCAGGGAGAAGCCCGGGCCAAGGGCTGGCCCGTCTGAGTCCGTCGGAGGCCGGGCTGGGCCCCGTTATTGACATTTTAAGAACTAGTGGAAGCCTATGGACACCTGTTGAACTGTGATAGTAAGGTACGGGGGTTTAACACACTACTCACAATTAGAGATTGTATTGTATTATATTGAGTGAGTAACGGGGCAGTAAACCATGAGCAAACGTAAATCCCTAACGGGACAGCGAGTCGTAGGGACTCTGGACGCTTTTCTACTAAGGGCCGAGTCGGCTCTAATACATTAAATTGCACGATAGTATCTTATCATCCTTTCAGATAATATCAGCCGGGGTCAGGGAGTTACTATTTGTTCAACACTGCAACAAAGTCAAAAGTCAGGGGTGGTTTGACACCAAATCCACACGAGCATACACCAACCTTAAGAATGAGTTACATAGGCAGCCCAGAATTTCAAATAATGTTAGGCAGGCAAGAATGGATTATAGACTGGCCGTTAAGGAAAGAAGATGTGCTATGAGAAGGGAAGCCTGGGAATCCCTTCATAGTGCGGCACAACAGAAAGACAGTGCCGCCTTTTGGAGAGCAGTGAAAACGCTGCTTTTACAACCTGCGGGCGGTCCTTCCATAGAAATCGCCATACCTGCGGAGTCCTGGATCAGACACTTTTCAAAGGTGTATAACGGGCAGGGAATCCTTAATTTACCAGTTAGTGATATGTTAGAGGAAAATATTGAAAAAGTAGACTTGCAGTTCACACTGGAGGAAGTGGAGAGAATTCTGGCAGTGAGCCAGGGAGGTAAGGCTCCTGGCCTTGAAGGAGTACCAGTGGACCTGTTCAATCAAATATCGCTCTCTGGGGGCCCTTAGTAACCCAGGTTATTAACGCCAGTTGTCTGGATTCAATGCCGAAGACCTGGGTGGAATCTATTATTGTTCCAATTCTTAAAAAAGGGGATCGTAATGATCCTGGGTGTTATAGGCCCATCTCCTTATTGGACTCCATGGTAAAAGTAGCTGGGCGAGTCATTTTGGAGTGCCTGCAAGCATGGGCAGAAGAGAGCCTGGTGCTATCAGATATACAGTATGGCTTTCGAGAGGGGCTGGGGACGACCGAGCAGAGCTTAAACCTGGCCATATTAGTGGGGAAATACACAAGAGCAAAGATGGGAAGCTTGCTTCTGGCATTTGTGGACCTTACGGCGGCCTTCGATTCTGTAAGGCATGACAGATTGTGGGAGGTCCTTGAGACTGCGGGGGTTGACCCTCACATTATTCTCTTTTTACGGCGTCTGTATAGCGGCTCAACGGCGAGCGTGCGCTTTGGATTGGGTGGCGAGCGTTCAGCTTCCTTTCCCATTAGAAGGGGGGTCAGGCAAGGTTGTGTGCTGGCCCCTTTCTTTTTAATCTTTATATTAATGGACTGGATCAAGCATTGCTTAAGAATAATCAAGATTTTCCTTTAGTGGATGGACGACCTATACCTGCTCTCCTTTATGCGAACGACGCAGTATTAATGTCTAGAACACAAATTGGTCTCCAGAGGGTCCTAGATAGGTTTACTGATTTTATGAAGGACCTAGGCCTCTCTATTAATATATCGAAGACTTTTATTATGAGTTGTGGTCGTGGAAGTCAGAGGTCAAGAGGTATGTTTGTGGATGGGCAGAAGTTAGCCCTTACAAAGAGTTTTTCATACCTTGGCATTTTATTTAATCAAGGCGATTCATGGGCTCAAGCCATATCTGTGAAAAAACTGGCGTTTATTAAGACAACAGCTGCCCTCGCTTCTTTTTCCAAGAAGCTAGGTAGGAAACTGCCAGGAGAGCTCATTCAAATTTACAAAGCTAAATGCACTACTACTGCAATGTATGGGGCGGGAGTCTGAGGTTTTGCTAATACCCACCCGATACAAGTAGTGGAAAACTCCTTTTTAAGATATATTTTATCGGTTCCAGCCAGTACTACTTCTTATGCCTGCCACGATGAGCTGGGCCTTCCCTTCATCTCCGACCTTATAAAACTGGAACCCATCCTCCTGTGGCACAGGATTTGGTCAAAAGAGCAGACCAAGTTAAACAGGGAGATTCTACAGGATTGCCTTAAACTGGAAGGGGTCTTAAAGATCCCCTGGGTTAGGTATGAGCGTGATTTTATGAACGACCTAGGGCACGCAGAATATTTTTCTGACCCTATATCTATGCAGGCAATCACCAGAAAGGATCTAAGAAAGGAGGGTCTCCAGTTATTGGATACAATAAGAATGTCGGGAGAGATTTTAAAGCCCAGTGTTAAACAACATCAGTTAATTTTAACCACTTTATACATGGAACCATACTTAACATTTGTACCTGGTGGTTTTGACAGGCGGCTATTAACCAGATTTAGACTGGACAATGTCCACAGACTCATGACCTTTCCTAAAATGAATGACTGGTCACGGAAACTGCAATTATGTCCGTGTGATAATTATTCTGACCAGTCCACTATTCATCTAGTTTTATTTTGTAACTTTTATACAGCGTTAAGGAAAGTATGGATTCTTCCACTTTTAAAACATCAGGGGTTGAGGCAATGCCGCCCGGCACTAATTAAACTTCAGTTCTTGGAGAATGAACATTTAGCCTGGTGCTTAGCAATGTTCTTGAAGAAGGTACTCCACCAAAGGAAAAGTATTATAATTGATGAACTGTAACTGGATGGGCATTTGCCGCTTATTAGATGGTTTTATCATGGTCGTACTAATTTTATTCTGAATTTTTAAATTTTGCTATTTGATTGTGGTTCTTTCGATTGTCTGTAATTTTATGAATTTTGTGCTTTTATGATTGTTACAAAATGCAGTTGAATAAAGCTTTCCTTGACTTGATTGCCTTTCACAAAACATTTTTTTTTCAAAAACAAACTCCCAAAGAGTCCAACAGTTATGGGCGAAATGGACTTTAATAGAAAAATATGGCTCTATACAACAGCATACAATGCCATAACTTCCATAAATTCCAATACATTTTGTAAAATAAAAATTGCTGTTGTACCTTATAAAAATGTTTTGTATGACTTTCATAGCACAACATTTGCTAGTATATGGTTGTATGTCAGAATATCGAGCATAAAAATATCATGCAAAAAAATATCCGAGCCTAAATATTGACTACCTAAATATTGTTAAGATAAGTGTACAAAAGTGCAAATGTACTATTCTTAACTCCACATCTGCCTACCTTTAAGGTATTTATGTTGTAAATTTTATAGATTTGGAGTTAGGATGAAGTAACCAAGTATTTACCTAGATATACTTAACTTGCATGATATTGTGGTAGTCGATATTCTGGCTATAGTATTTTCAAAGGACAATCTTTAAAACTCAAAATTCTAGTAGTATGCCATGTAGAATGGTTTCAAAATCCAGCTGTTCTGTGTTTATACTTCACAGTCATGATAAGCAAATGCTTGCCGCCTCTGTGCCATCACGTGGGGAAATGTCTGCTTCCCCCACCTTGCAGAGATCTACAAAGACCCAAACTGCGTGCTAAAAGGACTGGGAAAAATGCACCATGTTCCATCTCTCCGAAGCTCAAAACTGGTGATAGACTGTTTAGTTGTATAATCATCGTTTTCTCCTCCTTCTCTCACCTCTCTTGAGTTTCCACCACCCTCAAGTAGATCATGTGCTGCTTTCTGCCCTACATGCCTAGAGTCAGTGGAAAATGGCTGTAGAAAAGGGATTTCTTTCTCAGTGTTGCAAAATCAATCACACTAAAAGTACCACTTTCATCATTGCACCTCCTCTCAGCTTTCTCGGGGGCAGAGGGTATTCAGGGAGTGTGCCAATATACCAGGTATTTTTTAAATATTTAAGATGTGCTTACCAAATGTGGTGCAGGACGGCTTGTCTCTATTTCTTTAAAAGAAAATGTTTAAAGGAAATAGAGATGGATGGCCAGAGTCAGGGTGGGTCGGGCTTAGCTTTCTTTTTATTTGTGGAGTGCGAGAAACTGAAGAAAGCAGGATGGAGTGAGAAAGCGTATTATGTCTGTGGTGCCTTATGACTCCTGAAAAGGGGAGCAATCATGGTGGTCCATTCACAGCTTATAATCATAGATGTGAAGCTATCACTGATGTGTTGTTTTCTACCTCTTGGTTGTAAGTGACATCCTAGACAAATTGAGTTTCGCTGTAACTGATGCCACTTGGAACCGATGAATAAAAGTAAGATACTATTATTTATGGCTCTCATGGAAATCTGGTTATTTACAATTATTACTGCTATATCGAGGCACTGGAAAACCTAACTATTACTGAGAGGTAATTAGGAGATGTACATTCAGCAAAAGATCTACTAGAGGGCTATTGAGAGGACATGGGAAATATAATGGTGTGTTGGCACAATAGAGAGGTATTCATCAAGGAGAAGAGGATTGTAGAGCACACTCTTGGACACCTAGTTGACGTTCAGGAAGAATAACAGTTTTGAGTCAAATATGGCAACAAAAAAAAAAACTTGTGTGGGGCTTACTGGAGGTAACAGGAGGACTTGTAGGCCCCTAAGGACCGTCAGCAGCGAAGGGGACTTCATCCCCCAACCAAGAGTGCACCAGGTGGGGCGTTTGCAGAGTAGTGAAGAAAGGGGGCAGGGCCTCCAGTGAGTTGTCAGCTTTTTTATTTTTTGAAATTTTTAGGAAGAGGGTCCATGTGGCCCTCTTCCATGGACCATTTTGGACCCCGAAACCCCATGCCCCGGGGCCTGACCCTTTTAAAAAATGTTAAATAAAAAAACAGGAGAGAGACTGCACAGCCCCCTTCCCAGGCCAATTTTGGCGCTGGGAACCCCATCCCCGGGGCCTGCCCTCTTTTTTTATTTTTTTTATTTTTTTAAAACAGGGAGGGAGGCACCCGGCCCCCCTTCCGAGGCCGATTTTGGCCCAGGGACCCCATCTTCCAGGGCCAGGCCTTTTCTTTTTTTTTCTTTAAAGGGAGGGGGGCCAAGCCGCTCCCTCCATGGCCATTTTTGGCCCTGGGGACCCCATCCCCCAGGGCCAGAACACTTCATTGGGGACAGTGGAGAGAGCCTGAAGGACCCCGTGGTCCCTGCCAGCTCGCCGCCTCCTATGAGAGCTCGCATTGCTTTTACACAAAGGGAGCTGCTGACGTGCAGATCCCTGTGAGTAAAAGCAAAGTGTGCTCTGCTTTGAGCAAGCAAGAGCAAAATGCTCCTTCTTTCTCAAAGCAGAGCACACTGTTTGCTATGGTATGGCTGTAGCAGTGCTCCTGCCATGCAATAGCAAACTGCATTGTCCCGAGCGTGGGCAACCCGGGATACTGCTGGAGCTGGCCCTGGGTGGTGGTGGTCCCCAGGGCCATCTAGGGCTCCAGGAGGGGGGCCAAGTGCCCAATTCCCATTTTCAAATTTGCCCCGGGGAGGTGGTGGTCCCAGGCGCCCACAACGGACCTCCTTCATTAATGTATTTATACCCCGGGGAGATGGCGGTCCCCGGGGCAGCGGGGAGGCCATAATAAAACAGTGTGCCCCGGGGAGGCACAGGTCCCTGGGGCAGGGAGGTCTGTGAGGCCCCCCATACTATTGAAATTAGCCCCAGGGAGGTGGTGGCCCCTGAGGCAGGGGTGTCCGTGAGGCTGGCTGTTATTATTAAGATTAGCCCCAGGGAGGTGGCAGTTCCCAGGGCAGGGGGTCCGAGATGTCCCCCATATTGTTTTAATTAGACCCAGGGTGGTGGTGGTCCCTGGGGCAGGGGTCCGCGTGGCCTCCCACATAATAGGCTATAGCTGCGGAGAGGTGGTGGTCCCCAGGGCTGCAGGTGGGTCCAGTGGACGTGCCTGCCATCATAATGAAAATAGCCCTGTGGAGGTGGTGGTCCCCAGGGCTTTGATAAGCCCTAGGAGGGGGGCCCTGTAAGCCCCCCTCCTGTAAATAGCATATGCCCCCGGGACCTTCCCCACCAGGGTGTTATTTTATATTAAGAGCGGGAGCCCGTGCTTGCTTTTCTAAAAATTGTGCTGTGGATCCGCGGATCCACTACAAAATAAAAAAAAAATGCTTTTTACCCCTTATGAGGACCCTAAGGGACCCCCCCACCATATCTGGGCTGTCAGGGTATTGCTACCCTGCCCCTTTTTTTATCCATAACTTTTTTTCTGGGACTCAACTTCAAGCTGAATTTCATGATGGCAGCCAACACTTACTGGTTGAAGTGTTGACAGCAAATCAAATTTTAGTAGGATTCACGAGTCCACTGCAAGGTCTCGCATCCCCATATATCTATATTTTTAAAATCTAGATATCTCAAAAACTCCTGAAGGGATTTACACCAAATCACAAAAGCACGCTTTCTTGACCAACATCTAGCTTTCTACCATATTTGGTGTAATTCCGATCAGTAGTTCATGCTGTTGTCGTATTCAAAATATGAAAAATAACCATAGACTTAACATGGGGAAAATGTGTTTTGGGACCCCCCTTTTTTCTCGACCCCCGCTTGACGGATCACCCCAAAACATTCAACACAGCAGCTGAACCAAAAAGGAGAAGTTTTGTGAAAATTTTGTGGAGATTCGTCAAGCGGCGCCAAAGTTATTGGCAAAACAAAAAATGCTTTTTCTATGGCAACTTTGGCCCTAACTATAACTACCTGCTGGAAACCGCTGCATGCCCCTTACAAATGTCAATGGGTGCCCTGGGTGGGGCCAGGGCACCCAAAATAGAGGGCAGCCCCCCTTCCTTTATTTAAAGAAGAAAAAGTCAGGGGATGGAGTCCCTGGGGCCGTAATAGGGCCATGGAGGGGGCCCCCTTCCCTAAAACACGAAAAGAAAAGGGAAAAAAACCTAGCAACTCGCCGGAGGCCCTGCCCCCTTTCTCCGCCACTCTGCAAAGAAACCTCCTGGCACGCTGCTGGTTGAGGGATAAAGTCCCCTTGGCTGCTGAGGGTCCTTGGGGGCCAACAAGACCTCCCCTCCTGTTACCTCCAGTAAGCCCCACACAGCGGTATTGCTGAGAGGTCTTTGAAAGCCACATGCCCTTTCTCCACCACTCCGCAAACGCGCCTCCTGGCATGCTGGTGGTGGGGGAATGATGTCCCCTTGCCTGGACTTCTTCCCCCTACGAGGAGTGCCCCCCGAGGCACGTTTGCAGAGTGGTGGAGAAAATGGGCATGGCCTCTGATGGCCTCTCAACAATACAGCTGTGTGGGTCTTACTGGAGGTGACAGGAGGGGTAATTGGCCCCCAAGGACCCTCAAGAGCCAAGGGGACTTCATCCCCCAACTATTAGGGTCCCAAGAGGTACGTTTGCAGAGTGGGGGAGAAAGGGGGTGTGGCTGCTGAAAACCTCTCAGTAAACCCACTGTGTGGGACTTACTGCAGGTAACAGGAGGGGTAGTTGGCCCCTAAGGACATCCTTGGGGACCAACTACCCCTCCTACTACCTCCAATAAGTCCCACACAGTGGGATTGCTAAGACGTCTTCGGAGGCCATGCCCGCTTTTTCCACCGCTCTGCAAATGCGTCTACTACTTAAAAAAACATAGAAATTCACTGAAAAAAACAAAGGTTACAGGTACGTTATAGTTAGGAATTAGCATTTAAAACACCATAGAAATTCACTGAAAAACCCGAAGGGTAGAAGGAAGTTATAGCTCAGATTTCACTTTTACAAAACCAGTGAAATTCAGCTGTTATAGTTAGCGACCCACCTGCTTCCCAATCCACCTAAAGTGCATCACCCATTTGCCTGACTTCGCAGCGGCTCCTGCTGGCTGAAGAAGGGTGACATACCCTGAAACCGGTCCCAGGATGCTTGTTTCCGGTCCAGGGAGGACCTGGCCTGGCAGTTCGGTCTGGACTGTTCCCATGGGGCACAGGGTCAAGACTGATTTGCATATGGCTGGGTCCAAACTGGGGTGGCGTAGTGGGCAAAAGAACGATGGATTTAACCCAGATCTTTTGACTGGGGGAGAATGTTTGCATTGTCAGCATTCCGTTCATCATTTGTTTGCTGTAACACTTTTCGCCCTAAGTGGGATGGGTATGCCCAGACGTGGGTCCCTTGCTCACTGTGCCACTGGATTCAAGCTAGCCTGGCTGAAGAAGGGTGACATACCCTGAAACCGGTCCCAGGATGCTTGTTTCCGGTCCAGGGAGGACCTGGCCTGGCAGTTCGGTCTGGACTGTTCCCATGGGGCACAGTGTCAAGACTGATTTGCATATGGCTGGGTCCAAACTGGGCTGGCGTAGTGGGCAAAAGAATGATGGATTTAACCCAGATCTTTTGACTGGGGGAGAATGTTTGCATTGTCAGCATTCCGTACATCATTTGTTTGCTGTACCACTTTTTGCCCTTAGTGGGATGGGTATGCCCAGACGTGGGTCCCTTGCTCACTGTGCCACTGGATTCAAGCTAGCCTGGCTGAAGAAGGGTGACATACCCTGAAACTGGTCCCAGGATGCTTGTTTCCGGTCCAGGGAGGACCTGGCCTGGCAGTTCGGTCTGGACTGTTCCCATGGGGCACTGGGTCAAGACTGATTTGCATATGACTGGGTCCAAACTGGGGTGGCGTAGTGGGCAAAAGAATGATGGATTTAACCCAGATCTTTTGACTGGGGGAGAATGTTTGCATTGTCAGCATTCCGTCCATCATTTGTTTGCTGTAACACTTTTTGCCCTAAGTGGGATGGGTATGCCCAGACATGGGTCCCTTGTTCACTGTGCCACTGGATTCAAGCTAGCCTGGCTGAAGAAGGGTGACATGCCCTGAAACCGGTCCCAGGATGCTTCTTTCCGGTCCAGGGAGGACCTGGCCTGGCAGTTCGGTCTGGACTGTTCCCATGGGGCACAGGGTCAAGACTGATTTGCATATGGCTGGGTCCAAACTGGGGTGGCGTAGTGGGCAAAAGAACGATGGATTTAACCCAGATCTTTTGACTGGGGGAGAATGTTTGCATTGTCAGCATTCCGTCCATCATTTGTTTGCTGTAACACTTTTCGCCCTAAGTGGGATGGGTATGCCCAGACGTGGGTCCCTTGCTCACTGTGCCACTGGATTCAAGCTAGCCTGCCTGAAAAGGGTGACATACCCTGAAACCGGTCCCAGGATGCTTGTTTCCGGTCCAGGGAGGACCTGGCCTGGCAGTTCGGTCTGGATTGTTCCCATGGGGCACAGGGTCAAGACTGATTTGCATATGGCTGGGTCCAAACTGGGGTGGCGTAGTGGGCAAAAGAACGATGGATTTAACCCAGATCTTTTGACTGGGGGAGAATGTTTGCATTCTCAGCATTCCATCCATCATTTGTTTGCTGTACCACTTTTCGCCCTAAGTGGGATGGGTATGCCCAGACGTGGGTCCCTTGCTCACTGTGCCACTGGATTCAAGCTAGCCTGGCTGAAGAAGGGTGACATACCCTGAAACCGGTCCCAGGATGCTTGTTTCCGGTCCAGGGAGGACCTGGCCTGGCAGTTCGGTCTGGACTGTTCCCATGGGGCACAGGGTCAAGACTGATTTGCATATGGCTGGGTCCAAACTGGGGTGGCGTAGTGGGCAAAAGAACGATGGATTTAACCCAGATCTTTTGACTGGGGAGAATGTTTGCATTGTCAGCATTCCGTTCATCATTTGTTTGCTGTAACACTTTTCGCCCTAAGTGGGATGGGTATGCCCAGACGTGGGTCCCTTGCTCACTGTGCCACTGGATTCAAGCTAGCCTGGCTGAAGAAGGGTGACATACCCTGAAACCGGTCCCAGGATGCTTGTTTCCGGTCCAGGGAGGACCTGGCCTGGCAGTTCGGTCTGGACTGTTCCCATGGGGCACAGTGTCAAGACTAATTTGCATATGGCTGGGTCCAAACTGGGGTGGCGTAGTGGGCAAAAGAACGATGGATTTAACCCAGATCTTTTGACTGGGGGAGAATGTTTGCATTGTCAGCATTCCGTCCATCATTTGTTTGCTGTACCACTTTTCGCCCTTAGTGGGATGGGTATGCCCAGACGTGGGTCCCTTGCTCACTGTGCCACTCGATTCAAGCTAGCCTGGCTGAAGAAGGGTGACACACCCTGAAACCGGTCCCAGGATGCTTGTTTCCGGTCCAGGGAGGACCTGGCCTGGCAGTTCGGTCTGGACTGTTCCCATGGGGCACTGGGTCAAGACTGATTTGCATATGACTGGGTCCAAACTGGGGTGGCGTAGTGGGCAAAAGAATGATGGATTTAACCCAGATCTTTTGACTGGGGGAGAATGTTTGCATTGTCAGCATTCCGTCCATCATTTGTTTGCTGTAACACTTTTCGCCCTAAGTGGGATGGGTATGCCCAGACGTGGGTCCCTTGCTCACTGTGCCACTGGATTCAAGCTAGCCTGGCTGAAGAAGGGTGACATGCCCTGAAACCGGTCCCAGGATGCTTCTTTCCGGTCCAGGGAGGACCTGGCCTGGCAGTTCGGTCTGGACTGTTCCCATGGGGCACAGGGTCAAGACTGATTTGCATATGGCTGGGTCCAAACTGGGGTGGCGTAGTGGGCAAAAGAACGATGGATTTAACCCAGATCTTTTGACTGGGGGAGAATGTTTGCATTGTCAGCATTCCGTCCATCATTTGTTTTCTGTAACACTTTTCGCCCTAAGTGGGATGGGTATGCCCAGACGTGGGTCCCTTGCTCACTGTGCCACTGGATTCAAGCTAGCCTGGCTGAAGAAGGGTGACATACCCTGAAACCGGTCCCAGGATGCTTGTTTCCGGTCCAGGGAGGACCTGGCCTGGCAGTTCGGTCTGGACTGTTCCCATGGGGCACAGGGTCAAGACTGATTTACATATGGCTGGGTCCAAACTGGGGTGGCGTAGTGGGCAAAAGAACAATGGATTTAACCCAGATCTTTTGACTGGGGAGAATGTTTGCATTGTCAGCATTCCGTCCATCATTTGTTTGCTGTAACACTTTTCGCCCTAAGTAGGATGGGTATGCCCAGACGTGGGTCCCTTCCTCACTGTGCCACTGGATTCAAGCTAGCCTGGCTGAAGAAGGGTGACATACCCTGAAACCGGTCCCAGGATGCTTGTTTCCGGTCCAGGGAGGACCTGGCCTGGCAGTTCGGTCTGGACTGTTCCCATGGGGCACAGGGTCAAGACTGATTTGCATATGGCTGGGTCCAAACTGGGGTGGCGTAGTGGGCAAAAGAACGATGGATTTAACCCAGATCTTTTGACTGGGGGAGAATGTTTGCATTGTCAGCATTCCGTCCATCATTTGTTTGCTGTACCACTTTTCGCCCTAAGTGGGATGGGTATGCCCAGACGTGGGTCCCTTGCTCACTGTGCCACTGGATTCAAGCTAGCCTGGCTGAAGAAGGGTGACATACCCTGAAACCGGTCCCAGGATGCTTGTTTCCGGTCCAGGGAGGACCTGGCCTGGCAGTTCGGTCTGGACTGTTCCCATGGGGCACAGGGTCAAGACTGATTTGCATATGGCTGGGTCCAAACTGGGGTGGCGTAGTGGGCAAAAGAATGATGGATTTAACCCAGATCTTTTGACTGGGGGAGAATGTTTGCATTGTCAGCATTCCGTCCATCATTTGTTTGCTGTACCACTTTTCGCCCTAAGTGGGATGGGTATGCCCAGACGTGGGTCCCTTGCTCACTGTGCCACTGGATTCAAGCTAGCCTGGCTGAAGAAGGGTGACATACCCTGAAACCGGTCCCAGGATGCTTGTTTCCGGTCCAGGGAGGACCTGGCCTGGCAGTTCGGTCTGGACTGTTCCCATGGGGCACAGGGTCAAGACTGATTTGCATATGGCTGGGTCCAAACTGGGGTGGCGTACTGGGCAAAAGAACGATGGATTTAACCCAGATCTTTTGACTGGGGGAGAATGTTTGCATTGTCAGCATTCCGTCCATCATTTGTTTGCTGTACCACTTTTCGCCCTAAGTGGGATGGGTATGCCCAGACGTGGGTCCCTTGCTCACTGTGCCACTGGATTCAAGCTAGCCTGGCTGAAGAAGGGTGACATACCCTGAAACCGGTCCCAGGATGCTTGTTTCCGGTCCAGGGAGGACCTGGCCTGGCAGTTCGGTCTGGACTGTTCCCATGGGGCACTGGGTCAAGACTGATTTGCATATGGCTGGGTCCAAACTGGGGTGGCGTAGTGGGCAAAAGAATGATGGATTTAACCCAGATCTTTTGACTGGGGGAGAATGTTTGCATTGTCAGCATTCCGTCCATCATTTATTTGCTGTAACACTTTTCACCCTAAGTGGGATGGGTATGCCCAGACGTGGATCCCTTGCTCACTGTGACACTGGATTCAAGCTAGCCTGGCTGAAGAAGGGTGACATACCCTGAAACTGGTCCCAGGATGCTTGTTTCCGGTCCAGGGAGGACCTGGCCTGGCAGTTCGGTCTGGATTGTTCCCATGGGGCACAGGGTCAAGACTGATTTGCATATGGCTGGGTCCAAACTGGGGTGGCGTAGTGGGCAAAAGAACGATGGATTTAACCCAGATCTTTTGACTGGGGGAGAATGTTTGCATTGTCAACATTCCGTCCATCATTTGTTTGCTGTAACACTTTTCGCCCTAAGTGGAATGGGTATGCCCAGACGTGGGTCCCTTGCTCACTGTGCCACTGGATTCAAGCCAGCCTGGCTGAAGAAGGGTGACATACCCTGAAACCGGTCCCAGGATGCTTGTTTATGGTCCAGGGAGGACCTGGCCTGGCAGTTTGGTCTGGACTGTTCCCATGGGGCACAGGGTCAAGACTGATTTGCATATGGCTGGGTCCAAACTGGGGTGGCGTAGTGGGCAAAAGAACGATGGATTTAACCCAGATCTTTTGACTGGGGGAGAATGTTTGCATTGTCAGCATTCCGTCCATCATTTGTTTGCTGTAACACTTTTCGCCCTAAGTGGAATGGGTATGCCCAGACGTGGGTCCCTTGCTCACTGTGCCACTGGATTCAAGCCAGCCTGGCTGAAGAAGGGTGACATACCCTGAAACCGGTCCCAGGATGCTTGTTTCCGGTCCAGGGAGGACCTGGCCTGGCAGTTTGGTCTGGACTGTTCCCATGGGGCACAGGGTCAAGACTGATTTGCATATGGCTGGGTCCAAACTGGGGTGGCGTAGTGGGCAAAAGAACAATGGATTTAACCCAGATCTTTTGACTGGGGGAGAATGTTTGCATTGTCAGCATTCCGTCAATCATTTGTTTGCTGTAACACTTTTCGACCTAAGTGGGATGGGTATGCCCAGACGTGGGTCCCTTGCTCACTGTGCCACTGGATTCAAGCTAGCCTGGCTGAAGAAGGGTGACATACCCCGAAACCGATCCCAGGATGCTTGTTTCCGGTCCAGGAGGACCTGGCCTGGCAGTTCGGTCTGGACTGTTCCCATGGGGCACAGGGTCAAGACTGATTTGCATATGGCTGGGTCCAAACTGGGGTGGCGTAGTGGGCAAAAGAACGATGGATTTAACCCAGATCTTTTGACTGGGGGAGAATGTTTGCATTGTCAGCATTCCGTCCATCATTTGTTTGCTGTAACACTTTTCGCCCTAAGTAGGATGGGTATGCCCAGACGTGGGTCCCTTGCTCACTGTGCCACTGGATTCAAGCTAGCCTGGCTGAAGAAGGGTGACATACCCTGAAACCGGTCCCAGGATGCTTGTTTCCAGTCCAGGGAGGACCTGGCCTGGCAGTTCGGTCTGGACTGTTCCCATGGGGCACAGGGTCAAGACTGATTTGCATATGGCTGGGTCCAAACTGGGGTGGCGTAGTGGGCAAAAGAACGATGGATTTAACCCAGATCTTTTGACTGGGGGAGAATGTTTGTATTGTCAGTATTCCGTCCATCATTTGTTTGCTGTACCACTTTTCGCCCTAAGTGGGATGGGTATGCCCAGACGTGGGTCCCTTGCTCACTGTGCCACTGGATTCAAGCTAGCCTGGCTGAAGAAGGGTGACTTACCCTGAAACCGGTCCCAGGATGCTTGTTTCCGGTCCAGGGAGGACCTGGCCTGGCAGTTCGGTCTGGACTGTTCACATGGGGCACAGGGTCAAGACTGATTTGCATATGGCTGGGTCCAAACTGGGGTGGCGTAGTGGGCAAAAGAACAATGGATTTAACCCAGATCTTTTGACTGGGGAGAATGTTTGCATTGTCAGCATTCCGTCCATCATTTGTTTGCTGTAACACTTTTCGCCCTAAGTGGGAGGGGTATGCCCAGACGTGGGTCCCTTGCTCACTGTGCCACTGGATTCAAGCTAGCCTGGCTGAAGAAGGGTGACATACCCTGAAACCGGTCCCAGGATGCTTGTTTCCGGTCCAGGGAGGACCTGGCCTGGAAGTTCGGTCTGGACTGTTCCCATGGGGCACAGAGTCAAGACTGATTTGCATATGGCTGGGTCCAAACTGGGGTGGCGTAGTGGGCAAAAGAACTATGGATTTAACCCAGATCTTTTGTCTGGGGGAGAATGTTTGCATTGTCAGCATTCCGTCCATCATTTGTTTGCTGTAACACTTTTCGCCCTAAGTGGGATGGGTATGCCAAGACGTGGGTCCCTTGCTCACTGTGCCACTGGATTCAAGCTAGCCTGGCTGAAGAAGGGTGACATACCCTGAAACCGGTCCGAGGATGCTTGTTTCCGGTCCAGGTAGGACCTGGCCTGGCAGTTCGGTCTGGACTGTTCCCATGGGGCACAGGGTCAAGACTGATTTGCATATGGCTGGGTCCAAACTGGGGTGGCGTAGTGGGCAAGAGAACGATGGATTTAACCCAGACTTTTGTCTGGGGGAGAATGTTTGCATTGTCAGCATTCCGTCCATCATTTGTTTGCTGTAACACATTATTTTCAGCTGCAGCAAATCCGGTTCAGGAGCCCCTCGCAGAAAGGGTATCCGGCCTTGCGGAGCTCTGATCACCTACAGCCTGCAGCTTTGTTCCGCTGTCGATTTTCAACTCCCATAAAAGAGATGAAGTATAAAAGTAGAAATATTCACTGCAACTTCGTCCAGTGACCACCAGAGAACAATGCCTTCTCCTCGGACACCTGCGGCTGCCTTACCCACTGATCTTTAGTGTTACGCGACTAGATGTCCACAGTTGGCGCTTTGAGCTTTTAGCTACAATTTTACACTTTTAACTTCATAACTCCAGTTCTACTGATTGCATTTATGTTGTTTTGGTGTCAAATAATTTATTAAAATTTACTCTGTTTTTCTCAATTAGTGTGGTGTTTACTTGTGTTATGTTTTCACTTTATTACTGTTTAAGTGCTGCATAAATACTTTACACATTGCCTGTAAGTTAAGCATGACTTCTTTTAAGCCAAGCTACCAGTGGGTTAAGTACAGGTTAATTTAGTGACTTTTTGTGGTTCCCCCTGATAAGGAAAGGGCCTGTTTCTTGAGCAGCATTTCACTACCCTCAACCAACAACCCAATTTTTCACCTTGGTGCTTAGTGGTGGGATCCAGTACTTGTATTTGTGCAGTACCTTGAAGTGATTAGTGTGACACTGAAATCCCATGGTAAATAATTTTACACCAGATTTGACCTTCTTTTAAATTCTCCTTAATTGGTCATTTTTTCTTTTGGCTCATTTAAAATTCACTCCCATTCTACCTGACTGCTTGTGCCTATGACTCTGCCTGCAAGCATGGCGTTTGAGTTCAGCAACCTGGAGAGCTACACTGGAGCTGAGCTTAGAGGGTTCTACAAGGAGAGGATGCTTCCAGCAAAAGGAGCTCCAAAAAGGAGGAGCTTAAAAAGGCTTTTAGGGCCGGGGAAGATGCTCACCAGTTGCAGGCCACAGCACAGAAACAGGAGGAGGTGGAGGCAATGGGGAGTAGGAGGAGAACCTGGGAAGAGTTCCTGAGCTGCAGCACTCAGAGGAGGAGGAGGACACCTCACCCACCGAAGTGGAGCCCCTTGTCAGGGCAGGGAGCAGTGTGTCTTCCTGCTGTCTGTCCCCAGAGGAGTTTCAGGACAGAAGAACTGAGAGAGAGTTCAAGCTGCAGCTGGCCAAATTAAAATTGGAGGCAGCCAAGGAGAGGATGCTGCCTAAAGGGGCCTTGAGCAGCAGAGGCTGGCCCTGGAGAAGGAGGAGGCAACAGCAACATGTTTGGCAGAAGAGGCTGCCCAGGACTTATCAGAAAAGAAGTTGGCCCTAGGAAAGGAGAAAGCTGAGGCTAAGAGGGCCTTGGCTGAGAGAATGTTGTCCCTGGCTCATGAGGTGAGCCTGAGAGAGCTGGAACTTAAAACCAAACACGCAGCAGAATACATCAACACTGCTGGCATTGTACCTTCAGTGGCAACTGGGAAAGTGAGAGTTCGCATACCTCAAGACCTGGTGCCAGGTTATGTGGTGGGAGATGACATAGATAAATGGTATTCTGCCTATAAGGTAGCCCTTAGAATGCACAGGAGTGGTTGACAGTAAGGTAACTGATCTCAGGGACCTTGCTAACGAGGCAGGGGTGTGTGAAGCCAGTCCCCCAAAACTTCTACACTCCAAGTTGATGGGGTGCCTGAGGAGGCCACCAAGGAGCCTACTGAGGAGGACCTTGCTGTCCTGGGAGACCAGCCTGAGCTTGCTGGATGGAAAGTTGAGGGTGGGCCCACCAGAGAGAGGTTATGTAAAACATAGAAAGTGTGTCCAATTCTAGAGGGCTTGAGGTAGCAAGCTGAGGCCCAGACAGCTGGTGACACATCTGGAGCTCATATCATATGTTGGGATAATTACCTCCAATACAGTGAGCCTGTGGTTCCTGAGCCAACATAAGAGTTGGTGGTCCCCCAGTGCTATGGAGCCTTCCTACTGGGGCTGGTTCACAATATATCCCTGGCAGGACATCTAGGGCAGGACAAGGCCTTTGCTAGGCTTGTCACCCTCTTATATTGGCCCCAGATGAAGACAACCTCAAATGCATTCTGTAGGTTATGTCCCACCTGCAAGGATAGTGGGAAAACAAGAAAAAGGTCCCGCTGGTTACCTTACCCATCATTGACACTCCCTTTGAAAGAATGGGCATTGACATTGTTGGACCCTTGGACCTAAAACTGCCTTAGGTAACCGGTTTATCCTGGTTTTGGTGTATCATACCACCAGATACCCAGAGGCCATACCTCTGATATGCGTAACTGTTCTTGCAGTGGCTAGGGCACTGATGGGGATTTTTGCCTGTGTGGGGTTCCCCAAGGAAGTGGTGTCTGACAGGGGCACCAGCTTCATATCTGCCTGTATGAAGTCCATGTGGGATGAGTGTGGGATAATCTACAAGTTCTCCACACCCTATCACCCTCAGACAAATGGGCTTGGTGAAAGATTAAACAAGACACTTAAGAGCATGATTAAGGGCTTGCCTGAGCCCATGTGGTGGAAGTAGAACATCCTCTTTCCATGCCTGCTCCTTGCCTACGGGAGGTACAGCAGAAAAAGGTGAGTTTAACCTATTTGAGCTTCTCTATGGTCACCATGTCAGGGGACCTCTCAGTTTTGTGAAGGAGGGGCGGAAACAAGCTTCCAAGACCCCCCACCCCCAGGATACAGTCAACTACATGCTGGTTCTCGGACACCAGACAATGAAGTTCTGGAAAAAGGTTTCAGAGAACCTGGAAGCCAGCCAGGAAAGCATGAAGCTCTGGTATGAGCAGAAAACCAATATGGTAGAGGAAATAAATGATGGATTAAACCCAGATCTTTGTGACTGTGTGTGAATGTTCGCATTGTTCAGCATTCCATCCATCATTTGTTTGTTTTTCTTTTGTCAACCTAAGTGGGAAGGGTATGCCCAGATGCTGGTCCCAAGCTCACTGTGTCTCTGGATTCAAGCTAGCCTGGCTGATGAGGGGTGATACTCCAAAACCGGTCCCAGGATGCTTGTTTCCAGTCCAGGGAGGACTTGGCTTGGCCGTTTGGGCTGGACTGTTCCCATGCGGAGCAGGGTCAAGACTGATTTGCAAATGGCTGGGTCCAAACTGGGGTGGCTTGGTGAGAAAAAAACGATGGATTAAACCTATATCTTTGTGACTGGGAGTGAATGGTTGCATTGTTCAGCATTCTGTCCATCATTTGTTCTTTTTGCTTTTGTGCCCTAAGAGTTTAAACCTGGTCAGAAAGTGTGGGTCATGGAGCCTGTGGAGGCCAGTGACCTTAAAGTTCATTGGTCAGCATAGATGGTTCATCTTTGTACTTGAAATGGTTCTTCACAGTGGTTAAAATTTTGGTGGCTAAAAGCATTGCAAATTAGTCACAAAATAACTAGCGACAGCCACATAAGCCATGCGTCATGTATCAGTAGCTTCAAAGCTGAGATTTACTAATATTGCACAGTGTAGTAAACATTTAAGGATTCCTTATTTTGTGAATCAAATTAGTTTTCCAATATTACAAGTTTCAGTTTGCAAGTTTGATTTGCAAATAACATGCACTAAACACTTGCAAACTGCAGATGGGTGCATGAGCAATTTACTATCAAGTGGAAGCAGGTGGCAACCAATTATAAATTACCACCCAATATGCTAAGGAAGATGGGTGCATTATATGAGGAGGTTATGCATTGTAGGAGCACAGCTGAAGAGAACTAAAAATTGACATGTTGAATAATCTAAGGAGGAGGTTTCCTTTAAATATAGGTTGGGGGGCATGTCCAAGATGGCGCCCGTGCAGTAACTCAACTGCGGAGCTCCGCCGCACTGGAATGTAAATTGGCGGTTCCCGGGGGAGCCGCAACCCCAAATCATCAGCACTGGGTGCAGAATGTGTGTGGAGCCGCCTGGAGCCACCCGCTGAACCCTGCAGCACCTACTGCAGCTGCACCGGGTGCTCATTGACGGAGGGTGGCCGGCCAGCCAGCGGTTTTACAAAATGGCGCCGGAGTGAAGGCTGCGGTGCTGTGCCGATATGAGAGGCTGCGTCGGGGAGTGGATGCCCCAAATTGCCGGCACGGTATACAGAAGGAACCCGGAGCTGCCCAGAGCACCCCTTGAATTCTGTAGCGACTTCCGCGGCCGTGCTGAGTGTTCATGACCAGGGTGCGGCTGGCTGGTGGTTCACTGAATGGCGCCGAAGTTAAGTCAGCGAGGTTGCGCCGGAGTGAGGGGCTACTTCAGGGAGTGGCTGCCCCAAGCCGTTGGCACCGGGTGCGGAGGGAGTAAGGAGCCTCCCAATAGTACTCATAGTTCCCCACAACGCCTACCACAGCCGCGCCGAGTGCTCGTGGACGGAGAGAGGCCGGCTGGCAGTACGGCAAGATGGCACCAGAGTGAAAGCAGCGGCACCGCGTTGTAGTAAGGAGCTGCTTAGGGGGAGATTGCTGGCGACAGTGAAATAAAATGGCCTTTGTCCCCCCGCCTCACATCTTTGTAACAGCCCATATCGCCGCGGGTGAGTACGACGGCAGGCAGCGTCTGACTGGGGTTGATGAAGCAAGCCCATTCCCTAGGGAGAAGTGCGGCCCAGAGGACATCAGCCACGATATGCGAGGCGGCGGGGACGGACCGCAGAAGTAGTTGGGACTGTCCTGACACCTCAGCCACAACTGGACATCGAGGTTCCCAGAGACTCGGCCTCCCCACATGGCTTCCAGTGGCGCAGGAGCGTAATCGATAAGAGACCCGGCTGCCTCCAACGGGAGGACTTTAGCGACCAGAAAGGCCCAGCGGCCAAGAAGCAAGCTGAAAACCCAACAGAGAGCTGAGGCACTCACGAGGGGAGAAAAGGAGTGGGACATTAACGCAGCAAGGCGGGGGGCCCCCTCGAGACCATGCGACCCGGTCAGCGGGAAGAGGACACTAGAGTGGTCACAAAAGACCCAGCGATCACCACAAGCGAACAGCCCGGCCTAGCTCCACACTACAGCTTCAGAGAACGCAGGGCCTGGTCGGCGAGCAGTACGCAGCTATAATGACAACTTCTAGGTCTAAGAGAGACACTGTTAGCATTAAAGACCTCTTGGTCAAGGGCGCCGCCAAAAAAGCGGGGATTACCTCGACCTCTCCAGACAAAGAGGAAGCAAGCGCCTCAATGCGACACGAGATGAATGAGGAGGCCCCCATCATGCGTGGTTTTATGGAAGTGCTCTTTGGTACGTTGAGGGAAGACATAGCGGCCCTTCGTACAGAAGTAACCAAGGAGGTTAAGGAACTGCGACACGATATGGGGGAATTGGAGCAGAGAGTGGACTCTGTGGAACGTGCTGGGGACTCCAGAGAAGAGGAACTAGAAGAATGCAGCAGAGAACTCATGGAGCTTAGAGACCGCAACGCTGATCTCAATTTTCACCTTGAGGACCTGGAAAACAGATCCCGCAGATCGAACATTCGAATCAAAGGAGTGCAATTGCAAGCGGATGCGGGATGTCTGGAGGAATACATTCTGCGTCTCTTTCGCCACAAAGTGCCGGATTTGGAAGGGAAAGACCTCTCACTGGAATGAGCCCATAGGGCAGGACGCCCATCAACATCCCCAGTCGCCCCTCAGGACATTCTCACGTGCCTTCACAGTTATAAACACAAAGAAACAATAATGGCGGGTGTGCACGACCAACCTCATGTTCTCTTCGAGGGCAACAAAATCCGCCTATACCAAGATCTGTCAAACATAACACTCCAGAGGCGACGGGCAATGAAACCGGTGACGGAATTTTTGAGAGACAAAGGAGTGTGGTATAAGTGGGGCCACCCATTCCGCTTGATGTTCGCATGGCAGGGTGAGACTCGGGCAGTACGTACACCTCCGGAGGCAGCAGGCATCCTGGGTATAGAACTCAGCCAGGAATCCTCACCCCAGCAATCACTAACACAGCTGCCATCCCAAGGCTTGAGACGAGGACGACACTCAAGAAATCACCCGCAACAGCAAATAAGTAGGCCAACAAAGACTGAAAGCATCAAGGAGCGCTCAGCCCTGTTACAGCAAGTAACAGAGCAACAACAATATCCGGAAAGAGAAACTGTCTGACAGCACCTCGTATGGCTTCGAATCCTGTAGAAGGGGGCTGGCCTGCTCCTCCTGGGACATATACATATCCTCGCCACCACTAGCCAGTTGCGGCAGGGGCTGCTGACCTCCTTACTTCTCTCCAAACGCTGATACGGACGACAAACGACATGGACCCTCACTACAGAACTGCAAGTTGTGCACCAGTTGGTGCCTTTGTTTTATTAATTGTTAATGTTGTTATGTTAACTACATGTACTCATGCTCAGTGCTCAACCGTGCGGTCACACTCCAAATATTGGTCAGGGCATAGGGCTATAGGTGGCACTGCAAGGGACTTAGATAGCAGTGATACGCCCCCAGGGAAATGGTGCGTATAGTTAGCCTAAATGTAAGGGGTCTAAACTCGCCAACTAAAAGAATAGCACTCTTAACTCAGCTTAGGGCGGCCCAATGTGATATATGTCTCCTACAAGAGACCCATCTTCTGAAAAAAGATTGGAACAGAATGTGCTCCAGATGGTTCAACCGTCAATTCTGGTCCTCCGGTCAAGGGAAAAAAGCGGGAGTAGCAATCCTGGTAGCTACACATTTTCAAGGGAAGATCATTAGCATACAATCCGAAATTGCGGGACGTTTGCTGTCCCTAAGGGTGTCCCTTGCCCACCATACACTCACTATAGCCTCCATCTATGCACCTAACGAACAACAAGAGCATTTTATACGCCAGGCGCTTGGCACTGTGCTTACATCCTCAGACTCCAATCTTGCAATGGGGGTGATTTTAATTTGGTAATGGACGCCTCGATAGATAGAACTCCCCCACGCCCAGGGTACACATGGATGTTCACCCCGCAGGGAACGCGTTGGCTAGTGGAGGCTGGGTTGGCAGACATTTGGTGGACACTGTACCCGACCACGCGGTCATACTCATTTTTTTCAGCCGATCACCAATCCTATGCTAGAATCGACTATTTTCTCATTTCTGCTCCCCTGAGCCCGAGAGTAATGCAGGCCACCATTGACGTGGCATCCCTGTCTGACCATGCTCCCATCCAACTGGACCTACATCTTCCAACCACACACCGGATTTGAAAATCGTGGCGTCTCAATCCTAAAATGGTATCCTATGAAGGAGCGATTAAAGAAGTGGGGAAAGCTATAGTGGACTATCTCGCTATCAACGATACATCACACACGTCAATAGCAACACTCTGGGAGGCTCTTAAGGCAGTCATTAGAGGCACGTATATAGCGATAGCAGCCAAACCTTACAAGGAGCGAGCATTGAAACGCGCCAGCCTAGAAGGTACCATTAAAGAGCTAGAGGAGGCCCACCAACACGCAGGCTCACATAAAATTAGGCGGCAAATGACTATAGCGCGTAAATAGCTTAAAGCGTTGGACATGGATGCCATGGAATATGCGTTACTACGAACGCAACAGAAATATTACATGGGGGAAACAAAGCTGGGAAGCTGCTGGCACACAGGTTGTGAACGCAGGTAGACTCTAGGCATGTGCAGGGCCTCATAGACAGTAACAACCAGCACATCACAAAGGACGAGGACATAGCAGCGGAGTTTGGTCGCTTTTACGCACACCTTTACAGGGCAGAGGGGAAATCTCCGGAAGATTGCATTCCCTACATTGCACAGGCCCCAATAACAAAGCTGCAGGCCCCCTACATCACGCCCCTGGAGAAAGGCATAACAGAACGGAAAGTGCTGGATGTGATAGGGAGACTCCAACTTGAAAAGGCGCCAGGGCAAGATGGGTTTACAGCAGTCTTTTACAAACAATGTGTCTCACTCCTGTCCCCAATACTTATTCGGCTGTACAACTTGTTCAGTGAGACTGGGGAGCTTACGGAATCAATGCGTATAGCAATAATAACAGTGTTGCCCAAACCGGGGAAAGATCCTCAACATTGTACGTCTTACCGTCCCATATCTCTTTTCAATGTGGAAACAAAGATATTTACAGGGATATTAGCGGGCAGACTGGGTGGGTATATGCCGGGACTGATCGAGCCTGACCAGTCCGGCTTTATACTGGGCCGCACTTGTGGGGACAACACCAAAAGGCTTTTTCACCTACTGGATAAGACCTGGCGTTCCCAAAAACCGACCTTGTTTTTGTCGATAGATGCCGAAAAGGCCTTTGATCGCGTCCACTTGCCATTCTTGCAAGCAGTGCTGGAGACAGTGGGCTTGGGTCCTAGATTCTGGCGGTGGATATGGGCTGGGTATGCGGGGCCGAAAGCGCTGGTTAAGGTGAACAACGTGCAGTCCCTAACCTTTTCCATCTCTAGGAGGACCAGGGCTGTCCGCTCTCACCACTCCTGTTTGCGCTGTATATGGAGACATTGGCGGAACGCATCTGACATCATCCACAGATAGAGGGAGACTGGATGGGAGGCCAATCTCATAAAATAGCTCTATACGCTGACGATGTGTTGTTGGCCATCACAAATCCGTGTCACTCACTGCCCCCCTCCTTGAGGAACTCGCAGTATTTGGTGAGGTCTCAGGCTTTAAAGTGAATACTACCAAGATCCAAGCACTCAATATCACTATCCCGCATGACGAGCAACTACGGTTGGTGTCGGAATTTCCTATTCAGTGGGTGCAACGGGGAATCCAATACTTGGGCATTAAAATTCTCCCCACCATAGAAGACTGGGTAACACATAACTACTCAGACCTTTTAAAGACAGTGAGGTCCCTCATTCAATCCTGGCATGGTGGTCCATTTCCTGGGTGGGTCGCATAGCAGCGGTCAAAATGACCCTGCTGCCAAAAATTCTCTACCTTATGCAGGTGATGCCGCTGGCGCCACCCGCTCCTATTTTGAAAAGGCTACAGGCTGCTCTCGAGACCTTTATATGGGCTGGTAAGCAAACCCGGATGGCGAGGGAGCAGTCCTACCTGCCAATAGCCAAGGGTGGACTGGGTATACCGAACCTGGCAAGGTATTACCGGGCTGCACAATTACCCTACATGGTCGAATGGCAGCGTCCAATGACTGAGAAACATTGGTGTTTCCTAGACCAAGCGGTGGCGGGAGTCCATATCTGGAAAATCCCATGGTTCCAGCGCAAACACCGCCTGCCGGGTGTCTATATATCGCCGGTGGTTAGAGCCACTATGGGGGTTTGGGACAAGGTGTACTCCTCTAAACAGCTCTCTACACAGATTTCCCCACTCACACCAACCATAGGGAACCCAGACTTTCCGCAGGCCACACAAGACACAAGAGAAAGCCTTCACACAGTGGCAGGAGGCAAACTGCAAACGAATTGGAGATCTATTTGATGTGTGAGGTCTGTTGGATTTTAAAGCGGTCCAACAAGACTTTGGCCTCCCAGATTCAGAATATTGGCACTATTTGGCAGTCCGACACTGGGTGACACCTCCCGATTTTAGGCCACATGCCAGCAGGTGACTGACGTCGTTCGAACATTGGCTTTTATCCAGAAAAGACGACTCCTGCATTTTATCCGACATATACTCCTTTCTAAATACACAGAGTACCCCCTTGCAAAAGCCGGCCAGGAAAAGGTGGGAGCTGGAGTGCGAGCGCCGTTTTACCAACAAAGAATGGACGGACATCCTACACCGCGCTCGCACTTCTGCTACCAGCGCCTCTGGCTAGGAGACACTGTTAAAACTAGCACACTACTGGTACTATACCCCAGCTCGTCTGGCTCAATGGCAAAAAGGAAGAGAAGACACATGTTGGAGGCATTATGCCCAATCAGGCACGCTCACTCACCTGTTATGGCATTGCCCCAAGTTACATAGGTATTGGAGGGAGGTTTTGGCTGATATTGACCAGATGTTTGATACCGAAATACCCCGTTTTCCTAGCGTTGTCCTGTTAGGACTACCCAATACACAAACCTTTCCATTACATTCTAATAAGGGAAAGTCTATCACTTTAGCGCTATGTGCGGCAAAGCAAGTCTTGCTATCAAAATGGGGCACCGATGTTGTCCCAACGCATGCAGATTGGCTACACAAACTGTGGGACTTATTGGGGATGGAAAAATTGATGGCAGTTATCAGTCACACCTTAACCCAAGTTCGAGAAAAGATGGGGAACATGTATAAAGCATCTGTCATGAGTGTACCAGGAACTCACATGTCCGATATACTTGCGTATACTGCAGATTACGCCCACCACCCCAATGGCAAATTTAAGGAAAGAGACAGAGGGATGATTTCTATCAATGTGACATGAGCATGTATTGTTTTCCTTTATTCATTGTTCATTGACGATGTCTGATTATGTTCTCCCTTCCCCTTCCACCCTCTACCCCCTAACCCCCTCCCTGACCTTCTGCTACCTCGCCGACCAATGGATGTAGGCGAAGGGTGTTGTAAAACTTAATAAAAAAAGTTACAATCCTAAATATAGGTTTAGGAAGAATCATATTTTAAACCTGGTTGATGAGCTATAGCTTGTTTAGGCAGGTACACCAAATGCAGCGAGGCAATACCCAGATACATTCGGGTTCTATGTAGCTTACACCTCCTAGTACCTAATAGTTGCCCCGTTCAACTGCAGCTGGTAGGGGCATATTGCAGAGTGCCCTATCAATGGTTTTATGGAACTTCCTTGATGCTATGGTGAAAATATTAGGTTTACATATGAATTTTCGAAACTTTTCTGCTGAGTTGCAGGCTGCTAAGGTCCAATTTAATGATATCACACAATTCACTCAGGTAATTGGATTTGTGGATGGAACTCATGTTCTCCTACACCCCCTAAGAGGGAGTGAGTTTATTTAAAGAAACCGCAGAATAAGCACTCCCTGAATACATAGGTGGTATGCATTGCAACATACCTCATTATTGCCTTAGTTGCATGGTATACAAAAAGCACACAACTTCTATATCTTTCGTCACTGCATATTGCATGCATAAGTAGGGAGAGGACAATTTGCAGATGGGTGGTTACTTTGTTGATATTGATAAAAACTATGCTAATGCTTATGATGGTACACTCGCATTTACGAACAAAATCGCATCACTATTGTCAAATTCACCCACCATGAACTCTCCATCAACCCGACTCGAAAATACATGCTCAAGCAGGCTCTGCAACCTAGGCCTGTGGTAAATGATTGACAGGTCCCAGGTGGGGTGGCGCGTAGCTGGCAGAAAAACAAGTGAACAGGAAACTTAGGTCCATCGCCCAAATCAGTGTAGCAACACCACAATGGTCCAGGCAAATTGGCCCCAATAAAGCACACATGGCCAGCGGGGTGCGCGCATTCACAAACACCATAAAGTTAGATGCCACATGGAGTTAGCAACACGCAGCCAATCAGAACACAGCATTCACAGTACACGCAGCAATCATGTACCCCTCATGCTGGACATCTGGACACACTACCCACTGGCCCACATTGTGTCCATGCAAGGTCGAGCCACCTGCATTTGTTATCAAAGACCTTTTATTTATGACTCCACAGACAAGTCCCACATTCCTTTACCAAACAAGGATCACCGGATGTACTTTTATTGTACCCGAAACTGTATATAAGCCAGCACAAATTGATTACACTTTAAGACAGTCCTTAGGCCGGTTTCTGTGGGTTGTAGTCCCGGCTGAAGTGTTTAATTAAACAAACTTTTTTTTGCCAACCGCCTCTTGTCTTTGTTTTTTCCAAGTAAAATCATATTCGAGAAACAACTTCATAACAATAAACAAACTACACTGTTTACAGCGTTTACTAAAGGTACTTAAGGGTTGTTTGTTTTTTCTAATTATAGACATGTCTTCCCTTTTTAGGTAACAGATTTTATGTCCATCTCCCATGGAAATGCACAGCACTTAAACCCATGGATAGCCAGAGGTAGAAGGTATAAGTTGGTTCATAAGAAAACAAGATATTTCATAGAAAGAAAAGTCAGATTTCACTGTCTGCACAAGAGTGATGGTGCAATAGTATATGATCCCACTACTTGTTGCAAAATCATATCCAAAAGTATGATCCTTCCACTTGTTGCAAAATCATGGTCATATGCGCTTTGTTGCACAATATAAACATAAGGAAGGAAATGGCTATGAAATCAGTAAGGAATGACTCTGGTCCACTTTGAGAACAGGATGCAGCAACAGCAGCAGCAAGGAGTGCATGCTGGGCTGATGAAACAATTACTTTTAAGGTGAAAGTCACAAAAACATAAATTATGATTGAAACTTTAATTTACAGTCCATATAATGTTCCTATGTTTTTGTATAATTTATTAACAAAAGAAGAATTTGAGCCTCTTTTTAACAAACAGCAACGTCTGTTTTAAAGACATTTTCCTTTATTGTCCACAAATTTCTGAGGCACACTGAATTCCACTACTCTCCCTCACCGCTATGGCTACTTCTACTTCTTGTAATGCCTGGTTCACGTTTCACAGAAACACTACTAACGCTCGAAGTGTCTTCACTTTACACTGGTGTAGAGTTAGATCTGTTGGCTATATTAGCAGTTTACATTCCCTCAAGTGTACTGGTAATTTGTGTAAGACTTCAGGCTACATCACCGCTGTGGTACCCCTTCTCAGTATGCATATTTGTTATGTCTGCAGATACTACCCCTTCTACTGATTGGCCTATAGCCTGAAGGCAGTTTTCTGTGTGCCTTTGGCTATGCTGAGTGAACAGCTGTAATTCAATTCATTCACTGCTTGTGTTAATTCAGACATACAAGATCTAATAAGAGAATATCCCTCAGAAAGGGTTTCCTTAAACTCCTCAACCCTAACACAAGGCCCTATGCTGTTTGCCCTGTATCAGTAACGTAGATTTATTTTTTTGTAGTTTTGTATAGGGAGAACTCGACCCAAAAGTATTGGGAGCTTTACATGAGCACCAGTTCCATTACATAAGGACACAGATTAAGTGATTTGCCCAGAATCACAGGATGTTTAGCTGACGCCAAGACTCAAACCTGGTTTCCCAGTTTCAAAGTCGGCGGCTCTGGCCCTTGTGACAGCACCATCATTTGACTCTGACAATCTTAAAATTTTCTGACTCGACTCTGCCCTTGACATGTTCCATGCCATACATTGTCAGGTCAGTTACACCATCAGGTTGTAATTGATCCTAAATTCAACATTGCATTGTTCAGGTCACTTTTGAACTTCACAATCTTTGTTTAGAGTGTAGGGTCAATGTTTTGATGCCCTTGTGTTTCCAAGTACATTGACATAAATATCATGACTCACATATTGTAATTTGTCTTATTTTTCAGACAACATGTCGCCAGAGGAGGCACACGCGTTCCAGATCCGTAAGGAACGCTATCTGCACATATGCCGGGTGGCCAAGGGCTATCGTGCTATGGCAAAAAGATACAGAGATGACCGGACAGCTGGAAGATGGAAGTCTCTGCCTGAATTTGCACAGCTAACAGTGGATATGGACACACAGGCCATACCAGGCCCTTCTAACATCAGGCGTGGGTACAGACATACACACCGATCTGGCACTCAAACTCAGACACAACATAGACAACCTGCTGAAACTGGACCTGGCACACAACCAGGTGCCCCCTCACATCCACGCACACAAGGGACTGCCACACTGCCATTTGCTGCATGGACACATGCTGTAGGGTTCACCAACAGGGACCGTCGGTGCATGATGGACATGAATGTACGACTGGCACAAGTTGAAATGGATGTGTTGGACATGAGCACCCACCTCCAGGACATCAAGGGTGCCCTGGGGCTCCCATTTTGAGCAGGCCAGGTTGTGAACCTTCCCCCCCTTCCACAGTCCCCCGATAGTTTTTGCACAAATGTTCTTATATTAGTGTAAGTTTTTAATTGTTATTTAGTGTAGTTTTAGAATAGACATAGTTAGTGTAGTTTTAAGGTAAGGTTTTAGATTTTGTATTCTCTTAATGGAGTGTTCTTGGCTAAGTTTCCTTTTCCTTTGGGTGGGGGGGTTGATGTATTTTTCTTGCATAAAAATAAAAAAAACAAAAATATATATTTGATTAGGACATGTGTATAGTTAGTGCATGTTTAGTTAAGATGTATTTGTCCTGTCTGATGATGTGCTTTAAGGGGGGAGGGGGTTGATGTCTCAGATATGTTGTTGCGTGTTAAGGTGCACAGAAACCAGTCTGCAACTTGCCTGCGTTAATTTTTGCGAATATTAACGCAGGCAAGTTGCAGACTGGTTTCTATGCTTGTGACTGTCTTTTATTTCACATAACTCTCTTAATCTGTTTTTAAATATATTCTGACCTCCGTTACTGGTTAAACTTGTGGGACAGTTTTCTTCCTCGCCTCGCACTCTGGTCCACCACGGATTCTTCTGATTGTTGTGGAGAGAGCGGGCGAATTCCCCTCACTTCCGGGACCTCGGGGGATTAGCAGGCTAGTTGCCTCATACCATTTCCTATATTTAGGTGATGGCGGCGCTGATGCGCAGCGGATGCTCGAAGCGGGTGTGCCGATGGCGCGCCTAAGGCGTAAGCCCGTCTGCACCCGTCCACGCCTGGCCGTCGCCAAGAGCCAGAACCCCTGTATCTTGCTCCTCAGAAATAAGAAATGGCACCAGATTCACCTACTTATCAGAGGAACTAACTAATATTGGTAATTTTGCCAACAATTCTTTCACCTACCTACAGTGCCACATACAGAATCAAATACCCTCCCTTGAAGGTCCTTTCTCCTGTCGTAAATGCCGTTTCCAAAGCTATAAGCTGACTAACATAGAAACTTTTTCACTGACCACTATGAACTCTCAGGACCCTAAGGCCAACCATACTCACATTGTCCTCTGTAATTCACATACTTGGTCCACTGATACATGGAAATGCTTTCTCTGCAATGTCAGATCATTGCTTAAGAATGAAATCGAAATCTGAGACATGATTAAGTCCACCTCACCAGCTTTGGGGTGTTTTACGATACCTGGCTAAAACCTCACTAAACCCCCGCCATTACCATGGCCTTACCTTCTAATTACAATATATTGAGATTAGATAGGGTAGGTAAAACGGGTGGAGGATTAGAAATTATCTTTAATAATTCTCTTAAAATCACTATCCTCGAATCTGTCTCCGAGGTATGGGCGAAGATATGTGTTTTTAAAATTGACTTCTCACCCCAGAGTAGCTGGAAAGGGGCTCTAGCCTATAGTCCTCCCGGCCTCCTGGGACCTTTTAGTCATAAACTTATGGAACTCATTGCGATCCAGGCACTGTCCTCTAATACTTTTATTTTACTTAGTGACTTTAACGTCCATATAGATGATCCCTCTAATTCTGAGGCACAACAGCTCCGCACTGACCTCGCTTCGCTAGGTCTTAAACAATCTGTTGTGGGATCCACTCATATTGCTGGCCATATGCTGGACCTGCTTTTTACTAATTCCCCTTTTCTGTCCTGTGAACTTCCATGTCCTCTTGTTTGAACTGATCACGCATTAATCAACTTCCACATCTCACTGGCACCCAGCTGCACCTCGCAATAATCTTTCTAAGCCAAACTATTGCAGACAATGGCACAAAGTCTCTCCCGATGTTTTTACTAAAGAATATATCACCCCTAACATAGAGAAAGCAATGGATATGCAGGGAGCACTGAAATTATTCCATGCATCTCTGAATACAGCCATTGACATTTTGGCTCCTATGAAAATTCATTCTTCGCCCAGATTAACGCCACATGCTCCTTGGTACATCTCTGATTTACGCAAAGAGAAAACCCAATGCAAAAAATTGGAAAGACAATGGCAAACAGCTCCCAATCCTAGCTATCAAGGAGATTATAAAAAATCCCTAGCACACTAATATCAGAAAAACGCAGATAAATGTCATCTCTCAGCAACTTGATAAAGCTGGTAATTCCTCCAAGGAACTTTTCAAAACCATTAATTCCTTCATTAATCCCCAGGCCTGCACAACAAACATTCCCCCTTCTCAAATACTTTGCGACCAGGTTGCATACCATTTAGAGGATAAAGTAAACTTAATCTATAATAATCTTACAAGTTTGACACACTGCATCAACTTGGAGCCTACATACGCTGTTAGAAAGAATACTTGCACTGCACCTTTGAGAAATTTGCCCCCTTTAATGTGGAGTCTGCCCAACTCACTTTGAAAGCGGTTAGATCAGGCTCTCCTCTGGATCTTATTCCAGCCAAGAGAGCAGCTACGCTATCCTATCAACTGGCCTCGCCTATTAGCTCCTTACTGAACCTTTCATTGAGCATGGGCGAAATTCCAGCTGAGTGGAAAGCTGCTCAGGTCATTCCGATTCGGAAAAAAAACAACCTTCCTGCTACAGATGTATCAAACTATCGCCCTATATCACTCCTTCCCTGGGCAAGTAAAATAATAGAAAGCAATATCAATAAACAACTGGTGGAGTACCTTGAGTCTAACAGGATCCTGGATCCATCCCAGTCAGGTTTTAGACCAATGCATAGCACCGAAACTGCACTCTTAGCTGTTACAGACCATATTAGATGCAGCCTAGGAAAAAATCAACTGTCTATGCTTATGCTGTTAGATTTGACTGCGGACATCAGTACAATATCTCATCCAAGGTTGATACAGAGATTGGAAGAGATAGGCATCCAGGGCCAGGTGCTGCAGTGATTCAGAAACCTTCTGTCTGACCGAACGCAGACCATCCACCTGGGACCATTTAGGTCACGCACCTTAATAATTAATAAAGGAGTGCCCCAGGGCTCTTGTCTGAGCCCCACACTGTTTAACATATATGTTACTCCTCTTGCAAACATCATAAGAGCCCATGGTTTGATACCTATCTCATATGGGGACGATACTCAACTTCTGCTAACTTTTGATAAAGATTCGTCCGAGACAAGAGACCATTTTGTGAATGGTATGAAAGCTATCACAGCTTGGATGGCTGCAAATTTTCTCCAGCTAAGCAGTGGGAAAACTGAAATCATGCTCTTCGGTGCCGCTCAACTGTTATGGTCCCCTGAGTGGTGGCCACCCGAATTGGGATCAACCCCTATTCCAAAATCTTCAGTGAAAAATCTGGGCATTAAACTTGACCAGAACCTAACCATGAAAAACCAGGTGATGTCCACCACTGGCACCTCCTCCAAGTTATGAGGCTACTACGAAGAGTTTTTCCAATGATCCCACTGGCAGTACGCAAGGCCCTAGTCCAGGCGCTGGTAATTAGTCACCTGGACTATGGCAATGCTCTTCTGGCAGCGGTCAACTAATCTCTCCCGGATAAACTCCAGGTGGTTCAGAATACAGCGGCTCGTTTAATTCACAATCTACCAGCAAGATCTGCCCCGGTCCTTTATTACGTGCACTACACTGGCTGCCTGTGAGGAAGTGCATCACCTTCCAAATCTGCTGCCTAGTGCACAAAGCGCTTAATGGCAAGGGACCCAGCTATTTGATGGAAAAACATATTCCCTATCGACCAATAAGGTCCTTAAGATCTATGAACAAGTCTCTACTCACCAAACCACGCATCAGGAAAACCCGCTTAGGAGGCTGTGCATTTACATTTCTAGCCCCCCACCTTTGGAATAAACTTCCCCTACACCTATGAGAATGCACTGCCCAACACAATTTTAGGAAATTATTAAAAATGGAACTATTTTAACTTCTAGGCTACTGCCGACGTTTTTGTTCCTGCTGCACCGAGATATCCCTTTGGGGGTGATTCATTCGCATTACAAAGCAAATAAATAAATTCATGCGCATTACAAAACAAATAAATTAAGGTAGATAGTTTAGAGTAACATTTAGGAAGTACCAGTTAGTTCAGATTAGGTTAGTTGTAGTGATTAGTGTTAGTTTAGGGTAGGTAATTTTGTAGAATTTTAATAAATGGTTAATGTTTTTGAATTGTGGTTGCACTTATGTCAGAAGTGATTTGATGGAGTGGTGCTTTTGACATTGTATACAACTTATTCAATCACACAACAATCATTAGAATGTGTAAGTGTGGTCATGACATGATAATTAATGAACGGATACTGTCAGGATACAGTTGTTTTGTGTTCAGGGAACAAGCATGAATTTCAGGATGGCAATTATGAGTTATGCCCTTGGATAGGTACACTCTGTTGAAACGTTTATCATCTAATGAGTAACTCACAGAGTTGTACACCACATTGTTGCACATTTTCAACACAATAGAGAAACATGGGCTTAAGCAAACATTGAAATTGCAACTCTTATCCATCGTGAAAATGCAGGTATGCGCTATGTTCCCACAAATGCTCACACCCCTGCATTTCACATGAGACTGGTGCAGAGTCCAGTTGCCAAGCACAAACGCAGGCATCCTTGCTACATAGTGCAAGTGTGTCTGGTTTTGTGACATTGGATGTTGATGTGCAGGAAGACTCACCTTCCTGCACATACACAATGTTGCCAGTTTGCTGCTCCAATGTGTGCTGCATGAGGCAGAACACAATGAAACATCAAACATGAGGGAAAATGAAGCATTTCTCCCTGTAGTGCCAGTGTTATACTCGCTTTTCCCAGGTGTTACTTTTGGCACTGCCTCCTATTAATGCCACCCTTGAAATTGTGGGACAGCATCTTAATCTAGGCTAATTGCAGTGCACTACACACCGCAAGACACATAGCCCTCCCCTTTCACGGTGAGCACAGCATGGAAGGGTGGCTTATTTACACGGCATTGTTAAGCCATGGTAAGTGGCTGAATGATGCCTTGTACTTTAGGAGAAGGCCCTATTGCCAACAAAGCGTAACTGAAAGTGACATTGTGGTTCCAATAGAGGCTTGTAAACATGCGCCATTATGCTTCCTCATCTTTGTCAATATGGTGTGGGCTCTATCTTGAGATGTGACATGCCATGACACCCATCACAACAAGCGTTGTCCACACCGTTGAGTATGAGTAGATCTGCCAAGTAAGACTTGTTAGAAATGCTAGGTGAAGACACTTCTTGTGGCATGACACTGACTTGAACAAATTGCAGCAAGTACCTATACCCATCATGTACGTAGGGAAATGTTGACTTCTTGCAAGAATGTAGTATTTGAGCTATGAGGGCATGGCTAATTCACACATACACAGTCATCTCACTGCCTATCTGGGACACAGACTCAACATGACCATTTATCAAATGTCCCTCTGTGTAAGTTTTGATGGATACACTGATCATACATTTTTTAACACGTCTGTACTTGAATGGTCATGGGCAACACACATCTGTGTGACTTTAGTTATTTTATTTACATGTGCATTCACTTTGGTAGAAGACTGGCCCAGTTCTTGGACAAACAACCCCCACATTGTGTAAATGCCCAGTGGAGGGCCAGACAGAGTCCTTTGGGGGTAACATGTCCAGAGACATGTTGAGGGAGAGACAGAGTACAGTCAGCAGGCTGATAGCAGTGTCATTGAGAACAATGGCAAAATTGGCAGTCTGTATTGAAGTCCAAGGTGAGTGTAACAGAGTCATTCGTAGGACAGTGGAAGCGGATGTTCCGAGGCATGATGAAAAGCACAGGTCCAAGCAGAAACTGTCCCTTTGGCACAGATGAATGCTACCGTTGACTTTTTCGCAAGAATGTGGATTCATCCACATCTTCCTCCTCTGATGGGTCATGTGCCTCCCGTGTGCCAGATGGTGTATTGGCTGGAGCACTGTGAGGCTGTGACACATCAGGGGGGGTGAGAGGTGGATGTGGAAGGTGCAGCAGCATTCAACTGTGCCAAATGATGAGGCATCACTGTAGTGATGATAAGCTGCAGGGCTTGCAAGACTCCAGCAACGTCTCTGTGGTATGCAGCCATGGCTGCCAAGTGTGAAGCCTGTATCTGCTCCATGTTCTCCATGATCTTTCTCATTTCACACAACTCCTTGGTGACATTGCTGGAGCCACTTTGACTGGACAGTTGTTCTTGTCTCTTAGTAAGTACTCCAGCGATGTCAGCCATGGAATGCTGGAGAGCATGGAGCGGACTGTGGGTGCCTATGATGGACTCTAGGTGGTCCCTAATGGGACTGAGACACCCACGGACTCCATCTAGTTTGACCGCCAAGCTGTCAAACCCCACCCGCACCTGACCAGCCATCTCCTGATGGACCTCTACCGCATGGCGTTGAAATGTTAGAAGTGGGACCTCAAGGTCCTGGGAGACAGCTGTGGTAGGTGCTTGCTGCTGGGTATTTTGTGCAGGGGGTGGAGCTTCCACGATGCTGCTGGATGTCCCTGCTTCCGGAGATGGGCTGCCAATGGAGTTGAGCAGCTCTTGGAGGGTGTTCTGGTCGATGGTTGAGATGTCTTCATCTTCATCATTGAAGAGTTGGGCAGGCTGCTGTACAGGAGGTCATGTTTCTCCCTCTGCAATATAAAGGGGAGATGCTGTTGTATGGGTGTCTCAAGTATGGTAATGCACAATGCAGTACACATGGCTTTTTAGCCGGGACTAGCTGAATTCGTTCAGTTTGGAGATCCGATACCCTTATGCTGCTGGATCACGCTAGCGCCGGGGCACCTCTGTTTGAGGTAGCTGTAGCGCTTTACAAATGCTGATGTATTGTATTGTATTGTATGGAAACATGATTAAGCGTTGGCAAATGATGATTTTTTATATATTTGCATTTTGGAGATCATGTTTTTCCTTGCATACATTTTTTACTAGCCTCCTATTGGCTTCACCCTTGTGAGTATAGGGCAGCGTGTTTTTCTATGGGTGTTGCAGGGGGGACACCCAACACAACACCCATTACCCTCACCTTTCACACCAAGTGAAGTGTGTATGTGGGCCTTGGTTACATGGCAGCAATTTACATTGGCGTGTAATTGGTGGTAAGCCACTGTCACCACACCAACGTCACAGCAAGTGATATTGGCATGGGGGTGGGTGCTTTGAAATATGCCCCTCAGATGAACACATGGATGATACATGCTGTTCTGCTCTGGCTAATTGGATGCCTTTATTTGTGTAAGGATGTTTACAGACATGACTGCCTATGCATTTGTTCTCTGTTACTGTTGACATTCCCCAAGGACTGGTTTCCATGCATGTCAATGTGTAATGGCCATCTCACACCGGAACTGTGATTTCTGTGCAATACTGTTAACTATATGACACATACAGATACTTTGATGTGGATGAGTGCATGTTGATGTTTCAGGTGAAGGTGACATGTAGCAAGTTGACATGCATTGGTGCAACATTGTAATTCTTGCTCAGTGTCATACTTCACTTGACATGCACCTTGACAGGAACTGTATGGTTCTGTGAGCATGGCACACAGACAAAACATGTTTCGTTTTTAATCGGACACATTCCTGATATGCAGAGTCCTTAGACTGTACTTTTGGATGCATTTCCCTTCTGCTCATAGTTGTACATCACATTAGCCCTCCAGTTTACTAAATTTGGACAATATGAAATATGCATCTTTAAGGCACAAGGGTGCATATTTACAATGCAGTGGCGATGCATGTGTTTATGCTACAGAGAGTCACAACATGCTTCATCACTTTGGGACACAGGGCTGCATTTCATGAACAAGCAAAGGGGCATATTGATTGGAGAGTTGGCAGAGTGTCACATTGGCCTCCTAGGCTCAACACCATGCTCAGCCAAATTGGCAACACAGGGCTGCATCTCATTGACAACAATATGATGCAGCCATGTGAACCTCCCAGCTCTGGGGCAAAAGTTAGCAGGGCACCACCGATGCCGGCACACATGCACCATTGTGCAAGGGTGTCTGAGTTGAGTTGAAGATTGTACATGTGCATGAAGGGGGACCTCACTGAACATACACATTCTTCCACAACACAGGCACCCTTGCACAATGGTGCATGTGTGCCGGCATCGGTAATGGCCTGCTAACTTGAGCGTGGTGTTGAGCCTAGGAGGCCAATGCAACACTGTGCCACCTCTCCAGTCAATATGCCCCTTTGCTTGTTCATGTTGCCCTTAGTTTGTAGACTAAAGTATATTATTTTTGCTCTATATTAGAATTTGTTTAGGTGCAGGTTTACAGGTCAGTGATGCCACCATTATGTGTCTTTATATGTATTTAACAACTGAAATAACATGTGTCTATACCCCCAGGTACTGATGTGTCTGGAAATAGATCTGCAGACAGTGTTGGTGTGCACTGAGGGATATTTATTTGAACATGAGTAATATTAGTGCCCACCCCCCACTCCCCCCAGTTCCTGGTTGTTACTTACCCTGTTGCTGATGTAGCTGAGCATGTTCAGCACTATCTTGTCCCTGGACTCCAACCACCGACTCCTACGCAGATGACTGCGGACACCTGTTCCTCCAAGGCAGCCAGCTCCTCCTGTGGCGTTGGACTTCCACCTCCAGTCTGCAGTGCTGCCTGGCGATTGTTGGACAGTTTCTGTTTGGTCTTACGATTAGCATCATGCCAGCGCTTCTTGCAGTCGATCACTGTCCTCTTTACCTCTGCTACAGCATTCACCTAGGCTACAACGGACTGCCATATTGCATTTTTGTTCCCCAATGACACAGTGGAGCAGACAAAAAGCTGGTGTTGTTTGTCTGTCACCTCCGCAATCAGGATCTCAGTTTCCTGCTGGCTGAACCTGGTTTTTCTCTTCTCCTTCCCCTGGGTCTCTGGCTGGTCCTCCTGGCTGTTTGAGGGGTTAGGGGGGTTGTTCTCTCCTGCATTACTGGGTTCAGCTTCCTCCGTGTCTCTTCAGGGCTTTTTTTTTTTAATTTGTGTTTTGGGAAATTCCCAGGCTTTTGTAGTTATTTTTCCCGCGAAACGTGAAAAAAGTGGCGTCCCGCTGATTAGCGTGCTTTTTCTGACTGCTGACTGGCCGGTCATCACTTTTTTCACGTTAGCGGCAAGATTTTTATCGCCGTAACACAGGTCTTAATGTCGACAATTCCCTCCGCGATGAGAAACTATCCCCATGTAGCGACGTATTGTAAATACGTCGGTACCATGGCGATAGTTTTCAGCGGTACGCGGCGGTAAGAAAGCTGCCGCTAACTAACGTTAGCGTTAGTTGGCGGCAATTCTTGTACATATACCCCCCAGTCTTTACCACACAGGTAATTACTACGCAAGGAAGTTTATACTATAGGTTTTCTCTATGCTACTTATCTTTTATCATGCAGTACTTTAGCACCCAGATACCTGTTTTTAAATAACACAATTTTGTGTTATTTAAAAAACGTTTTAGGTGTTAGGGGGTGTGCAGAGGTGAAGGGTGGTTGGGGTGATTTTAAGGTTTAAGAGTGGGTTGAGGTAAACTGATGTATGGGTGATTTTAGGCTTTTTAGGGTCTAGAGAAGTAAAGAGAAGTACAGGTAATTTTAGGGCTATGTGGTAGATTTAGGTAAAGGGTGGTTAAGAGTAATAAGCAATGGTAATAAAAGATTACTTTGTTAATAAAACCCTCGAAATTCACTTAAAAACCCAAAGGGTAACACAATGTTGTTGTTAGGTATGATCAAAAGACCTGTTTTTGATTTTAAAAAATGGAGAAATTCGCTGAAAAAAACAAAGGTTAAAGTAATGTTATACATAGGTGAATATGTCAGTGATAACATTAACGTTTTGAAATTTAAAAAAATGCAGAAATTCACTTGCTATAGTTAGCAGTGCTAACAATAACTTGCGCTTCCGCCATGCACTGCTTATGACCTAACACATGACATCACTCATGATATGTTCTTTGACATCTTTGATGATATCACTGATGACATCTCAAATGACAACATTGATGACATCATCCAAGCTTCATTTTCCTGCATATTGCTGTGTAAATTGATATGACATTACCTATAACAAAGTTCACATTTACAATCAACAACAGATATATGGGAAACCCTTGATTAGTACCGTATTCAATCTTTATAAAACTATTCTGAGAAAGCCAAAATAGTGAATGCCAATTCCAAAACAAATGCCCTAATATGTAAAGCTTTTTCTGTATCAAACCCCTAACACACACCAAACCTATATTAAGAAATGAAGTTGATATCACTAGAGAACTGAGTATTTTAAACAGTGTTTAATCTATAGAGAGAGTTCATTCTATACCCCACTGTTTGAAAACAGTGAAACTCTCATGAGAAATACACCACAGAGTATTAAAAAAAATCTACGAAGAACAGTGTACATTCTGCGCAACAGTTGTCAAAAAAGACACTAAATAACCAAGATCTGAAGGTGCTAAAGATCATATAACCTTCAACATTCATACTATGGTTAAAACTTTACAGATAGCCCTTTGTCTGAAGCAAAACAAACATGCGTACATAGGTTAGTACCTGGTGCACATCCTCTTCCATGCTAAGTTTAAATTGTCATGCTGACACAATTCTCGCTAATAAATCAAGGTTGCTTACAAAAGTTAGGATCTAATATGTAGAATCTTTCTCCTTTTGGAAACTTTTTCTGCTGAACCAAAAACCTGTGTAGAGCATAATGAATACAAATCAACTGTTATTTCTAATCAGAGTTAATCTTGAATGTACACATATATAATGTGTTCATACATCTACACAGCTACGGTGCATTAGGAGCACACGCTTTTTGTGAACACTTACACCCATTGGCTGCACCCAAGCTGTACAAAATTATGTATAATTAATATGGTAGTTACTCGCCAATATGTAAACTGTAAAACATACTTGCACACTCATTGGATGCTGTCACCAGTGATGTCATCAATGATGTCATTTGAGATGCCATCAGTGATGTCATCAATGATGTCATAGAACATGTCATGAGTGATGTCATGTGTGAGGTCATAAGCAGTGCATGGCAGTGGTGCAAGTTATAGTTAGCACTGCTAACTATAACTGGTGAATTTCTGTGTTTTTTTGTTCAAAACATTAATATTGTCACTGAGAAATTCACCTAACTATAACCTTTGTTTTTTAGTGAATTTCTTTTTTTTTAAAAACCAAAACCAGATGGTTTTCTCATACCTTACTATAACGTTAATTCAGCCTTTGTTTTTTTCAGTGAATTTCTTGGTTTTTTTAACGTAAAGTCATACTTAATTACCATATGTAAATGCAACCCCCTGTCGGTGTGCGTAGTAGGGTGTTGGAAGGGGCTGGCCTCTCTGCTGGCACCTCTCTTTATAATGATAGGTGTGTGAAGGGACTGGCCCCTCCTTTCAGACCCCTCTCTAAGATGGCAGGTATGCATAGTAGAGTGTCGGAAGGGACTGGTCTCCCCTTTCAGTCCCCTCTAGCACATGAGAAGTATGCGTAGTAGGGTGTGTAGAGGGACAGGCCTCTTTGGTGAGACCGCTCTCTATATAATGATGGGTGTGTGTTGTAGGGTGTGGAGAGGGACTGGCCTCTCCTTTCAGACCTGTCTCTTAGGACAGGTGTGCATAGTAGGGTGTGTGGAGGGACTGGCCTCTCTGCTGAACCACACTCTGTAATGATGGGTGTGCGTAGTAGTGTGTGGAGAGGGGCTGGCCTCTACTTTCAGATTTCTATCTCAGAGTAAGGGATGAGCATAGTAGGGTGTGGGAAGGGACTGCCCTTGCCTTTTAGACCTCTCTCAGATAATGGCTGGGCATAGTAGGGGTTGTGGAGGGACTGGTCTCTCTGCCGAGACTCCTCTCTGTAATGATAGGTGTGTGTAGTAGGGTCTGGGGAGGGACTGGGCTCTCCTTTCAGGCTTCTATCTCAGATGATGGTTGTGCTTAGTAGGGTGTTTGGATGAGCTTTAACTCTATTCACAACTCTTCTCAATACAATGAGCATAAATAGTAGAGTCTAATAAACACCATCTCCAGTAAGACTCTTTCATACAGTAAAAAGTGTGCATAGCAGAGTGTATTCAAACGTCCCCTTAAGGACAGGGCCGAGCAGCACTATAAAAAACAAAATTGCAGTGAAAACGTGACAGAGCCGTGCATCTGCACCAAAAATAAAAAAAAACAAGTGCAGACTCTTGTACTTGTTTTCAAATAGCCCCCGGGGTGGGCCTGGTCCCAGGTGATTTTTTTTTAAAAGGAGAGGGTGCACGGGGTCCCCCTCCTGAGGCTCCTTGAACCCCGGGGACCACCACCTCTCCGGGGCTAAAGAAAGATTAATGGGGGGCTGTGTAGACCCCTTCGAGCCCGGGGGACCACCACATCCCCAGGGATAAATAACACCCACAAGTAAGTCCCCCAGAGCTGGATTGCTCGGACCTCATTGGAGGCCCTGTCCCTTTCTCAACCCCTCTGCAAAAGTGCCTCCTGGTGCAGCACTGATTGGGGGATAAAGTCCCCTTGGCTGTTGAGGGTCCTTGGGGGCCAAGTACCCTTATTGTTGCCACAAGTAAGTCCCCTACAGTGGAATTGATCAGATCTCATTGGAAGCCCGTCTCCTTTCTCAACTGCTCTGAAAAGGGCCCTCCTGGTGCACTACTGGTTGGTGGATAAAGTCCCCTTGGCTGCTGAGGGTCATTGGTGCCCAATGACTCCTATTGTTGCCACAAGTAAGTCCCCACCAGCGGGATTTCTCAGACCTCGTCGGAGGCCCTGCCCCCTTTCTCAACCACTCTGGAAAGGGGCCTCCTGATGCACAACTGGTTAAGGGATAAATTGCCCTTAGCTGTTGAGGGTCGATGGGGACCAAGAACCCCTATTGTTGCAACAAGTAAGTCCCCCACAGTAAGATTGCTCAGGCCTTATCAGAGACCCCACCCCCTTTCTCAAACACTCTGCAAAGGGGCCTCTTGGAGTCTTGGTGCACTATTGGCTAGGGGAGGAAGTCCCCTTGGCTGCTGAGGGGCGTAGAGGGCCAAGAACCCTTGCCATTGCCACAAGTAAGTCCCTCACAGCGGGATTGCTCAGACCTTGTTGGATTCTTCACCCCCTTTCTCAACATCTCAAATGACATAACTGATGACATCATTCATAGAACCACTCACATACCCACTCACACTCCCACACAACCTCTCATATACCCACTCAAGCACCCACACAACCACTCACATACTCATTCACAGACCCATACAAGTATTTACACAACTTGCTTATCCACAGAGCCACTCACATGCCCACTCACTCACTCATATAGCCACTCATACAGCCACATACTCACCCATAGAGCTACTGACACTCCCAGTTATTAACCCATACAGCCACTCAAACACTGACACACTCATGCATACAGCCTCTCAATAGAGCCAATCATTCACACATAAAATGACTCACACCCTCACTCATACCCCCACACAATCACTTACATACCCATTCACACATCCATACTACCAATCACACAGCCACTCACTCACCCGTACAGCCAATTCCCAAAGACACTCACTCTTCCATGCAGCCACTCACACACCAACTCATTTAACCTAACACTCACTCTAACAGCCACTCACTCATCCATACAGCCACTCGCTTATCCATACTGCAACTCACATGCCCACTCACTCACTCATAAAGCCTGATCATACAATCAGTCACTCACTCATATAGCCACTCATACAGCCACATATTCGCCCATACAGCCACTGACACTCCCAGTTACTAACCTATACAGTGAATCACACACCCACTCACTCACTCTCAACAGAGCCACTTGCTCACCCATACAAAATGTAAATGTAAATGTAAATCCGTATTTGTAAAGCGCAAACTACTCACCCTTACGGGTCTCAAGGCGCTGGGGGCCATCGTGGAAATTAAGTGAGCTATTGCCCAGAGTCACATGGTGCTGAGCTGCCGCGGATCGAACCGTGAACCCTGTGCTCCAATGTCAGCTGCCCTGGCCGCTGCACCACACCTCTCAACTGCTCACACACTCACTCACACACCCACACAACCACTTACATACCCATTCATGCATCCATACAACCACTCACTCCCCCATACAGCCAATCCCACAGACAATCACTCTTCCATAAAGCCACTCACATACAACTCACTTAACCAAACACTTACTCTAACAGCCCCTCACTCACTCATACAGCCACTTACACACCCAGTCACTCACTCATGAAGCCTTTCAGATACCCACTCACTTACCACTACAGTCACTGACATAACTTACCTACCCATACAGCCACTCACACAGCCACTCACTCACCCACCCATACAGCCACTGACACACCCACTCACTCACCAATACAGCCACTCAGACAGTCACTAAGTCACCCACACAGCTAATAAGACACTCACTTATATACCCATACAGCCACTCATACACCCACTCACACACCTGTACAGCCACTCGGACACCCAATCACACACGAATACACACAGTCACACAGAGATTCAAATAAAAAATAAAAAAGTACTCACTCGGTAGTAGTACACAAAGTATACCAATTTAACTTTTGTGGTACCTTAGTATATACATGTAACACACAAACACTTTTAGAAAACACTCAATGCAATTCAATTCAACAAAGCTTTATTCGATTTCTTTCAAGATAATCATAAAAGCAAATGATATCATGCATCATTATAATCAATACCGCTTTAAGAACATTCTAAAAAAATACAATCAAAAATTTTAGCTTGCTTCCTATGTACATGAACGAGAAGTTACATATTATAAAAATTCATATTAAAATGTTTTTTCTACATTTCATTACATTTTTTTAAAACTGATAATGTCCTTGTAAAATGTTCATTCTCTAAAGATTTCAGGGCTATAAATGAGGGGCGACATTGTCTAAGGCTGAGTAACTTTAAGATTGGTAAAATCCACCTTTTTCTTTGTACAGAATAAAATTTACAAAATAAAACAACATGCAGAGTTGATTGTTGGGAGACATCATCACATGGACACCTGCTCATATCTCTGGACCAATCGATTATAATAGGGAAGCTTGTTAATCTGTGAATGATCCCTAGTCTAAATCTGGTCAGTGGGAATCTATCATATCCGCCCTGCGTGTTTTTGAGATATGGCTGGATACTATAGGTGGTCAGAATCATTTGATTCGCCAATACAGTTGGCTTCACTATTGCTGCGCAAAGTCTAATTGAGTCCAATAGTGTCAAACAGTTTCCTTTAAGATCTTTTCTTGTGACAGCAATCATGGTAATGGGGTCATTATAATATTTAGGATGCCCAAGGTCGGTCATAATTGTTTTAACGTATTTTAGCCATGGTATGGTAGAGACCCGCTCTAGCTTAAAACTGTCATTTAAAATGTCCCAATTAAATGTAGTTTTTGTTGTCGTCCAGATCCTGTGCCACAGTAAAATGGGTTCTATTTTTATAAGGTCAGATATATGCGGCATCCCTATCTCAGAATGGCATATGTAGGAAGATGTACTGCTTGAGACTGCCAACAGGAATTTAAAAAAGGCATTCTCGACTAGTTGTAGTGGCTGTGAATCTACATAGCCCCAGACGCCTGAACCATACATAGCAGTAGAGATACATTTTGCCAGGGAGATGTATAATAACTCTACGGGAGGCCGTCTACCCAACTTTCTAGAGAAATTGGCTAGAGTGGCATTGGCTTTCATAAACATTAATTTCGTAGCTTGGACCACCTGATCAAAAAGAATACCTAAATAGGAAAATCTTTTTGTAAATTCGACCTTTTTGTTGTCAACATAAATGTCTCTACATTTTGTACTACCTCCCCCGTACTACCTCCCCCGCATTTCATGATAACATTTTTTGAGCTGTTCACTCTAAGGCCCAAATTATGCATAAACGTGGAAAAGCTGGTCACTACCCTTTGAAGCCCCAGTTGCGCACGTGACATCAATACAGCGTCGTCCACATACAATAGGGCAGGTATGAGATGTTTGCCAATTTGTGGCAAGTCCTGACACTGATTCACTAGGGCTTGACCTAGTTTATTGATATAAAGTGTGAATAAAAAGGGAGCCAACAGATAACCTTGTCTTACTGCTCTGTATTTTGAACATGGCCGTGCACTCCCCTCTGGCCCCGTACCGCACCCTTGCCTTTGCATCGCTATATAGTTGCCTTATGAAATATATAAGTGAGTTTTCCACACCCAAGTCCTTCAAGATCTTCCATAGCTTGTCATGCATGACACAGTCAAAGGCTGCCGTAAGGTCTACAAACGCTAGGTGCAGCCTGCCCTGTTTGGCCAGAGTGTAGTTCCCCAGAAGGATGTTTACGTTTAGACTCTGCTCGACTGCACCTAGACCCTGACGGAAGCCAAATTGTAATTCTGAAATTATACTGTTGTCTTCGGCCCAGTCCTGTAGTCTGTTGAGTATGATAAGCCCCACTACATTAACCAGGGACTCTAGCAATGATATAGGCCGATAGCATGCAGGATCCTGGCGGTCACCTTTTTTAAAGATTTGGACCAGTATTGATTTGGACCAGGTTGTTATAAAATGAGAGGAGCAGCATGCTGCTATTACTTGAGTTAAAAGCGGGCCTCATAGCGACAGATTAGATTAACAAAAATCTACTGGGACTCCATCAGGCCCAGGGGCTTTCGCACCCATACTTTCCATAATAGCACAGTTGACCTCTTCAAGTGTAAACTGGAGGTCTATAAGACAGTTAACAGATGGCAGTATTGAGTCTTGAGGCTGTTGGTTTTCCATAGGTTTCTCATACATGGTACAGTTGTACATGTTGATCTTCTGCAATTGCTATCTCGATAGTGGGTACGTCTCGAGTAGCCAAAAAAGGGGCACTAACTGCCTTCCAAAAGGCTGTATTGTCCCTAATTAAGGTGGCCTCATGCAAAGCTGACCATGCTTCTTCTCTCAGCGTGCCTTTGCACTCTTTAAGTGCGCATTTGTATTCCCCCCTGGCCATTTGGATATCATGGCTATTTCTGGTTGGCTTATGTAAGCCGTGTTTCAATTTAGAATATGCTTTGGTACATTTGGCATCAAACTAGCCTTGATTCCTAATACACAAGTTATTATTCTCCACAAATAAGGCCTTTTTTATATGTCCGGTTATCTGTGAGAAGAATTTTAAAATGTCGGCATGGGGGTTGTCTCATCAAGGCAAGCTAGGAAGGCAGGTTTGCAATTAGTCACTATTTTCTTTGTGAATTCCATCGGATCCACCATGGTCCAGCGTAAGGAGTAGCCATTTATTTTGCTCAGAGCTAGGTCCTGAACAATATGGGGCGATTTACCCTTGGTGTTTAACGCCTTATTTGATAATATAAAGGATACACTTAATGGTAAATGATCACTCATGGGATTTTTATGGGTAGTGAAAGACTTAAGTCTAGTTAAATGTCTGTCTGACATTAATATATAGTCAATGGTCGAGTAGGTCCCTCTTCCGTTAAATGTGAAGTTGAGGGGGACTGGCGGAGTACATAACTCGTTAGCAAGTCCTAAATCTGATGCAAACATGACTTTGTTTAGAAGTTCCCCATAGTTTGTATGCGGGAAGTGCGTGTAACTATTCCCATCATCAGATGTGAATCCGCACCTATCGCCCCCATTGTGTGGGCACAATGCAGAGTTGAAATCCCCACCCCATATTGTTAACACATCTTTTACAGTGTCATTCTGAATGAGTTTTAGATCATTACCTAATTTCCTCATTACCCCCACTATCTGATCTGATGGCACATTATTATAGAAATTTAACAGAACAATACAATACAGCCTATCAATGTGGAATATGATAAGTTGATAATATGTTTCTGATTTCTTCAGTTCGATATTGCTTAGATTCACATAATTCGATACATATGTAGATAGCCCACCCTTAGGTCTCCCATGTTCCGATGGTATCGCGGCGGTATGAAAGGTTTTATAGCCATTGATATGCACAGCGTCCTCTGTCCAAATTTCCTGAAAACACATTATGTTAAATTTCCATATAAAGTCCAGCCATAGCGGATTGGCAAGCTTTGAACGTATAATCCAACAACAAGGACCTGGCATTAATAGGCACTTTTTTACCAATTTGTATATATAAATACGTAGGATTACTTATAGGGCGATATATTTATCTTTTCCCAAACTCAGTAGTTCTTTTCATGAACTCTGACCTAATCCCCGTGCCTTAATAATTCATAATTTAAAAATCCCACAGTGGAGAAAAGGATATACCAGTCAACAGTCAATTCACTCAACCAGCACCAGTCAACAATGAAGTATATACATATTACAGAGACAGAAAGGTGCCAAAAGTGTAAGGAAATGAGAAAGTATCTCACGTGCGCACCACCAGAGGAGCTACTGGCAGGTTCTCACCAGCTTGCCACGTATTTATCATCATCGATAACTTTCTCATATAAAATAAAATATGTGTCCAGTGCGGGAAAGGTAGGAAAAATTGAAAAAGAAAACACGACCCCAAGAAGAATGAGACACAAGAAGTCTCAAATAAAAATGGGTACAACTCACGTACGCACTCCTAACTTTTTATTCCACAGCGTGAGTTGGCCCAATATTAAAAACACAGCATGTTGTTAACCACTTACAGGATGGCCAACATGTTTCATTGCCTTTTCAAAAGTAGCGGCAAATTCACCAGGGCAACCGAGGTCAGCAATCACCTCCCTGGACCTTTGTACATCAAAAAGAGTGACTGACAAACATAAAAAGAAAAAGACAAAACAGCGACTGGTAAATCAAGAGAAACACTACCCATTTCTTTCTGTTAATTCAGTAAAGGTAATCATGCAGATATGGACTGCACTACATTAGTAGCCACACGTCCTGTGGTCTCGGTAAATATTTACCTAGTGAGAACCATGGGCCCACATACCAGCTCTCACTTAGTTGCAGGGGTGTATATTATTTACAGTTTTCTCCCTTTTCAAAGCACCTCTGTTGCTCACAACTTCACCTGTGGAAACAGACACAACACAGAAACTTTACGCATAACTATATATAATTTTAGTTCTATTCTTGCAAATCTGGGTCATACAATTCTCCCCAGCCCTTATTCCATGCTCAAATGCTGAGTCACAACATGAAATCGCACTTAGTTAAAACAATTAATCTCCAAACATGTTTGCCTGTCCCTGAACCTTTAAAAACTACATCAGGCCTGCTGGCCCCAGCACTGAGAACAATATTCCTCCTTTCCCCTTTTCTATTCCTGAATATTGACTCAATCTGATCCGTCTCTTTTTCGTCATACTGCAAAGTTTACCCGCTCGTCATCAAAACGCCACCATCACTAATTAGTGAATTCGTCCACAGTACAGCTTACGCACTTACAAGTACCATCGGGCTACTTCACTGCTCGTATTCATTCCAATTCGATCAAAACCAATCATTAACAACACATCAACCAGCATACTCTCACCGTTTGGAATGCAACTACGCGCGGTCAATCGTCCCAGCGTTTCACCAAGCTGTGTGCTAACTCCATTTAAAACGGAGCGCGACCCTTCTCCTTTTGCATCACGTCACTACGGCGGTCACATGATCACCGTGAAGGACTCCCAAAGGAGCATCAGGCAGCGCATAGCCAAAGACGCGGCCATCTTAAACTGCCAGTTTAAACGCATATGCAGGTATATTGTAACTACAATATAACCTACTATTAAATATGCCTTGAATCATCTAAAATTTAGACATGCCAGGATAGCAAGTAAGGGCCCGATTATAGTTCTTATTCTTTTTCACATTGTTGTTCTCTTTTCAAAAACACAGGGAAAACACAACAGTGGTTATACTAACTGCCCACCTTAAATGTTGTTCAGTTGACCAAGCAGCAATATGTCATTGGCGTTGGTGGCCATGAAGATATACCATACTGCCCTCACCAACCAGTCCCAGATGATTAAGCAATGCCACTGCATATTATAAAGCTGGGGGTCACTTAACTATTCATCAATGTGTCCCCACTCATTTCCGCCATAAACGAAAGGCTCATAAAACTTTAAAGAAAGGCCCAAGAGGTTTAACCACTCACACCACATCAACACGGCCGACCAAAGCCGATGACCATAAGCAGAACATTTAAAAGTTGTAATCAGACTAAATGCCTTGCGTCTTCATTGGACCCAACGAATGTATACACATTAGAGAAGGGAGTGGGGCTTTAGCAGAGGCAGGGCCCGCCAGAATCAGGCACAGACATGGCAGATGTTTTCACCCCGGGTAACCCGGAGCAGAGGCAGAACCCCGATTTGAACAACATCGTAGTTAACCTGTCTGATCATCAATTAACATCGGATGAATGGAGGGTGCTCAATAAGGGCTTGGGGTATGTCCCAACCCCACGCCATGATCCATTCAAGTGTAGAATGTAAATACAAGAAGTTATGAGGAAGATAAAAATCAAAAAGTTTTTTGTGAATAAGGAACTAGATCCTCCCTCAGTTTTTTCCACTACCCTGCACCGCCCTTCCCATTTTTGTCCACCCAGCGCTTCAGTCGGTCCAGAAGTTCTAGTGTTTGAGAGGAAAGTGCTGGATGAAATTAAGTTGCTGGATGAATCACAGAAGCAACATTCTTTCAGCAACATGAGTCAGTGTGATTGGCAAGCAGTTAAGTCCCTACAAGATAATGCCTCACTGACAATCAAGTCGGCTGACAAAGGTGTGGCGATAGTCCTTATGAATACCGTGGACTATGAAATTGAAGTTAGGAGGTTATTACAGGACAAGAAAAACTACCAACCGTTGCCTAGAGACCCAGGGGAGGAACTTCTTGGGGTGATTACGACCATGGTTGGACAAGCAAAAGAAAAGAAATGGATAACTAGCAAAGAGGCAGACTTTTTAATCAATGTAAAGCCCAGAACACCGGCATTTTACATCCTGCATAAAATTCATAAGGCTCAACGTCCACCACCAGGACGCCCGATAGTGTCGGGGATCTCCTCTGTGTTAGAGCCTCTTTCGCAGTTTGCTGATTTCTTTTTAAGAGAGTCAGTGTTGAAACAACCGTCCTATATCCAGGACACTACAGATATCTTGAATATTATTCAAGATATGGATTTCGATCCGTCACAACAGTCTTTAGTGACGATCGATATTGAATCTCTTTACCCTAGCATACCCCAAGAGGCGACGCTGGTGGCAGCAGCTCGTGCTCTTGGGGCTCAGGATTGGTTCTATGACACCGCTCAGACCTTTGTGATGCAGTGTATCGAGATTGCCCTGACTCGCAATTACTTCTGCTACAAGAATGAGCTTTTTTTGCAGACATCGGGAACATCTATGGGTGCAACTTTTGCGCCTAGTCTGGCCTGCATTTATGTAGGCCAGTTTGAAGAACACCATCTATACCATTCATCTAACCCCTTCCAGAGTCATATTTGCCTCTGGAAGAGGTATATTGATGATATTCTGTGTGTATGGTCAGGTCCAGAGAGCCATCTCCTTAAATTTTTGGAGTGGCTGAATGGTCGCGATGATTGCTTAAGATTTACATGGAGCATAAGTAATGAAAAGGCGACATATCTTGATCTGGACATTGGAGTGAATAACAAAAAGCTCACTTCAAGTGTGCATCAGAAACCGACAGATAAGAACTCATTACTGCACTATCAATCATTTCACCCTAGGGCACTTAGGGATAACCTCCCGGTGGGGCAATTTCTTCGATACCGGAGGAATTGCTCCTCCACATGTGATTATCTGCAAAAGAATGAAAGTCTCACTGAAAGACTGGTGCAACGTGCATATCCTAGGAGGATTGTCAATAGAGCTTGTAAGAGGGCGCACAACACTCCACGGGAGGCTCTACTTGAAAGGAACACGAAAGAATCCCATGACTGTTTGCCAGTTGTACTGACTTATGATCCCCTGTCCACTAAGATCCGCCAGGCGATAAGAAAGCACTGGTCTTTGTTATCTACCAATGATTATCAAATGCCGCAACCAAGGTTCGCCTTTAAGCGTGCCCAGAATTTGAAGGACAGGCTTGTCCATACGAGGCCTGTGCAGCGAACGGTAAATACATCTATTCCATCTGGGCACTACCCTTGTGGGGGGTGCTCAGTATGTGAGTTAACAGAGAAAACTATGAGTGTGCGGTTGCAGAACGGAAGAACGTGGTACCTTAATAGGTTCAGCAATTGCAACTCTATGAATGTTATCTACAGATTAACATGCCAATGTGGGCTGCACTATATCGCCCTCACAACCCGAAAAATTAAAGTCAGAGTGCAAGAGCATCTCAGTACTATTAAAAATGGAAAATTGACCACTAGATTGGTCCAACACTACCGAGAAAAACAACATAACCACAGAGCAGTGAAATGGGTGGTTTTAGAGAAGGTAGTGGGTGATTACAACAATGTGGAGAAAATACTTGCCATGAAGGAGGCTCGTTGGATTTATTCCGATAAAGCGGATCAAATTGGCCTTAATGACCAAATTGAGTGGAATAAGATCAGTAGACACTAATTGGAATCATGTAGAGCGGTGCTCCTTTGTGTTCAATAATGTTATGTCTGCTAAAGCCCCACTCCCTTCTCTAATGTGTATACATTTGTTGGGTCCAATGAAGACGCAAGGCATTTAGTCTGATTACAACTTTTAAATGTTCTGCTTATGGTCATCGGCTTTGGTCGGCCGTGTTGATGTGGTGTGAGTGGTTAAACCTCTTGGGCCTTTCTTTAAAGTTTTATGAGCATTTCGTTTATGGCGGAAATGAGTGGGGACACATTGATGAATAGTTACGTGACCCCCAGCTTTATAATATGCAGTGGCATTGCTGAATCATCTGGGACTGGTTGGTGAGGGCAGTATGATATATCTTCATGGCCACCAACGCCAATGACATATTGCTGCTTGGTCAACTGAACAACATTTAAGGTGGGCAGTTAGTATAACCACTGTTGTGTTTTCCCTGTGTTTTTGAAAAGAGAACAACAATGTGAAAAAGAATAAGAACTATAATCGGGCCCTTACTTGCTATCCTGGCGTGTCTAAATTTTAAATGATTCGCGGCATATTTAATAGTAGGTTATATTGTAGTTACAATATACCTGCATATGCGTTTAAACTGGCAGTTTAAGATGGCCGCGTCTTTGGCTATGCTCTGCCTGATGCTCCTTTGGGAGTCCTTCACGGTGATCATGTGACCGCCGTAGTGACGTGATGCAAAAGGAGAAGGGTAGCGCTCTGTTTTAAATGGAGTTAGCACACAGCTTGGTGAAACGCTGGGACGATTGACCGCGCGTAGTTGCATTCCAAACGGTGAGAGTATGCTGGTTGATGTGTTGTTAATGATTGGTTTTTGATCGAATTGGAATGAATACGAGCAGTGAAGTAGCCCGATGGTACTTGTAAGTGCGTAAGCTGTACTGTGGACGAATTCACTAATTAGTGATGGTGGCGTTTTGATGACGAGCGGGTATGGATTCACTTTGCAGTATGACGAAAAAGAGACGGATCAGATTGAGTCAATATTCAGGAATAGAAAAGGGGAAAGGAGGAATATTGTTCTCAGTGCTGGGGGCAGCGGGCCTGATGTAGTTTTTAAAGGTTCAGGGACAGGCAAACATGTTTGGAGATTAATTGTTTTAACTAAGTGCGATTTCATGTTGTGACGCAGCATTTGAGCATGGAATAAGGGCTGGGGAGAATTGTATGACCCAGATTTGCACGAATAGAACTAAAATTATATATAGTTATGCGTAAAGTTTCTGTGTTGTGTCTGTTTCCACGTTTGAAGTTGTGAGCAACAGAGGTGCTTTGAAAAGGGGAGAAAACTGTAAATAATATACACCCCTGCAACTAAGTGAGAGCTGGTATGTGGGCCCATGGTTCTCACTAGGTAAATATTTACCGAGACCACAGGACGTGTGGCTACTAATGTAGTGCAGTCCATATCTGCATGATTACCTTTACTGAATTAACAGAAAGAAATGGATAGTGTTTCTCTTGATTTACCAGTCGCTGTTTTGTCTTTTTCTTTTATGTTTGTCAGTCACTCTTTTTGATGTACAAAGGTCCAGGGAGGTGATTGCTGACCTCAGGTTGCCCTGATGAATTTGCCGCTACTTTTGAAAAGGCAATGAAACATGTTGGCCATCCTCTAAGTGGTTAACAACATGCTGTGTTTTTAATATTGGGCCAACTCACGCTGTGGAATAAACAGTTAGGAGTGCGTACGTGAGTTGTACCCATTTTTATTTGAGACTTCTTGTGTCTCATTCTTCTTGGGGTCGTGTTTTCTTTTTCAATTTTTCCTACCTTTCCCGCACTGGACACATATTTTATTTTATATGAGAAAGTTATCGATGATGATAAATACGTGGGCAAGCTGGTGAGAACCTGCCAGTAGCTCCTCTGGTGGTGCGCACGTGCGATACTTTCTCATTTCCCTACACTTTTTGGCACCTTTCTGTCTCTGTAATATGTATATACTTCCTTGTTGACTGGTGCTGGTTGAGTGAATTGACTGTTGACTGGTATATCCTTTTCTCCACTGTGGGATTTTTAAATTATGAATTATTAAGGCACGGGGGATTAGGTCAGAGTTCATGAAAAGAACTACTGAGTTTGGGAAAAGATAAATATATCGCCCTATAAGTAATCCCACGTATTTATATATTCAAATTGGTAAAAAAGTGCCTATTAATGCCAGGTCCTTGTTGTTGGATTATATGTTGATTGGAGGGTGGCCTTGCATTTAGATTCCCTCTGCAGCTCCTTGTTGGATTGAAGCTTTGAACGTATGCCTGCGATGTTCCAAAATAACAAGTGACAAAGATCTTGGTTACTTTTGCCTGTGTAGTTCACATTATTAACTTTATCCGGTAGATCTGTGGCAATGGGAAATGTTACAGGGTTTAGACACTTGTCTTGGGTGGCTATTGTACCATGGGTGGGGGACGAGGTGCCAGCTACTGAGCAGATGCAGGGTGGGAACCTTTTTGAAGTATCTAAGTTTGTTCCTGCTTCAGGGATTAATCCAGTGTTGGACATGCTCGTTTGTATCTCTGATGTTATGTATTGACTACATACCTTAGTGGGTGCGACGTATGGATCTATCGTATTTAGTCAGTCTACATCCTCAAGAGTTTGAAGGATGTCAAATCTATGACTAACCGGGACATTATATGTATAGTGAGCATTGTCATAGTGGTCCCTGCTAGTAGGTCTTGTGTATGGGTCCTTCGGTGGTTGGTAAAAGTAGCCTAAAGGTACTAGACTGATGCCATGGTTCATGAAAAAATGATTCCCTGCTCTCCTCAAGATGGTTTGGACTAAGTGTGGGGTTTTAATTGTTAAAACCACACAGTCACCATAAAGGGTTTTGCGATCTCTACCAATGCTGCTAATTCTTCTGGCCATCTTAAACTCAGCAAAAAGTGCCTCAGTTAGCTCTGTTTTTGTGCCCAGCCAAAATAGGGATTTATTCCTCAGAGTATCCCAGGATTCGGGCACCTGAGCAGGCAGTCTAGGGACGTTTGCCAGAATTATCCTGTATGGGGTGGCTGCTGGTGGTAAGTCCAAACGAGCCAACTCTGTCTGTTGCCTATTTTGGGATAGGGGCGTGGTGGAATGGATAAGACTTGACTGGGTGGAAAAATGGGCCGAGGATTTTATTTTTTGTAGGATTAGCTCTGTTTGTGTCTACTAAAGTAGGATCAAGTGAGGTCCTTGTGGATTCTAATAGAGGTTTTAATCCTATCTTTGTTAGGCACTCTTTACGGTAAGTCCCTACAGATTGTAAATCTACTAGAGGTGTTGATAGTGTGGGTCGTCTATATGTTGTCCCCTTACCCATGGTCGCAGTTGGACCGGCATTGTTATTTGCTGTACTGTTAGTGTTGTGATACATCAAGTTTTCTAAGCGTTTACTAAGGGTCTCCTCAATTAAGGCCACTCTATCAGATAATCTGGTTAGCGCGTCTCTAAGAAACATATTTAGATCGTCCATCTTTGTGGTTAGCTTTCTGATATCGTCCTGCGAATTATAGGACTGAATGTTAGCAAGGGATCTTCCTCTTGGGCCTGCTTCAGGGAGAGCTAATGATTTACCCCGTTTAAACGTTTTTTTACATATCTTTGTGGGTAGCGGTCTAGTTTCTAAGTGGGTGACCTCATTTGCTTTAGGGACTGTGCCCAGGTTTCAGGGGTGCTTCGATGGTGGCTGAGTATCATATTCCTGGTCACTAACTAATATATGGTCTGACACAATTTGGATGCAGCCATTTGGAGTTGGTTGGACCTTTGTGATCTCTGATGGACATGCGTGACCAGCCTTGCTTGCTGTGGGTCCATTACTCGACGTCCGAACTGCTACCGGTTTTTCAGAGTTCAAGGTCTCTTCCACTGACATTATCTGCTGTTCAATTGCCCCGATTGCCCCTGTATGGTAGTTCATGAGTATCAAACGTGATCCACCTGCAGTTGTAGACATGGTTGCGGTTTGGTTGTTTACTGCCTTTTTTCCCATTTTTCACACTGGCTGGGACACCGGATGTTGTATATAAAGTTCCAGTGGGTAAAAAATATGTGTCTTGAAGGAGCCCTGCCTCTTATATCATGATCGTGGACCAGTCACAAGAAACTGAGATGGGGCGTTATGACAGTTTTTATAGCAGAGAGTTCCTCAATTAGCATCAGGAGGAATGAGCTTTTAGTTTTATGATGACAATGTTAATATGTTAATATGTAATTATGTTGAAGTTCAAATAATGCCCCCTCTACATGGTGTACACAATAGCCACATATAGTTAGTCAAGTTTATGCCCTTATTTCTAGTTTGCAGTTCAAAGGGCTGTGCGAAAACTCACCGTGGCTGGTGGGGTGAGGAGCTGAAAAACCAAGAGAGGGGACCCGACCCGGCCTCTTATGGGCTATGACGAGCTAAGATGGACCCGTCTTGGCCCGGTCTTCGCCCGGGCCAAGCCCGGGCATGCCCTGTCTGCGTCCCACGCTGCGGGATGCCGTCCGATATTTAAGGCGCTCCTGCACCGGCAAGCAACGTGGCCCCACCTCTCGGGGCCTGGCAGGGATCCAAGATAAAGTGCTGCGTGCTAGGGGCTCCCGCCCTGCGGGATGCCCGTCCGATATTTAAGGCGCACCTGCACCAGCAAACAACGTGGCCCCACCTCTCAGGGCCTGGCAGGGATCCTCGATAAAGTGCTGAGGGCTAGGGGCTCACAATCACTTGATGTGTCATCAGTGATATCATTTAAGATGTCATCAGTGATGTCACTGACCATGTTATGAGTGATGTAATATGTGAGGTCAAAAGCAGTGCATTGTGGGGTGCAAGCTATAGTTAGCTCAGGTAACTATAACTGCTGAATTTCACTGGTTTTGTACGAATGAAATTTGAGCCTAAGTATTTTCAGCAGTTAGAGCTACCTGAGCTAACTTGAAATTATGCCCCTGTGTATGTGTGTGTGTGTGTATATATATATATATATATATATACCCATATACATATACATAAACATATTATCTACTGGCGGTCGCCAGTAGATAGTTATAGTTAGGACCTATTTTCCATAGGAAATCCGCAACATTCTATTTGAAATAACTTTGGCGCCGGTTGACGAATCTTCGCGAAAGCTTCCAACTTGTTGGGGCGCTCCGGTCCGCTCCTATTCTGAAAGTCTCGGGGTGATTCTTTAAGCAGGGGCCGAGAAAAAAGGGGGGTCCCAAAACGCGTTTTCCCCATTCATTTTTCCATAGGGACCTTTCATCGCGGCTACAGCCCGAACTGCTGAACGGAATTACACCAAATTTGACAAAGAGGTAGCCCTTGGTTCAGTGTCGTGCCTTTTGCTTAAATGGTGTAAATCCGTTCAGTAGTTCTTGAGAAAATCAAAAGTAAAGTCACATATATATCTATGGCCGAGTAGGGTCCGCGTACCCTCCCGATCACGAGCTGCATGCTAATTGGCTGTCAAGTGGCTGTCAACACTCCAAATCAGGAAGTGTTGGCAGCCATTTTATCCTCGGTAGAACCGAGGGACAGAAACAAGTGCGCAAAGCGTAAAAGGGGGCAGGGTAGAAACACCCTGACCCCCTAGGTCTGCTCAGGGGTCCCACAAGGACCCCATGGCAGAGAAAAGCATTTTTTTTTTTAAAAATCGGCGGGATGCGCGGATCCCGCTGTGATTAGAGGCACAGAAACACGTCGCCAAACGCAACAAGGGGGCAGGGTAGAAACACCCTGACCCCCTAGGTCTGCTCAGGGGGTCCCACAAGGACCCCCTGGGCAGAAAAAAGCATTTTTTTTTTTTTAAATCGGCGGGATGCGCGGATCCCGGCAATAAAAAAAAAAATCAAAGCGCGGTCTCCCGCGCTTCCATGTAATTTTACCCCGGGTGGCCCAAGTCCCGGGGGCATGCGAGGGTAGGTTTATGTTTTATGTGGGGGCCTCTAAGGCCCCCAAGCACTGAGGACCGCCACCCCCGGGGCTTTAAATAAAACATGGTGCGGGAGGGACCGCCACCCCCGGGGCTTCTTTTTAAAATTAATCACCTGTGTGGGGGCTCCAGCCCCCACACGCCCGAGACCACCACCTCCCAGGGCACTTAGAAAACAAATGTGGGGCTCTGTTTTGGACCCCGAATCCCCGGGGACCACCACCTCCCGGGGCTGTGCAATTGAAGGGAGGGGGCCGAGCGGCCTCCCTCCTGGAGCCTGTGGTGGCCCTGGGGACCGCCACCCCCAGGGCCGGCTCCTGCAGTGTCCCGGGGTGCCTACCCCGGGACACTGTAGTTTGCTATGACAGGACGGAGGCCTCGCGGCTCCGTCCTGTCATAGCAAACTGCTTTGGATATTAGGCGAGAGCAGAAACCTGCTCTGCCTAATATCCAAAGCACATTGCTTTTCCACATGGGGAGCTGCATGTTAGCAGCTCCCCATGTGGAAAGCAATGCCGGCTCCCGCAGGACGCTGGGAGCCGGCATGGTCCGTGGGGAGTTGGGGTCCCCCACGGACCCCAAAGGATAGGGCCAGCCTTGGGGGATGGGGTCCCCGGGGCAAGTAGTGGCCCGGGAGGAGGCCACGCGGCCCCCTCCCCAAATTAGGAAAAAAAAAATAATTAAAAGGCCGGCCCCGGGGGATGGGGTCCCGAGCCTAAGGAGGCCTGAGGAGGGGGCAACGCAGCCCCCTCCATGAAAATAAAAATTTTAAAAAAGGTGGCAATGACCCGGGGGATGGGGTCCCCGGGCCGAGATTGGCCACGGGAGGGGGCCCACGCAGTCCCCTTCCCGTTCACATTTAAAAAAAAAAAAAAAAGGGTGTCAGGCCCTGGGGATGGGGTCCCCAGGGCCCAAAATAATTAAAGAAGGGGGCCACACAGCCCCCTTTAAAAAAATAAAAAAATCCGGCATCGCGCCGGAGGCCACGCCCCTCCTTGTAAGCACTCTGCAAACGCGCCCCTGGCGCGTTTGCAGAGAGGAACAATTCCCCTTGAATACTGGGGTTCCCTGGGGCCAACTAGCCCACCAGGAACCTCCAGTATGCACCAGGGGGCTGCGTTGCAGAGAGGTGTTCTGAGGCCACGCCCCTTTTGACACCTCTCTGCAATGCAGCTCTGTGGCGCTTAATGGAGGTAGCTGGTGGGCTAGGTGCACCCCAGGGACCCTCAGGATTCAACGGGAGCTAATCCCCGACTTAAAACGTGCCACGGGGTGCGTTTGCACAGTGGTGAAGGGAGGGGGCGGGGCCTGAGGTGACATGTGTGCAAACAGGCCCCGTGGCGCGTTTTAAGATAGGGAATTAAATCCCCTTCAATCCTGAGGGTCCCTGGGGGCCAACTAGCCCACCAGGTACCTCCAGTAAGCGCCACGGAGCTGCGTTGCAGAGTGTTGTAAAAAGGGGCTTGGCCTCTGAACACCTCTCTGCAACGCAGCTCTCTGGCGCATACTGGAGGTATCTGGTGGGGTAGTTGGCCCCTAGGGACCCTCGGGATTGAGGAGGAATTAATTCTCCAACTTAAAACGCACCACAGGGCGTGTTTGCAGACATGTCACCTCAGGCCCCACCCCTTCCTTCACCATTGTGCAAATATTCCTCTAAAATCAGCCGAAATACGAATTCCGATTTACTCACCTGCTCTCAGGAGAGACCACAGTGCTGCATCTTTGAGCCCAGTACTGATCCTGAAAAGTAATTGTAACCGTACTTACCAGTAACTTGAATTTCCTTCCATAGGATATCATTGCCGGCTTTTTGCTGAAAAAGTTTCTAAGTGTCGATTTTTGAAACATACAAATATTCCTCTAAAATCAGCCGAACTACGAATTCCGATTTACTCACCTGTTATCAGGAGAGACCTCAGTGCTGCATCTTTGAGCCCAGTACTGATCCTGAAAAGTAATTTTAACCGTACTTACCAGTAACTTGAATTTCCTTCCATAGGCTAACATTGACTGGTTTCACTTGGAAATTCTTCTAAGTGTGGAGTTTTAGAACTTTATAATATTCCTCTAAAATCAGCCGAACTACGAATTCCGATTTACTCACCTGTTATCAGGAGAGACCTCAGTGCTGCATCTTTGAGCCCAGTACTGATCCTGAAAAGTCATTTGAACCGTACTTACCAGTAACTTGAATTTCCTTCCATCGGATATCATTGCCGGCTTTTTGCTGAAAAAGTTTCTAAGTGTCGATTTTTGAAACATACAAATATTCCTCTAAAATTAGCCGAACTACGAATTCCGATTTACTCACCTGATATCAGGAGAGACCTCAGTGCTGCATCTTTGAGCCCAGTACTCATCCTGAAAAGTAATTCTAACCGTACTTACCAGTAACTTGAATTTCCTTCCATAGGATATCATTGACTGGTTTCACTTGGAAATTCTTCTAAGTGGGGAGTTTTGGAACTTTATAATATTCCTCTAAAATCAGCCGAACTACGAATTCCGATTTACTCACCTGTTATCAGGAGAGAACCCAGTGCTGCATCTTTTAGCGCAGCACTGACCCTGAAAAGTAATTCTAACCGTACTTACCAGTAACTTGTATTTCCTTCCAGAGGAATCCATTGTCTGGTTTTCAGCAGAAAAGTTTCAAAGTGTCGATTTTCACAACCTACAAATAATCCTTAAAAATCGCCTGTATGACTTAAACGCATTCTTTCAACTGTTTACAGGAGATGCACCAGTGCTGGATCCAGAATACACCACTGAGTAAGAAAAAGTAACGATAACACTACTTACCTGCTAAGTGAATTTCCTCCCATAGGATAACATTGGTGATTCTATGTGAAAAAGTTTTTAAGTGTCAACTTTTAAAATACAATAATATTCCTTAAAAATCACTACTGTAACCAAAACGCTTTTACTCAACTGTTTACAGGACATGTGTGAGAAGTTGGCCTGGTATATGCTGCCCACTAATTATAGTGGGCACCTTGCACCAGTCCAAACAACCCCTTATTGGAGATAGGTTAAAGACAACCTTTATTGAAAGCTATCCTAGTGGTAGCTATGGAGAGCAGCCTTCAGGCTAAGTCTTGAAGGAATGTAAAGCAGCTTGTTTTACCAGTCTATAATCTCTTGAGTGACCAAATGAAAGAGGACCACACCAGGTATATATTCAAAATATATGTATTTATTGCTAAACACACCCCTCTAGTCTCTTTATGAGGCTAGAGCTCGAAGTACATAAGTTATAAGTTAGTTATCAACAGTAATAGCACAAATACACGTTTGAGCCCTAGGGGCGTACCAAACCATATAACAATAAAGTGGTATAAGAACCACGACTGAGCTAGACACAAGGCCTAGAGCCTGTAGAAGTGCTTGGACCACAAGGAACCACCCAAGGTAGTGACACAGGGGACCCACGGGGAACGCGTGCAGTGTGAGAACACAGCCGCGAATCGCCGTTGACTTCTATGGGGAAAGTCGCGGTTGGAATTTTTAAAAAAAGGGACACTTAGAGGAGGACTTGGAGCAAACCCCTTTAGAACTGGGTTGTTCTAGAGTCTATACCCACGGGAGCACCGGAGTACTCGAGTTACCTCACCCAGGAAGCCGGGTGCATAGGTGTCTTTCGGGGTCGGGTTTCGTCGTCGTTTTCAATGGCGATCTGCTGCAAAGTGCTGCTGGCGGCCAAGTCGAAAGTGTTCGGGTGGATCCGAAGGTGGATCGAAGATCTGAAGAACCTGAAAGCAGAGGGGACAGAGTCTGGGTCACTAGCCAGTGACCAGGAAGGCGATGAGCGGATGCCCACCGATGTTGGGTGCTTCAGGTAGGTTGATGGTCGTCTTGACTCTTCAGCCACGAGGTCCAGGAGGCGTCGACGACAACCAGGAGCTGGATTCGAGCTGTCCCACGACGTTTGTCGATTGCTGAGGTGTCGGCGACTGGATTGGACCCAACAAGCCTTGGCAACGGCAAGTCTCGTGGAAATATAAGAAGAAGGACGGTGGTGCAGACCAGTAAGGTCTGAGGGACTCACCCAGCGGGGGAAAGTGAGGGCACCCCTGGAGCAACCAGGGAAGCCCAAGCAGAAGAATATTGGCCTTCGGGAGGGCCCACTAGCCAACGGACTAGCGACCGCGAAGGAGCCTCAAGTGGACGCACTTAGAGCTGGCTCACGGGATACTCGTGGAGTGGAGGCCAGTGATCTTCGGTGCAGTCGGTGCTGGAGGCGGGGGCTACTCAGAGCCCAAAGCACAACTTCGTGGGAGTCCAGTAAGAGGATGTACTTGCAAATGTGCTTGGTGTCCAGGGGTCATGGTTCCACATTACTCCCGACAGCTACGGGCCTCAGCTTTGCTGGGGACTCAGGGCAGCCTCGAGGAAGTCTGGAAATCTACCTCTGGTGATGCAAAGACTTCGGTGTCCAGCGGGAGCTTCAGCGATGCAGACCAGACAATTGCTTCATTGGTGCCTGCCAAGCAGGGGAGTCACTCCTTGACCCCAAGGGAGATTCTTCAGTCCTCTAATCTTAAAGTAGAGCGTCGAAGGTCCAGGATTCTGTATCAGAGTTTCGTCCAGGTAAATCTAAAATCCTAAGGACTGGGGTCCCATACTTATACTAAGTTAGGGGGTTGGACATACTCTGGGGACTCACCTTTGGGAGGGTCAGGGAAGAGGGGTGGTTACACCCATTCCCTTTGTCCAGTTTCGCACCAGAGCAGGGGCTGGAAGCCCCTGAACCAGTTTGAACTGGGGAATGCACAGGGACACCAAGTGTGCCCCCAGTGCAGGACTTCAAAGCACCAGAGAGTGCTCCCTCCCAGCCCCAATACACATTATCCTGTCTGGGGAGGTGGTTACACCTCCCTGGGACAGGAAACCTATTGTCCAGGCCTCCCCTGCCGGAGTTTCAGTCAGCAGCAGGAGGCCAGACCTGTGTCTGTGGCAGCGGCATCCATTTTGTGATGCCAGGGCTTGGAAAGAAGTTACCGGGCAGGCCGGTGTGTACATGTCTCTCCCTCTAGAAGGGTGGAATGCTACCCCCGCCGCCAGAACTGGCGGGGGGGTAGTATTCCAAGATGTTTGACACCAAACACAACATGTTTCCGTGCAGCCATCCCAAAGCTAGCATTTAACGCGAGGTTATAATGCGCTTAAGAGTATATGGTCAGGCTGCACTACAAACAGCATCAGAGAAGGGTCTCCGAACGCTGCAGAGGGTCTCTGCTCATGCAGGGGCACCCTCTCACATAGGAACCAAGCACTCTGCCTTCAGTATTGACAAGGCCTGCCATAGGAGTGACTTATAGGTTTATATGTGTGTATGTATGTAGTGATATAGGTAACCTATATCACAGTAAGGAGTGCATGCACCACCTTACCCAGGCTGCAGTAGCAGACCGGTGGTGTCCTTTTGGCTGGCCTTCCAGGGGTGGCACAATACATGCTTCAGCCCCTGGCAGGCCTCTGAGGTACCTATGCCCTGGGTACATAGTATACCATATACTAGGGACTTACAAGGGCACTCCAGATTCCAATCAGAGATGTGCCTAAGGCACATGGAAACCATTTTATAGAGGAAGCAGATAGACTGGGGCCCTGAATAGCAGGATCCCAGTCCAACTAAGTCATAAACCTGCAAAACACCAGGAAAAAAGTGGGGGCAACCATATAGTCAGATTCCACCTTCCTACATAACCCCCCAAACGAAAGGAGATAAGGCTAACCTTGGCCAGTTGAGCCTTTATTGACTAAGTGGCCATATAAGGAAGCACCTGCACTAGCATGGTTGCCCCCTGTCTTATGGTCCACTAAGCAGTCCCTCACCCTAAGGGTATGAGAGGGTCTCCACCATGGGGAATTACTACCTGTGGTGTGCTTTGGTAAAGTACAAGGCTGGTGAGGTGTCTGAGCAGGGAAGTGAGGCCCTAGGAAGGTTGGTCTCAGCTTCCTCAGATCACTGGTCACCATGTATGCCTGTCTTTCCATGACTGAGTTGCACTTTGCTCTAAGGGTCAACCTTTGGCTGCCTATAGCTGGGGGTTGGGTCCCTTTGGATGGAACATTGGAGGGACAGGGCAGGTTTGGAACCTTTGGGTCCCAGGTTTGCCCATGCCCTCCAGAGGCCTTCTGGGGGATGTCCCTACACAAAGGTATGGGGGATCCCTCAGTGTGTTGAGGAATTTTCACCTGGCTAGGGCTACTAGACTGGGTGCCCCTAATCTGCTGATGGGGGGGTTCCTCTGGACAGGGGGCTGACTGAGGCCTGGGCTGACTGAGGGAGGGTAGAGAGGGGCAGGTTACCTGCTCCAGACTGGGTACCACCTTGGAAGGGTCCTCTGCCATCAGGGGTGTGGCCAGGCCAGGCCTGACTACCTCTGGGGTAGTTCCTTCACTAGGGGTAGGGTCAGTTCCCTGAGGAGGCTGACCCGTACCTACTGTCTGGAGGGAAGAAGACTTTTCTTCAACCCTTGTGCTCTCTTTTGGGGGAGAGTGGGCCATTCTTCCAGGCTCCATCTCTCCAAAATTTCCCTGAGCTTGGGCTGTGGCCATCACAGCCCCACTAACCTTTACAGGGATGCCCAGCATTCTCAGATGGGTTTGGTGTTCAACTTCAGCCCAGGCTGAAATTTCCAGATCATTGCCCATCAGGCAATCTACAGGCAAGATTGGGGACACTGCCACTCTTTTTGGGCCTGTGACCCCTTCCCAGCTGAGATTGACTATGGCCATGAGGTGATCTGTTCTGACACCATCAATGTTGGTTACCTGGTATTTAAACTCAGGTAAAAGCTGGTGAGGGGGACTAGTTTCCCTGCCACCATGGTGACACTAGCCCCTGTGTCCCTAAATGCCACAGCTTTCTGACCATTAATTATTGGCTCCAGTCTGTACCTGCCCAATGCATTGGGATCCATGGTAAAGGTGGCAAATCCTATACCACCATCAGAGTCAGAGGAGTCTGTTGAGGGGTCCTGTCTAAACTAGGGCCCACCTCTGTTCCTCTTGCAAAAGCACCTAACTTTTGGGTGCACTACTCCCAACTGGAGGATTACTACTGGTAGTACCAGGAGGGGTGGTAGTAGTTGTTGGAGGAACATTTTCTTTATTGCCAATCCTGGGGCAACTGGGATCTGTTTTCCAATGTCCAGGCTTTTTACAGACATAGCAATAGGGTTTATTTTCAGGAGAGGAAGGAGTTTGGGACCCACCCCCAGAAGAGGACTTTTGGGGCCCTGTAGTGGACTTATCCTTAGATTTATCCCCACCTTTCTCTTGGGACTTGGTAGAATCTTTCTTCTGGTCACCACCCTGATTCTTAGGCCTTACCCTGGTTCTGACCCATTTGTCTGCCTTCTTTCCCAATTCTTGGGGAGAGGTCAGATCAGAGTCCACCAGGTACTGGTGTAAAAGCTGGTTTTGACAATTATTAAGGATCTGCTCCCTCATAATCAAATTGTACAATCCTATAAAGTCATGCACCTTGCTGCCATGTATCCAACCTTCCAGAGCCTTAGTAGCACAATCTACAAAATCAACCCAGTCTTGAGTCTGAGCCTTTTGGGTGTCTCTGAACTTCAACCTATACTGTTCAGTGGTTAGGCCAAACCCATCTATCAGAGCACTCTTCAAGACTTTGTAATTGTCAGCATCCTCTTCTCTAACAGTGAGGAGCTTATCTCTACCTTTGTCTGCAAAGGAGAGCCACAAGATTGCTGCCCACTGCTCCTGAGGGACCCTCTGTACTTTACAGGCCCTCTCCAGTGCAGTTATCCATTTGTGGATGTCATCCCCACTCTGGTAGGGAGGGACAATCTTGCTCAGGTTTCTATGGTCATAAGACCTTTCCCTATCTCTGGGGAAATTGCTGCCACCATGGGACTCTAGTCCCAACTTTTTCTCTCTCAATAGAGATCTAGGGACTCCTGTCTATAGCCAATTGCTGTTTTCTGAGTTCAAGCTGGGCTTGCTCATACTGAATCAGTCTCTTCCTCCTCTCATGAGAGGATTCCCTTCCATGAGAGGAGACAGAGGTCCCTACTGAGGTGTCAGAGTGGTTAGACTCCTGAGAAGGAGATCTAGTCCTTCTGGGCACACTCACAACTCTTCCTGGGGGGCAAAGGGGAGGTCATTCTGATCCTCCTCCACAGGAGGAATTGGGTTTTCCAGGTCAAGGTCATTTTCACCTTCCTGGCCAGTTTCAGAGGGGGGGCCCTGGGTTTCTTCACCCCTGACCCCTTCCTCATTTTCTGCCCCACCCTCTCTGCCTACCCCTTCAGACCCTAGGGGCCTGCTGAGATCATCAGCTAGTAGCACGTCTCTGAGGTGTTGGGTGCTGGCACTTTTGCCTGCCTTCAGCTTCCTAGTATTGCACAATGCTCTCAATTCCAAGAATGGGAGATTATCATACTTGGAGGGAAGAAGCCCACTGTCTTCTGGCAAGGACTCACTGGGTCCTGGCTTTGAAGACATTACTAGTGAGGTGTGGTGTATGCACTACCTACTCTAGTGTGGCCTACTAAACTCTCTTGAGTTGTAGAAAGGGTGTGCTATCCCTTAACACACAACTCTAAGTTCAGTAGAACTTACTGTGTACTAAGCTTGATTTATATGTACCTAAGGTACCCTTAGGGGTTTTCAGTTGATCAATTCAATTGAGATTATCTGGTAAAACAATAGCAAGCTGGAATCCCACACGCTGCACACCAATGTGAGAAGTTGGCCTGGTATATGCTGCCCACTAATTATAGTGGGCACCTTGCACCAGTCCAAACAACCCCTTATTGGAGATAGGTTAAAGACAACCTTTATTGAAAGCTATCCTAGTGGTAGCTATGGAGAGCAGCCTTCAGGCTAAGTCTTGAAGGAATGTAAAGCAGCTTGTTTTATCAGTCTATAATCTCTTGAGTGACCAAATGAAAGAGGACCACACCAAGCATATATTCAAAAGATATGTATTTATTGCTAAACACACCCCTCTAGTCTCTTTATGAGGCTAGAGTTCAAAGTACATAAGTTATAAGTTAGTTATCAACAGTAATAGCACAAATACACGTTTGAGCCCTAGGGGCGTACCAAACCATATACCAATAAAGTGGTATAAGAACCACGACTGAGCTAGACACAAGGCCTAGAGCCTGTAGAAGTGCTTGGACCACAAGGAACCACCCAAGGTAGTGACACAGGGGACCCACGGGGGACGCGTGCAGTGTGAGAACACAGCCGCGAATCGCCGTTGACTTCTATGGGGAAAGTCGCGGTTGGAATTTTAAAGAAAAGGGACACTTAGAGGAGGACTTGGAGCAAACCCCTTTAGAACTGGGTTGTTCTAGAGTCTATACCCACGGGAGCACCGGAGTACTCGAGTTACCTCACCCAGGGAAGCCGGGTGCATAGGTGTCTTTCGGGGTCGGGTTTCGTCGTCGTTTTCAATGGCGATCTGCTGCAAAGTGCTGCTGGCGGCCAAGTCGAAAGTGTTCGGGTGGATCCAAAGGTGGATCAAAGATCTGAAGAACCTGAAAGCAGAGGGGACAGAGTCTGGGTCACTAGCCAGTGACCAGGAAGGCGATGAGCAGATGCCCACCGATGTCGGGTGCTTCAGGTAGGTTGATGGTCATCTTGACTCTTCAGCCACGAGATCCAGGAGGCGTCGACGACAACCAGGAGCTGGATTCGAGCTGTACCACGACGTCTGTCGATTGCTGAGGTGTCGGCAACCGGATTGGACCCAACAAGCCTTGGCAACGGCAAGTCTTGTGGAAATAGAAGAAGGACGGTGGTGCAGACCAGCAAGGTCTGAGGGACTCACCCAGTGGGGGTAAGTCAGGGCAAGCCTGGAGCAACCAGGGAAGCCCAAGCAGAAGAAGATTGGCCTTTGGGAGGGCCCACTAGCCAACAGACTAGCAACCGCAAAGGAGCCTTGAGTGGACACACTTAGAGCTAGCTCACGGGACACTCGTGGAGTGGAGGCCAGTGATCTTCGGTGCAGTCGGTGCTGGAGGCGGGGGCTACTCGAAGTCCAAAGCACAACTTCATGGGAGACCAGGAAGAGGATGCACTTGCAAATGTGCTTGGTGTCCAGGGGTCACGGTTCCACGTTACCCACGACAGCTATGGGCCTCAGCTTTGCTGGAGACTCAGGGCAGCCTCGGGGAAGTCTGGAAATCTACCTCTGGTGATGCAAAGACTTCGGCGTCCGGCAGGAGATTCAGCGATGCAGACCAGACAATTGCTTTGTTGGTGCCTGCCAAGCAGGGGAGTCACTCCTTGACCCCAAGGGAGATTCTTCAGTCCTCTAATCTTAAAGTAGAGCGTCGAAGGTCCAGGATTCTGTATCAGAGTTTCGTCCAGGTAAATCTAAAATCCTAAGGACTGGGGTCCCATACTTATACTAAGTTAGGGGGTTGGACATACTCTGGGGACCCACCTATGGGAGGGTCAGGGAAGAGGGGTGGTTACACCCATTCCCTTTGTCCAGTTTCGTGCCAGAGCAGGGGCTGGAAGCCCCTGAACCAGTTTGAACTGGGGTATGCACAGGGACACCAAGTGTGCCCCCAGTGCAGGACTTCAAAGCACCAGAGAGTGCTCCCGCCCAGCCCCAATACACATTATCCTGTCTGGGGAGGTGGTTACACCTCCCTGGGACAGGAAACCTATTGTCCAGGCCTCCCCTGCCGGAGTTTCAGTCAGCAGCAGGAGGCCAGACCCGTGTCTGTGGCTGCGGCATCCATTTTGTGATGCCAGGGCTTGGAAAGAAGTTACCGGGCAGGCCGGTGTGTACATGTCTCTCCCTCTAGAAGGGTGGAATGCTACCCCCGCTGCCAGAACTGGTGGGGGGGTAGTATTCCAAGATGTTTGACACCAAACACGACATGTTTCCGTGCAGCCATCCCAAAGTTAGCATTTAACGCGAGGTTATAATGTGCTTAAGAGTATATGGTCAGGCTGCACTACAAACAGCATCAGAGAAGGGTCTCCGAACGCTGCAGAGGGGCTCTGCTCATGCAGGGGCACCCTCTCACATAGGAACCAAGCACTCTGCCTTCAGGATTGACAAGGCCTGCCATAGGAGTGACTTATAGGTTTATATGTGTGTATGTATGTAGTGATATAGGTAACCTATATCACAGTAAGGGGTGCATGCACCACCTTACCCAGGCTGCAGTAGCAGACCGGTGGTGTCCTTTTGGCTGGCCTTCCAGGGGTGGCACAATACATGCTTCAGCCCCTGGCAGGCCTCTGAGGTACCTATGCCCTGGGTACATAGTATACCATATACTAGGGACTTACAAGGGCACTCAGATTCCAATCAGAGATGTGCCTAAGGCACATGGAAACCATTTTATAGAGGAAGCAGATAGACTGGGGCCCTGAATAGCAGGATCCCAGTCCAACTAAGTCATAAACCAGCAAAACACCAGGAAAAAAGTGGGGACAACCATATAGTCAGATTCCACCTTCCTACAACATGTCCCAGGACTGAATCTAGGATCCAGTCCTGTGGTTAGAAAAGTAATCCATAAAGTAACTAATTGCATTTAACTAGAACTTCACATTGAGCTCAATGTTGCATTGTGTTTGAAATTGTGTTGCCCATTGCAACAACTGTAACTACTGTTCTTAAAAGTCTATTGCCTATTTGCAAAGTATTTAAACTAAAGTAATTCATTCTGAGAATGTATATTTTGTAATGTAATGTATAATGTAATTACAATGTAATTTAAAAAATAAAATATCTAAAAATAAATAGTTTAAAAAAATTTAGTAAATCAGTATCAAAAAAATAAATATAACAATTAACACATTTAAAAATTGTCATTTACAAAACCTTTGAAATTCACTGAAAAAACCCATAGGTTTCAGACATGTTATAGTTAGGAATTAGCATTTAAAAAACCTTTGAAATTCACTGAAAAAACCATAGGTTTCAGGCATGTTATAGTTAGAAATTAGCATTTAAAAAACCTTACAAATTCACTGAAAAAACCATAGGTTTTAGGGACAGTTATAGTTAGTTGGACATTGCACTCGTACAAAACCCGTGAAATTCCCCGTTATAGTTAGTTCAGCTAACTATAACTCGCGCCCGCAATGCACTGCTGATGACGTCACATATTACATCACTCATGACATGGTCAGTGACATCACTGATGACATCACTGATGACATCTCAAATGACATCACTGATGACATCACTGATGACATCATCCACATGATAATCTGATGCACCTCCTCACACCCTAATATAACCTTTGATACACCTACTCTAAATTACAGACTGCCATTCGCAAAACCATAGACACTCCAACACCAATAACTACATACCCACTCACTGATTCTTAGGTCTACACACACATCCACTCACTCACCCGTACAGTCACTCATACTTACGGTCACTCAGTACAGGACTATCATATGCACTCATACTCCTATTTAGACACTCAAACACCACCACTCATCCATAGAGGTACTCACACACCTAGTCAGTCATGCAAATAATTAAACACACTGCCATTTACTCACCTATACAGTTATACACACACCAGCTCACTTACTCATACAAATACTAGCACATTCTTACACTCTTATACAATCACTGATACAAGCACACACTAATCCATACAGTCACTCTCACAATCACACACTCTCGCTTATAGCTATTTATATACTCCAACACACATATATACTGCCTTTCACATATGTAGTTACTCACACATATACCACTGGGACATACATTCACTCACTAACACACTCTTACACACACTTACCCACCCATACAGTCTATCACAGATGCACTCTTGAAACCATCCACCCAGTGAATCACCCACTCACACATCTATGCACATAGTCGCACACACCCCACCCACACAAACACTCAGGCACCCATACAGATACTCAGACAACCAATCAATAACTCATGTAGACACTCATGTAGCTATTCACAAACCCATGCAGCCACTTACACAGCAACAGACAGACGGATACAGACATTCACCCAGTTTAGTCACTAACCCATGCATTCAGTAAGATACGTTTAATCACTCACTTATAGAGTTAGTCACGCACCTACTAAATCATCCATACAGACACTTATACACCCACTCATTCTTCAATACGCCTTTCCTTATATATATTAAAAATATTTAAACTTTACAGAAACACACAGTCACTGGATGATGCCATCAGTGATGTCATTTGAGATGTCATCAGTGATGTCATCAGTGATGTCACTGACCATGTCATGAGTGATGTAATATGTGACGTCATCAGCAGTGCATTGCGGGGGCGCGAGTTATAGTTAGCTGAACTAACTATAACGGGGGAATTTCACGGGTTTTGTACGAGTGCAATGTCCAACTAACTATAACTGTCCCTAAAACCTATGGTTTTTTCAGTGAATATATATATATATATATATATATATATATATATATATATGTATATATGTATATATGATGAGTGGGAACACACTGCCTCACATCCGAGCACATGGAAAATTATGTGCATGGTAACACTTACTTCAGTAGTAGTCTTTAATTTTTCACCTCTGTTGGTGCAGCCTGTGCTTTGTAACTCTAGACACATGTTTTTGGATTAATTCCTTCATCAGTAGAGAGCAACAAGTCGTTTGGGGGTGCTGGAAATTCTGTCAAACGTCTTCTTAGGTCTCTGAACCACTAACTGGGTGCAGGTGCATCAACACAAGCTCGTCAGCTAAGTAGCTCAAGGGAGCCTTTTCAATCAGAAGGAGGGTGGGCGCACACTGCCTCACATCAGAGCACTCAATTTGCCCCAATCCATCATGGTAAATGCAGTGCATGAGAACACTTATTTCAGTAGTATGTTTTACATTTTCACCCTTATTGGTGCAGCCTGTTCTGTGTAACTCTAGACACATGTTTCTGCATTCATTCCTTCGTCGGTAGAGAGCAACAAGTAATTTTGGGGGTGTTGGAAAGTCATCTCATATATATTCATAATCCTAGGAAGTACTGCAGTACTAAAAAAAAAAAATATGTAAAAAGTGTAGAAATAAGCTGTACTACACTATATTTTACAACTATACTTTACTACAGTGTATTTTCAAGTTTTACAACATTCACAAAAAAGTCTACGTAGAACCGTGATAATACCTACAAATTACCCCACTTCTTAAAAAAAATGTTTTAATATGCAGTTCCCCCCAAACTGCTGGACAAATATATAGAAACTTGTAAATACGTTTCTGTAACTTTGTCACTTTCATAAAGTGGCAGTAGGTATAAGACAAGAATAAAAACTAACACATACCTATACTTAAACCCTAACCCAGAACGCAGCAATAATGTGATGAAAATTACATGGCTGTCTTTTACGTTTTGTAAAGACAGCCATTAGTCAATCAGATACTACCTTATTATTGGCATGTGCCCGGGTATACCATGAAGTTATTGCGATATGCCGTGGCACAATGTATAACTAAGTATTTTAACGCTGTGGTGGGGGAGCGACCCCTGACCTTGACTGGTAGGTCGCTCCCCCACCACACAGCTCCGTCTGTGTGCCCTGCTGCTGCCAGCTGATTGTGCCCGTTTTTCTCTGTGTGCCCTGCTGCCCCTGATTGTGCTCGTTTTTCTCTGTGTGCCCTGCTGCCCCTTATTGTGCTCGTTTTTCTCTGTGTGCCCTGCTGCCCCTGATTGTGCTCGTTTTTCTCTGTGTGCCCTGCTGCCCCTGATTGTGCTTGTTTTTCTCTGTGTGCCCTTGCTGCCCCTGATTGTGCTCGTTTTTCTCTGTGTGCCCTGCTGCCCCTGATTGTGCTCGTTTTTCTCTGTGTCCCCCTGCTGCCCCTGATTGTGATCGTTTTTCTCTGTGCCTGTTTCCCGCCGCTGCGCCCTGCGGCCCCGCCCCTCACTGCCCATTCGCTGCCCCATTCCCTGCTCCTCCCTCCCACCTCCCCATTTATGGCGGCCGCTGCGCAGCGGGTGCGCCGCTGGCGCGCCGAAGGCACGCCTAAGGCAAGCCTGTCTGTGCCTGTCCGCGCCTGGACCGCGCCCAGCGCCAGAACCCCTGGTCCGGGCATCCCCCGCGCCCGCCACATCAACAGACGCCGATACGACGCCAGCACCCTCCACGCACTCAACCCCGGAAAAGATCACGCCTGCTACCGGGCCACCCGAAGCGCACCCAAGGGCCCTTCACCTGCCGGAACTGCAGCTTCGCCAGCACCCGCCCTGCCAAACCACCGCCCAGGAAAGAACCCAACTACCTCAGATGCATCCTCCTCAACACCCGCTCCGCCCGCAAACACGCCATCGAACTCTGGGACCTTCTCGACTCAACCTCCCCAGACGTCGCCTTCCTGACGGAGACCTGGCTGAACCCCGCTTCAGCCCCCGACATCGCCATTGCCATCCCGGACGGCTACAAGATCACCCGCAGGGACCGCACCAACGGAGTCGGAGGAGGCATCGCCATCGTCCACAGGAACACCCTCAGAGTCTCAACCAACACCGACGACACCCTCAGCACCGCCGAACACATGCACTTCCAGATCCACACCGATCCCAACACCACCCTCAGAGGAACCCTCATCTACAGACCCCCGGACCCCGACCACAGTTCAGCGATTCCATCGCCTGACTCCGTCAGCACACACGCCATCGCCTCCACAGACTACATCCTCCTCGGGGACCTGAACTTCCACCTCGAGAACAACAAGGACACCAACTCCACCACCCTGATCGACAACCTCGCCACCCTCGGACTCAGACAGCTCGTGACAACACAGACCCACGCCGCCGGCCACACGCTAGACTCCATCTTTTCCGCAAGCCCACACGTCTCCTTCAACCACACCTCCGAACCCCACTGGACCGACCACCACTGCATCCACTTCACCTACAGGAAGCCCACCACGCACCACCGCACCCAACAAATGCCTCGCCGCTGCTGGAGCAGAGTCACCAAAGACCAGCTAACCACCACCCTCACCCTGAGCCCACCCGCCGAACCATCCGACCCCGACACCGCCGCCCGCAACCTCAGACAGTGGATCGACGACTGCGCCAACACCATCGCCCCGCTCAAGAATCCGCCCAACAGCCACACCAGCAAGAAAGCCACTTGGTTCACCGAAGACCTCCAGGCCTCCAAACGAACATGCTGAAAACTGGAGAAGATCTGGCTCCACGAACAGACAGCGGACAGCTACGCCGCCCACAAGAGCGCCACCCGCAGTCACCATCACCTCATCAGATCCGCCAAAAGGGCCTCACTCAAAGACCGCCTAGACAACAACACACACAACAGCAAAGAGCTCTTCAACATCGTGAAGGAACTCTCCAACCCCAGCTCCAACACCAACGACATCCCGCCGTCACGAGACCTGTGCGACTCACTGGCCACCTTCTTCCACCGCAAAATCGCCGACATCCACCACAGCTTCAACACCACGACCGCCCCGGCAACCACCGAGACCACTGCCCCCACGACCACCAACCGCCTGCTCTCCTGGACCAACATCAATGACGAGGACACCAGCGAGATCATGAACACCATCCACTCCGGTTCACCGCTAGACCCGTGCCCTCACCACGTCTTCAACAAAGCCAGTACAGCCATCGCTCCCCATCTCCGGAAAATAATCAACATCTCCTTCGAGACAGCAACCTTCCCGCAAAGCTGGAAGCACGCCGAGATCACCGCCTTACTCAAGAAACCCAAGGCAGACCCCAAGGACCTCAAGAACTTCCGACCCATCTCTCTGCTCCCGTTCCCCACGAAGGTCACCGAGAAAATCGTCAACAAACAACTGACCCGCTACCTCAAGGAGAACAACATCCTGGACCCTTCCCAGTCCGGCTTCTGCAGCAACCACAGCACCGAAACCGCCCTCATCGCCGCCACCGATGACATCAGGACCCTGCTAGACAATGGAGAAACAGCAGCCCTCATCCTCCTGGACCTATCAGCCGCCTTCGACACGGTCTGCCACCACACACTATGAACACGCCTTCACGACACCGGGATCCAAGAGAAGGCCCTGGACTGGACCACATCCTTCCTTTCCGGCAGAACTCAAAGCGTCCGCCTCGCCCCCTTCCGATCCAAGGCCACCAAGATCATCTGCGGCGTACCCCAAGGCTCCTCCCTCAGCCCGACGCTGTTCAACATCTACATGGCTCCCCTCACCCACGTCGCCCGACAGCACAACCTCAACATCATCGCCTACGCCGACGACACCCAGCTGATCCTCTCCCTCACCAAAGACCCTCACACCGCCAAAGCCCACCTCCACGAAGGAATGAAGGCCGTCGCCGAATGGATGAGGTCCAGCCGCCTGAAGCTGAACTCGGACAAGACGGAGGTCCTCATCCTTGGTTCCAACCCTTCAGCCTGGGACGACTCCTGGTGGCCGACATCACTGGGAACAGCCCCGACACCCACCGACCACGCACGCAACCTAGGGGTCATCCTCGACCCCACCCTCTCCATGACTAAGCAGGTCAACGCCATTTCCTCATCCTGCTTCAACACCCTCCGAATGCTCCGCAGGATCTTCAAGTGGATCCCCACCGAAACAAGGAAAACAGTCACCCAGGCCCTCGTCACCAGCAGGCTGGACTATGGAAACGCCCTCTACGCAGGAACGACGGCTAAGCTCCTGAGATGGCTGCAACGCATCCAGAACGCCTCTGCACGTCTTATCCTCGACATCCCCCGCCGAAGCCACATCGCACCCCACCTGAGAAATCTGCACTGGCTCCCTGTCAACAAGAGGATAACCTTCAAGCTCCTCACCCACGCACACAAAGCACTCCACAACTCCGGACCAGCCTACCTCAACAGACGACTCAGCTTCTACACCCCCACCCGCCAGCTCCGCTCCACCAGCCTCGCCCTCGCCACAGTCCCCCGCATCCGGAAAACGACCGCCGGCGGCAGATCCTTCTCCCACCTCGCCGCCAAGACCTGGAACACCCTCCCCACCAACCTTCGGCAGACCCAAGACCTACTGGCCTTCAGAAGACTTCTCAAGACCTGGCTCTTCGATCAGTAGCAGCACCCCCCCCCCCTCTTCCCCCAGCGCCTTGAGACCCTCGCGGGTATGTAGTGTGCTTTATAAGTGACCTGATTGATTGATTGATTGATTAACTTCAACGTTACTTACACTATTTACTCCTGCTACCAAAAATGACCATTTACACCTCATAATCTATATTCCTGGCACATTACATCTACATCTGTTCAACCACTTTCATGCTACATCTGTTTTAAGTCCCACACTGCACTCTATCCCACTCCACTCTATCGCACTACACTATATCCCACTCGACTCTACGCTAATCCACTGTACACCACTCGACCTTACACTAATCGTCTGTATGCTACTCCACTCTAACCACACTACACTCTATGCCACTACACTCTAAAGCACTCCATTGTACACTATTGCACTCTGTGGCACTTAACTCCACCATACTGCAGTTTACGCCACTACACTGTATGCCCCTCCACTATATGCTACTTTACTCTACGCTATTCCACTCTATGCAACTCCACTCTACACCACTCCACTCAACCCCACTCCATTGTACGCTATTCCACTGTATGTCACTACACTCTATACCACTCCACTCTGTCACACTACACTATATCCCACTCCACTCTACGCTAATCCACTGTACACCACTCGACTCTACGCTAATCGTCTGTGTGCTACTCCACTATAACCACCCTACACTCTATGCCACTACACGCTATTGCACTCTGCACAACTTAACTCTACCACACTGCAGTTTACGCCACTGCACTGTATGCCCCTCCACTATGCTACTTTACTCTACGCTATTCCACTCTATGCAACTCCACTCTACACCACTCCACTTAACCCCACTCCATTGTACGCTATTCCACTGTACGTCACTACACTCTACCATACTCCACTCTATGTCACACCACTCTACACCACTCCACTGTATGCTATTTCACTCTACGTCACTCCACTGTACCCCACTCCAGTCTACGCCACTCCACTCCATGCCACTCTACTGTCCGCTATTCCACTCTAAGTGACTACACTCTACCCCACTGCAGACTACACCACTCCACTGTACGCTATTCCACTCTGCGCTACTGCACTCTGCTCCACTCCTCTCTTTACTACTCCAATCTACACAACTCCACTCTCCTGCACTTCGCTTTGTGCTACTCCACTGTAAGCTATTCCACTGTTTGTCACTCCACTCTACACCATGCCACTTTATGCTATTCCACTGTATACCACTTCACTCTGCACCCCTCCACTGAATGCCACTACACTGAATGCTATTTCACTCTACACCACTCCACTGTGTGCTACTCCACTGTATGCTGCTCCACTCTATGGCACTCCACTCTATGCCACTAAACTATGCTATTCCACTCTACGCCACTTTACATTAGTAGACTGTATGCATTTCACTCTACCCCACTCCACTCTACAACACACCACTCTACGCCAATGCACTCTACACCACTCCAGTCTTTGCCACTCCACTGTATGCTATTCCACTGCATGCAACTCTACTGTATGCCACTCCACTCTATGGTATTCCACTATACTCCGTTCCACTCTACACCACTCACATATTCACCACTCCATTGTATCCAATTCCACGGTATGCCACTCACCTGTACACCACTCCACTCTACACCATTACACGGTATGGTATTCTGCTCTATTCCACTCCATTCTACGCCACTTAACTGTACGCAACTACAATGCACGCTACTCCACTGCATGATATCCACTGTACGGAACTTCAGTGTACACCACTTCACTCAAAGCTATTACATTGCATGCCTCTCCACTCTATGCCACTCCACTATACGCCTCATCACTGTATCCTATTCCACTGTCCACCTCTCCACTGTACACCACTGCAGTCTACGGCACTACACTCAAAGTTGTTCAACTGTACACCACTACACTTTACCTCACTCCACTCAATTCTACTCCACTCCATGCCACTCCATTCTACGCCACTCCACTTATGGAATTCCACTGTATGCCACTGCACTATACCATACTCCACTGTAGGCCACTCCACTCTACACCACTCAACTGCACGCTAATCAACTTTTCTCCACTCTGCTGTACCACACTCCATTTTCCGCCAAGCTACTCCACACCACTCCTCTGTACGCTATTCCACTGTATGCCACTCCACTTTTATACACTCCACTCTACTCACTATACAAGACTACACTCTGCAGCACTACAGTGTACAACACTGTCCTCCACTCTACCGTATGGCACTCCAATTAATGACACACCACTCTAAGACACAGAACTGAAGGCTTTAAAATACATTTTTATTAAAACTTTTTTTAAAAACATTAAAATTCAACATTAAAATCAAAGGTTAAACCTTTGTTATAGTTAGGAACATTCCATGTATTCTTTGTATACAAACCAAACCTAAATTACACAAAGATTACACATTCTAAAGTTATAGGTATATCTTAAATTTATAATTTAATCACCACCTTTAAACTACTATAACTTCATTTATTCTTTAGAAACAAACCAAATTTAAACTTACAGAGAAACTATAAATGACAAACTTACACCTTTAAGTTTAGAACTCATGTAAGACCTTCAGATTATTTTAACTTGCACATCTCCATACACAGTGTATTGAACTCGGTAGCCACACTACATTAACTATAACTTATCACTCTAACAAACTGTGTTCTCACAAATTATGTGATTTTCGATGTTGTGTTATTGCTCATGATATTATTTCAGATGCTATAACTAATGTGAAAGGGTATAAACAGTTCATATATATATATAGATATATATATATATACATAACACCACACAATACTGAGATATCCACAAAAACAACAATTCACCACAAAGTCTTCTTGTTCGTTTTCTTTAGTTGTATTTATTCTTTCTTTAAGTTTTTATTCTCCATGTCAATCAATCCAAAACCAGTCTTAAATACTGTAAGTAGTCAGAAAAAGCCAACACGTGTTTCTCACTCCACTGCGCTTCTTTAGGGCTGTCACAAACATAGAGTGATATAAATTAAAATATAAACACAATATAAAATAATCTAAAACATACTCAATCGACTTGGCAACACACTTGTGGAATTGGCAACACAATTTGTACTACTATAACACTTGTTAGGGCTACAGAGAGTACATTAACTTAACGATCTCCCTTGGTGTCTTGACATATATTCTATACATTGGTCCCATCTCATGACATTAGATACAAGGTTACATCTCAATATTATCCCTTGATTCATACGAACCCCATTCTCTAGTTCGTTTTGAACAACACTTTTTATATTGATAAACTCCCATCTTATGGTAGTTTTGCCATTCTTGCAATATACACACCCAGACCACTTTGGACCATTCCTGGGCATAACGTCTCGTCCTGCTCTCTAATTACCTTATGGTTCTGTCCTCAAAGCTTGTTATTCTTACACCAAAAAACGGGTTATCAGAAGCACCGAGTGGATTCATCAAATGTAATAACTGCAAGGCATGTAAAATTGGAATAAACAAAAAAAGTTTGATGGACAGAGAAGGTAAAACAATTCATATTAAACAATACATCACATGCAAGACAACACATGTGGTCTATATGATGGAATGTAATTGTGGTCTCCAGCAAATAAGAAGCACAATATGTATGCAAAAGAGGATAATTCTAGAGCACATAAGAGTGGTGAAAAATAAGGACGCCAATTACACTACAGCAAAACATCTGATGCAGTGTCAGGATGCAGACTGGAAATCAATGAAATTTTTTGGACTTGATACGATACCACAGAACGAAAGTGGGGGAGGTAGGACTAAAAAACTGAGACAATTGGAATCATGATACATAATTAGATTGAAGACAAAGACACCAACAGGCCTTAATAATAATGAGGAACTTTTCATACACCAATGAAGGATTAAGATATACCCATTGTGCAACAGAGATAAAATGTGAAGATAATACCATTACTGTGGAACTGATGAACTATGGTACTGTACTTGTATGGCAGCATCACTGATATAACATCACTAATGTATTATCCATAATTTGATCACCAAAATATATTTAATCATAGGGACTGGACCCTTACATAGTGCATACAATTTGAGCACTTGCTTTACTATGATTGATTATTTTAAAATGCACAAATATGTTTATATTTCGGTTGACCAATGATATGGTTTTACGTATGTGAATTGGTACTATACCAGGAACTGATGTGATGGTAATGAATTTTTTTCACAATATGAATTGATGTTATGTTGGTTAGCCAGCATTACTAATTATAATTTAGTACTGGGCACTACATTTAACATTATGGAAAAAACTAAAATACCCACATACACAAAAAAATGTGTAAAACCTGATGTGAATTTGTAATGTTATTTTGTTGAACTACAACTCCCACAATGCCTTATTATGGGCTAATGATGGGAGTAGGTATATATATGATAAGTGAAGGAAGACTCACCTACTGTGAAAAAGACCCTGTGAGATTGAAAAGCATTGGTGCAGCAGTGGTGTTCTCTGAATAAAGAAGAACTTTACAGGATTCTCTTGTGTGCGGCGTTATCTTGGATACAAAATGATTTATGGGGTCAAAGGTTCAACCCATTTCCAGCACCCGCAGTAGAGAGCGCTGGGACTGTACCAGTTTGTGCAAAAATATATATATAGTTATATATATATAGTTATATATATAGACACAGATATTTTTGAAACTATATATTATCTACTGGCGGTCGCCAGTAGATAGTTATAGTTACAACCTATTATCCATAGGAAATCCACGACATTCTATTTGAAATAACTCTCTTGCCGGTTGACGTATCTTCGCAAAATTTTCAAACTTTGTGGCCCGCTCCGGTCCGCTCCTACCCTGAAAGTCTCGGGGGATTCGTCAAGCGGGGGCCGAGAAAAGGGGGTCCCAAAACGCGTTTTCCCCATGCAATTTTCCATAGGAAACTTTAGACACGGCTACAGCCCGAACTGCTGAACGGAATTACACCAAATTTGGCAAAGAGGTAGTTCTTGGTTCAGAAAGAACCCTTTTGTTAAATGGTGTAAATCCGTTCAGTAGTTGCTGAGAAAATGAAAAGTAAAAAAGATAGATATATCTAGGGCCGCGGATCCTCCCGAGCACGAGCTTTATGTTAATTGGCTGTCAACACTCCAAATCAGGAAGTGTTGGCAGCCATTTTATCCCTCGGTAGAACCGAGGGACAGAAACAAGTGCGCAAAGCGCACAAAGGGAGCAGGGTAGAAACACCCTGACCCCTAGGTCTGCTCAGGGGGTCCCACAAGGACCCCCTGGGCAAAAAATAAAAAAATGTTTTTAAAAAATCGGCAGGATGCGCTCAGGGAGCGCGAACCCTGCCGAAAAAAAAATCGAGCGCGGTCTCCCACGCTTCGATGTTAATTGGCCCCGGGTGGGCCAAGTCCCGGGGGCATGCTGGGGGGTTAATTTTATGTGTGGGGGCCTCTAAGGGCCCCCAAGCCCGAGGACCACCACCCCCGGGGCTTTATGTAGAATGGTGCGGAAGGGCTCTGAGCCCTCCCGCAGCCCGAGGACCACCACCTCCCGGGGCTTCTTTTTTTAATTAAAAACCTGTGTGGGGGGCTCCAGCCCCCACACGCCCGAGACCACCACCTCCCCGGGGCACTAAGAAAAATTACAATGGGGGTCCGTTTTGGACCCCAGAGCCCAGGGACCACCACCTCCCGGGGCTGTGCACTGAATGGGAGGGGGCCGCGCGGCCCCCTCCTGGAGCCCTTGATGGCCCTGGGGACCACCACCCCCAGGGCCGGCTCCTGCAGTGTCCCGGGTGCCTACCCCGGGACACTGCTGTTTGCAATGACAGGACGGGAGCCTCGCGGCTCCCGTCCTGTCATTGCAAACTGCTTTGGATATTGGAAGAGAGGCAGGAAACCTGCTCTCTCTTCCAATATCCAAAGCAGATTGCTTTCCACATGGGGAGCAGCATGTTAGCTGCTCCCCATGTGTAAAGCAATGCCGGCTCCCGTAGGACACGGGGAGCCGGCGGGACTGTGGGGGGATTGGGGACCCCCACAGTCCCCAACGAGAGGCCAGGCCCGGGGGATGGGGTCCCCGGGGCCATAAGTGGCCACGGAGGGGGCCACGCAGCCCCCTCCCCAAAGTAAAAAAGAAAATAATTTAAAAAAAAGTGCAAGGCCGGCCCGGGGATGGGGTCGCCGGGGGCCTTAAATGGCCTGAGGAGGGGGCCACGCAGCCCCCTCCAAATAAAAAAACAGGCCATGCCCTGGGGATGGGGTCCCCGGGGCCAATACAGGCCCAGGGAAGGGGGCCACGCGGCCCCCTTCCCGTTTTTTTCATTATAATAAAAAAAAGAGGGTAAGGCCCTGGGGGATGGGGTCCCCAGGGCCTAAAAATAGGAAAAAGGAAGGGGGCCACACAGCCCCCTTCAGGGTGGAAAAAAACAAAAACAAAAAAAACGATCGGGCCCGCAGGCCCCGCCCCTTCCTTCACCACTCTGCAAACGCGCCCCTGGCGCGTTTGCAGAGGAAACGAATTCCCCTTGAATACTGGGGGTCCCTGGGGCCAACTAGCCCACCAGGAACCTCCAGTATGCGCCAGGGAGCTGCCTTGCAGAGAGGTGTACAGAGGCCACGCCCCTTTTACACCTCTCTGCAACGCAGCTCTATGGCGCTTTTGGAGGTATATGGTGGGCTAGTTGCACCCCAGGGACCCTCAGGATTCAAGGGAGTTAATCCCCCGACTTAAAACGCGCCACGGGGCGCGTTTGCACAGTGGTGAAGGGAGGGGCGGGGCTTCAGGTGACATGTGTGCAAACAGGCCCCGTGGCGCGTTTTAAGATGGGGAATTAAATCCTCTTCAATCCTGAGGGTCCCTGGGGGCCAACTAGCCCATCAGGTACGTCCAGAAAGCGCCACAGAGCTGCGTTGCAGAGAGGTGTAAAAGGGGTGTGGCCTCTGTACATGTCTCTGCAACGCAGCCCCTGGCGCATACTGGAGGTTCCTGGTGGGCTAGTTGGCCCGTAGGGACCCTCATGATTCAAGGGGACTTAATCCCCCAACTTAAACGCACCACGGGCGCGTTTGCACAGATGTCACCTCAGGCCCCGCCCCTCCCTTCACCATTGTGCAAATATTCCTCTAAAATCAGCCGAAATCCGAATTCCGATTTACTCACCTGTTATCAGGAGAGACCTCAGTGCTGCATCTTTCAGCCCAGTACTGATCCTCAAAAGTAATTTTAACCGTACTTACCGGTAACTTGAATTTCCTTCATAGGCTAACATTGACTGGTTTCACTTGGAAATTCTTCTAAGTGTGGAGTTTTGGAACTTTAAAATATTCCTCTAAAATCAGCCGAAATACGAATTCCGATTTACTCACCTGTTATCAGGAGAGACCTCAGTGCTGCATCTTTCAGCCCAGTACTGATCCTCAAAAGTAATTTTAACCGTACTTACCAGTAACTTGAATTTCCTTCCATAGGATATCATTGACTGCTTTTTGCTGAAAAAGTTTCTAAGTGTTGATTTTTGAAACATACAAATATTCCTCTAAAATCAGCCGAAATCCGAATTCAGATTTACTCACCTGTTATCAGGAGAGACCTCAGTGCTGCATCTTTCAGCCCAGTACTGGTCCTGAAAAGTAATTTTAACCGTACTTACCAGTAACTTGAATTTCCTTACATAGTCTAACATTGACTGGTTTCACTTGGAAATTCTTCTAAGTGTGGAGTTTTGGAACTTTAAAATATTCCTCTAAAATCAGCCGAAATACGAATTCCGATTTACTCACCTGTTATCAGGAGAGACCTCAGTGCTGCATCTTTCAGCCCAGTACTGATCCTCAAAAGTAATTTTAACCGTACTTACCGGTAACTTGAATTTCCTTCATAGGCTAACATTGACTGGTTTCACTTGGAAATTCTTCTAAGTGTGGAGTTTTGGAACTTTAAAATATTCCTCTAAAATCAGCCGAAATACGAATTCCGATTTACTCACCTGCTATCAGGAGAGGCCTCAGTGCTGCATCTTTCAGCCCAGTACTGGTCCTGAAAAGTAATTTTAACCGTACTTACCGGTAACTTGAATTTCCTTCATAGGCTAACATTGACTGGTTTCACTTGGAAATTCTTCTAAGTGTTGATTTTTGAAACATACAAATATTCCTCTAAAATCAGCCGAAATACGAATTCTGATTTACTCACCTGTTATCAGGAGAGACCTCAGTGCTTCATCTTTCAGCCCAGTACTGATCCTCAAAAGTAATTTTAACCGTACTTACCGGTAACTTGAATTTCCTTCATAGGCTAACATTGACTGGTTTCAATTGGAAATTCTTCTAAGTGTGGAGTTTTGGAACTTTAAAATATTCATCTAAAATCAGCCGAAATACGAATTCCGATTTACTCATCTGTTATCAGGAGAGACCTCAGTGCTGCATCTTTCAGCCCAGTACTGATCCTCAAAAGTAATTTTAACCGTACTTACCAGTAACTTGAATTTCCTTCCATAGGATATCATTGCCTGCTTTTTGCTGAAAAAGTTTCTAAGTGTTGATTTTTGAAACATACAAATATTCCTCTAAAATCAGCCGAAATACGAATTCCGATTTACTCACCTGTTATAAGGAGAGACCTCAGTGCTGTATCTTTCAGCCCAGTACTGGTCCTGAAAAGTAATTTTAACCGTACTTACCAGTAACTTATATTTTCTTCCATAGGAATCCATTGTCTGGTTTTCAGCAGAAAAGTTTCAAAGTGTCGATTTTCACAAACTACAAATATTCCTTAAAAATCGCCTGTATGACTTAAACGCATTCTTTCTACTGTTTACAGGAGATGCACCAGTGCTGGATCCAGGATCTAACACTGAGTAAGAAAAAGTAACGATAACAGTTTTTACCTGCTAAGTGAATTTCCTTCCATAGGATAACATTGGTGATTCTATGAGAAAAAGTTTCTAAGTGTCAACTTTTAAAATACAATAATATTCCTTAAAAATCACGACTGTAACCAAAACGCTTTTACTCAACTGTTTACAGGAGATGTACCAGGACTGAATCTAGGATCCAGTCCTGTGGTTAGAAAAAGTAATCCATAAAGTAACTAATTGCATTTAACTAGAAATTCACATTGAGCTGAATGTTGCATTGTGTTTGAAAATGTGTTGCCCATTGCAACAACTGTAACTACTGTACTTAAAAGTCTATTGCCTATGTGCAAAGTATTTAAACTAAAGTAATTCATTCTGAGAAAGTATTTTTTGTAATGTAATGTATAATGTAATTACAATGTAATTTAAAAAATAAAATATGTAAAAGAAATTGTTTCTAAAAATGTAGTAAATCAGTATGAAAAAATTAATATAAAAATTAATACATTTAAAAATTGTCATTTAAAAAACCTTTGAAATTCACTAAAAAACCGTAGGTTTCAGGCACGTTATAGTTACAAATTAGCATTTTAAATTCCTTTGAAATTCACTGAAAAAATCATAGGTTTCAGACACGTTATAGTTAGAAATTAGCATTTAAAAAACCTTTGAAATTCACTGAAAAAACCATAGGTTTTAGGGACAGTTATAGTTAGTTGGACATTGCACTCGTACAAAACCCGTGAAATTCCCCGTTATAGTTAGTTCAGCTAACTATAACTCGCGCCCCATAATGCACTGCTGATGACGTCACATATTACATCACTCATGACATGGTCAGTGACATCACTCATGACATCACTGATGACATCTCAAATGACATCACTGATGACATCATCCACGTGATAATCTGATGCAGCTCCTCACACCCTAATATAACCTTTGATACACCCAATCTAAATTACAGAGTGCCATTCGCAAAACCATAGACACTCCAACACCAATAACTACATACCCACTCACTGATTCTTAGGTCTACACACACACATCCACTCACTCACCCGTACAGTCACTCATACTTATGGTCACTCAGTACAGGACTATCATATGCACTCTTACTCCTATATAGACACTCAAACACCGCCACTCATCCATAGAGGTACTCACACACCTAGTCAGTCATGCAAATAATTAAACACACTGCCATTTACTCACCTATACAGTTATACACACACCAGCTCACTTAATCATACAAATACTAGCACATTGTTACGCTCTTATACAATCACTGATACAAGCACACACTCATCCATACAGCCACTATCACAATCACTCACTCTCGCTTATAGCTATTTATATACTCCAATACACATATATACTGCCTTTCACATATTTAGTTACTCACACATGTACCACTGGGACATACATTCACTCACTAACACACTCTTACACACACTTACCCACCCATACAGTCTATCACAGATGCACTCTTGAAACCATCCACCCAGTGAATCACCCACTCACACATCTATGCACAGTCGCACACACCCCATCCACACAAACACTCAGGCACCCATACAGATACTCATAGAACCAATCAATAACCCATATAGACACTCATGTAGCTATTCGCAAATCCATGCATCCACTTACACACCAACAGACGGATACAGACATTCACACAGTTTAGTCACTAACCCATGCATTCAGTAAGATACGTTTAATCACTCACTTGTAGAGTCAGTCACGCACGTACTAAATCATCCATTCAGACACTTATACACCCACTCATTCTTCAATACGCCTTTCCCTATATATATTAAACATATTTAAACTTTACAGAAACACACAGTCACTGGATGATGTCATCAGTGATGTCATTTGAGATGTCATCAGTGATGTCATCAGTGATGTCACTGACCATGTCATGAGTGATGTAATATGTGACGTTATCAGCAGTGCATTGCGGGGCGCGAGTTATAGTTAGCTGAACTAACTATAACGTGAGAATTTCACGGGTTTTGTACGAGTGCAATGTCCAACTAACTATAACTGTCCTAAAACCTATGGTTTTTTCAGTGAATATATATATATATTCACTGAAAAACCATAGGTTTCAGAGGCGTTATAGTTAGTTGGACATTTCACTCGTACAAAACCATAGAAATTCCCCGTTATAGTTAGTTCAGCTAACTATAACTCGCGCGCCCGCAATGCACTGCTGATGACGTCACATATTACATCACTCATGACATGGTCAGTGACATCACTCATGACATCACTGATGACATCTCAAATGACATCACTGATGATATCACTGATGACATCATCCTTGTGATAGAGTGGCAGACCTCCTCTCACCCTAATATAACCTTTGATACACACACTCAAAAATACAAACTAACATTTTCAAAACAATGGACATACCAATACCAGTTACAACACACCTATTCAGTAATTCCAAGATCTACACACACATCCACTCATTCACCAACAGTCCCTATACAGTCACTCATACATGTACTCACTCATCATATGTACTCATACACCTATACATCCTGTTACACACCGCCACTCATCCATAGAGTTACTCACACACATAGTCACACTTGCAAACAAAGTATCAAACATCCATTTACTTGCATATACAGTTATACACACACTACCACACTTACTTCTACAGAAACTTACACATACTTACTCTCTTAAACAATCACTTATAGAAACACCTACTTATTTGTACAGGAACTCTTCCAATCTCTCACTCTCACATATACTCACTTATATACACCAATACTCACATATACTAGTTTAAAACATATGTAGTTACTCATAAAGACACTATTGAGACAGTCATTCACTCACTAACACACCCATACACATACTCATCCACCTATACAGTCCTGCACACATGCTGTCTTCAACACATACAAACAGTGAGTCACTCATTCATGCATCTATGCACTAAGTAATACCCCCACCGAACCATACAGACACTCAGACACTCATACTGATACTCAAAAAACCAACTAATAACCCAAATAGACACTCATGTAGCTACTCACCAACCCATGCAGCCACTTATACACAAAGTGAGAGACTGATACAGATATTTTCATATTTAAACATTACTCACTAACCCATGTATTCACTAAGATACACTTAGTCAGTTATACAATCAATTTTACAAAACAAAATCATCCATTTAGACACTTATATACCCATTTATTCTTCCATCGACCTTGAGATATACATATATAAAACATATTTAATTTTCAGAAAAACACACATTCACTGGATGATGTCATCAGTGTTGTCATCAGTGATGTCATTTGAGATGTAATCAGTGATGTCATGAGTGATGTCACTGACCATGTCATGAGTGATGTAATATGTGACGTCATCAGCAGTGCATTGCGGGCGCGCAAGTTATAGTTAGCTGAACTAACTATAACGGGGAATTTCTATGGTTTTGTACGAGTGAAATGTCCAACTAACTATAACGTGCCTGAAACCTATGGTTTTTTCAGTGAATTTCTAAGGTTTTTAAATGCTAATTTCTAACTATAATGTGCCTGAAACCTATGGTTTTTCAGTGAATATATATATATTTATTATACTATGTATACATGTGAAAATGTCTCGGTCCCCTGTTTGCCTCGGTGGCACGGAAAAAATGGGTGGAACTGACGTCAGCACGCCGACGAGGTTCTCTTATGGCTCCGATGAAGTCATACGGTGTCGCGAGCGGAGCTGTGCTATTATGACGTCCTCGTTGATGTGGGAGAGCTAGGAAAGAATTTCCGTGGAATGCTGGTGCAGGGGATATTCACCTAAGTGTTCAGGCTAGTCCTTTGGGAGCAACTGTTTATGTTGCCACTCCAGAAACCGAAACCAGTGATCCGAGGGCAGAGGCCCTGCAGATGGCACACGAGGTGGGGTGCCCAGTCGTGTGCACCGGTGGGGCAGCGAAGTGACAAGCACCACAACCCACAAAAAAGGTAACGAGGGCACTGAATAACACAGGATCTTCATTTTGTATCTGGCAGGAACAACGAAGTAAAAATGCCCTAGTACCAAAATGTAGAATTAGTGCTACAACGGTCTTCAAGAGGACCTGCGATGCCGCTTCTGCCTCCCGTACCCTGGAGGTGGCACATGGGTCACGCGGTACGGTCATACTGCGGTGGGACGCACACTCGTTGACCTCTCATGGCACTGCTCCACACTTCAGGGAGGACGCTTTCCATTAGCTATGTTTTCTGATGACATGTCGCGCCGGCCCCGTCCAACAACAGAACTCCTTTAGATCCAAACACACTCTTCCACTCTCTCACCGGAAGTGAAACCAGGCCATGCGGACACTTTCACAATACAACAGCCGGGAATGCACTTTTCGGTAAAAAAAACACATTCCTTCCTCCTAATTAATCAAATAAACGTCTCACTGAAGAACAGGGGCCAGCTTCGATCGGTAAACAGCCGTTACAACGACTTTTTTACTTTGTGATACCATTACAACGCATGCATTACCACGCATGCGTTGTACATCACGAAGTCATTACTTCGCATTTTTTTAGAACGCATGGTCATTTACCACGCATGCCTTTACAACGAATTTTGTTGTAAAGGTATGTATGGTAAATGACCATGCGTTCTAAAAAACATGTCGACGATCAATGTCGTTGTAAGGAAACAGAGGCTGTTCCGTTTCCTCACAACGACGTGCACCGCCCCTCAGAGACGACGTGAAGCAGGAACCATGAGGAGAGAGGAACCACGAGGAGTGAGAGGTAAGGGGGATTGGGCATGGGGTGGGGTTTCTTTTCTAGGGTTTAGGGTAGTGCAGTGGTGTTTGGGTGGTGTAGGGGGTCGTGCTGGGGGTAGTGTTTTAGGGTTTAGGGTAGTGCAGTGGTGTTTGGGTAGTGTAGGGGGTCGTGCTGGGGGTAGTGTTTTAGGGTTTAGGGTAGTGCAGTAGTGTAGGGGGTCGTGCTGGGGGTAGTGTTTTAGGCTTTAGGGTAGTGCAGTGGTGTATGGGTAGTGTAGGGGGTCGTGCTGGGTTAGTGTTTTAGGGTTTAGGGTAGTGCAGTGGTGTTTGAGTAGTGTAGGGGGTCATGCTGGTGGGAGTGTTTTAGGGTTTAGGGTAGTGCAGTGGTGTTTGTGTAGTGTAGGGGGTCATGCTGGGGGTAGTGTTTTATGGTTTAGGGTAGTGCAGTGGTGTTTGGGTAGTGTAGGGGGTCGTGCTGGGGGTAGATTTAGGGTTTAGGGTAGTGCAGTGGTGTTTGGGTACTGTAGGGAGTCGTGCTGGGGGTAGTGTTTTAGGGTTTAGGGTAGTGCAGTGGTGTTTGTGTAGTGTAGGGGGTTGTGCTGGGGGTAGTGTTTTAGGGTTTATCTTAGTGCAATGGTGTTTGGGTAGTGTAGGGGGTAGTGCTGGGGTAGTGTTTTAGGGTTTAGGGTAGTACAGTGGTGTTTGTGTAGTGTAGGGGGTAGTGCTGGGGGTAGTGTTTTAAGGTTTAGGGTAGTGCAGTGGTGTTTGGGTAGTGTAGGGGTTCATGCTGGGGGTAGTGTTTTAGGGTTTAGGGTATGGCAGTGGTGTTTGGGTAGTGTTGGGGGTCGTGCTGGGGGTAGATTTAGGGTTTAGGGTAGTGCAGTGGTGTTTGTGTTGTGAGGGGGTCGTGCTGGAGGTAGTGTTTTAGGGTTTAGAGTAATGCAGTGGTGTTTGTATAGTGTAGGGGGTTTAGGGTAGTGCAGTGGTGTTTGTTTAGTGTAGGGGGTCATGCTGGGGGTTGTGTTTTAGGGTTTAGGGTAGGGCAGTGGTGTTTGTGTAGTGTAGGGGGTGTTTTAGGGTTTAGGGTAGTGCAGTGGTGTTTGTGTAGTGTAGGGGGTCATGCTGTGGGTAGTATTTTAGGGTTTAGGGTAGTGCAGTTGTGTTTGTGTAGTGTACGGGGTCGTGTTTTAGGGTATAGGGTAGTGCAGTGGTGTTTGGGTAGTGTAGGGGGTCATGCTGGGGTTAGTGTTTTAGGGTTTAGGGTAGTGCAGTGGTGTTTGGGTAGTGTAGGGGGTCATGCTGGGGGTAGTGTTTTAGGGTTTAGGGTAGTGCAGTGGTGTTTGTGTAGTGTGGGAGGTCATGCTGGGGTTAGATTTAGGGTTTAGTGTAGTGCAGTGGTGTTTAGGTAGTGTAGGGAGACGTGCAGGGGGTAGTGTTTTAGGGTTTAGGGTAGTCCAGTGGTTTGTGTAGTGTAGGGAGTCGTGCTGGGGGTAGTGTTTTAGGGTTTAGGGTAGTGCAGTGGTGTTTGGGTAGTGTAGGGGGTCGTGCTGGGGTAGTGTTTTAGGGTTTAGGGTAGTTCAGTGGTGTTTGTGTAGTGTAGGGGGTCATGCTGGGGGTAGTGTTTTAGGGTTTAGGGTAGTGCAATGGTGTTTGTGTAGTGTAGGGGGTAGTGTTTTAGGGTTTAGGGTAGTGCAGTGGTGTTTGTGTACTGTAGGGGGTCGTGCTGGGTTCTAGTGTTTTAGGGTTTAGGGTAGTGCAGTGGTATTTGTGTAGTGTAGGGGGTAGATTTAGGGTTTAGGGTAGTGCAGTGGTGTTTGGGTAGTGTAGGGGGTCGTGCTGGGGGTAGTGTTTTTGAGTTTAGGATAGTGCAGTTGTGTTTGGGTAGTGAAGGGGGTCATGCTGGGGGTAGTGTTTTAGGGTTTAGGGTAGTGCAGTGGTGTTTGGGTAGTGTAGGGGTCAACCAACATGAATTTGTCCTTGTGTGATGTAACCAATGCTCATGTAAAGCACTTCAATACCTGACCAGTCTGCACTATATAAAACTGCAAAAAAACAAAAAATAAAAAGTGTTTTGCACACTTCTGTCATTGGGCTATGCGTGGGCTACCTCTGGGTGATATTTGTGCTACATTTGGGCTCTTTTTTCTCTGGTGGCCATCTTGCGAGACTTATTTGTTATGAAGTTTCCTAATTTCCTAATTTACTACAGTCTCCTCAGTAGGAAATGCTTTCAGTTTTTACTTTGATTCCATCAAGAAGGCATTCAGATGTGTCACACATTTGCCATAAATTCAGAATGTTAGCACTCTAGTTGTTCATTAGATCACTGTAGTAAAGCTACTGCTAACCAAGGAGTTAACTGGAAGTCTACTGCTGGTATTGAAAGTGATTGTTTCAGTCTGCCCTGTCAGAATTTTCTAATGAAATAGAAGAGGATTTGAGATCTCACTTAAAACATGCCCTACATTTTCTTTTTGCAGCACTAACCATAATTTCTATGGCAAAATGAACCCCCTCATTTTGTTCCTTTTTAAATTAAATGTTTTAAGTGTTACCAGTTTATTCCAATCAAGATGGCTTCAGGTGTGCCATATTTTTGTCATAAGTAAGGCTGTTAGCACTCTAGTTGTTCTTTAGAACACTCTGGGAAGCTGCAGTAGAACACAAAGGCATCAACTGACAGGCTGCTCCTGTTGAAATATAACAGGAAGATATTTGAGATCTCACTTAAAACATGTCCTAATTTTTCTTTCTACAGCACTAACCATACTTTCTATGGCAAAATGAACCCCCTCATTTTGTTCCTTTTTAAATTAAATGTTTTAAGTGTTACCAGTTTATTCCAATCAAGATGGCTTCAGGTGTGCCATACTTTTGTCATAAGTAAGGCTGTTAGCACTCTAGTTGTTCTTTAGAACACTCTGGGAAGCTGCAGTAGAACACAAAGGCATCAACTGACAGGCTGCTCCTGTTGAAATATAACAGGAAGATAGTTGAGATCTCACTTAAAACATGTCCTAATTTTTCTTTCTACAGCACTAACCATAATTTCTATGGCAAAATGAACCCCCTCATTTTGTTCCTTTTTAAATTAAATGTTTTAAGTGTTACCAGTTTATTCCAATCAAGATGGCTTCAGGTGTGCCATAATTTTGTCATAAGTAAGACTGTTAGCTCTCTAGTTGTTCTTTAGAACACTCTGGGAAGCTGCAGTAGAACACAAAGGCATCAACTGACAGGCTGCTCCTGTTGAAATATAACAGGAAGATATTTGAGATCTCACTTGAAACATGTCCTAATTTTTCTTTCTACAGCACTAACCATAATTTCTATGACAAAATGAACCCCATCATTTTGTTCCTTTTTAAATTAAATGTTTTAAGTGTTACCAGTTTATTCCAATCAAGATAGCTTCAGGTGTGCCATACTTTTGTCATAAGTAAGGCTGTTAGCACTCTAGTTGTTCTTTAGAACACTCTGGGAAGCTGCAGTAGAACACAAAGGAATCAACTGACAGTCTCTGCCATTGTTGGATGTACATGTTTTACTGAGAATGTCAGACTTCATTCTCACATGACTGAGAAAGATAATGTGAATTTACAGAAAATATGCTCTCATTTTAGCTTCTGGAGCACCTTCCAAAACTGTATGGGACAAGCATGTGAAAATAGTTTTCTCTCAAACATGATTCATGATATCCCAGCAGAAGGTTTTTCACAGGGTAAAATCACCTTAGAACACACCACAATTCCTGAAATTAGTATGGTACCATCAACAAATGAATTCTAATGTAACTAAAGTCTGTTATCACCCTTTATAGTTCTCCTTTTGGTAACCCTCAAAATCTTCTATTCACTACAATGCATTTCAATGGGGTACTATCATTTATATTGGTCCCAAGATGGCTGCCAGCAATTCCAGGATGAAGTGCTGACAGCCAATCAGATCTCACGATGGCATGTGTGGTTAGGCTCCACCCAGATATATATGTGTTTTTACTTTTGATTTTCTCAGCAACTACTGAACGGATTTACACCATTTAACAAAAGGGTTCTTTCTGAACCAAGAACTACCTCTTTGCCAAATTTGGTGTAATTCCGTTCAGCAGTTCAGGCTGTAGCCTTGCATAAAGTTTCCTATGGGAAATTGATTTTTTGACTCTTATTTTTTAATTTCTCCGCAACTACTGAACGAATTTACACCATTTAACAAAAAGGGTTCTTTCTGAACCAAGAACTACCTCTTTGCCAAATTTTGTGTAATTCCGTTCAGCAGTTCGAGCTGTAACCGTGGCTAAAGTTTCCTATGGGAAAATGAATGGGGAAAACACGTTTTGGGACCACCCTTTTTCTCGGCCCCCGCTTGACGAATCACCCCGAAACTTTCAGGGTAGGAGCGGACCGGAGCGGGCCATATAGTTTGAAAATTTCGCGAAGATTCCTCAACCGACGCGAGAGTTATTTCAAATAGAATGTTGCAGATTTCCTATGGAAAATAGGTCCTAACTATAACTATCTACTGGCGACCGCCAGTAGATAATATATATATATATATATATATATATATATATATATATATATATATATATATATATATATAACCGCTACCAAACTCCACCGGGTAATCGTACCCTACAAGGATGACAGCACTCACGGGGGCGAGTTCCGTAATTTTATTTCAGCAAAACGGACTCAGGGCGCACAGACGCGTTTCGACAACCGCCTTCTTCGATGTTTGCCAGAAACGCCGGAGCCACCATTTTTTTTATATATACATATTCTACAAACATGCGCGTCATGTATTTCCGGGTAGGTAACACAGTGAAAGGACCACTTTGTTTGTAAGTGACAATCGGGTATGCGAAAGATTCCGCCATTTTGTAACTTTTTATTCAACAATCTCACCCAATGGATCAATCTTCATTCCACGTAAATCATTTCATTACAAACATCATACCCTGAATGCTTGGATTTTTCACGACTTCTGGAGTGCAGTGCCATCTTTTGTGAAAATATATATATATATATATATTAAAGTTTGAACAACAAAAGATACCCAACTGGAATGTGTAAAGGCACTATGCACTTAAATATGCGAAATTTGCACAATTGCATTAATTGGCACTAAGATCTGAAGGATGGTTGATTTAAAGCTTTCAGTGAAATGTTATAATTTTGCCTACTTTGCATAAATGCTTAATTTTGCCTACTTTGCACAAATGCTCAATTTTGCACGTAGGTTAGCTATTGTGGGGTGTCATACTGTTATCTATAGTATTTTTAGCATCACAATTTTATTCCCTTTCTTAATGTCTGTACAGTTTTATCATCAATTATATTTGCATATGACATATTGTTGCAATAAGTTGTTCTAACAAGTGTGTCTCTCCTGTAAATAAGAAAACGGAATTGCGATCAAGTTACTGTGACAAATTTAGGAGTGTTTTTACAGCCGATATGCATAATTTGTATAGTCTTTCTTTCATGTTTTTAGAGGTAGTAAGCACATTGTCACTTTAAATAGTTTTGGAATTCTCCCAGTGCGTCATGTTATCAAGGCCAGGCTTGGCCGAAAAGTATCATGGCAGATAGTGAATAATAAAATGAAATAATCGCACTAGAAATCTGGGTCTGTGTCCCAACGTCTCCTCGGGATGATAGACGCAATGGGTATTGAAGAATATATATATATATATATATATATATATATATATATATATATATATATATATATATATATATATATATATATATATATATATATATATATATATATTGAAGCTACCTTGATCACCAGCCTGGTGCACTCGCGAACGGGTGCTCGACAATGCGGGGATGCTCCTGCATCCATATAACCGCTACCAAACTCCACCGGCTAATCGTACCCTACAAGGATGACAGCACTCACGGGGGTGAGTTCCGTAATTTTATTTCAGCAAAACGGACTCAGGGCGCACAGACAGGTAACCGTGACAAAGACCATCTCTTGGTCGAAACGTTTGGTGGTGGTATTGGTGGTGGCTATTATGTTTTATTAAATGCTTGGATTTTTCACGACTTCTGGAGTGCAGTGCCATCTTTTTGTGAAAATAATTGAGCGAGGCATGGTCTGACCTCGACACGAGCACCAGCGGACAAAGTGCGCACCGATTACGGACCGTTTGCTTTTTTGATATATATATATATATATATATATATATATATATATATATATATATATATATATTCAATTTCAAAGTTTCTCTGTTCCAAGAAACAAACCGGCACTCCAGAGGTTAGTTTTCACTCGAAAGCCTTTATTTCAAGGTGATGGCATATCACATTGTGCAAAGGTCAACACATTTTTAATCCATGCTCACCCTCTGGTAGCTTGGCACAGAGCAGGTAGGCTTAACTTAAGAGGCAATGCGCAAAGTGTTTGTGCAACACTTCAAATAGTAACACAGTGAAAACACCACAAAAAGACTCCACACCAGGTTAGAAAAATAAGTTATAGTGTTATGAATAAAACAAGACCAATATGGCAAACTCCATTACGCATAAAAAGAGTTATGAATTTTTTTTCAATCAATGAAAATATAGTGCTTAAAATGCCAACTGGATAAATCCGAAAGTTCAGGTCGACTGCGATGGAGCGCAGGGTTGGATAAAGGGACCAGCCTTGGCATGCTGAAAAAGTACCTTGGATGCACAGACATCAAAGGCAGTGCTGGGAGTAGATGGGGCGATGCGTAGTCGATGTCCTTATGATGAAGGTGATGCATCGCTTCCAAGCTGCCCATAAATGATGCGTCGGGAATGGAGATGAGATGTGAGAAGCAACGAAGCGATGCATCATCGTCGGACCATTGGGTTGAAGGCAATGCGAACAGCAATGAATTGATGCGTCAGTGCCAAGCCATGAAAAGTCACAGATGTGTCAGAAACTGGAGACGATGTGCCGCGCAGTCGGAAATGCGATCTCCACGGTCCATGCAACAGTGGCGATGCGTTGCGTTGAGGGTGATGTACCGGTTCTGATCGGCACAACCTCATTCATGAGTGGATTTTTAGCAGTTGCAGCACTTTTTACACACTTCCAAGGGCCCAGGACTTGATCCGCACCACTTGATAGGGCCAGGCTTGCAGCAAGCAAAGTCCAGGTGATGTTGCAGGTTTATGAAAAGTCTTTGATGTACCCGAGACTTAGAACACAGGTCAAGCCAGCATGCCCTTGGAATCACTCTGGGTTCAAGTGAGCTGGGTCCAATTCTTCCTCAGCAGGGCAGAGGGTAGCAGGCAGCAGGGCAGTGCATTAGAAAAGTAATTCTACAATAGCAGCAATTCAGCAGAGTGGCAGTCCCTGTAGTAGCATAGCATCCCTCTCCTGGCACAGTTCTTCACAGGTCCTGTAGTGCCTGATTTGGAGGAGTCAGAGACGCATTACTTATACCCAGTTGTGCCTTTGAAGTGGTGGTGACTTCAAAGAGGGGCTTTGAAGTGCTCAGAGGTCCCCACTCCCAGCTCTGGCTCCAGACATACTCCAGGTCATACACAGCCCTTTGTGGGGGGAGAAGACACAGCCTATTCAAGTGTAAGTGTCAGCTCCTCCCTCCCATCTTGCCCCTGATGGCCCATCAGGATGTGGATGGCCACACAGTCGCACCTAAGCTCCATTTGTGTGTGGCTGTCTAGAGGGAATGCAAAAGCCCACCTGTCACCCTGACGTGTATTGGAGACAGGCTGCAGGCACACAGGGCTAAGAGCAGAACAATTTAATCTTTCTAAAAGTGGCATCTTTAAAAGGGTAGTAATAAATTTGTCTTTACCAGTGAAGTGGTTTTATTATTATCATTCCAGTAATATGAAACATGACCCCGTTACAGACCGCCACCTTCATTGCTGAGCCTGCGGGGGCCGCAGGGGAGCCCACCTCATACTTCTTTACCGCCGCAGCCTGTAAGTCTGCGAGAGAGGCATGAACTACATGCCCCAGCCTCCCTAGCGGCGAGGACGCCGACGCGCATCCAGCTCATGCCAGGAGGCGCTTATCAATCGACAAGGGCTCCCGCAGCCCGGGCCAAAGGGGAGCCCATCTGCGCCCGTCAGCGACAGGAGTAGGCAGGGCTGGGGCCCCCCTCTTTGCTGTGTGTGCCTGGTAGTGATCCAAAAACCCGCCCGCTCTTCAGGCATGTGAGGACGTTTCTGCGGAGGTACTGTAATTTGTGACTGTCCTCTTGTTTTGCTATTGTTCTTATCATCCAGTGCCTAGTTTGAGTTTATATTCAGTGGTACTTTCTACTTTTACTGGCCATGGGGAAAAGGAAACTACCGAGTTCTGCTCTAGCAAAACCACCCCCTAAATCACATCAATCAATTATGAATTTTATAACAGGGGCAATGGGGGCCATTGAGCAGCAAATTCTAAGTGTGGAGGAAACATTAACTACTTGCACTGAGAGTGGGTGTGATCCCTTAAATAAAAGTATTTCATCGCCCTTGGACTTGGCCCTAACCCCTGAAATACAGTCTATCTGCCAAGACGCTGTGAATAAGAATGAGTTGGTTCAAACTGTCGCCCCCGTAGTGCTGGGCACCTCAAGTTCTATTCCTCCATCTAAATGCTCTAAAACAACTAAACTCATCTCTGCTAAAACCAATACAACTTTGTGCAATGGAAAAATGAAGGTAACAAAGAAGGCATCCGGCTTAAAATCGGGCCAAGGTCCAAAAACCCAGAGAGACTCAAGTAAGGGACCGCCCTTTGCAGCACTTGACTCTTTGGTCTGTTCTCCATTAGTGGCATGTGTACAGGAATTGATTGATCTTGTTAAAACTTCTGTATGCAGCCTTACTGACCACTTAAAAGCTGTTGAATGTGCTGTGCTATCATGTGCAGATAAATTGGGTTCAATGAATATGTATAATGGGACTGGGAGGGAAGAGCTAACTGTTTATGGTGATACTGCTGATGCGCCTCGCACGTGCTCAGCACAGCAATCTGCGGGGGGACAGTGCGAGGTGCCCCAGCATTTACCTCAATCCCACTATGGAGTGTCAACAACGATGACTCAGATACATTCTGCCCCAGTTATGGATGCAACAGGGGCTCATAATAAGGCAATACCACCAATTCTCAACCCTAATACTCGTCTGGGGGGCTCAACCCTTAAACGCCCTCAGTCTGTCAGGGACAGACTAGACCTACCGCCTGAGGTTACACCTTACGTGGTCATTCTGGCAAATGTCCCACCCACTGAGTCTCCGCAACATGAAGCATGGGACTCATTGAGAAACAAATCCCTCAACTGGTTAAATTCTAAAGTGGGGTTGGGGGGAACACTCTTTGCTGATTTTAAAATGGCCAGACGGGTTGGGTGGGTCGGTAAAGATGCTAAAGTGTTTAAGGGAGATTGTGTAGTCCTCTCCTTCAAATCACCAGGACTGGTTAATGATGTAATGGGTAGGGCTAAGTGTTTGAGTTCAAATGAAGAGCAAATCATGGTTCTCCCGCTTGGTTTCTTTTATAAGCCCCCTAGGCTAGGTTTTAGCCAGCCGAATGCCCCCATACAATTCTATCCTCCAACACAAGGTATATTGCAACAACCACTTTTAAGTACAAATCATGATATTACCCCTTTATATTCCATTCCTACCTCGAATAGATTTGACACTTTTTCCAATCTTGGTGGGGTGGATTGACTAAAGGATAAATCATTGGAGGTTACCATAACGCAAAATATTAGCTCTAATACTTTGTCCCCTGTTAATAACACGCAGCCAAATGCGAGTTTTGAAGATCAAATGAGCCCAGTACTATCCTTGTCAGGCAAAGAATTAACGCCCCCAGATTCTAAGAGTACCATAGTTGTATCTTGGAATGTAGCGGGGCTGCGAAGCAAGCTTAATTCTCCAGAGTGGCTAAATTTTATAGCAAATTTTAACATTGTGTGTCTGCATGAAACCTGGGTGATTGAACCCTGTCATCTCATTGGCTTTAAAACCTATAATTTGTCGGCTATTCCATCTAGCCATGGTAGAAACAGGGGTGGTCTATGCATCTACGTATCAGTCAAAAAACCTTCCTCTTCTGTAAATCTTAGGATCACTAGTATCTATTATCAGATTGTCAGTATCGACCTCTCTATATCTCTTAAATTGGTTCTAGTCAATTTTTATAATAATGCATGCGGGTCGGAGATACTGGCCATACTAACCTCTCTTGAAAACGATCTGGATACTATTCTTTCCAAGGGGTCCGGGGACAAAATTATACTTTGGGTGGGGGACTTCAATATCCAACTATGAAAAATGCCCTCTAAAACTATTTGTGGTATAATTTCTTCAATGAATGAGGATTCAACCCATTTTTTACATTCAGATTATGGCAGGAAACTCAACGAGCTTATTTTTAAATATGACTTAGGTTTTAGCAACGAGTTTGGGAATAGCCCAATTGATGTATCCTGCACCTTTGACGGTATAATGGGAAAAAGTGCTATTGATTTTTTACTTTTTCCAAATTGTTACTCAACTTATGTCACTTAGTTTACAATACACGATTGTGCACTGAGTGACCATTACCCCCAGAGTCTAATGATAAATTTTGAGTCAGTAAAAGATCGAAGGGACCATGGCCACACTCTAGCCGTGGAGAAAATAGAGCTTTCTCGAACTAATGGGTTTACACTACGCTGGTCTATGGTCAATCCAACTGACTTTTTAGTGAAATTAATCCAGCAGCAAAACAGCGCCTTCAATGTTTGTTTGGACTCCTCAGAGGAGGCCCCTGCTATTGTGGAATCTTTTGGAGAAATAACTAGTGCTATCAAAGCGGGGCTACTAGCCAGGCAGAAGACAGAAACAGGAATGAGGAAAGGCTGGTTTGACTGTGTATGCAGCAAGACACATAAAAAACTTATAGGAGCTCCGAAAAATAACCCCAGAAATATTAAGGAGGTCCAGCACTGGGGGCGGGAATATAGGCTTGCTTTAAAAAAACATAAAAATATAATAAAAGAGGAGACTTGGGAGAAATTGTATGAGGCGAGTAAAAGCAACGATAGCACTGCATTTTGGCGTGTGGTTAATTCCCCTTTCCTTAGTGAAGCCGATAAACTTAAATTGAGGTGGCGGTGACTGAAGAGGATTGGGTAACACATTTTTCGACCTTATATTCGTCTACTGCAAACAAGGTTACTCACCACCGGGGCATATTATCAAGAAACTGCATTAAAATTATCGCCGGTTTAGCGGCAGAAAACTGCCGCTAAAGTGGCGATAATGGGCTTGATAATATGCCCTGGAGAATTCCAATAGAAGCCCATGTTCTGGTGTCAACATGGGCTTCTATTGGAATTCTCCAGGGCATATTATCAAGCCCATTATCGCCGCTTTAGCGGCAGTTTTCTGCCGCTAAACCGGCGATAATTTTAACGCTGTGCTTGATAATATGCCCCCACCCAGTTTTAACTCCTGTGGTAGCTCCACAAACGTTTACTCCTGCACCTGACTGGTCTGCCTTAAATTATACTTTGGGAGAAGTTTCTCTTGCTATTAGCTCAAGCAAGGGCAACAAAGCACCTGAGCCAGATGGGGTTCCAATTGACTTATTCAAAGCTCTGGGGTCCCCTCCTTACCCACGTTTTTAGATCCTACCAGAGCACGGGGTTCCCCCTGACCTGGGGAGAATCACAGATTGTACCTATATTTAAAAAAGGAGATCGAAACTGTCCATCACACTACAGACAAATCTCTCTACTTGATTGTTTGGTCAAGGTGGTAGGGCGTATACTTTTAGCTAGATTACAAAACTGGGCAGATAGCAATAGCAAGATCTCAGACCTACAATATGGATTCCACCAGGGAATTGGCACAACGGAGCAATCCATTAATCTGAATTTGCTATTGGGCAAATATGCACACATTAAACATGGCAATCTATATACGGTATTTGTTGACTTATCGTCAGCTTTCGATTGTGTTATTCATGAGAAACTGTGGGCTGAGATTACTTCACTGGGTATTGATAGTACTATTATTAATTTTTTAAGAAACCTGTACTCAAACAGCTATGCAAGAGTACAGTTTGGTACAAAAGGAGAGTGTACTCACCCCTTTAGAATAAAAAAAGGGGTTCGTCAGGGGTGCGTACTTGCCCTTTTTCTTTTCAATCTATATATTAATAACTTGGGCAATACGCTGGTTAGTTCTTGCATTGATCTGCCACAAGCAAAGCATCGGTCAATCCCAGTTCTGCTTTACGCGGACGATGCGGTTCTTATGGTGCGCACTCCTCTGGCCCTGCAACGCCTCCTTGATAGTTTTACCCTATTTATGGATAATTTGGGGCTATGAATTAACATAAGTAAGACCTTCGTTATGAAAGTGGGCCGTAGTGTAGCCATGTGCTGCATCATCTATATAGGAAAAGAGATTCTACCTCAAACCCTGACCTTTTCTTATCTCGGTATTTTATTTGATTGCGAAGGGACCTGGAAAAGTGCTATTATTTCAAGAAGATTGCAGTTTGTAAGATCTATCATGGCCCTTCGCAATTTTGCCAGGAAAGTGGGGAATATCCAACCAAAGAAATGCTAACCATATATTATGCAAAATGCAGAACTATAGCAATGTATGGTTCCAATATTTGGGGATACGTGCATGTTGACTCTCTACAGGCGGTGGAAAATGCCTTTTTTAAAAGTCTTGTAGCACTTCCCTCCAGTTGTTCAAATCATGTATGTCACTCAGAATTGGGGGCAAATTATCTAATAGATCTGATCAGGATTCAACCACTTCTGCTTTGGCACAAAATATGGACTTCGGAATACACGGACTTGAATCGTGCCATAGCTAAGGACTGTTGAGATTCTCAATTGGCCTTAAAGATCCCTTGGCTAAAGTTTATTAAGAACTTTATGTTAGATATTGGCCGTCTGGAGTTTTATGAATGACCGGAATCTCTGTCAACCATCTCAAGGACCGGACTAAAAACAGAGCGCCTAAATCCCCTGGAGGAGCTGAGATTATGTGTGGAACTGGCCAAACCATCTGTGAAACACAATCAAATGGTCTTGACCACTTTTTCAATGCAACCATGCCTTTTGAATGTTCTTAATGCTCAACATAGATTTGTTTTAGCACGTTTTAGGCTAAACATATTCCACCGCCTGATAAGTTTCCCAACCCTCAATAACTGGTCTAATGAATTACAGCGTTGCCCCCGTGACAATGTATCTAATCAATCAACTATGCACATTGTACTTTTTTGTAAATTTTATATGGATCTGAGAAGATCTTTTATTGTACCCTTATTGTAATCACTAAATTTTAAACAATGTAGGCCGGCATTTTTATATTTGCAACTTCTTCCAAATCTGTACACGTGCGTGATACTTGCAAGGTTTCTTAGGGCGACTCAAGCAAGGAGAAAATCTTTACTAGCAGTGGGTTAAAACATGAAATGTTTGTTAAAATGTGATCTGTACTTTGGCACTTCCGATTTTATTGTATCTTAATTGTCTGTATTTTTATTAGGAATTTTATTCTTCTTGCATTCTTTTATGATACACCTTGTGTGAATCAAATAAAGATAAATTGATTGATTGATTGAAACATGACAGACCTACTCCTTTTCAATCAGGAATTACAGTATATAAGTGTAATAAAGAATTCCCAATGGTAACCTACGAGAGGGGTAGGCATCACAGTAATGAAAAACAAATGTTAGTGTTTTTCACTAATAGGACATGAAAAACATAAATGTACATGTAGGAAGGTAGGATCCTTCTGCATGGTTACCCCCACTTTTTTGTCTGGTAACGGTGTCTGACTGCTCTGACTGGGATCCTGCTAACCAGGACACCAGTCTCTGTGCTTCCTCCCTAAATTGGACATGGTGAGTACTTAGGTATACTCCAGATTGGCTACTGGTGTACTCAGATAAGTGATTAACACAAGAAGCCTCTTCTAATTATTGACCTAATTGCTATTATGTCTTTTATGTGAGTGTAAGCATCTCACAAAAAGTAAAAGACTGGTCTCACACACCACCTGGTGTCATGCTTCATCATTGACCAGTCCTCGCCCTCTAAAAACCTGGTTTGATAGAGGGCGGGCATACACCTGAAGACAGGGATGCACTTCTAAAACTAAGTGGGGGCCCTTAACAAAAAAGTGAAATTTAAAAAGCCATTACGGATGTCAAACCTCCTTTTAATATGACTGACATCTGTATGGTGTTTAAAAGAAATGATCGGTGTGTTGGGGATATCATAGTCCCCCCACCGTATAACTAACGGTCAACATGTTTCTGCCTAGTGGCCCAAACGGGTCCGCGGCATTCATCAGGACCTATCATACACAAACGGGCTCCAGCGAGGAGGTGAGGCATGCAGTCGTAGGTGCAGCAGCGGGAGATCCTTTCATTAACAGGCGCATGACCTAAGGGGTCTTCTTCCCTCACTCTACCTATGGGGCAAGTAGGTCCCATGGAATAGGGCTGGAACAATTTAGCCGCAACTCTGTGGTGAGTGACCGTGATCACCCCACTTAGTGGATACCTCACCTATACTGAATGGTAAGGTAGGAGCCCGTTTGTGTATGATAGGTCCTGATGAATGTCACGGACCCGTTTGGGCCACTAGGCAGAAACATGTTGACCGTTAGTTATACGGTGGGGGGACTATGATATCCCAACACACCGATCATTTCTTTTAAACACCATACAGATGTCAGTCATATTAAAAGGAGGTTTGACATCCGTAATTGCTTTTTAAATTTCACTTTTTGTTAAGGGCCCCACTTAGTTTTAGAAGTGCATCCCTGTCTTCAGGTGTATGCCCGCCCTCTATCAAACCAAGTTTTTAGAGGGCGAGGACTGGTCAATGATGAAGCATGACACCAGGTGGTGTGTGAGACCAGTCTTTTACTTTTTGTGAGATGCTTACACTCACATAAAAGACATAATAGCAATTAGGTCAATAATTAGGAGAGGCTTCTTGTGTTAATCAGTTCTAAGTTGAGGCTGCCTACTCCTAATACCCCGGGCCTCTAGTTCCCTTCCCTGGATCACTTCCAGGTTGTTGTGGTTGAGTACTCAGATAAGTCCCTAGTATATGGTACGAAGGTACCCAGGGCATAGGTACACCAGGGGTCTCCCATGGGCTGAAGCATGCATTATGCCACCCATTATGCCATCCATGAGAGACCACTCAAATTGTGACTCCAGGCCTGCCACTGCATCCTGTGTAAGCTGGTGCTAGCACCACTTACAAAAGATATAAGTTTCCCTATATCTGAGGACACTACACTCAAAACCTATAAGTCACCCCTAAGGCAGGCAGGGTGATGGGTTCTAAGTGGAAGGGTGCCCCTGCATGAGTGGGGCACCTCTACAACCTTTGGAGTCCATTCTCCCAGGTTGTAAGTGCATCAGCCATTATGACATATAGAGTGGCCATGCGTCATTACGCAATGACCATCTCTAAACTAGCTGTAACAAACCCTGTCATGTTTGGTATCAAACATGTTGGAATCATACCCCTACACCGTAAACGTTGTGGGAGGTATGATTCCATGCACTTTAAAGCTCTTCCGGAAGGCCCTCTGTGCTCCCCGTACCAGTCTTCCAGAACCGGGAAGCAAGCTAAGGCTGCGTCCGACCAGAGACATGTTTCTGCCCTCCTGCTGCTGAGCCAAGTTCGAGCAGGGGAAGGCAGAACAATAGATATCCTGTCACAGTGAGGTGTGACCACCTCCCAGACAGGGTTTAGTGTATTGGAGAGGGTGGGGGGTGCTTGCCAGTGCCACTGAGACTGCTTGATGGGCACATTTGGTGCCCTCCTTGCATACTCCATTTCAAACCAGTTCAAGGAGCTGTTGGCTCCCGCTCTGGCATAAAACTGGACAAAGATCATGGGAGTATCCCTGAATCGTCCCAATCCTTTACCAAGGGTACTTAAGGGCTTACCTTTGGGTGAGTCTCTAGATTCATTATGGGACAAGATTCAGATCATGTACCACTTTCACTTCGACCATTTGGACCCTCTGGACTTTGCTGGACTTCGCTTGGGAACCGAGACTGCACCAGGGAAGATTCTTTCTGCTCCTGGTCTTGTCATACTGAAGGAATCTCCCTTGGAATGAAGGAGTCACTCCCCTGCATCTGCAGGCACTGCAACGCAGCTGGCCGGTCTGCTGATCCTGGGCTCCCTCGGACTCCGAAAGGCTCAGCAACACAGGTGGTGGTTCTACAACTCCCATGAGGCCTGCACTGTCTTCTCACAGAGTTTGAGGCTAGTATCCTTCATCTGAACTGCTGGAACAGAACCCCTGTGCACTGCATCGAATTGCTGTTGCCAAGGGTTGTTGACTCTCTCCTCCAGAGATCTTTGGGCTCCAAGAAGCTCCTACCTCAAGCATCCTGGTTCCTGGGGTATCCACAGGTGGGGTGACTCTCCAACCTTCCATCTTCCACGGGGTGTCTTCAAGGGTCCCCTGGGAAGAGTCCTTTTTCTTTAAAACTGCAACCCGTTTACTAATATTGAGCACGCTGTTGTGTTCCCACTCTGCACACGACCTCCGTTGGGTCCCTAGATACTCACCTTGTGTGGTTCCTTGGGTCCCCGGCTCTTCTACAATTTCTGGATCCACTCTTTTCTTGAGTCGTGGTTTGCATTCCACTATTTTTATGGTTTGGTCTCCCCCTGGAAACCATTGTGTATTTGTGATACTTACGTGCTCTATTTTCTAAGTATTGTGTGTATTGTGTTTATATCTCTGGGTAGGAGATAATACATTGTGTTAGTGAGTGTTTGTAATAAAATACCTATTTTTATAACTACACTGTGTGATTCTTTTTCACTTAACCTATACCATAAGATTAAGTACTGGTAAAACAAGCTGCTTTACACTCCTTCTGGACTAAGCCTGAAGGCTGCTCTCCACAGCTAACACTTAGAGAGCTTTCTAAGGTTGTCTAAGACCACTAAAAGCACCATAAGGGTTGTCTGGATTAGTGCAGGGTGCTACACTTACATAAGTGAGCAACATATACTAAGCCTCTCACAGTACATGTCCTACCTTTTGATTGCACAGCACCCTGCCCTATGGGCTACCTAGGGCCTACCTTAGGGGTGACTTATTTGTAATAAAAAGAGGGTTTAAGGCTTGGCAAGGAGTCTTAAATGCGGAGTTGACACAGCATCATAAACTGCGCACACAGGCTCTGCAGTGGAAGGTCTGAGACATGTTTAAAGAGCTACTTGTGTGGGTGGCACAAGTACTGCAGGCCCCACTAGTAGCATTTAATTTACAGGCCCTGAACACAGGTAGTGCCCTCTACTTGGGAAGTTGTGACAACGAGACATCTTTACCTTTTTCATCACTTTGTTTTCCTCATATCGAATGTGCCTAAGTAATAGAAGTGCTAGTAACCTCTCAAATTACTTGAAGACAGGCACCAACGGTTACTTTTTCTGTTTACAGGTATCATCTCTGAGGCTCTACCTTATTCCTCAGCAGACTTTTTGAAAAGAGTAAAAGTACAGCAGAAGATAAGGCATTCTTCCAACTAGTCACACTAGCCACACATACCAACGATTGGAACAATGCCTCAAGACTTTCAGAACGAATAGAGTAAATGATCATGGGTGCTGCTAGCAACATTGACCCCCATTGCTGCCATTATAATGACTACGCTCCTTAAAGTGTGTTGTGATCACAGTATTATACCTGAGATACTGCTTAAATGACACAGAGATATTGTACCAAAGTGAATAAATAGCCATTGATAAAGAAGGGACAGGGGGACAGTTGACAGGGCAGGATGTTACACACCGGCCTACAGACACAGAAAACAGAATGTGTTACAATGTCATACCTGTCTCCAAATACATGGGCTGTGTCCTAATGTACAATATGCTCTTCAGTCAGCACACCATGTCCGCAGTTGCACCTCCCGAGAATAGCAGAATTAGCAAAGGGAGAGCAAGGATAGAACAGGGAATGTGAGTAACTTAGCACTTATAGAAGTTGTAGAAGTGACAACAATGGGACTACACTAAGTGGAAGAATTTTGTTGAAGAAATTGAACAAGAGGAGGGAGATGAAGCAGGGTCCCGTTTTACCATATAAAAATCACCCATGCAGAATCCTGCTCTGCTCAGGCAGCATGAAACCCACATATAGGCCCCACCAGTCAGAACTTAAGAAGTGTGTTAACTTGACCATTTTATCTCAAACATTTAGTAGGTCCCATAACAGTTCCCACATCTTTAGATACATACACACATAGGCCCAAGCTCATTACCCCTTTTGTCATTTTCAATAAATAAAATCTACCAGGCCCCATTGATCTTAAAAACTTATTTCTGTCATGTACAGCAGTGCGAGGCAGCCCGGCCAACCATGGAAATTTTCCACAGCTGCAAGAATAGCTCAGATAACACGTAGGCAAGGTTCGGCTGGTACATCTTGGTATTTCACAAGCAATGTTTGCTATATTTTTAGTTAAGTAACTTTCCAAGCTTGCTCAAGCGACACCAACCGACGGCTGTCTGGCTGCCTGGCATAGAAATAATGTAAGAAATATTAATTTCCAAGCATCGCACGTTAAAAGTTATCTTTTTTTTAGGTATTTACGGTCAAGAGCACTGACCACCTGCAAAAAGCCCGTTTTACCATGATACCACTTCTCTGTTCTCTCAAAACTTTCCGAAGTTACAGTAAGCGTGCGGTCAAGGGCCCACGTCAAGAACCCACGTCAGACGTGGGTAGGTGTTCTGCATTGAGCCATATAAAAGGTTTGCACCCAGGTTCAGGCCCTGAACTCCTCCTATAGTGCTCAGCACTTGAGTTCCCGGTCGACCGATCTATCTAGGGCCTAGAAGCCTATTCTGAGGTGGTAATGCTCTTCTTTGATTGCCAGCCTTTTGGCTTTGTCAGCCCCTCTAATTTAGCTCATCCACACCCAAGTCATTGCATTTATCCTAACTTAAATTGTGTACTCTTGGATGGCCTCTTGCTCTGCCCATTCGTGACTTAAAATATGATCTATATGATTGTTGATTCTTTTATTTTTCATCCTTCTCATGTGTTCATGAGAAACATTTGACGATGAACAGTTCCTTGTTTTATTGAGTTGCTTAATAAAGTGCCACTGTATTTTACATTGTTCTTCCTTCTTTTCAAGTGAACGAGCAGAGCGCAGGTCTTGCTCTCGTGAGCTGGTAAGCCATGTGTGACCACTGCAGTGTCTCTCCATTTACCCTCGATCAAGTAACGCAGGCAAAAAGTTTGGGAGAAGACGACCCTAAGGCTGTCTGGTTTTACACTTGTTTAGCAGGTGAGAAGTTTCAACTTGCAACTTCAGTGCCTCAGTGAAATAGTCTGTAGAGCAAATATTTGAATGAAACAAGGGAGACCCCAGAGCCGTGCAAGGGTTCAATCGAGTGACTGGATAGTGACCTTAGGGAATTCTCCAAAGACCATGCAACCCGAGGGAAGAGCCCAAAAAGCATGTCAAGAACCCTTAGCGTAGCACAGCTAGTTAGGGAGCACCCACTATCTCATGAACATCCACAGATCCATCAAGGACATCTTCGAGAGTGTGTGAGGACTTCTAGAGTACCAGGCAAGATAGCTGAATGAGCACAGGGTGACTTCAGTCACCTTTGTTGACCATGGCAGTTGCTTGGACAGATTCCACTAATATTTCCAAATGATTGGTCCTAAATGTATAGCAGTTCCAGTAAAAAAATGTAACTTGCTGAGCAAAGACATTTCTTTGCTAGTTTGCCAAAATTCGTACAGATTAAGAATAAAAATACTAGATGAGTTGTATCTGTAAGTCTATGTGAAGGCCAGCTGTAATACATGCGCTTCATCACCTAGCAAGGTAATAATAATAATAATAATAATAATAATAAATGCAACTTGTAGATAGCACGGCTACCTCAGCTGAGGTGTCCCGGCGCTGGTCACAGTTTCGGTTGTGGGGGGGTCGAGCGGGTCAATTAAAACTGGTTGAAAAACCAGGGTTTTAATGCTTTCCTAAAAGCCTGTTCTGAATCCAACATGCGGAGGTGGACAGGCAAAGCATTTCAAAGTTTTGCTGTTTTTCCCGTGAATGATCTGCCACCTTTCCTGGCTTTAGGAAAGCATGGAACCCGTAGAAGTCGCAGGTGGTTTGATCTCCGGGCCCGATCCTGATGGTATAATTGCAATATCTGCCTGAGATAGCCCAGACCCTGGTCTCTGATGGCTCTGTAGGCCAGAGTGAGTGACTTAAACTCAATCCTTCTGCTAACAGGAAGCCAATGGAGTTGCCTCAAGTGAGGGGAGATGTGATGGCGAAGCGGCACCTGCCAAATCAGTCTGGCCGCGGCATTCTAAATTATCTGCAGCCTGCTGACGAGATATGCTGGCAGCCCCAGGTAAAGACTGTTGGCATAGTCCAGCTGAGAGGTCACCAGGGCATGGACCGTTGTCTTCCTGCAGTCCTACGGCAGGAAATGTAAGAATTTCATGATAGATCTTCCTTCAGATGAGAGAAAAAAATCCATCTAGATTGATACAAAACATGGAACTCTGCAGCTTCATGGCATGATTGAAAACAGTATCTAAAATGACTGAGGGGGGCACAAGGCTCACACGTGCTAGCAACTTTTGCATGTTTTAGCAGCATCGTTTGCCCCACTACGTATCATAGATAGTCTTGTTTTAATGTCTGTATTTTTTCATCTGTGCCACATGTTTAGAATGTACCTGTGCAAAACATGTAGTAATGCTAACATGCATTTGCACTAATATAATCGTTGTCCTATGTCAATTCCACTTTAGTGCACGTGTAAATGCATTTTCCGCATGTGCACAGGTGCAATCTAAATGTATGCGTCGAACGTGAGAAAATTACCACAGGAGCAAAAATGACATTCTGAATTTTTTCATGTGCAATTGTTTTTGCAAACTTTTGTGCAATAGTCCTTTTCACATGCGGACTCTGTTAACACCCTTTCATGATTCAGCCCCAGATGTGAAATTCGGAGGACCAACAAAAGCCCCCTGATATTTTCTTTTCTGCAGCAGATCTCTCTTTTGTCATTGCCCTAGCACAACAATGTGCGCATAAGCAGCATAAATAGGTATCATTTCTAATAATTTGCGATCTTTTTTCAGATTTGAATAATAATCTGAACACTCTACAGTGGTTTGCAATCTCCAATTATCAGCACCAACATGTCCTGCTAAATAAAGCGATTCATCATTGTGGCACCACAATATTCAATTATCTTTAAAAACTTCAACAGCAATAAGGATGACAAATAATTCCTACCTAGTCTCCTCTTTTATCTTGCACAGACCGCCTTAATTCTGAACATGCCTCACTGAAAATTGAGAGAAAATTAGGCAGCTGGAGGGGAAACGGCAAGCAAGCAACAGAAGGCTGTATCAGTTCTTCATGCTTCGGTCCAAGTTTTCAATTAGTGTGCCATTGGTGTTCATGTCATTCAGTGAATGTCTAAGGGACTGCCGCCTCCTTTACCATCTGCACCCATTTGGAACTAATACCATCTTATGCACAATAATGCTATTACTTGGAAAATTGCACACGCCTCTCCTGCTCACAGATCCGTGTATCAACAATGTACACGGCTTTGTCGATACCAGAATCTGTTTCGGAATTGCATTGTTTGTTTTCATTAATACTGAAGATTGATTGCGAACAAGAAATAATTTCCCCTTGAACTAATTACTCAGAATCACCACATGAGAATCAGTCTTAAGCCAACAATGCGTTCTTTCAAGCAGTAATATTTCGAAATTGCTGAAAGGTAACAGCTAAAGTCTCATGTTAATTAAGAAACCCCTTTTGAACACAATTCTTCGGAACATCCATCTGAAACCGGAGCTTTACTCCTTTGTTTGGGTGCTTATTTACATATTTTTAAAATTTACAAAATGTTTCCACATTTGACCCTAGAAAGGATTTAAGAATTCCCCATTGCGACTATGCAATGTCAGATATTTATACATAGTTGTATATATTGTGCAATTTGTCATTGAATACACCTTTGCATTTTTTCGATTGAACTTTGAGGGGGCCTATTCACAAAGGTAAATATAGATGTACATATTTACTTGTGTTTATTTACTGCTACAACTTGGTGTAACGCTACACGTTTTTGCTATTTACGATTAGACTTACACATCCCCACCCCCTTAAATCAGCGGTGGAATCTCTTGTAACAAGATTTGCAAGTGTCAAGTTACTACTAGTAACTTTGCACACATAAGGGGAGATCTCCACCATGGCAGAGATCTCCCTTTGGGAAAGCATGGGTCAAATAATAGTATTTATTAAAAATATTTAAAATGTGCTAATGTAAAATATAATTGTGAATTGATTTTAAATATTTAATTTTAACCTAATAACTAATAAAACAAATTACAGATCATTAACTCATCAAATTAGATGTGCATTAAATAATTAATGAAGTACGTTTCATTTATAATTAATAATATTACTATTAAAACACAAGTTCCTCACGCTCATTAAAATCTTTATTTAATATGTATTAACTGTTGTTAAAAATTATGTTTTATCAAATAATAAGACAATAATGTAAATGCTGGGATGTAGTAAATTTACTCTTATTTTGACACCTTTAGGTCTGCAGTAACTTTTGATGTGTAGTTGGAGCCCCAGACATGGACTTGTATTACAGAGTAGCTCAATGTTCACATGCTTTTCATTGGCTACACCAGTCACTAGACCCGCTGCACTTGCACATTGAAAGCGTAGCTGTTGCCCCATCCGACCTCCCCACGAGTCTGTTCCAGCCCCCAGATAGGCGCACGGAGATCCTCGATTCTATAAACTCCACAGTACATGCACAGCACAATTTGACTAAAAGACACGACTGTAACATTCTGTACTCCCCATTGCTCCCATTGGAGTGGTGTGGTTGGCTCCCTATGAGTAGTGATCGGACAGTGATTAAAGCACTGCAGGCATTGAACGCTACTGTAATGGGCGACCTCTTTCTAGATGGGAAAACACGCACATGGGAAGAGGTGGCAGCGGAGGGCACTGTGGTCACCCCGTTAATACAATTTCAATATCATAGAGTAAGGCACGCTCTGCGTGAGATGCTAGGGGATGATATGGTGGAACCCCCTGAGGTGCCTCCGCTTAAGCTTATACTGAAAGCAGCATCACCTGTCAAACTGGTGTCCAGCATGTATGGCAGTGGCAGGCTTACCGCAAGAACTACTACACAAAATCTAGACTGGAGTGGCAAAAGGATCTAGGCTTGAACATTGTTGACGATACCTGGAGATATTGTTGTGAGGTGCCCCGTCGGGTGTCATTAAATGGCCGGCACCGACTAATCCATTTTAAATATTTACAAAGAGCCTACTACACTTAGGAGAGATTACATTGTTATGGGCTATGCGAGAACGCTGAATGCGAGAGGTGCAGGGTGTGTCCAGCGGACTTTATACATGTAGCCTGGCTATGCCCAGCGATTGCCAAGTTCTGGGGAAAAGAATTCCACACACTGAGCGATATCACAGAGGTCCCAATGCTCCCCGATCCGTTAATTGCATTGCTGGGCTATACCAAGAAGCTAAACAAGGGAATTAGACGTTTGACTGATAGGGGAGTGTTGTTGGCAAAGCGCAGATTAGCGATGCGTTGGTCGCGTGGCCCACCACCTACCATACAGGAGAGGTCAAGAGATATGTTGTTTTGCAGCACGCAGACGGAACTATATAGTGAACTACTACCCCCTCAAAGTCATCCTAAGAACTTATGGGGACTATATAAAACATATATGGCTGGGAAGACTCTACCGCCCACAGATACACACACTGAGGCGGAGGGCGAACCGGGGTCGAATGCTAACGCTACTAGCCAATAGGGCACCACTATATGTACCAACCTGTGTAGTGAACTTTAGATGTGTAGTTTGTAAATAGAATTGGTCTTATTCTTCTGTGTGTGTATTTGTACAGCATGCTTTACCTAAACCCCTCTTTAAATTTCCATAAACCCCTCCCATTTAGCAGTAAGTATTTTCCATTTTCCAGCTATCCCCCTTGTCCCTCCACATTTACTAACAATATATATACCTACATGTGCAGAGATCTCCGCCACAATGGTGGAGATCTCTGCACAGGAAAGACATGCGAGGCAGAAGCTCATCCGTCCGTAGGTCTGTGAATAGCATTTTCAGGTATGTGAGTGTAAGGATTTGGGTGTATTATATGGTATGGCTGTGCAGCCTTAATGTGTAATGTACTTGATAATGACTGTCTTGAGTCCAGTCAGGCTTGTTGTAACACCTCAAGCTCAACCCTGGGTAGCTATGGTTTCGAGCAGCTAGGCTTAAACAAAGTAACTAGTGTAAAGCATTTAACAGAACCAAACAACGAAATAAGAATGCCTCACAACATGAAAGAAATCTGACACCAATTCATAAAAATAGACTATATTGTTATGCATTTTTAAAATCCAAGATGAGCTAATTCCACTGGAGGGTTCCGGAGATACAGATTTCAAAGAAAACGTAAGTTTTAATTTAACCGCAACCCATAAAATTTGTAAACTGTTGAAAAGTTTGTAAGAGTTTAGTTCGGCTACTCTGGCCCAACCTGGGCAACCAAATCTGACTGGGATAAGGTCTGGGGGGCCAGTGAGGAGTATTTGGACAGTTACCTGGCCACCAAACATTTTCCAGCCCAGTTCCAAACTCTACAGCAGGACCGCCATAGAGTTCAATGGAGTGGTCCTGATGCTGCGGATGCAAGAGGTGAAAGATGCTCAAGGATGCTCTGGGTGATGTGCGATCAATGAGGGTGCCTCTGCAGTTATGTCTTGATCCACGGGTCAGGTGGAGTGACTTTGGCCACAGAGGTCGGGCCTCGCAAAGTCCTTATTAAGACAGTGGAAGACCAGCTGTGGCTGGACTACCAGTCTCCATAGACAGCAGTCCCAGCGATATCCTTTGGTGGAGACTAGTGTCCCTCTTGGGTGACCAATCTGGACTCATATGACGTTCCCGGTTCCGGCTGACACTGGTGCAACTTTTGGCCATTGAGGATCGGTCTCTTGGGGTGCCCAGTGACAGTCAGCTGTGGTTCTTCTGTTGTGGCTACTGACTTGCTGAAGTGGGCTACTTCAGCTTTGATTATCCTGGTGCTGGTTCCAGGAGACCAGCCAATTGACCCTTGGAGTCACTTTGGTCTGGGGCACAACCTTTCCCTGAGCCAGGAGCCACAGGCACAGTCCTATCCTTGCTAGCCCAAGGTGCAGCAGGCTCAGTCCAGCAGACAGAGCAGCCTCTCTGCACAGTCCAGGGCCAGCAGGGAAGTCCTTCTTCGATCCTTGTTCCAGATCTGACATGATCTGAGGTTCAGGGTGCCAATGCCCTGGGGCGATGATGCAGTCACTAGCCAATGGGCTACCAGGTCCCCCCTCTTGGTTATGACTTTCTGGCTATGTGTGGCATCTGGCAATCCCAGAGTGCACTATTCTGCCCACTCTCAAGATGTCTGTACCCTTCCTCAGATGTTAGGAGATGGTAGCCCACTCTAGAGATGTGGCTATCTGTGGGCTACCTGCCCTCGGGAAAACTGGTTTGGGCACTGGTATCCCCTCTCTGTCCCTACCGCCAGCCTGTCTATCTGAACAAAGGGCAGCCCCTCAGGAGTCTGATCTCCATTTTCCTACCAAAGGCGGCTTCGCCTTTGAAGCTCATCTTTTGGGCTAACATCCTATGTGGCTTCCTGCAAAGGGGAGGTGACACTTTGCCCTGTAGCAGGCTGCTATTCTTCCTAAGTCTGGGGGTCAATCACACTAATCCCCAGGAGGGCAGAAAGCTGTTTGGTGGTCAATGACCATGTGAGGCTACTGGACAAACTGGGTCACAGAGTCACAACTTTCCAAAAGTTGCATTACTTTAATAGTGACAAATTCGGCTTGGGGATCCAGTCGGGTTTAATGCTACAATTAATATGATACCTTACAGAACCCATCTGAGTAGTTCCATTCAGGAGTTAGCCGGGTTGAGGGGGTCAGGCGATAACCATGTGTTATCCACAGCGTCTACTAACTCTCCCACAGCAAAATGATAAATTGCAAGTGTTGCTGCTAAGACACAAAAAAATACATGTCCTACTTAACAATATACAGCTCCCTGCCTTAGGGCTCGATAGACCTTCTTTAGGGAAGACTTACACATATTGTTAAGGGAAGTGGGGGCTTTGCCATTAGTTTGAATGGCAAAGTCGAACTAGCAGTGTGACCACTGCCCTTCCCATCTGCAGTGGCCATTTTGTATCTTTTAGCACACAGGGTAGTACAATTAGTGCTGCAACCCAGGGTGGACACTTTACCTTACATGCCCTGGGTACCATATACTAGGGACTTATAAGTAAGCCCATCCTTTCCAAATGGGGGTAACCAATTCAACATGCACTTTGCAGTGGGCTAGAATACTGGCACTGAGGTCTGATTAGCAGGCCTCAGTGCACTCTCAGGAGTTGAAAACCGAGCAGCGAGTAGTCCAATTGGGGGAAAAAGAGGGTCAACCTGCAAAAGCCTGTATCCTTACAGTGAGTAGTACTACTACACCAGTACTACTTTATGTACAGCAAAATGCACTTTGTGAATAGGCCCCTTATTTATTTCTTATGGTGAAAATAGTTTTCACTATGAAGAAACCATTACTCTATACTCACATTAATCCTTGCCAAATGGGGGTGTTACCTTCTCATTCATGCTTGGAAAAGATTTTCTCACAGCCTTGATTGTAGTACATCTCTGATTAAGATTGGGTCACAGAGAAGTTTCTGAATGGTTACAAACTCTTCAGTTTGTGTGCATGAGCTTTCTAGGGCCACCCTGACCTGAAATTGATCACTCACTGCTTCTGGGAGAGGAGATAGTCATGTTCATAATTTGACCCCGTACTGGGGTAAGTTCACAGCTACGTATAAAGTGTAAATTGATGCTTTGTGAATTTAAGAGGCAAATTTGCAATTGTAAGTCCATCCATTACTGCTTCTTACTTTAAGTTGCATGGGCATATGTCTTTGTGAATTGTAGCATCAAAATGTAAAGCTAAGACTGTCTACTGCTGCTCTATTGTCTGCACTGCTGTGCTATTATTGTCCTACAATCACACTATTTAGCAGGCATTTGCAAGCATCTAACAAGCATTGGCTTGCACTGTGATTAACAAGACACCCGCTTTGATTTTGTCAATGTCTATATGCAAGAGGAGAAAGGCCTTAGGCATGCTGAATGACAAAATTCACCAATGGCGGGAGAAGGGCCACTTGGCACACTCACAGTGTGAGAAGTGTCTTGGTAGCAGGGATGAAGAGACAATGGGAGGGACTAAAGCAGAGTCACCCGCTGCACAGAAAAGAAGCAGCAACCAGAGTGCAATCCAGGCTGCAGGAGTGAAGAGCTGCTAGGCACCCTCATAGTGTAAGTGGAGTCCCAGGGGCATGGAAGCAGAGCCACCAGATAGGGATTAGAGTTGCCACTGGGCATGCAGAAAAGAGGCAGTGGCTTGGTTTCAGGAAAGGGGAGCATTTTCAATTGAATGTGTGATGGTTGACTGTAATTCTCGGAAGAAGTACTGAAAATGGGTTGATTGACCATACTTTACAGATGTAAAATTGTCACTCATGCCTCCCATTGGATGCATAACAATATACACAAAAAGCCAACAGAAAGCTGTTGAGATTAAAATGCCGCTGTGGGCTAATCCAAGATGTCATCGATGATGCCTCAAGTTTGTGAAGGGACACTATGGGATTGTTTGCAGTAGGGCACACAGGAACCGGTACAAAACTGGGAAGGGTTACCCCTGTGACCTATTTCTTTCCCTATTGATTATGGTGGCCCCAGAAGTCACCTTAACCCACAGGCTAGTGCTAGGCATAAATGTAACAACCCTGGGCAGCCTCTTCAGAACACTACAGGGCCTGTTAAAGACAGAAGAAGTTCTGGGCCTGCTGTTGAGACTTGTGAGGAGACCTGAAGGGTTGTATGTGCTTCCACTTGTACCCAGAACAAAGAAGTGGACTCCAAGGGTCAATTGCCTTTCCACCTGTTAAACTACAGGGACCCAACAAGTTTCAAGAATACCTTTCCTTAAGAGCCCAGCAGGCCAGTTCCACTGGATCTGCCTTTGACCCTGCTGGCAGCTTCTGCTGGAGTGAGACTTAATTCTCAAGCACTGTTCCTGAGATCCTGGGACCCTTGGCTGTATAAAAATATACTCCTCTTAACATCCTGAAAAACCTGGGATTTAGAAAAGTTTTGGCTCCAAAGCCGGAGGACCAGGGCAAACATGCCAAGTCAATCCTATGAAGCTGCGTTACTGCTTGGCGAAATACTCAGGTTGCTTCTGCTCAGAGCTTCTCTGCAGAAGCAAATTCATTTCAGCGGGATGTCCCGGGGAGGGTATCTGGCCTTGTGGAGCCCTGTTTGGCTACAGCTTGCTGCCTTGCCCTGCTGGAGGAATCCGAGCTCCAAAAAAGTGACTGAGCCCGACACAGAAATCTTCTGCAGGTGAAGATGTAAAAAGTTTCTGGCCAGCGAAAGACCTTCCTTGTGTTTAAACTTTGGATTTCTTCCACTCAGACCTCTTGTGTCAAAAGCCAACTGCTTCACAAGGACCTTGTCTGATGGCTATCAGGCCTTGTGGAGCCCTTCTTAGCGACAGCCTGCCCCCACTGAGGATTTCTGGCTTACATTTCAGAGACTATGTCTGAAGGTGAAACTTTTGACTGTGTTGAACCTGGTTTCTATGTCCGACCAGTTATTCCATTGTGGTTGGTCTTCATTCACTCCTAGGTACAGGTCAAGCACAAAAGGAAGACTGCAGTTGGCGCTGAACACTTTTTGGCTCTATTTTTATTTAATACTTTAAAAATGTACATCTCTGGTTCTCCTTATCAGATTTTTGTTGTTTTGGTGTGATGCTGTTCATTATTATACTCTATTTTGATAAATTATAGTGGGGTTATAATTGTGTTGTGTTTTTCACTTTTTAACTGCTTTGGTATTTCTAAATACCCTGTGCCATAGCTACCAGGGCTTGAGCTCTGGCTTAAATTACTGAAACCTTGATTGGGCCTAACTAGATAATAACATTATCACTTGTGGTTGTCTCCCATTCACCCCAACTACTAATCCACTTTCTCACTAAAGCAAATAGGGCAAAGGAGAAAATCACAGAAAACAAAAAATGGAACTGGGGCAGCAATAAAATATAATTTAAATAAAATTGTACTACAAAAAGATTTACTTAACGTGTGGTGGGTGTGGAACTCTAGATGGGCTCTGGAAAAAAGTCCACAAAACAATGTGGAAAGGAAGAGTCCATTAAAAAAAGTTCAGTAAAAAACTAAATAAAAATATATCCAAAACATGGAAAATCCAAAAAAGGAGGAAGTAGGCCATGGAACCTCCACAGTGGGAGGAGACACAAGGGGAAAAGAGAGTGGGCTAGCAAATGATTGGGGTGTTGTAGTTTGGATGAGGATAGAACTCAGTCCATCACGGTAATAAGCATGCAATGTTACATTGCTATAAATCCTTTGCCTCCTTATGGCCAGAAAAGTCCTACTAGATCGGCACAGTCTGTTCCCTGAATGCCTTCAGAAGTGACTGCGGCCCAGATATTACCTACCTAATTCCTTCCTAGACTCACTTCCAGGGTGGATTGCAGGTGAAATTGGGAAAATGACACAAAAGGAATCATGCATGCCAAGCACGAAGGTGGCCTTGAGCTGTCGCTTTGAACAGGTAGGCAGAAGGTTGGGAATGAGCAGGGACGTGAGTGGTGGGTGCAGAGTGAAGTGATGTTTGCATCTCACTTGTTGACAGCACAGTATCTTTAATCCCAGCATCACTGTTCTCGTCAGTTTTCTACTAGCATCACTCCATCCGTGCCTGAGTTTTGGCGGTATTTAGTGATTCTTCCGGTCACCATGTTGATGGGCAAGGACTACTCTGCATATTTGCCCTTCTCTTGCTCGATTTATATGGTTGTCATTGTCTGTTCTGCAGCTATTTTCCATCTTACTTTCTTAATTTCTAGCTCTGGTCCCTTGCCTGTCTGTAAAAAGGTAGAGACAAAGATCATGTAGCAGACATGATAACTATTAGATAATATTTCCAGTTGCCGTTTTCTTTTTAGCAAAGCCTTAGCTTAAAGACTTTAATAGAAAATGGCAAATAGTTTTGTCACTTTTCTGGGTTGTTCTGCATGACATTTGCCTTATTCTATGCCTACAAATTCTGTTACAAAAACAGACATTTGAGGTAAGCAAAATGTCAATGGTGTTGTGGATACGCTCCATATAAAGGAGCAACTCCCCACCTAAAGATTTTGAACTACTAGGACCCTGCTTGCATTTTTCATTGTGTATGCAGCAATCTAGGCATGCAAGGGCATGGTTAAGAAATATACACATAGAGTAAGTAGAGTAGCCTTGTTCAACCTTTGGTTACTTGGTTTGTGTGCCCACCCTAGTGGCATGGCAAGGGAAATGAGCAACTGTTACTCTGTGGCCATTCCAGATCAGTTCTAGGGGCAGTTCGCTCTGCACTGGAATTGGTGCCTCCCCTGACTGAGAGAACAAATGAAGGGGCTTGTCTAGGTGTCATCTAACATCTGCCTGTGACGAGGAGGCCCCTTTGAAGTTACCTAAGTTCTGGGGCATTGCCCAAATGGTCATCTCTCCAAAGGAACAGTACACACTTGTGAACATCCATACTTTTGCCTTTGCTCTAGGAGCAGTTTTCATACCTCATTCAGGGCTTTATCACTCAGAGGGCTGCAGATGGAGGCTTTTGCAAATATGGCAACAGAAACTTTAGGCAGGAAAGGGGATCTTTCTAAAAATACCTCTTCCTTAATACTTATTTAAAGACTTACTTCTTCACTGAATCGACCTTTAGACAAATATTAAAAAGAGTCCAAGAATGATGTTTCTAGGTGTTTCCTAGCTGAAGATAGCATTGTTATGATTAACAGTTCATCCCAGTGTTTCTCTATGGAACTTCCAGCCTTGCTACATTGATAATAGCTTTTTGGTGCTAGTCATTGTCAAGACATGTTAAACATTACATTTCTACATGTCCCACTTTTAAATATCATGCCTCATATGCTGCAAGGCTTGCTTAGGGGTGATTTAATAATACTTAATAGAAATGTTTAGAGATGTCAAAGGTTTTATTTTGACCTGTCACAATGCAGTTTTTAAACTTGTCCAGCCAGGCTACAAAGATACACCTGAAGCCATGCCTGCACTGCCACTGTATTGGAAGACACAGTAGGTGCTGAAGTACACTTGTGGATTTAACTCACAGGCCCTGGGTGCAGCTGGGACCATATATTTAGAACTTACAGTTGAGTTCAATATGCTAATTAGTTTTATGCCAATTAGTCCATGTTACAAGGGGGAACACAGTCACTTTACCACTCATTAGCAGGGGAAAGAGCACAGAGTTTTACAGCCAGTAAACACAGATAAGGAAAAAACTAAAAGTACACCACACAAAGCATGGTCACTTCCTACAACCATGATCAGGTCTGAGTCTGACTTTTTTCGCTCACAGCTTTCATTTTTCCAGCAACAGTCATATTTCTTCCGTCGGATTTAAAATACTATCTAGGAAATCATGAAACTCTTAGACCTCGCAGTCATCACAGTTGACTATGGAAGATCGACTGTGAAAGCTTTCATATTTTGGTGTTGCTCTATATGTTCGGGGAATTACTATATGTTGTAAATTAGTTCTACTGAGACATTTTTCAATTGATGATTTCACTGCTCTGTGTTGCTCAGTCTGGTAAAACTCTCAGACTACTTGAGAAATACTTTCTACTTACTCCATTAACAAGAACTGATTTAATTCAAGTGCATTGGTCCTATATTTGACCTGTTATAGTTATTTTTCAAGATTTGGAGAGAATTGCCTTGCATATTTACCCTCTGATCAACTGTACTATTCATATATGCTTTTATTAGAATTAACACACTATGCAATTGCTTTCCCCCAGTATATGCTTTGTTTACCATCTTGCATATCTCTCTTCTCTTTTTTTTCTTTTCCCCAGTGTTTCCCTCCTCTCTTTTTTTCCTCTTATCCTGAGATTTCAGTTTTGATTGTTTTGCTGCTTTCTTTGATGTTCAATCTCCTTTCTCAGGACAGTCAGAGGAGGACCTCTATCCAAATCAATGTCTAACATGTCATTGTAAATTCTAATTTCAAAAGATTTGCTTGTTCAAATTCTCCACCTAATCGGCCCTGGTGGCTTATTTTGGATCACACCCAATCTTCTTGCTCCTTTTTTGTGTGTTTTTGAGACTACTGTCTTCTATTAGTAAGTGCTGAGTTTGTCCTATCATTAGCAACTCTTTGATATTTATTGTTATGGGCTCAGTTCATTCCCTTGACCCTGAGAGTCATAGCATTAATTTTATCTGCAATGCTAGCATTTTTGGGTCTGGCCATTGAGGCAGCTTTAACTGTCTTGTCAGAATATTGTTTAAAAAAAATAATGTGTACTATTTACACATATAGTGGCTTTTGGTCAGAACAATGTATCAATTGGTCTGGTAAATTGGCATTCAGTTTTTGATTCCACCCTCCACAACTTACAGTATAGGGCAATGGGCCAGCCCAATATACCCAATGGCTCCCTTTAATTTGAGTGACTGCACAAAGGATGTGTATATTGCTCATATGCCTCTAAAAATAGCTCCCTTCACTTGAGTGACAAACATTGTTCAAAGTGTATTTTTTATTACCGTACACCGGGTGCCTCATTAAATTGGGATTTATGTTCCATTTTCTTTTTATAATTGCAATTTTAAAGTGCATAAGATACATTGTAACATTGTAGCTGCCCACAATATGAGTGCTTGGTTAGATTGTGATTAATCTTTCCTCCTTCACAAACAAAAATAATAATAAAATGTATGTTGCAAATGAAAGGCTTTTTAATTGAAAAAACAACTGCTGAAACAGCCATCAAAGAACATTTTTTAAATTTAATGTTTATTGCAAGTATATGATGTTTAGATTGTGGTATATATATTTTTTCTTTTTGTGGTATAAGAGTTCAGAAAAACCTTAAAAGAGTTATCTTTGCACTAGCTTGCCAATTCCAGGACTATTGGCTCTACCAATGCTTGTTTTCTTTGTCAGAATGCTAATCTTGTTTGAGTCCAAGATTGTACTTGTGAAACAGTCTCTTTTTTAGAAGTTCTAAATATCCAGAAAGACCGTTCACTTAGCAGTAATTATTTCATTTTTTGTTCTGAACAGTATGAGATCCATCCAGCTATTTTTTTGTGTTTAATCTTCTATAGCATTCCTGCAAAAGGAGGTATGTAGGTGCTTTAAATATACCTGAATATTTCAACATAAGTACAGTAAATAATTAGCAAAATAATTGAAATCTGAAAAGATTGTGTCGAGAAATAATTGGAACAAGACAATAAAACAGCCATAAATCATTTGGATGCAGTTATTTAGAGCTTTTTGGAAAGAAGGTAAGCATTAGTTCAGGAAGAGGCAGAAGATGCGGGTGAGCAGATGCTTCCTGAGAACAATGAAGGTTCCGTTCTGAAACTGACAGGTAAGAAATTGGAGAAAGTAGTAACAGCACCATTGAAGGACAATTTCTAGGCAAAGCATATCACAAAGCTGATGTCATCAGTTTGTAGAGTTACAGCTTTGATTCTATTTTTGACAGAAAACATTTTGTTAGTGAAGAATAGAAGGGTAGACATTTTTCTTCTTTAATAGGGAGTGGTTATAGATTAGATGTGCTAAAATAGGTATCTTATACTATAGGGTGAAAAGAAATGAAGGTTCTTTTTTTACTTCATTGGTTTTCTTCACTTCTTCCCATGGTCCCCCCAAATTCACTTGAACCGGACTACATTCTCCAGCTGAAGGCATTTGGAATCTTTCAACCAAACAACACCATATATTTGGGACAGGGCCCCTTTCCCAAATAAAACTAAAATTGCTTAGATGAAAAGGTTGCTAAGGATAACGAGCTAATTACAAGTGAATTTATGATTATTGCTTGCCTTATCTAGCTAGAGTTTGCAGCATGAGAGCTCATTAAACTAAGCACAGCCCTCCTGTTAGTGGCATTAATAATTTGAGGAACTTCTCTATTCTTCCTTCTCCCAATTTTCCCACTTAGTATTGTCTGGGCTTATTTCTGTAGATGCTTTTCATATGAGTGAGGAATGTGATATGGTGAATTTGATGATACGCATTGTAAGTTCTATTTTCCTTAATCCCACAGCACTTCCAACACCTAACAGAGTGGTCCAGGCAACAAAAATTGGAAACAAACTGGAGATTTGACCTTCTGTAACCCAAGCACAATCTTTATATACAATTAAATAGTCCAGATCAAAAATGTGGAGGGAGGAAGAAGGAGAGGCTCATTCAGCTACAAAGAGGTACTGGTTATCTATCAGAAAGGGGGGGGGAATTAACCACATAAGTCTCAATACAAGAATCTCTGAACTTTTTGTCTTGGAGACCCTCAACCACACATTCACAGACTGCGGTGTATGTTATCTCCACTTAGTGTGGTTTGGTGGATAGCGTCATCATCGGGTCTTGCCACTTGAATGTTCCGTTCTACAAGTGACATAAAAACCTCCACCAGGAGGGAGACTGTCTGGATGTTGACAGTGGTGTGTGGATTGAAATGATCTCCTATCCTCTAGGTGAATCTTTATTGGAGGAAAAGAGTAGGATAGGGATAAGTCTAAAAACAAAGCAGTGTTTAGTGAATGAGTCACTAGTCCACCACACCTAGTGGTCGAGCCAACATGTTTCGGCCTGGAACAGCCCCTACGGGTTCATGGCCTTTGTCAGGACCAAGGAAATATATATGGAGGCCATATACTTCAGGGCTTCCCGGATAGTGTGTTATTAGTGAGTGGAAGCAGTCACCCATCTTCGTCAGTGAACACACTTTTCTCCAGACAGAACGTGGTTATAGATGGGGTCTTTAGGCCTATAACTTGGATATGCATTTAATTTGCATCATGGTGTGAAGAATGTAGGGCAGGGGTTTAAGCTTGGCTTTAAACCGCCCAGCGCAGTGCTTCTCCCACCAACCGTATGTGCAATTAAATAGTCAATGTTCCCTCCAATGTGCACACCAAATGGCTGACCCTCAATAACACAATAACATTAGACCTCGTCCCACTTTATCAACATTTCTTCTTCAAATAGTGCAGGCCATATGCCAATGCTTATGTAGTTACCCAGATTCATTTTGATCACTGACATAAAATTGATGCATTCAATATCAAAACACAAAAATATCGGAAATTAAATATCGATCACAAAAATATCGACTTCCTCTACTTAACTAGTGAAAGCACAAATATCAAGAACAAAAATATCGTTGCTAAAATATCAATTTTTAACAAAATCAAAAACAAAAAAATCAGATACAAAAATGTCATTACCTTTAAATAAAAATATATTTTGTCAAAAATATTGAAGCACACAATATTGATGACAATATTATCACCCAAATAACTAAATAAACACTAATAAATATATTTAAAAACACTTTTAACATAAAACAATTACTTTAAAAAAAACGGTTTATACACATTACTTTTCACCGCAAAAAACATATTTAACTCAGATTATAAAAATACAACCCTAAATATTAATATATATATATATATATATATATTAATATATATATATATTATCTACTGGCGGTCGCCAGTAGATAGTTATAGTTAGGACCTATTTTCCATAGGAAATCCGCAACATTCTATTTGAAATAACTCTTGCGCCGGTTGACGAATCTTCGCGAAATTTTCAAACTTTGTGGCCCGCTCCGGTCCGCTCTTACCCTGAAAGTCTTGGGGTGATTCGTCAAGCGGGGGCCAAGAAAAAGGGGTCCCAAAGCGTGTTTTCCCCATTCATTTTTCCATAGGATCCTTTCATCGCAGCTACAGCCCGAACTGCTGAACGGAATTACACCAAATTTGGCAAAAGGTAGCCCTTGGTTCAGTGTCGTGCCTTTTGCTTAAATGGTGTAAATCCGTTCAGTAGTTCCTGAGAAAATCAAAGTAAAGTCACATATATATCTATGGCTGAGTAGGGTCCGCGTACCCTCCCGATCCACGAGCTGCATGCTAATTGGCTGTCAAGTGGCTGTCAACACTCCAAATCAGGAAGTGTTGGCAGCCATTTTATCCCTCGGTAGAACGGAGGCACAAGAAACAAGTGCGCAAAACGCACAAAGGGGGCAGGGTAGAAACACCTGACCCCTAGGTCTGCTCAGGGGTCCCACAAGGACCCCCTGGGCAGAAAAGCATTTTTTTTTTTTAAATCGGCGGGATGCGCTTAGGGTGCGCGGATCCTGCCGATTAACAAAAAACCACAAAAACAAGTGCGCAAACGCACAAAGGGGGCAGGGTAGAAACACCCTGACCCCTAGGTCTGCTCAGGGGTCCCAGAAGGACCCCTGGGCAGAAAAAAGCATTTAAAAAAAAAAAAAATCAGCGGGATGGGCTTAGGGTGCGCGGATCCCGCCGATAAAAAAAAAAATCGAAGCGCAGTCTCCCGCGCTTCGATGCTAATTGGCCCCCGGGTGGCCCAAATCCCGGGGGCATAAGGGGGGTGGGTTTAGATTTTATGGGGGCCTCTAAGGCCCCCCAAGCCCCGGGGACCACCACCCCCGGGACTTTATAGAAAAAATGGTGCGGGAGGGCTCTCCGCCCTCCCGCAGCCCCGGGGACCGCCACCCCCGGGGCTTCTTTTTTTAAAAATAAATTAACCGGTGTGGGGGGCTCGTGCCCCCACATGCCCGGGGGCCGCCACCTCCCGGGGCACTAAATATTTCAATATGGGAGTCCGTTTCGGACCCCGAGCCCGGGGATACCACCTCCCCGGGGCTTTGCCAATGGAGGGAGGGGGGCCGCGCGGCCCCCCTCCTGGAGCCCTTGATGGCCCTGGGGACCACTGCCCCCTGCAGTGTCCCGGGGTGCTCACCCCCGGGACACTGTAGTTTGCTATGGCAGGACGGGAGTCTCGCGGCTCCCGTCCTGTCATAGCAAACTGCTTTGGTTTTTGGAAGAGAGAGCAGGAAACCTGCTCTCTCTTCCAAAAACCAAAGACAATTGCTTTTCCACACGGGGAGCTGCATCTTAGCAGCTCCCCATGTGGAAAAGCAATGCCGGCTCCCGCAGGACGCGGGGAGCCGGCGGGACCGTGGGGGGATTGGTGACCACCCCAAGGTCCAAAACAGAGAGGGCCAGCCCCGGGTGATGGGGTCCCCGGGGCTAGTAGTGGCCCAGTAGGGGGGCCACGCGGCCCCCTCCCTTACAAATTAAAATTTAAAAAAAAAACATAAAGGTGAGTGAATGTATGTCCCAGTGGTACATGTGTGAGTAACTACATATGTGAAAGGCTGTATATATGTGTGTTGGAGTATATAAATAGCTATAAGCGAGAGTGTGTGATTGTGAGAGTGACTGTATGGATGAGTGTGTGCTTATATCAGTGATTGTATAAGAGCGTAAGAATGTGCTAGTATTTGTATGAGTAAGTGAGCTGGTGTGTGGATAACTGTATAGGTGAGTAAATGGCAGTGTGTTTAATTATTTGCATGACTGACTAGGTGTGTGAGTACCTCTATGGATGAGTGGCGGTGTTTGAGTGTCTATATAGGAGTATGAGTGCATATGATAGTCCTGTACTGAGTGACCGTAAGTATGACTGACTGTTCGGGTGAGTGAGTGGATGTGTGTGTAGACCTAAGAATCAATGAGTGGGTATGTAGTTATTGGTGTTGGAGTGTCTATGGTTTTGCGAGTGGCAGTCTGTAATTTAGAGTGGGTGTATCAAAGGTTATATTAGGGTGTGAGGAGGTGCATCAGATTATCACGTGGATGATGTCATCAGTGATGTCATCAGTGATGTCATTTGAGATGTCATCAGTGATGTCATCAGTGATGTCACTGACCATGTCATGAGTGATGTGACGTCATCAGCAGTGCATTGCGGGGGCGCGAGTTATAGTTAGCTGAACTAACTATAACGGGGGAATTTCACGGGTTTTGTACGAGTGCAATGTCCAACTAACTATAACTGTCCCTAAAACCTATGGTTTTTTCAGTGAATATATATATATATATATATATATATATATATATAGTAAACACAGCACCTCTCCAACCTCCAGCCGGCAAAATAGAGAGGAAACGGACTCCGTTAGCAGATTTGGCAAGATTTTATTCTTCACACACCTCCGTCAGACGCGTTTCGAGCAACGCAGTGCCCTTGTTCACTAACGGAGTGCTGTCCGCCATTCTCTTTTTAAATTGCTCTACTACACCCAGGTGTCACATGGTCAACAACATAGATAAAATACTGCATATATATATATATATATATATATATATATATATATATATATTACCTACTGGCGTTCGCCAGTAGGTAGTTATAGTTAGGACCTTGTTTCTATTCAAAAAGCATTTTTTCTTTTGCCAATATCTTTGGTGTCGTTTGACGAATCTTCATGAAATTTTCAAAACTAATGGGGCGCTCCGGTCAGCTCCTGTCTTGAACGTTTCGGGGTGATTCGTCAAGCAGAAGCCGAGAAAAAGGGGTCCTAAAGCGTGTTTTCTCCATGTTAATTCCCATAGGAAATTTTAGCCACGGCTACAGCCCGAACTGCTGAACGGAATTACACCAAATTTTGCAAAAAGGTAGCGCTTGGTTCAGGAAGTGACCTTTTTTTTGAATGGTGTAAATCCGTTCAGTAGTTGCGAGAGAAATTCAAAAAATAAGAGTGAAAAAATCAATTTCCCATAGGAAATTTTATGCAAGGCTACAGCCAAAACTGCTGAACGGAATTACACCAAATTTGGCAAAAAAGTAGTGCTTGGTTCAGAAAGCACCCTTTTTAAAGATGGTGTAAATCCATTCCGTAGTTGCTGAGAAAATCCAAAATAAAAGTTTCGATATCTATGGCCGCGGTGGATCCGCGCACCCTCCCGACCACGAGCTGCATGCTAATTGGCTGTCAACACTCCAAACCAGGAAGTGTTGGCAGCCATCTTGTTCCTCGGTAGAACCGAGGAACAAGAAAGCAGTAAAACAAGTGCGCAAAATGCAAAAAGGGGGCAGGGTAGAAACACCCTGAACCCCTAGGCCTGCTCAGGAGGTCCTACAAGGAACCCCAGGGCCCCAAAATTTTTTTTTTTTTTAAATCGGCAAAAAACGGGTGCGCGGATCCGGGCTCCCGCGCTTCGTGGTTAATTGGCCCCCGGGTGGGCCAAGTCCCAGGGGCATGCGGGGGTTTATTATTAATTATATGGGGGGCCTCTAAGGCCCCCCCTAGCCCCGGGGACCACCACCCCCCGGGCTTTAAACAAAATGGTGCGGGAGGGCTCTCAGCCCTCCCGCAGCTCGAGAACCGCCACCCCCGGGGCTTCTTTTTTTTAAAATAATATACCTGTGTGGAGGGGCTCGAGCCCCCCCACACGCCCCAGGGACTGCCACCTCCCCGGGGCACAAAAAAAAAAATGCTAATTTGGGGGTCTGGAACGGACCCCGAGCCCCGGGACCACCACCTCCCGGGGGCTGTGCATGTGAAGGGAGGGGGCCGCGCGGCCCCCTCCTGGAGCCCTTGATGGCCCTGGGGACCGCCACCCCCCAGGGCCGGCTCCTGCAGTGTCCCGGGGTGCCTACCCCGGGACACTGTAGTTTGCTATGACAGGACGGGAGCCTCGCGGCTCCCGCCTGCCATAGCAAATTGCTTGGTTTTGGAAGAGAGGCAGGAAACCTGCTCTCTCTTCCAAAACAAAGCAGATTGCTTTCCACACGGGGAGCTGCATCTTAGCAGCTCCCCATGTGAAAAGCAATGCTGGCTCCCGAGGGACGCGGGGAGCCGGCAGGACTGTGGGGGATTAGGGACCCCCACGGTCCCCAACGGAGAGGAGCCAGCCCCAGGGGATGGGGTCCCGGGGCTAGCAGTGGCCCGGGAGGGGGCCACGCGGCCCCCTCCCCATAATTAAAAGATTTTTTTTTTTAAATAAATAAAGGCCGCCCCAGGGGATGGGGTCCCCGGGGCCAGTAGAGGCCTCAGGAGGGGGGCCGAGCAGCCCCCCTCCATAAACAAAAATATATATTTGGCCATGCCCCGGGGGATGGGGTCCCCGGGGCCAGAATTGGCCACGGGAGGGGGGCCAACGCGGCCCCCTTCCCCTTCATTTTTTTTTTTTAAAATTAAAAAAGGGGTCAGGCCCTGGGGGATGGGGTCCCCAGGGCCCAAAAAAAGTAAAAAGAAGAGGGGCCACTTAGCCCCCCTTCCTAAAAATCAAAAAACAAAAAAACACGCGATCGTGCCGAGGCTCCGCCCCCTCCCAGCAACACTCTGCAAACGCGCCCTGTGGCGCGTTTTAAGTTGGGAAATGAATTCCCCTTCAATACTGGGGGTCCCTGAGGGCCAACTAGCCCACCAGGAACCTCCAGTATGCGCCAGGGGCTGCGTTGCAGAGAGATGGTCCAGGCCACGCCCTTTTACACTTCTCTGCAACGCAGCTCTGTGGGGCTTACTGGAGGTACCTGGTGGGCTAGTTGGACCCCAGGGACCCTCAGGATTCAAGGGGACTTAATCCCCCAACTTAAAACGCGCCACGGGCGCGTTTGCACAGTGGTGAAGGGAGGGGCGGGGCTTCAGGTGACATGTGTGCAAACAGGCCCCGTGGCGCGTTTTAAGATGGGGAATTAAATCCCCTTCAATACTGAGGGTCCCTGGGGGCCAACTAGCCCACCAGGTACCTCCAGTAAGCGCGACGGAGCTGCGTTGCAGAGTGTTGTAAAAAGGGGCTTGGCCTCTGAACACCTCTCTACAACGCAGCTCTCTGGCGCATACTGGAGGTATCTGGTGGGCTAGTTGGCCCTAGAGTCCCTCGGGATTGAGGAGGAATTAATTCTCCAACTTAAAACGTGCCACAGTGCATGTTTGCAGACATGTCACCTCAGGCCCCACCCCTTCCTTCACCATTGTGCAAATATTCCTCTAAAATCAGCCGAACAACGAATTCCGATTTACTCACCTGTTATCAGGAGAGACCTCAGTGCTGCATCTTTGAGCCCAGTACAGATCCTGAAAAGTAATTCTAACCGTACTTACCAGTAACTTGAATTTCCTTCCATAGGCTAACATTGACTGGTTTCACTTGGAAATTCTTCTAAGTGTGGAGTTTTGGAACTTTATAATATTCCTCTAAAATGAGCCGAACTACGAATTCCGATTTACTCACCTGTTATCAGGAGAGACCTCAGTGCTGCATCTTTGAGCCCAGTACTGATCCTGAAAAGTAATTCTAACCGTACTTACCAGTAACTTGAATTTCCTTCCATAGGCTAACATTGACTGGTTTCACTTGGAAATTCTTCTAAGTGAGGAGTTTTGGAACTTTATAATATTCCTCTAAAATCAGCCGAACTACGAATTCCGATTTACTCACCTGTTATCAGGAGAGAACCCAGTGCTGCATCTTTTAGCCCAGCACTGACCCTGAAAAGTAATTCTAACCGTACTTACCAGTAACTTGAATTTCCTTCCATAGGCTAACATTGACTGGTTTCACTTGGAAATTCTTCTAAGTGTGGAGTTTTGGAACTTTATAATATTCCTCTAAAATCAGCCGAACTACGAATTCCGATTTACTCACCTGTTATCAGGAGAGACCTCAGTGCTGCATCTTTGAGCCCAGTACTGATCCTGAAAAGTAATTTTAACCGTACTTACCAGTAACTTGAATTTCCTTCCATAGGATATCATTGCCTGCTTTTTGCTGAAAAAGTTTCTAAGTGTCGATTTTTGAAACATACAAATATTCCTCTAAAATGAGCCGAACTACGAATTCCGATTTACTCACCTGTAATCAGGAGAGACCTCAGTGCTGCATCTTTGAGCCCAGTATAGATCCTGAAAAGTAATTCTAACCGTACTTACCAGTAACTTGAATTTCCTTCCTTAGGCTAACATTGACTGGTTTCACTTGGAAATTCTTCTAAGTGTGGAGTTTCGGAACTTTATAATATTCCTCTAAAATCAGCCGAACTACGAATTCCGATTTACTCACCTGTTATCAGGAGAGAACCCAGTGCTGCATCTTTTAGCGCAGCACTGACCCTGAAAAGTAATTCTAACCGTACTTACCAGTAACTTGTATTTCCTTCCATAGGAATCCATTGTCTGGTTTTCAGCAGAAAAGTTTCAGTGTCGATTTTCACAAACTACAAATATACCTTAAAAATCGCCTGTAAGACTTAAACGCATTCTTTCAACTGTTTACAGGAGATGCACCAGTGCTGGATCCAGGATCCACCACTGAGTAAGAAAAAGTAACGATAACACTACTTACCTGCTAAGTGAATTTCCTCCCATAGGATAACATTGGTGATTCTATGTGAAAAAGTTTCTGTCAACTTTTAAAATACAATAATATTCCTTAAAAATCACTACTGTAACCAAAACGCTTTTCCTCAACTGTTTACAGGAGATGTCCCAGGACTGAATCTAGGATCCAGTCCTGTGGTTAGAAAAGTAATCCATAAAGTAACTAATTGCATTTAACTAGAAATTCACATTGAGCTCAATGTTGCATTGTGTTTGAAATTGTGTTGCCCATTGCAACAACTGTAACTATTGTACTTAAAAGTCTATTGCCTATTTGCAAAGTATTTAAACTAAAGTAATTCATTCTGAGAAAGTATATTTTGTAATGTAATGTATAATGTAATTACAATGTAATTTAAAAATAAAATATCTAAAAATAAATAGTTTAAAAAAATGTAGTATTAGGGTGTGAGAAGATGCATGAAATTATCACATGGATGATGTCATCAGTGATGTCATTTGAGATGTCACTGACCATGTCATGAGTGATGTAATATGTGACGTCATCAGCAGTGCATTGCGGGGCGCGAGTTATAGTTAGCTGAACTAACTATAACGGGGAATTTCTATGGTTTTGTACGAGTGAAATGTCCAACTAACTATAACTGTCCCTAAAACCTATGGTTTTTTCAGTGAATTTCAAAGGTTTTTTAAATGCTAATTTCTAACTATAACGTGTCTGAAAACCTATGGTTTTTTCTGTGAATAGGTATATATAGGTAGGTCAAAACGCGTCATGGCGGATTTCAAGGGCGTTTGATTAATAAATATACTGCACCTTATTTCTGGGTCTGTCTGCCTTCGTTCATCGAGCACGATTGTAGCAGCGGAGTTCTTTACGTATATATATATGTATTATTCCCGTGTTGGCCAGAGACACGGTACAGAGACCCCCGCTTCGCAAGTTGGCCCTGACTTCACTGGCTTTGCTGCTCCGGCGGTATTTCGTTTTTTCAAGGGATTGAAAGGTCTGGGCCCGCCATGGATTTTGGGGAGAAAACAAGGTGGTTGTGAGGTCATTGAACTACACGTCGGGCGGCGTGTATTGTCATTGCTGCCCCCGCCGGACATGACCCCCGATTTCTGAGGTGGAAGCGGTTTGGGGACCCGAGGAAGCGCATTGTCCTTTCAAGCAGGATATGGTTTTATTCACGAACTGTTCTGTTTTTCCCGCACAACCACTGGGCGTTATTTTTCCCCATGCAACACCTACCTGGATTCATCACGGTGTATTCTGGGTGTTGCAGTCCACATGAACTATGTGAACTGTCAACAGGTGAGCAGTTAACTACAGAGGGCGGAGCGGCCCTTGGTCAATAAGAGGGCGTCAGAACTGATGGTTGCGGTGATGGAAGCCTCCTGGACACTTGGGCGCTGATGAAGGCACACATATTGCCGAAATGCATTCGCTACTAAAAGAATAAAGTTCGCTTCCAAGACGTTCCCCTGTGTGGTCTCTGCTCTCTCGCATGAAGGAGTTTTTTTTATATATATATATATATATGTATATACTCCTGAACACAGTTTCAACAAAGAAACAAAACTGCGCACTCCAGCTCGATCGTGCAAGATCTTTTATTTCAATTCCAAAAGGAAGACTAACACATGCGTTCCGGCACCCTGGCCTTCGTCAGTGTAATATGTGACATCATCAGTAGTGCATTGTGGGGGCGCAAGTTATAGTTAGCTGAACTAACTATAACGGGGGAATTTCACGGGTTTTGTACGAGTGCAATGTCCAACTAACTATAACTGTCCCTAAAACCTATGGTTTTTTCAGTGAATTTGTAAGGTTTTTTAAATGCTAATTTCTAACTATAACGTGCCTGATACCTATTGTTTTTTCAGTGAATTTCAAAGGTTTTTTAAATGCTAATTTCTAACTATAAAGAACCAACAGAGGAGCAGAAAGAGGCCTTGTTGCAAAATCATCCTGTGCCCACAACTTTTTCAGACGGGTACTGGTGGTAACTGACTCTGACTAACCAGATCCAGTGCTATGCTAAAAGACACTTAGAATACAGTGAAAACACCTACATACACTAGGGAACACTATGCGTTGGGGTACCCCTGTGATTAGCATGACCTCCTCTGCAAGTCCCTAGTACATAATAGGGCAGGGGATTAAAACTACCTCTTAAAACAGCTACAGGGCGCGTTTGCACAGTGGTGAAGGGAGGGGGCCTGAGGTGACATGTGTGCAAACGCACCCCGTGGTGCATTTTAAGTTGCGGAATTAAGTCCCCTTGAATTCTGAGGGTCCCTGGGGCCCAACTAGCCCCCAGGTACCTACAGTTAGGACCACAGAGCTGAGTTGCAGAGAGGCGTTCCGAGGCCACGCACCTTTTTTCACCTCTCTGCAATGCAACGCTGTTGTGCTTACTGAAGGTACCTGGTGGGCTAGTTGGCCCCAGGGTCCCTCAGGATTCAAAGGAATTAATTCCCCAACTTAAAACGCACCACAGGGCGTGTTTGCGCACATGTCACCTGAGGCCCCGCCCCTCCCTTCACCACTGTGCAAACGCGCCCCGTGGTGCGTTTTAAGTTGGCGGATTAGGTCACCTTGAATCCTGAGGGTCCCTGGGGCCCAACTAGCCCACTAGGTACTTCCAGTAAGCACCACAGGCCTGCGTTGCAACGCCTGTAACAAATTGTGCAGTTGTGTTTAGGTAGTGAAGAGGGTCGTGCTGGGGGTAGTGTTTTAGGGTTTAGGGTAGTGCAGTGGTGTTTGTGTAGTGTAGGGGGTCATGCTGGGGGTAGATTTAGAGTTTAGGGTAGTGCAGTGGTGTTTGGGTAGTGTAGGGAGTCGTGCTGGGGGAGTGTTTTAGGGTTTAGGGTAGTGCAGTGGTGTTTGGGTAGTGTAGGGGGTCGCGCTGAGGGTAGTGATTTAGGGTAGTGCAGTGGTGTTTGGGTAGTATAGGGGTACTGCTGGGGGTAGTGTTTTAGGGTTTAGGTTAGTGCAGTGGTGTTTGGGTAGTGTAGGGGTACTGCTGGGGGTAGTGTTTTAGGGTTTAGGGTAGTGCAGTGGTGTTTGTGTAGTGTAGGGGGTAGTGTTTTAGGGTTTAGGGTAGTGCAGTGGTGTTTGTGTAGTGTAGGAGGTCGTGTTTTAGGGTTTAGGGTAGTGCAGTGGTCTTTGGGTAGTGTAGGGAGTCGTGCGGGGTAGTGTTTTAGGGTTTAGGGTAGTGTAGGGGGTCATGCGGGGGGTAGTGTTTTAGGGATTAGGGTAGTGCATTGGTGTTTGGGTAGTGTAGGGGGTCATGCGGGGGGTAGTGTTTTAGGGTTTAGGGCAGTGCAGTGGTGTTTGGGTAGTGTAGGGGGTCGTGCTGGGGGGAGTGTTTTAGGGTTTAGGGCAGTGCAGTGGTGTTCGGGTAGTGTAGGGGGTCGTGCTGGGGGGAGTGTTTTAGGGTTTAGGGCAGTGCAGTGGTGTTCGGGTAGTGTAGGGGTTCGTGCTGGGGGCAGTGTTTGAGGGTTTAGGGCAGTGCAGTCATGTTCAGGTAGTGTAGGGGGTTGTGCTGGGGGTAGTATTTTAGGGTTTAGGGTAGTGCAGTGGTGTTCGGGTAGTGTAGGGGCTCGTGCTGGGGGTAGTGTTCTAGGGTTTAGGGCAGTGCAGTGGTGTTTGGGCAGTGTAGGGGGTAATGCTGGGGGTGGTGTTTTAGGGTTTAGGGCAGTGCAGTGGTGTTCGGGCAGTGTAGGGGGTCGTGCTGGGGGTGGTGTTTCAGGGTTTAGGGCAGTGCAGTGGTGTTCGGGTAGTGTAGGGAGTAGTGCGGGGGTAGTGTTTTAGGGTTTAGGGTAGTGTAGGGGGTCATGCGGGGGGTAGTGTTTTAGGGATTAGGGTAGTGCATTGGTGTTTGGGTAGTGTAGGGGGTCATGCGGGGGTAGTGTTTTAGGGTTTAGGGCAGTGCAGTGGTGTTTGGGTAGTGTAGGGGGTCATGCTGGGGGAGTGTTTTAGGGTTTAGGGCAGTGCAGTGGTGTTCGGGTAGTGTAGGGGGTCGTGCTGGGGGAGTGTTTTAGGGTTTAGGGCAGTGCAGTGGTGTTCGGGTAGTGTAGGGGGTCATGCTGGGGGAGTGTTTGAGGGTTTAGGGCAGTGCAGTCGTGTTCGGGTAGTGTAGGGGGTTGTGCTGGGGGTAGTATTTTAGGGTTTAGGGTAGTGCAGTGGTGTTCGGGTAGTGTAGGGGGTCATGCTGGGGGTAGTGTTCTAGGGTTTAGGGCAGTGCAGTGGTGTTTGGGCAGTGTAGGGGGTAATGCTGGGGGTGGTGTTTTAGGGTTTAGGGCAGTGCAGTGGTGTTCGGGCAGTGTAGGGGGTCTTGCTGGGGGTGGTGTTTCAGGGTTTAGGGTAGTGCAGTGGTGTTCGGGCGGTTTAGGGGGTGGTGTTTCAGGGTTTAGGGCAGTGCAGTGGTGTTCGGGCAGTGTAGGGGGTGCTGCAGGGGGTGTTGTTTCAGGGTTTAGGGCAGTGCAGTGGTGTTCGGGCAGTGTAAGGGGTCATGCAGGGGGTGGTGTTTCAGGGTTTAGGGCAGTGCAGTGGTGTTCGGGAAGTGTAGGGGGTCGTGCTGGGGCTGGTGTTTCAGGGTTTAGGGCAGTACAGTGGTGTTCGGGCAGTGTAGGGGGTCATGCTGGGGCTGGTGTTTCAGAGTCTTGGGCAGTGCAGTGGTGTTCGGGCAGTGTAGGGGGTCTTGCTGGGGCTGGTGTTTCAGGGTTTAGGGCAGTGCAGTGGTGTTCGGGCAGTGTAGGGGGTCGTGCTGGGGGTGGTGTTTCAGGGTTTAGGGCAGTGCAGTGGTGTTTGGGCAGTGTAGGGGGTCATGCTGGGGCTAGTGTTTCAGGATTTAGGGCAGAGCAATGGTGTTCAGGCAGTGTAGGGGGTTTTGCTGGAGGTGGTGTTTCAGGGTTTAGGGCAGTGCAGTGGTGTTCGTGCAGTATAGGGGGTGGTGTTTCAGGGTTTAGGGCAGTGTTGTTCAGGCAGTGTAGGGGGTCTTGCTGGGGTTGATGTTTCAGGGTTTAGGGCAGTGCAGTGGTGTTCGGGCAGTGTAGGGGGTCATGCTGGGGGTGGTGTTTCAGGGTTTAGGGCAGTGCAGTGGTGTTCCGGCAGTGTAGGAGGTCGTGCAGGGGTGGTGTTTCAGGGTTTAGGGCAGTGCAGTGGTGTTCGGGCAGTGTAGGGTGTCGTGCTGGGGGTGGTGTTTCAGGGTTTAGGGCAGTGCAGTGGTGTTCGGGCAGTGTAGGGTGTCATGCTGAGGGGTGGTATTTCAGGGTTTAGGGCAGTGCAGTGGTGTTCGGGCAGTGTAGGGGGTCTTGCAGGGGGTGGTGTTTCAGGGTTTAGGGCAGTGCAGTGGTGTTTGGGCAGTGTAGGGGGTCGTGCAGGGGTGGTGTTTCAGGGTTTAGGGCAGTGCAGTGGTGTTCGGCCAGTGTAGGTGGTCTTGCTGGGGGTGGTGTTTCAGGCTTTAGTGCAGTGGTGTTCGGGCAGTGTAGGGGGTCTTGCAGGGGGTGGTGTTTCAGGGTTTAGGGCAGTGCAGTGGTGTTCGGGCAGTGTAGGGGGTCTTGCTGGGGCTGGTGTTTCAGGGTTTAGGGCAGTGCAGTGGTGTTCGGGCAGTGTAAGGGGTCGTGCTGGGGCTGGTGTTTGAGGGTTTAGGGTAGTGAAGTGGTGTTCGGGCAGTGTAGGGGGTCGTGCTGGGGCTGGTGTTTCAGGGTTTAGGGCAGTGCAGTAGTTTTCTGGCAGTGTATGCGGTCGTGCTGGGGCTGGTGTTTCAGGGTTTAGGGCAGTGCAGTGGTGTTCGGGCAGTGTACGGGGTTGTGCTGAGGCTGGTGTTTCAGGGTTTAGGGCAGTGCAGTGGTGTTCGGGCAGTGTAGGGGGTCGTGCTGGGGGTGGTGTTTCAGGGTTTAGGGCAGTGCAGTGGTGTTCGGGCAGTGTAGGGGGTCGTGCTGGGGCTGGTGTTTCATGGTTTAGGGCAGTGCAGTGGTGTTCGGGCAGTGTAGGGGGTCGTGCTGGGGGTGGTGTTTCAGGGTTTAGGGCAGTGCAGTGGTGTTCGGGCAGTGTAGGGGGTCGTGCTGGGGGTGGTGTTTCAGGGTTTAGGGCAGTGCAGTGGTGTTCGGGCAGTGTAGGGGGTCATGCTGGGGGTGGTGTTTCAGGGTTTAGGGCAGTGCAGTGGTGTACGGGCAGTGTAGGGGGTCTTGCTGGGGGTGGTGTTTCAGGGTTTAGGGCAGTGGTGTTCGGGCAGTGTATGGGGTCTTGCTGGGGGTAGTGTTTCGGGGTTTAGGGCAGTGCAGTGGTGTTTGTGCAGTGTAGGGGGTCGTGCTGGGGGTGGTGTTTCAGGGTTTAGGGCAGTGCAGTGGTGTTCGGGCAGTGTAGGGGATCGTGCAGGGGTGGTGTTTCAGGGTTTAGGGCAGTGCAGTGGTGTTCGGGCAGTGTAGGGGGTCGTGCTGGGGGTGGTGTTTCAGGGTTTAGGGCAGTGCAGTGGTGTTCGGGCAGTGTAGGGGGTCGTGCAGGGGGTGGTGTTTCAGGGTTTAGGGCAGTGCAGTGGTGTTCGGGCAGTGTAGGGGTCGTGCTGGGGCTGGTGTTTCAGGGTTTAGGGCAGTGCAGTGGTGTTCGGGCAGTGTAGGGGGTCTTGCTGGGGGTGGTGTTTCAGGGTATAGGGCAGTGGTGTTCGGGCAGTGTAGGGGGTCTTGCTGGGGGTGGTGTTTCAGGGTTTAGGGCAGTGCAGTGGTGTTCGGGCAGTGTAGGGGTCTTGCTGGGGGTAGTGTTTCAGGGTTTAGGGCAGTGCAGTGGTGTTCGTGCAGTGTAGGGGGTCGTGCTGGGGGTTGTGTTTCAGGGTTTAGGGCAGTGCAGTAGTGTTTGGGCAGTGTAGGGGGTCGTGCAGGGGGTGGTATTTCAGGGTTTAGGGCAGTGCAGTGGTGTTCGGGCAGTGTAGGGGGTCGTGCTGGGGGTGGTGTTTCAGGGTTTAGGGCAGTGCAGTGGTTTTGGGAAGTGTAGGGGGTCGTGCTGGGGGTGGTGTTTCAGGGTTTAGGGCAGTGGTGTTCGGGCAGTGAAGGGGGTCTTGCTGGGGGTGATGTTTCAGGGTTTAGGGCAGTGCAGTGGTGTTCGGGCAGTGTAGGAGGTCTTGCTGGGGGTAGTGTTTCAGGGTATAGGGCAGTGCAGTGGTGTTCGGGCAGTGTAGGGGTCATGCTGGGGGTGGTGTTTCAGGGTTTAGGGCAGTGCAGTGGTGTTCGGGCAGTGTAGGGGGTCGTGCTAGGGTATGTGTTTCAGGGTTTAGGTCAGTGCAGTGGTGTTCGGGCAGTGTAGGGGGTCGTGCAGGGGCTGGTGTTTCAGGGTTTAGGGCAGTGCAGTGGTGTTCGGGCAGTGTAGGGGGTCGTGCTGGGGGTAGTGTTTTAGGGTTTAGGGTAGTGCAGTGGTGTTTGTGTAGTGTAGGGGGTCATGTTTTAGGGTAGTGCAGTGGTGTTTGGTTAGTGTAGGGGGTCGTGCTGGGGGTAGTGTTTTAGGATTTAGGTTAGTGCAGTGGTGTTTGGGTAGTGTAGGGGGTCGTGCTGGGGGTAGTGCTTTAGGGTTTAGGGTAGTGCAGTGGTGCTTGTGTAGTGTAGGGGTTCGTGCTGGGAGTAGGGTTTTAGGGTTTAGGGTAGTGCAGTGGTGTTTGTGTAGTGTAGGGGGTCATGTTTTAGGGTAGTGCAGTGGTGTTTGGGTAGTGTAGGGGGTCGTGCTGGGGGTAGTGTTTTAGGATTTAGGTTAGTGCAGTGGTGTTGGGGTAGTGTTTTAGGGTTTAGGGTAGTGCAGTGATGTTTGTGTAGTGTAGGGGGTCATGCTGGGGGTATTGTTTTAGGGTTTAGGATAGTGCAGTGGTGCTTGTGTAGTGTAGGGGGTCGTGCTGGGGTAGTGTTTTATTTTAGGGTAGTGCAGTGGTGTTTTTGTAGTGTAGGGGGGTCATGTTTTAAGATGCAACGCTCCAATTCCTGAGCAGTCTGCACTACATAAAACTGCAAAAAAACTAAAAATAAAAAGTGTTTTGCACACTTTTGTCATTGGGCTATATGTGGGCTACATCTGGGTAATATTTGTGCTACATTTGGGCTCTTTTTTCACTGGTGGCCATCTTGGAAGACTTCTTTGTTATGAAGTTTCCTAATTTCCTCATTTACTGCAGTCTCCTCAGTAGGAAATGCTTTCAGTTTTTTACTTTGATTCCATCAAGAAGGCATTCAGATGTGTCACACATTTGCCATAAATTCAGAATGTTATTACTCTAGTTGTTCATTAGATCACTGTAGTAAAGCTACTGCTCACCAAGGAGTTAACTGGAAGTCTACTGCTGGTATTGAAAGTGATTGTTTCAGTCTGCATGTCAGAATTTTCTAATGAAATAGAAGAGGATTTGAGATCTCACTTAAAACATGCACTAAATTTTCTTTTGCAGCACTAACCATAATTTCTATGGCAAAATGAACCCCCTCATTTTGTTCCTTTTTAAATTAAATGTTTTAAGTGTTACCAGTTTATTCCAATCAAGATGGCTTCAGGTGTGCCATACTTTTGTCATAAGTAAGGCTGTTAGCACTCTAGTTGTTCTTTAGAACACTCTGGGAAGCTGCAGTAGAACACAAAGGCATCAACTGACAGGCTGCTCCTGTTGAAATATAACAGGAAGATATTTGAGATCTCACTTAAAACATGTCGTAATTTTTCTTTCTACAGCACTAACCATAATTTCTTTGGCAAAATGAACCCCCTCATTTTGTTCCTTTTTAAATTAAATGTTTTAAGTGTTACCAGTTTATTCCAATCAAGATGGCTTCAGGTGTGCCATACTTTTGTCATAAGTAAGACTGTTAGCGCTCTAGTTGTTCTTTAGAACACTCTGGGAAGCTGCAGTAGAACACAAAGGCATCAACTGACAGGCTGCTCCTGTTGAAATATAACAGGAAGATATTTGAGATCACACTTGAAACATGTCCTAATTTTCTTTCTACAGCACTAACCATAATTTCTATGACAAAATGAACCCCATCATTTTGTTCCTTTTTAAATTAAATGTTTTAAGTGTTACCAGTTTATTCCAATCAAGATGGCTTCAGGTGTGCCATACTTTTGTCATAAGTAAGACTGTTAGCGCTCTAGTTGTTCTTTAGAACACTCTGGGAAGCTGCAGTAGAACACAAAGGCATCAACTGACAGGCTGCTCCTGTTGAAATATAACAGGAAGATATTTGAGATCACATTTGAAACATGTCCTAATTTTTCTTTCCAGAGCACTAACCATAATTTCTATGACAAGATGAACCCCATCATTTTGTTCCTTTTTAAATTAAATGTTTTAAGTGTTACCAGTTTATTCCAATCAAGATGGCTTCAGGTGTGCCATACTTTTGTCATAAGTAAGGCTGTTAGCACTCTAGTTGTTCTTTAGAACACTCTGGGAAGCTGCAGTAGAACACAAAGGAATCAACTGACAGTCTCTGCCCTTGTTGGATGTACATGTTTTACTGAGAATGTCAGACTTCATTCTCACATGACTGAGAAAGATAATGTGAATTTACAGAAAATATGCTCTCATTTTAGCTTCTGGGGCACCTTCCAAAACTGTATGGGACAAGCATGTGAAAATAGTTTTCTCTCAAACATTATTCATGATATCCCAGTAGAAGGTTTTTCACAGGGTAAAATCACCTTAGAACACACCACAATTCCTGAAATTAGTATGGTACCATCAACAAATGAATTCTAATGTAACTAAAGTCTGTTATCACCCTTTATAGTTCTCCTTTTGGTAACCCTCAAAATCTTCGATTCACTACAATGCATTTCAATGGGGTACTATCATTTATATTGGTCCCAAGATGGCTGCCAGCAATTCCAGGATGAAGTGCTGACAGCCAATCAGATCTCACGATGACATGTGTGGTTAGGCTCCGCCCATATATATATGTGTTTTTACTTTTGATTTTCTCAGCAACTACTGAACGGATTTACACCATTTAACAAAAAGGGTTCTTTTTGAACCAAGAACTACCTCTTTGCCAAATTTGGTGTAATTCCGTTCAGCAGTTCGGGCTGTAGCCTTGCATAAAGTTTCCTATGGAAAATTGATTTTTTGACTCTTATTTTTTTAATTTCTCCGCAACTACTGAACGGATTTACACCATTTAACAAAAAGGGTTCTTTCTGAACCAAGAACTACCTCTTTGCCAAATTCGGTGTAATTCCGTTCAGCAGTTCGGGCTGTAGCCGTGTCTAAAGTTTCCTATGGGAAAATGAATGGGGAAAACACGTTTTGGGACCCCCCTTTTTTCTAGGCCCCCGCTTGACGAATCACCCTGAGACTTTCAGGGTAGGAGCGGTCCGGAGCGGGCCATAAAGTTTGAAAAGTTCGCGAAGATTCGTCAACCGACGCAAGAGTTATTTCAAATAGAATGTCGCGGATTTCCTATGGAAAATAGGTCCTAACTATAACTATCTACTGGCGACCGCCAGTAGATAATATATATACTGCTCTTCATCTGAAACTTGGGAACTAGCCCGGGTTGCCTCCTCTTTTCTTCTTTTTTTTTTTTTTAAAAATAATTTATGTTGCACACTAAGCCTTAAAGGGCATTTATTATATATAGAATGCCCCTTTTATGGCTCAATACATTAAAAATTTAAATATTAAATGAAGACAGCCCATGGTTTAGCTAAATGTTATATGCGATGATGAAGTTGACTCTACCCCATGTTTTGTGCAATAATTTATTGACATGTTAGGCACAAACTCCCTCTTTAACTTACAGAGCAGCTATCCAATTTGTATTTCCTCCTGTATTTCTGACCCCTTGTACTACTCTGTGGATACTGCTTTCACTATTCTGTGGATGTTGGGGGTTTTTTTTCCCCCAAACTCGCGGTAGTTTCGACCGCACCTAAACTCACTGATTTTCCGCGAGCTGCCCCCTTCGTTGGCACGCACCGTGTGATACATGTCACATGGCAATACACCTGCATTATCGGCGCATCGCCTCACGCCGCACACTAGCAGCTGCTCGGAGGGACATTACATCTACTAGTATACCATACAGTTCCATAGAACCCCTTCGTATGCTAAGATTGTTAATCATTTTGAAGAAACCATGGCCTACATATATGTGTAACTATATAGATATTACGCACATTAAGAACTGCTGCATTCTTTTCGTGGCTGAAGCAAAAAAATATCCCGTGGTCAGCATGTGTAGGGGAACAGAAGGCACACCATGCCTGCATCAAAGAAGCAGAAGGCGAAAAAAAACCCACACTTTTTGCCGTAGAGCATTATTTTCAACAGGGGCTTTTAATTATTTTCGATAAAGTTTTGTATTCTAAATTTCTGCCTCCATTGTAAATTGGGAGTAGGGTGTGCATTTGGTGTTTTACACACAACTCGTTCATTCTTTGCAAAAATGTACTTGTGTTTCTTCTAGCTTTCGGTTGTTTGTCTTTCTGCCTGTATTTTTCTTTATTTCTAAGAGTGTTTTTTGTTATTTGCTTCCCACCGGTCTTTCTGTTATCATCTCAGTCTGGTTTCACTCCATTTACCTTTTATGCTAGTATCTGTCCTTCTGCCATCCACTAGCTGCAAACGTTTTTCAATCTATGTATTTTTCTATTTGCCCTCCCCTCTATCTAGAAGCCTGTCTTCTGCTTTTTAAGTCTTTCAACCGACCTATCTTTCCCCCTTTTATAATCCGCTGCACATCAGTAGCGCTTGTCTTTTCGACATTTTCTATCTGCTTTTCTTGTTTTCTCTCTGTCTGCCCGACTCTCCTATGTTCAAGCTGTGCATGGCTGCCCGAATGTGTGGTTGCCATTTTCTGCCTGAGTTCCCATCCGCTTGTCATTCCATTTGTCTTTTGCCGAATTTCTTTTGTACCCTTTTGTGTCTGTGTGCCGTTTGCTCATTCTCTGTCCTACTGCTTAATGGTTGTTCTACTTTTCAGTCTGTCTTTCGTCATTTTTTTATTCGTCTGTCTGCCTGGTTAAACCTATTTTTTTGCTTTTTTTAACTGCCTGTTTTTTTATATTATTGTATCTGTCCCTTATCCTGCCTTTCTTCATTTTCTCCTCTTGGTTTACTTGTGTGTATCCCTTCTTTAACCGTCTGCCTGCCTTGTTGTCATTCTCTGTTTGCTTTTACTTTTTCCATAGCTAGGTTTTCTCCGCCCTTTATCTGCCTTCCTGTGTCTCTTTGCTGCGTGGCACCTGTCCGTCTGAATATTTGTTCATACTTTTGCCTTTTTTTCTATCTGCCTGCCTCCGCTTTAGCCATAGCTCACTGTAACTGTCTCTTTGTTGTGATTTTAATTTTTTGGATCTGCGTGTTTCCCTTGTTACCTTTGTTTCTGTCTGTCTTGTCTCATTTTCTATCTATCTTAATCTTTTCTGCCTGCCTTTTGTGACAGTTGACCACTCTGTCTCTTTTCCCCTCCTGCCCCTCTGTCCATCTTTTCCCATTTTCTATGTGTGCATCTTCTCTGTTTTCTACTTTACTTGCCTTTTTCGAACACTCCAACTGTCAGCCTCCTCACGCCCCCTTGCCTTTTCTATATGTTCCTGTTTTATTGTCATTATATATATATATTTTTTCTAATTCTCCCGCTTGTTTTGTACCTAACTCTAAACATTTGTGAAGTCATGCCATCTTGTCCCCGAGCTCTTTGGTACAATGCATGTAGATGCTTAGCAAGTGACAGTACCGCAGGACAGGCTTCTGCAATGGTTTACAAGGCTCACGTCATGGGTCAGAGGGACCTGAAGACAGACCAGCATTTCACAGCACATATGTGCCCACACAGCGTACCTCTCCACTCCCTGCAGCAAGCATGCCAATGGTGGACCCTAAGATTCTAGAGAAGCAAATGATACTGCGTGGATCAATATGTCATAAGCCTCTTTTTGCACCTCTGTTGGTTATTTCTGCACTTTACCTCTTTTGAAAATTTCTGCATCCCTCTTGCCTATTTCTGCACCCCTCTTCCCTTTTTGTCCACCTCTCTTGCTTCTTTCTGCACTTCTCTTGCTTCTTTCTGCACTGCTCTTGCTTCTTTCTGCACCTCTCTTGCAAATTTCTGTATCCCTATTGCCTCTTTCTGCACCCTTGCACCCCTGTTCCCTCTTTCTGCACCTTTCTTGCCTGCTTCTGCACCTTTCTTGACTCTTTCTGCACCTCTGTTGCTTCTTTCTGCACTTCTCTTGCCTCTTTCTGCACACCTCTTGCCTCTTTCAGCACTTCTGTTGCTTCTTTCTGCACCCCTCTTGCCACTTTCTATACCCCTCTTGCCTCTTTGTGCACCTCTCCTGCCTCATTCTGCACCTCTCTTGCCTTTTCATTCAGTTCTCTTGCCTCTTTCTGCACCTCTGTTGGTTCTTTCTGCACTGCTCTTGCTTCTTTCTGCACCTCTGTCCCAAATTTCTGCATCCCTCTTTCCTCTTTCTGCACCCCTCTTCCCTCTTTCTGCACCTCTCTTGCATCAGTCTGCCCACCTGTTCCCTCTTTCTGCACCCCTTTTGCCTATTTCTGCAACTCTCTTGCCTCTTCCTGCAGTTCTCTTGCTCCCTTCTGCACCTCACTTGCCTCTTTCTGCACCTCACTTGCCTCTTTCTGCACCTCTGTTGGTTCTTTTGCACTGCTCTTGCTTCTTTCTGCACCTCTCTTGCAAATTTCTGCACCCGTCTTGCCTCTTTCTGCACACCTCTTACCTCTTTCTGTACCTCTCTTGCCTCTATCTGCACCCCTGTTCCCTCTTTCTGTACCTCTTTTGCCGGTTTCTGCAAGTCTCTTGCCTCTTTCTGCAGTTCTCTTGCCTCCTTCTGCACCTCTGTTGCTTCTTTCTGCACCTCTCTTGCCTCTTTCTGCACCCCCATTGCTTCATTCTGTACTTCTCATGCTTCTTTCTGCACCTGTCTTGCTTCTTTCTGCACCCCTGTTGTCTCTTTCTGCACTCGTCTTCCCTCTTTCTGCACCTCTCTTGCCTCTTTCTGCACCTCACTTGCCTCTTTCTGCACTTCTCTTGCTTCTTTCTACACCTCTGTTGTTCTTTCAGAAATTCTCTTGCCTCTTTCTGCACTTCTCTTGCCTGTTTTTGCACCTCTCTTGCCTCTTTCTGTACCTCTCCTACCTCTTTCTGCACCTCACTTGCTTCTTTCTGCACCCCTCTTGCCTTTTTCTGCACCCCTCTTCCCTCTTTGTGCAACTCTCTTGCCTCTTTCTACACCTCTCTTCCCTCTTTCTGCACCACTCTTGCCTCTTTCTGTACCTCAGTTGCTTCTTTCTGCACTTCTCTTGCCTCTTTCTGCACCCTTCGTGCCTCTTTCAGCACCTCTGTTTCTTCTTTCTGCACTTCTCTTCCTTCATTCTGCACCCCTCCTGCCTCTTTCTGTACCCCTCTTGCCTCTTTGTGCACCTCTCCTACCCCTTTCTGCACCCCTCTTGCCTCTTTTTGCACCTCTGTTGGTTCTTTCTGCACTGCTCTTGCTTCTTTCTGCACCTCTGTTCCAAATTTCTGGATCCCTCTTGCTGCTTTCTGCACCCCTCTTCCCTCTTTCTGCACCTCTCTTGCCTCAGTCTGCCCACCTGTTCCCTGTTTCTGTACCCCTTTTGCCTGTTTCTGCAACTCTCTTCCCTCTTTCTGCAGTTCTCTTGTCTCCTTCCGCACCTCTGTTGCTTCTTTCTGCACCTCTCTTGCAAATTTCGGCACCCCTCTTGCCTCTTTCTGCACCCCTCTTGCCTCCTTCTGCACCTCTATTGGTTCTTTCTGCACTGCTCTTGCTTCTTTCTGCACCTCTTTTGCCTGTTTCTGTACTTCTCTTGTCTCCTTCTGTACTCAAATGGGAAGTGCAAGCTGTCAAGTTTAAAGGTCTGCGTGCTCTCGTGACTGAGGTATATGTCTACATGTATATGTATTCTTACATGTGTTATGCATCTGAAGATGGTAGCTTAAAAAGCGGGTAACTTCTCCAATAGGTGGTCAAATCTTCTCAGTTCTGCTCTGTCATTCGGTTGCACAGGCAGACATGTCTTATGTATACATGTGTTATAGAGCCTCTCAAATATACTATTGAATACCCATGTGCCCTGTATTGTGAGCAGAAAGAAATGCATACACCTTCTTTTACACAAATTTACAGAGTATGCTGTTTGAAACACAGGTATTTAAGTGTTTGCATGTTTATTTTAATTTAACATGTCAATAGGTAACAGCATAGACACGCATGCATACCTTCACAAACTTGGTCAGACTTACAACAGTGATATGCTTAGGATTGCTGTTTTATATTTGGTAGGCCTAACATTCTGAGCAGTCGATTAATAGTGAACCTTCAAGAGAAAAGTGAGGTTTAAGACATCTTCGGAGAAGGATTAGTGATTAGGGTACTTTGTATGAGTCTGTTGTAAGGTACAGTCAAAGTAGGCCTCTTTCTGCACCTCTGTTGGTTCTTTCTGCACATCTCTTGGTTCTTTCTGCACCTTTCTTCCTCTTTCTGGACTTCTGTTGCCTCTTTCTGCACTTCTCTTGCTTCTTTCTGCGCCTTTCTTCATCTTTCTGCACATGTCCTACCTATGTAGGCATATTTAGAAATTAGCATTTAAAAAACCTTACAAATTCACTGAAAAAACCAGAGGTTTCATGGACGTTATAGTTAGGAATTAGCAGTTAAAAAACCTTTGAAATTCACTGAAAAAAACAGAGGTTTCAGGGACGTTATAGTTAGAAATTAGCATTTAAAAAACCTCAGAAATTCACTGAAAAAACCACAGGTTTCAGGGACGTTATAGTTAGTTGGACATTTCACTCGTACAAAACCAGAGAAATTCGGCCGTTATAGTTAGTTGAGCTAACTATAACTCGCGCCCGCAATGCACTGCTGATGACGTCACATATTACATCACTCATGACATGGTCAGTGACATCACTGATGACATCACTGATGACATCTCAAATGACATCACTGATGACATCATCCACGTGATCATCTGATGCACCTCCTCACACCCTAATATAACCTTTGATACACCCCCTCTAAAATACAGACTACCATTCTCGAAACCATAGACACACCAATACCAGTTAGTACATACCCACTCACTGATTCATAGGTCTACACACATATCCACTCACCCATACAGTCACTCATACACGCAGTCACTCATCAATATAGCCACTGAAATATGCACTCATACACCTATACAGATACTCACACAACACCAATGACCATAGAGTTCTCACAAACCTAGTCAGTCATGCAAAGAATCAATCACACTGCCATTTACTCACCTATACAGTTATACACACACCACCTCACTTATTCATACAGATACTATCACATACTTACTCTCTTATACAATCACTGACACAAGCACACACTCATCCATCAAGCCACTCTCACAATCACTCACTCTCACATATAGTTATTTATATAGTCCAACACTCACATATACTGCCTTTCACATATGTAGTTACTCACACATGTACCACTGAGACATCCATTCACTCACCAACACACCCATACACATACTCACCCACCCATACAGCCCTTCACAGACGCACTCTTGAACCCGTACACCCAGTGAATTACCCACTCACACATCTATGCACAGTCATACCCCCCCACCCACCCACACAGACACTCAGGCACCCATACAGATATTCAGACAACCAATCAATAACCCATGTAGACACTCATGTAGCTACTCACCAACCCATGCAGCCGCTTACTCACCAACTGACAGACTAATACAGACATTCACACAGTTTAGTCACTAACCCATGCATTCAGTAAGACACGTTTAATTACTCACTTATACAGTCAGTCACGCACCTACTAAATCATCCATTCAGACACTCATACACCCACTCATTCTTCAATACACCTTGGCATATATAGATATATAAAAAACATATTTAAACTTTACAGAAACACACAGTCACTGGATGATGTCATCAGTGATGTCATCAGTGATGTCATCCATGATTTGACTGACCATGTCATGAGTGATGTAATATGTGATGTTATCAGCAGTGCATTGCGGGGCGCGAGTTATAGTTAGCTCAACTAACTATAACGGCAGAATTTCTCTGGTTTTGTATGAGTGAAATGTCCAACTAACTATATCGTCCCTGAAACCTGTGTTTTTCCAGTGAATATATATATATATATATATATATATATATGAACTTTTACAAACGGAGTCCCAATCGCGCTCTCAGGTCTATGCACAAAACACCAGAATTCCAAAGTTAGACAAAGGGGTTCATTCACCTCATAAACCCGCCGTGATGCGTTTCACCCTCAAGGGGCTTGTTCACACAACAGTGACAACAGTGGCTACCACTTACATACTGTTCCTGGTATGTCATGAACACAGATGATGGACTTGTCAAAACAAACAGTACATTCTGTCAAATACATAGTCGCCTTCTTGGAGTTGTTACAATTGCAACAAAACGTGTAACAATCAGTGCGGTTGCAATGCATTAAACATTGGTAAGAGCATGAGTATTTAATAAAGCATGAGACCAAAAACGCAAATACATTTGTATATATTATATTAAAACGGGCCTGCTATCGCACGCATGGTGTCTGGTAACTACCCTTGATAATGCATCTCGGCACTCGTGTTTGCGTTACATCAGTGACGTGACTGTTGGTGCTTGCTGGAACTTGAAGTCAAGTTGCCTGTGATGATGAACTCAGTGTTGTGCAGTTTGGGCAAATCTCCTGTTATAGGTCCCACAGGCACGCACCTTATCTGCCTATGTGTATGAACTTAGTGTTGTGCAGTTAGGGGAAATCTACTGTTATAGGACCCACAAGCGTGCACCTTATCTAAATGAGTCGTGTGTATCGTTGGTATCTACTGGGACGCATAGTGCGTCGTCCGGTTTTAAGTCCCTACTTAGTGGGATAGTCGGATCCAAGGGTGCTGCCTGGAGGGCCCGTCATATGTTATAACTTGGTAATGACATCGGTCTCTCACAACAATGTGAATAGTCAAAATACTAGCTACAAAGTCCAAGAATCCCCCAGGAACCATTGGAAATTAGCCCTTGTTGTACACCCCCTACCTCCCCAAGCTTCAGTGCAAGTAATGATAAAAATGGGAAAAGAAAAGAACTCTTATCTGAAAACTGGAATATAGCTGAATGATGTTATGAAGAAAAGGGTAGGGATCCCGCTGTCTTCAGTCCTGAGACATAGTACCTTCCTTTCCTCCTGTAGGAGAAAAAAGAGAGCACGTGATCAAAAACACGATATCAATTAAAACCATGTAGTAATGATCATACAGACACTAGAAATATAAGGCGTGTGACACTATGTGTGAGGGACATCTCTCGAGGGGGAGTGAGTGTATTAATCCTCTTGTAAGTGTATGGCCATCTCATCGTCCAAATTATGCCCATTTGGATAACGGGTACCCATCCCTATGATGTGTCTGGATTCCCGCTGCCTTAGTCTCAAAGTGTGATTGCCTCCTCTCCTATTTGTCGTCACTTGTATTATCACATAATAGGAGAGCTTGGTATAGTCTGAAAAATGTTTTGTTTCAAAATGACGTGCAATCGGATATTGTTGATCCCTGTTTGTAATGGCCCTCATGTGTTTGAGGACACGTTTCTTTGCCATGTGTGTGGTGCTGCCTACGTATCTTAATTTACATGGGCATTCCAAAACATAAATTACGAATGTACTGTTACATGTGAGAAACTGTCTGATACTGATCATACTATTGGTACTGGTATTCCAAAACTCCTTTCTCATTCGGCTATTCCCACAGGCCTTGCAATGGCCACATGGGAAAAAGCCTTGTAGGTCTATTCTCCTGTTGGTCGAGGTGTCAGATAGGTCATTGTGTACTAGAAGGTCTTTTAAATTCCGTCCCCTTCTATACGTTATGCTTGGTCTTGCTGGCAGAGTGTTACCTATGACCGGGTCTCCCCTGAGAATATTCCAATTGCGTGTGATGGTCTTACGTATATTGTCTGAATTACCATTGTATGTGAGGATCATGCGTGTTTCCATGTTGTCAGTGCAGTCTGTGATGTTGGTCGAGGTGTTCCCAAGGATGGTGTCTCTCTCTACCCCTTTGACTCTCTCCACTGCTTTCTTGAGGACCCATGTGGGATACCCCCTGTCCTTAAATCTCTGGATCATGGTGGTTTGCTCCCTCAGATAACCCTCCTCTGTGCTGCAGTTTCTCTTTGCTCTGAGTAATTCCCTGTAGGGAATACTCCACTTCAGATTATCTGGGTTGCTACTCAGAGCATGAAGTAAGGTGTTTCCTGCTGTGCATTTGCGGAATAAGGTGGTGTGTACTCTGTTTGCCACGATCTGTACTTTGGTGTCAAGATATTCTACCTCGTGTTTGTTGATGGTACTAGTGAATGTGAGGTTCTTAGAATTATGGTTCAGTTTGTTTATAAACATCAGAGCTTCCTCTTTGCTGCCTCGCCAGACAACAAAGAGGTCGTCAATGTATCTAAGCCAAAGTTTGACTTTAGAAAATTCATTTGCGAGATTGGTATCTTCCCTGATGTCCTCCTCCCAAGCTCCCATGAAGAGATTCGCAAAGCTTGGCGCAAAGCATGTACCCATCGCAGTACCGAGGGTCAGCTTGTACATGTCACCGTTAAACATGAAAAAATTGTTTGTCAAACAAAACTTGATCATGTTTAAAATCATTTGTGTATGACCCCAGTATCTGATCTGTCTGCGTTTCAAAAATCTGGCACAGGCTTCTATTCCTAGGTCATGGTCAATCATTGTGTACATTGTGTACAGCGAGTTTACGTCCATGGTTATTAGGAAATAATCTGCATGCCATTCCAAGTTATGAATCTTGCTTAGAAAATCTTTTGTGTCCCTTACGTACGAGGGCAAGGTAACCACAAAGTCCCTTAGAAAATGGTTGGCATACCGTGAAAGGTTCTCAAGAACACTGCCCCTCGATGAAATTATGGGTCTGCCTGGAGGGTTCTCTCTACTCTTGTGTACTTTGGGCAACGTACACAAGAGTAGAAGAACCTCAGGCAGACCATAATTTCATCGAGGGGCAGTGTTCTTGAGAACCTTTCACGTATGCCGACCATTTTCTAAGGGACTTTATGATTACCTTGCCCTCGTACGTAGGGACACAAAGATTTTCTAAGCAAGATTCATAACTTGGAATGGCATGCAGTTTATTTCCTAATGGCCATGGACGTAAACTCGCTGTACACAATGATTGACCATGACCTAGGAATAGAAGCCTGTGCTAGATTTGCAACGTAGACAATCAGATACTGAGGTCAAACACAAATGATTTTAAACATGATCAAGTTTTGTTTGACAAACTAATTTTTCATGTTTAACGGTGACATGTACAAGCAGACCCTCGGTACCGCGATGGGTACATGCTTTGCGCCAAGCTTTGCGAATCTCTTCATGGGAGCTTGGGAGGAGGACATAAGGGAAGAAACCAATATCGCAAATGAATTTTCTAAAGTAAAACTTTGGATTAGATGCAGTGACGACCTACTGTTGTCTGGCGAGCAGCAGAGAGAAGCTCTGATGTTTATAAACAAACTGAACCATAATTCTAAGAACCTCACATTCACTAATACCATCTACAAACACGAGGTAGAATATCTTGACACCAAAGTACAGATCGTGGTAAACAGAGTACACACCATCTACTCCGCAAATGCACAGCAGGAAACACCTACTACATGCTCTGAGTAGCCACCCAGATAATCTGAAGTGGAGTATTCCCTTCGGGGAATACTCAGAGCAAGAGAAACTGCAGCACAGAGGAGGGTATCTGAGGAGCAAACCACCATGATCCAGAGATTTAAGGACAGGGGTATCCACATGGGTCTCAAGAAAGCAGTGGAGAGAGTCAAAGGGTAGAGAGAGACACCATCCTTGGGAACACCTCGACCAACATCACAGACTGCACTGACAACATGGAAACAGCATGATCCTCACATACAATGGTAATTCAGAAAATATACGTAAGACCATCACACGCAATTGGAATATTCTCAGGGGAGACCCGGTCATAGGTAACACTCTACCAGCAAGACCAAGCATAACGTATAGAAGGGGACGGAATCTGAAAGACCTTCTAGTACACAATGACCTATCTGACACCTCGACCAACAGGAGAATAGACCTACAAGGCTTTTCCCATGTGGCCATTGCAGGCTGTGGGAATAGCCGAATGAGAAAGGAGTTTTGGAATACCAGTACCAATAGTATGATCAGTATCAGACAGTTTCTCATATGTAACAGTACATTCGTAATTTATGTTTTGGAATGCCCATGTAAATTAAGATACGTAGGCAGCACCACACACATGGCAAGAAACGTGTCTCAACACATGAGGGCCATTACAAACAGGGATCAACAATATCGATTGCACGTCATTTGAAACAAAACATTTTTCAGACTCTACCAAGCTCTCCTGTTATGTGATAGAACAAGTGACAGCAAATAGGAGAGGAGGCAATCGCACTTTGAGACTAAGGCAGCGGAATCCAGACACATCATAGAGATGGGTACCCGTTATCCAAATGGGCATAATTTGGACGATGAGATGGCCATACACTTACAAGAGGATTAATACACTCACTCCCCCTCAAGAGATGTCCCTCACACATAGTGTCACACGCCTTATATTTCTAGCGTCTGTATGATCATTACTACATGGTTTTAATTGATATCATGTGTTTGATCACGTGCTCTCTTTTTTCTCCTACAGGAGGAAAGGAAGGGACTATGTCTCAGGACTGGAGACAGCGGGATCCCTACCCTTTTCTTCATAACATCATTCAGCTATATTCCAGTTTTCAGATAAGAGTTCTTTTCTTTTCCCATTTTTATCATTACTTGCACTGAAGCTTGGGGAGGTAGGGGGTGTACAACAAGGGCTAATTTACAATGGTTCCTGGGTGATTCTTGGACGTTGTAGCTAGTATTTTGACTATTCACATTGTTGTGAGAGACCGATGTCATTACCAAGTTATAACATATGACGGGCCCTCCAGGCAGCACCATTGGATCTGACTATCCCACTAAGCAGGGACATAAAACCGGACGACGCACTATGCGTCCCAGTAGATACCAATGATACACATGAGTCATTTAGATAAGGTGCGCGCTTGTGGGTCCTATAACAGTAGATTTCCCCTAACTGCACAACACTGAGTTCATACACATAGGCAGATAAGGTGCGTGCCTGTGGGACCTATACCAGGAGATTTCCCCAAACTGCACAACACTGAGTTCATCAACACAGGCAACTTGACTTCAAGTTCCAGCAAGCACCGTCAGTCACGTCACTGATGTAACGCAAACACGAGTGCCGAGATGCATTATCAAGGGTAGTTACCAGACACCATGCGTGCGATAGCAGGCCCGTTTTAATATAATATATACAAATGTATTTGTGTTTTTGGTCTCATGCTTTATTAAATACTCATGCTCTTACCAATGTTTAATGCACTGCAACCGCACTGATTGTTACACGTTTTGTTGTAATTGTAACAACTCCAAGATGGCGACTATGTATTTGACAGAATGTACTGTTTGTTTTGACAAGTCCATCATCTGTGTTCATGACATACCAGGAACAGTATGTAAGTGGTAGCCACTGTTGTCACTGTTGTGTGAACAAGCCCCTTGAGGGTGAAATGCGTCACGGCGGGTTTATGAGGTGAATAAACCCCCTTTGTCTAACTTTGGAATTCTGGTGTTTTGTGCAACGACCTGAGAGTGCGATTGGGACTCCGTTTGTAAAAGTATATTGAATACCGGTTTTCTCCGCCGGCATCGCTCCACCCCTCGATGGGCTACAATCTCCGGTGTGGATATATATATATGTGTATATATATATATATAACACTATAACTCCCTTCTAGAGCTCTCCACTAAATTCCTCCTACCATAAAAACCTTTCAAAAATAGATTAGAATAAAGAACGTAGTGGTAAACAAAAATGGCCGCTAAATGAAACTAAAAAATACTATCTCCACATAGAAATCAATTGGAAATGTTGTAAAATTTTTGAATAAATTTATATAAAAGTAAAAAAATATTAAACATGTAAAACATGTCAAAATATGTTATTATAAAATGTTTAAAATGTATAAAGCAGAAATTAAACAAAAGTGTAAAATATATACAATTATTTAATATATACTTCAAAAACATAAGCTGAATTAATATTGAAATATATATATTACAAACGTTCAGAAATTTTAATAAACTGTTAAACAATGTAAATTAAAGTTGAAAATGTACAACATACAATACTATGGGGCCGATTACGATGTCGTTAGGAAAGGTTCCGGATGGGATTCAGTATTTCAGAATCCGATTCGGAACCCTTGTTTCCAACCGAATCATACAGATTTCCCAACTACCGATTACGATGCCCGGAAACTGTATGGGCAGTCCGAATTGGTTCTGAAAGGCATTGGGACAGTCCGAGTCTTTCGGAGCCGAATTGTACAGCTCTATGGACACGGTTTCCGGACGAGCGATTACGATGACCGATTCGGACAACTGTTCCGATTCGGTTTGCCCCAGATGAAACGGCTGTCGGAATCGGTCTTTGGAGGCCTGTTGCGGGCCCCCCTTCACCCAGAGGTGTACGAATGTAGCCCGTGCGGGTACCCAAGGGACCCCTCTTCCCAACCATGCACAATGTGGCAGGCACCATGGGGTGGCTGCCACAGGGTGCAAGGTTTACCCCAACCACCCCTTTCTTCAATGGGAGCCTGTGTTCTCGTTCGGAACACAGGCTCCTATTGAAGTTAATGCGAGTCCGACCGAACAATGTTGGGAAGCATCGTAATCGGACCCGATTTGTTTGTAAACGAGTCCAGAACCAATTCGTTCAGGACAGTTTCCTAACGGGATCGCAATCAGTCTCTATGTATATATAATTTAAACATTTATTATTGATAAAAAAAGAAAAAGAAATGTTTTATCTGCTTTATAAAGCAAACACAAGGAGATCCCTTTCTCACTTTGCCACTGGATTCAAGCTAGCCTTGCTGAAACCGGTCCCAGGATGCTTGTTTCCGGTCCAGGGAAGACATGGCTTGGCAGTTAGGGCTGGACTGTTCCCATGAGGCACAGGGTCAAGACTGATTTGCATATAGCTGTGTCTGAACTGGGGTGGCGAAGTGAGCTAAAGAATGATGATGGATTCAACCCAGATCTGTGATTGGGGGTGAGTGTCTGAAAAGTTTCAGCGCTCCGTCCATCATCTCCTTGTGTTTGCTTTGTTCGCCCTAAGTTGGCAGGGTATGCCCAGACGTGGGTCCCTTGCTCACTTTTCCACTGGATTCAAGCTAGCCTGGCTGATGAGCGCTGTTAGCCCGAAACCGGTCCCAGGATGCTTGTTTCCGGTCCAGGGAAGACATGGCTTGGCAGTTCGGGCTGGACTGTTCCCATGAGGCACAGGGTCAAGACTGATTTGCATATAGCTGTGTCTGAACTGGGGTGGCGAAGTGAGCTAAAGAACGATGATGGATTCAACCCAGATCTGTGACTGGGGGTGAGTGTCTGAAAAGTTTCAGCGCTCCGTCCATCATCTCCTTGTGTTTGCTTTATTTGCTTTATAGAAATATTTGTTTTTGACATGCAATAAATATCATTAAAAATGCCAAATTATACAATTAATAGAGTTGGAAAAAATGAAATAAAAGATAAAAATTTGTGACATCTTTATTAAATAAAACAATGTAATTAATAAGAATATTGCATACAAACATACAACTAATTATTTTTTATTATATTTCTATTAGTCAACAATAAGAACAAAATAACACAAACTATTTCTACAATATACAAATGAAAGTAAAAATTGATAGACACTAAAGGGCGACATTTACTAATCCCACTCCATCCTAACTATGCTGGAGAAGGCATTTTCTATTTCCACTACAATGTAAACCAATTTGGGAAAAGTGTTGAACACTAAATGGCTTAAATTTACTATTCCCACCCCAAGATAATCCAATTTGGGGAAGTGTTGGACACTTAGGGGCTGATTACGAGTTTGGTGAGCCACCCCCTTGGCCAAAGCGGCCTCCAGGACACTGCAGCATCGGCGGTCTTCGGCTGGGCTGATTATGAGTTATGCTGTCTGAAAAGCCGACTGCAGCAATGGCGCTGTTCCTGCTGGTGCTTTGATGCCGTCAGTGCCACTGTGTACCCACCGAGCTTATTACTATTGCACAGTCGAACTGGCGGTCTCCCAGCGGAGGTTACCCAATTGCGGTATACCGCCGAGGTATGCTTGCAACAAATCACCACAACAGCGACCACTGGATGGATAAAAAAACTACACAGCTAATTTGCTTTTGCCAAGTGGACACGCCTGCAAATCTCACTACAAAACACTCCCCATCCCTGACCAGAATCCTTTGCTTCTCACCAACAGCCCAGAGGATAAGAGACACCGTTGTGACCCAATGCTGACCCCTTTTTTCTTTCATTTCACCATTTAGCACTTTCCACCACCTTTATTATTATTTTTGCACTTTTACACCAATATAACTTATTTGTATGTCCTATCATATAGCCACTCAGATTTTTTTTTATCAGGCCTGGCCCCAAAAAACACGGTTCACTGAGGCTGAGTTGACAGTCATGGTGGATGAAATCATTACAGGAGAGCACCAAATTTTTTGTTCCAAAGTCCAGCATACTCCTCTCAGTGGGAAAATGGAATTGTGGGACAGGATAGTCAACAGAGTAAATGTTGTTGGTACCACCCTGCGCACACAGCTGGAAATTAGGAGGAGGTGGAACGACCTCCGTTTGAAGGTGCATACCGGGCCTGGGAGTAGTTCACGGAGTTTCGCTACGTGGAACTCCGCGTATTGACAAAAAAACTCAGCGGAGCTTTGCAAGTGGCAGAGCGCAGTGCGAACTGCCATTCACGCTGGTCTTCCTGCCGCTCGGGTAGAAATTCTACCCAGCTGCACTACGCGGAGCGGAGTTTTCTGCAATCCGCGAGCTCCGCAGAGCGCAGAGGGCAGAAAACTCCACAGACTCCGCAAACGGAGCGGAGTTCACCGCCCAGGCCTAGTGCGTACCCAGTTCAACAACCACCACCTGGATTCCCAGACTGAAGGAAGTGTCCCGATTTGGGCAACCCGGGTCACTCACGACCACCTCCAGCTTTCCATACAAATGAAGAGTCAGTCATCCAGTAGAGAATACAAACCAAGTTATTTTATTAGTATTCGCTCGAGCGGAGTCCAGTCTGACCACCCTCCATAGACAGCTGCCGAGGGACTGATCCTCACCAACATAACATCAGATATTATACATTTCCAGTACCCAACAGGACCCACCCAGATTGGAAATTTCCAGTTGGAGCAGGTTAACAAAGGAGGCACAGAAGAATGAGCTACCATCCTGAGACCAGGAACACGCTATCTTAGCTTCAAGGTTACTCAGCCCGTGCCCGTCTCTCTGGTAGAGTGGGAGCAGGGCTACCTACAAGGAAAGGCATGCAAAACAGAACGAGCTATTCATTAGTGCAACAAAGCTTAACCTTGAATAATAAAAAAAAGAAACAATTGAGGCTGCTTTCTGCTGAGGCAGACAGTATAAGACAGAAGCTTTATTTCGATCATGGAACAAAATGGCGGCTGAATACAAAATGGTGCTGCAAATGCTAACTTAACTCGCATAATGCTAGAAGGAGTCAGCCAGATGCATTTTCAGTCCAACAGACCCTCCTTTTAGCATTCGCTAACAATTTTATCTAATGCTATATATAAAACAAAGAGCTATTAGTATATGCCAGTACACACATGAGGAATATTCAAAAACACCCCAGGAATAGACATTAAGTTGTGGGTAGCCTGCATATTCATTAGGGACATTGTCTGAGATGCATAGGAACATCAACACTTAAAATTATCCATGGATTCAATATTAGGAATAGAAGTTGCAAGGGAGGTGGTAGAACCAAAGATACCCTCGTCAATTTGCATCATTTCGTGAATATCCTTCTGCAACATAATCGCAGCAGTGTCATGGACGGTCTTCTGTGGCTTAGGGGTAAAGAGCATTGTGCAGTAAGAACAGCACAAGGGAAGGCACTGCACCAGAATGCAACAAACAACTAGGATTACAACAAAGTAGATCACCTTTTCCAGAATCCAACCCCACCCACCATAGAGGGACCAACTCCAATTTCCGCTCTCCATCCCCTTGACATTCTCCAAAATATCTAGAATGTGTTGGGTAATGTTCTTTTCCATATTTGTGATCCCAACTACACACTGGTCTCCTACTACTGCGCACACACCACCGCTCTTAGCTAAGATGAAATCAACTGCATATCTTGTTTGCTCGGAGTATATTCGCATACTCTCCAACTGGGTGATGATGTCACGTAAAGCCGCTACTGTAGAATTAGACAGTATCTGCAGCTTACATCCAAAATATTCCCTAGCCCTTTCAGCCCTGGCCATGGCGGTACCACCAAACATAATAATGGAGGAAAGTATATACCCAAAGGTGATACCATTACTATAGTTATTGACCTCTAGGTCTGTTACTCCGTCGCAAAATTCCTTTGTTAACGTCCTTTTAACCCACTTTATATTTTGTTTACTATACTTACAAGGCACCCCAAGAGGCAGCACCATTCCCAAAGCCACGTCCTCAGTACCATTATGAACATTGGAATAAGTACCATTAGACAAGAAGTAAAATCCTGGGTGTGCATAAAGTGGACCTTGGTAGTCTACGGGAGCACATCTGGTATTCATCCCCACTGTGCTCGGATCATCTTTCCTCACTAAAGACATTGTATTCTTAAACAATATCAGTCCAGAACATTTTATGTATAAGAAAGCGGCAGTACTATTTACTATCGGACAGCATGCGGGATAGTAACCTGCTTCTCGAGTGACTGTCAAATCTTGATAATGCCAACCCGTTAAAGTAATGTTCTGTTCCTCCATATACAGATTGTCACAATACACATTAATGTTACAACCTGGACATCCCTTCCTTCGTGGCTTCCTATAATACAAACAAGGACCAGGATATCCCATCCCGAACTCACCCTTCACCTCTACAAATTGTGGTGGGCGAACATATGTATAATTAACCAGTGACAATGGATAAGCAGTCCACAAACTCGTAACAGATTCTGTAGGATAGCAAGCTGTACCTTCACCAAAGAATTTCCTGTGCGTATCTAGAAATACATTGCTTGGTATTGTTCTTTTGGCACGAACTGGAGAAACAATCTTGTATATAACACATGATGGGGCATTACAATTGCACTCCAAAATCCAGGACACCCCTCCTAAAATCAACAACAGTAACAATACAAAAACAGCACAGAGCCCTTTTTGCTTAGCAGACCAACTAGACCAACCGGACCCATTCTGCCCGAAACGCGGGGCTGCAAAAGGCTGTTCTTCTGCCATAATAGGGGAGACCAAATGGGTAAATTTTCTGAATCAGAGGAAAGGACATGCAATGGAGCCAATGATAATAAAGCAAGAAAAGGGGCAAGGTTCCGAGTGTCCATCAGAGTCTCGCTGGTAGACTCCTATTGTTCATCTACGGTGGTGCTGTTGAGCACTTTCCGGTGGAGCTGCGCGTTCGCAGCCCTTTCTGAAAAAATCCCACGTTGTTCAGGGTAGTGTACCCCCCTTCTTAGATGGGGGAGCACATCGAATTCACCCTGTCCAATATCTGAACAATGCACCAATCTCCCTTTCCCTAAACTACCGTTGGTACCACAGGCAAGGTACACCCTATTCTTTTTCCTCGCAGTCCATGCCTGCTAATCTGACTTTTCCTTTGGTGCACTGTTCTTCCGTCGGGGACGCAGATTGTACCTAACTACTCCAGGCACAGAGGTGTCAGCAAAAAGGGGCTCAGACTCGGAGGGACCAATGGGCAGGGGCTCAAACACAGATGAGCCAGCAAGCTGGGGCTCCTGGATGGCCTTAATCTCAGGTGGCACCGCCTCATTCAACACTGCGTTGCTCTCCTCCTCGGTGGGTGCCCATGTCAGTCGTGCATCTGAGAAGGGAACGAAGCGAGGCACCTGCTTCATTTCAGAGTCGCCAATTCCATCAAGCACCCAGCGGTCGTAGGGCAACGGAAGGGGCACCCTCCTGCAGTGGGTAGAATGAATCCAATTCTTCCGGCCATCTACCTTCACTGCCGTTCGGGAGGTGAGGAGGACCTGGAGAGACCCCTTCCAACGCGGCTCCAAACTGCCTTTCCTCTGGTAGTTCCTCACCAGGATGTAGTCACCGGGTCTGATATCGTGACCTGGCCCCTCGGGAGCTGGCGGCAAAGCTTCATGAATCTGTTGGTGAATAGAGCTCAAGTTTTTAGTCAACTCATATAAGTAATCCACAAGCAAAGGGTATTCTATCTCAGAGAAATGACGAGGTCGCAGGACGCCCCAGACATTCGCCGGATGGCCAAACACGACCTCGTACGGTGACAATCCTGTCCTAGAGTGGGCCGTAACTCTTGTAGACAACAGAGCTAATGGTAAAGCATCTGGCCACTGCAATCCTGTGCTCTCTTTGATCTTTGCCAGCTTCAGGTTGAGAGTACCATTGTACTTCTCAACCAAACCTGCCGACTGGGGGTGGTTTGCAGCATGAAATCTCTGCTTGATGTGCAGACCGTCGCACACCAGCTGGATAACTTTTGAGTTGAAGTGACTTCCGTTGTCACTCCAAATCAAACGAGGCAAACCAAAACGCGGGAAGAACTCTTTTAAGACTGCCTGCGCCGTCGCCATGGCTGTGTTCTCTTTAGTGGGGTAAGCCTCAATCCATTTACTGAATGCACAAACAACTACTAACACATATTTCAGATTGTTGACCCGTTCCATTTCGATGAAATCCATCTGGAGAACCTCAAAAGGGAAGGAAGGCGGTGCAAAATTACCAGGAGGTGTAGGGGTGCCTTTTCCGGGATTATACATCATGCATACTATACAGTACTTCACTAAGTGAGCAGCAACTTTGAGAATGTTGTCATTCTGCCATTCAGGGTCTAACAGCTTACATATTCCTATCGCACTAATGTGGGCTGGCCCGTGCGCCATAGTGACCACAGGAAGGACATATGCATCCGGTAACATCCATCTCTGCTTTTCTGACTTGTCAGTCCAGCACCTATCCTCATCCAAACGTGCCGTACTTTCCTACGTGGTGGCCTCGGGTACCCACCTGGCAGGACCCGCTACAAACATCTTTTTCATCTTCGTTCGAGCTGTCTCCTTAGCTATCTGATCTGCAAATGCATTTCCCCTCCCCACATCATCGGTGACTGCCTTGTGGGCACTGCACTTCACTATAGCCAATTTCCTAGGGAGTGTCAGGGCAGACAAAAGCCTATGTATAAGGGGCCATTCTGAATACGTGTCCCATGGTATGTGAGAAACCCTCTCTCTGCCCAGAGCCGCCCACAATTATGAGCGACCACAAAGGTGTACTGGCTGTCAGTGTAGATATTGACAGCCAGTCCCTCGCTCAACTCACAGGCTCTAATAAGGGCGACTAACTCAGCTGCCTGGGCGGACTGATAAGGAACTCTTGATGTCTCAACTATCGTGTGCAACGTAGTGAGTGCATATGCTGCGGTGGTGGTGCCATCTGGTAATTTGAAACAAGAGCCATCGACATATAGTTCCCCTTGGGGGTCAGATAAGAGAACATCAGTCAGGTCTACCCGTCCCTTTGTCTCCTCCTCCGTCCGAAACAGACAATCATGTATGTCTATTTCTTCACTCTCAGAAGGGAGGGGTAGTAACGTGGCAGGGTCAGAGTAGCACATCTTTTTATCGTAATATGCAGGGCGAAAAGAGTTAACTCATAACCGGTCAGACGTGCACTGGTAAGGTGCTGTGTCTTGGTCTTATTCAAAAGAGTATCCACAGCATGCGGTACCATGACTGTGAGGTCAGTATCAAGTACGAGCCCAGCCGATTGCCTTATAGAGATGGCCACTGCCGCAACCGCTCTTAGACAGCTCTGGAGGGCTCTGGCGACAGGGTCAAGCAAAGCAGAGAAATAAGCACACAGCTGTTGCTTACCTCCAAAGGCCTGTGTTAAGACAGAGAGCGCACAACCGGCCGTCTCGTGCACATACAGCACGAACGGCTTCGCATAATCAGGGGTGCCAAGCACAGGAGCAGAGTAAAGCGCAATTTTTAGTTGCTCAAAAGACTGCTGACATTCATGCGTCCACGGCAGGGGCTCATGCATGTCTTTAGTGGTTAGTGCTAGCAAACACTTTATTAGTAATAAATAATTAGGGATCCAATGTAGACAGTGGGAAGTGATGCCAATGAAGGCGCGTACATCCCTCTGAGTTTTAGGGATGGGTATTTTAACAATGGTGCTAATGCGCTCAGGTGTCAATCGCCTACCCTCCTTCGGCAGTAGGTGACCTAAATAGGTGACCTCCTGTCGACAATATTGAAATTTAGAAAGGGACACTTTATGTCCATGGTGAGCCAAATGTAGCAACAACTTAACAGTACTGTCTTTGCATCCCTGTGCAGTATCAGAAGCAATTAGTATGTCGTCCACATACTGAAGCAATATATTATCTGGAGAAAGCGTCAGGGAATCCAACTGGGCTTTTAAGGCTTGGCTATATATACTAGGGCTCTCAGTATAGCCCTGAGGAGCGCGGCAGAATCTAAAGCTTCTGCCAGCTAGTGTAAAACCGAATAGGTGACGGCTATCGGGATGAATTGGAATACTGAAAAATGCATTTTTCAAATCAATGACAGAGAAGAATTGGGCAGAGGAAGGAATCATTGTGAGAAGGGCAGTAATTTCAGGGACCACCGGGAATTGAGGAGCCACTATTTTGTTAACTGCGCGCAAATCAATCACAAAACAATAAACATCAGTGTTGTCATCAGGGGAGTCTGGGGATGTCTTCTTGAGAATAGGAAGAATAGGGCTGTTACAAACATTCGATGCTGTCTCCTCAACCACCCCCGACTCAACCAGATCCTGTATAATGCGTAATAAAGCTCACTCCCCGCTTGTGGTATTTTGTACTGGGGAATAAGGGGCAAAACAGCGTTGTCCTTAACTTTAATGGAAACTGGGGGAATTTGCAATATTCCCACATCCGTATCACCCGTCGCCCACAAAGTGGGTGGCACATCTTTAAACTCAGCAGGACGGGATGCATCTTTGGACAAACACTGCTTGGAACTCGTTAAACTTGGTCCCATTGTCATAAAGACACCGTCCGGAGAACAAAAAATTGTCGCATGCAACTTTTTCAATAAATCTAAACCCATTAAACTTTCTCCACAATTGGATGTCAATAGAAAGGGTGAATCCACAGTAAAGGGACCGATAGTCAAGGCAAGGGGCTTGGAAATGGGGCTCACAACCGGTACACCTGAAAAACCTACCGAAACATTATTTTGGACAGACAGAGCTGCCCCGCGGACCAGCGAACAAGAAACAGAGCTATTCATTGCACCTGTGTCCACTAAGAATTTGTTAACGGAGCCGTGCAAATCTGCGGTGACATAAGGACCCCGCTGATCTACAGGTATCTGAACTGGTCCCTCACCCTGTCCCTGGCTGTCCTAGCTGTGGGACATCCCTGTCACCTCGTCCAGATCATAATCATTGTGATAATACTGTCTCCCTCGAGGGTCATCAAAATAGTTCTGATCAGAGCGACCCTGCGATGTCCCATCCTCCGAGCCTTGTCCCGATCACTTACCCCATGACCCCGTCCTCGAGAACCCTGTCCTCGAGGGGCTGCAACTTTCTGCAATAACACCGGATACTCGCTACGCCAGTGCCCCTCCTTTTTGCAGTACGCGCACTGATTCGGCCCTACAGGAGCAGCACTCCTGCTTGTATGGGGAAGCTGCCGGGCCGGACCAGTACCACGCCCCCTTCCATTTCCCCTAGATGCCTGCTGTAACAACACCTTTGTTTTCAACTCCTTATGCTTCTTCTCCACCTTCTCCTTCTCCTCATTCTCCCTGTGTTCATAATACTGTGCCATACTCAAAATTACGGAAGGGGAGGATGTCGTCCAAGTGCTCTCCGAAGCCTGCAGCCGAGTCGCGATCTCTGGGAGCAGATTTGTGACAAATCTATTGACAAACAATCGGACACCCCCTTCTACTGACAAATCCTGTCCACTGAAATCCAAAAACACACCCTCGAACCGCATGAAAAAATCGGACACACTCTCATCTTTCTTCTGACGGCATGCCGCTAACTTGTCCCAATCTACCCTTCTCGGAGGAATAAGGGAGTGCATATAGGTAATAATTCGGCCAGGTAAAGCTAAAATCTCGTGCTTCGGCTTCTCTCCAGGTTTCCTTTCCTTATCCCATGCTTTAATCTGATCCCATGTACCACCAAATTCTACAGCGTGATCCTGCATGTGCACCTGCCTCCAAATGTCAACGGGCACCAGCAACCCAAAAAACATTTCAATATCCGCAAGTGTCATTACTGTTGATGAAGGGGCTTCTGTCAATTCCTTATAATATGCGGTATCATTTTTCCTACTGTCAGGTAACTGAGTCTTAAGGGATAACACCTCACTCCTCTTCCATGGGGTATAGACCCACTGTTCTTGGAAGCGGGCCTCTACCTTTGGTCTAATGACAGAATCATGCTGATCTCAAAGCTCTGGCAACTCAGGGTGATATATGGGGTGGACTTCCCTCATTGGAAACTGGGATACTGTGTTCCGGCTCTTCTCAAACAGCCTGCCACGGTAAGCTACCAATGTTGCAACATTTCCGAAAACCTCCTCAGGCGCCATACCAGCAACGTATATGTTATCTCTGATATCATAAATAATCTGGGGCGCCATAGCATTGAAGCACTGTTCCCACAATCCGATCAGTATAGCCGACATGTGCTTAAGGGCATGCTGCTGCACAAATGGCTCATAATCTCTCATCACACTCCACACATCTTCAGTGCTATAGATTGAATGACGAGCCCACTGAACAGCCTGATTCACTACCGCACATTTTCTTCCTCCCCCACGTCATATCGTATTAAAATTCATCCCAACCGCTCCCTAGCTGTCCCCCAGCTCCCATCCCCCAGCCCGTGAACAGGCGTTCTACTACCTAGTGCTGCCGGGGAGTGAGGGAAGAGGGAAGAGGGAAGGGGTAGTAACCAAGTGGGTAGGCACCAATGTCGTTAATGGCTGCATTGTGGGTGTAAGGGCCGGAGAAAGAGAAAACATAGACACGATAGGCGTAGCGGGGAGGCCAGAAGTCATAGCAGGTGCAGAGGGCGAAGCCACAGAATTGACAGGAGGCCCAGCGGCTAAAGCAACTGAGTCTATGACAGAAGAGACAGAAACAGCGGGGGCAGAAGAGACAGATGACTGGGACTGTGGCACAGCAGGGTATATTCTCTGTGGAGCATATGGAGGCGGAGGTCTGGTGTCTAACAATTCCTCCACAAATATATCGCCTTCCTCTCGGGCAACATAGGACTTGTCACATTGCAATCAAAACTTTCTATCAGCACACTTCATACCTTTTTCCACTTTCTCTCTATCATACGCTACTGCTTTCTGCGTCACTGTCTGCATTCTCCCTTTTCGAGCCACCTTTTATGCTTTCATTCATCTCTGTTTAGCTTCCTTCTGCCACATTCTAAGGGAATCAAACATTGACTGCCTACTCCTTTTCACAAACAATTTATCATGCAGGAAATTATGCTTTCGCTCATCAAAAGTGCCCATCAACGGCCATTGCAAATTGGCGTTGCCCCTCGTATATTTGTGCCATAATGTACTAAACATAATAGGTCCAAGGCCATGTTTGACATACATGTCAAAGTTCGGGGTGCCTTCCGGAGGCGCAGGCTGACTTTCTTCCAATCGAGCATCAGTAGAACAACAACAACAACTCATACAACATAGTCGACTAAAACAAGGCATCTTGAAATGAAAACGCGTTCACTAACGATGCCGAGCAGATACTTTTCGAATATCTTACCAAAATCGGTCCACAGACCTCACCAAAACCAGATCAAAGCAACACCATGTTCAGAAAGAATTCAAACAAATTCAAGCGCTTGTCCAAAAACGATCCTCAGACCATACCAAACTCAAACAACGCAGCGCCATGGACCAAAGCAAACTCACCTGGTGCACTCAGGTCAAACGAAGTTATTCTCCACTGCCGACTCTTCGGACCAAACGGTCAGATCCAAGGGTTTCGCCGTTCAGGACCCCAGCCGGGATGACTGCTGGCCGAGGCACTGCCCGGTCAGACAGACGGGGCAGCTGCAAGTACCGGACTCTCTTGTGCAGGGATCCCCAGTCTGCCCGTCCGACCCGACGTGGCCCCGTCCTCCTCACCCGCCTGCGGGCAAAGATGGGTCACTCAACCGATGGAGTCCCTGTTCGGGTGCCAACTGAAGGAAGTGACCGGATTAGGGCCACCCGGGTCACTCACGACCACCTCTCAGCCTTCCATACAAATGAAGAGTTGGTCAGACAGTAGAGAATACAAACCAAGTTATTTTATTAGTATTCGCTCGAGCGGAGTCCAGTCTGACCAGCCTCCTTAGACAGCTGCCGAGGGACTGATCCTCACCAACATAACATCAGATATTATACATTTCCAATACCCAACAAGACCCGCCCAGACTGGAAATTTCCAGTTGGAGCAGGTTAACAAAGGAGGCACAGAAGGATGAGCTACCATCCTGAGGCCAGGAACACGCTATCTTAGCTTCAAGGTTACTCAGCCCATGCCCGTCTCTCTGGTAGAGTGGGAGCAGGGCTACCTACAAGGAAAGGCATGCAAAACAGAACGAGCTATTCATTAGTGCAACGAAGCTTAACCTTGAATAATAAAAAAAAGATACAATCGAGGCTGCTTTCTACTGAGGCAGACAGTATAAGACAGAAGCTTTATTTCGATCATGGAACAAAATGACGGCTGAATACAAAATGGTGCAGCAAATGCTAATTTAACTCGCATAATGCTAGAAGGAGACAGCCAGACGCATTTTCAGTCCAACAAGAGGCCTGGTGGTGGCCCTACCAGCACCCCATTACAATTTATTTCCTTGGAGGCGAAGGTCTTGGCCATCCTGCATTCTGAGAGCTTGACAGGAATACCTGGGGGGGTGGAGTCTGGTAAGTTACACTTCACTAACTGTCACAATACCACAAAGTCATGCTTGCTGTCAACTCTGCTTTTGCTATTGTGTTGTCTATCTACTATCCTAACATGCAATAATCAAAGTATCAGCGATATTGGTTTGTCTGCGTTAATGTGTATTACTGAATATAAGGCACATGTATCAATCTCCATGACATGTCACATGTTGGAATGGTGTATGTAAGTGGACTGCCCTACAAATATCATCCCAGGACCCATGATATGTGAAAATATGTAAATGTATGGTCTATCCCAATTGTATTTTGGTTGCAAACAGGTGTGTTACCATAACCTTTTTTCAAGTGTTGGTAATGTGAGTTTGAAGTGACTACCGCTACCATGAGGCCCTGTGACTGGAACTCTAACCAAGATGCTATATTCCTTTTGCCCCTTCTCACTTGTCTGCCATGTTACAACTGATGGTCACTGATCATGCAGGTCACCATTTTTCAAGTGTTGGGAAGTCGAAATAGATTGCACTACAACTACCATGAGGCCCTGTAACTGGTACTCTAACCAAGATGCTTTGCTCCTTTTGCCCTTTCTCACTTGTCTGCCATGTCACAACAGAAGTTCAGTAATCATGGACTGTGCAATGTACCTACAATGCTCCACTCAGATACATGTCTGAATACTTTGCTTGATGGTGTCCTGGTCTCATCAACTGAAACTATTGATGGCATGAGTGACACCATACCAACTGTGTACCCCAAATATATGTAAGCCATGAAGGAAACTCAGCTTATTATCAGTAACAGGTGAGCCATTGACTCTGCTCTCCTCACATGATGAACAATGCTAAATATACAACCAAGGCGTGTGTTTGCCTGTATTATACACAATTAGACCTTAGAATGGTCAAATACACATTTTACAACAAGACTGTATTGTTTGCAATGTTTTGGAGATGTCACGTCTATCCTTAAAGCCAAAATGCCAAATATCAGCAAATCTAATGAGCTAATGAAATCTATTACATGTATTGAATGTCTTCAAATGTCTAGTAACCAACTTCAACTCTGCGCAAATAGATGACAATACTAATCTCTACCTATTTTGTTTCATCCTAGGCCTATATTTACTTTGACACAAAATATGTGGCTTTAGATACCTCACTTCCACCAATAACAATGTCCTCTATTTCTCAACAGGTCGATCGGCCACAGAACCCGCCCTGAGGTTGGACATCGAACAGACTTCCGCTCCACCCCAGGATGAAGCCTTCAGCATTGACAACACTCTTGGAGATGTGGACGTGGATGATGGTCCTGGCCCATCTGGTCAACCTGGGCAGAAGGCAAGAGTGGGGATCACTGTGCCCACAACAAAACCTCCCACCCCAGCTGCAATAACATAGCCAACCCCTGCACCTCCAACCTGTGTACCTAGCACAGTCAGTACCATTCTGTGTCCCCCCCAGTCCTGGATTCTGAGGTGGCTATCACCACCCCAGTCCCTTAGGACCCAGCCTGTGCCAAGGGCACATGCCTGTGAGGGTAGAAGTCATGGTAGGGTAACTGTGAGCCTGCAGAGTAAGCCCATTGGGGCCACAGACACCCAGGCTGCCATCACCCAAGTCCTGGGAGTCTACCAGGACACCCAAGGTGTGATGAGCCAGGTACTTACCGAAATCCAGGAAATGAAACAGCTACAGAGGGACACATACCAGGAGGTTGCTGGCATCCACACTGAAGTGGCCGGCATCAACATCAACATGGCCTCCCTGGTTGGGGTTCTGGGAACATCAACACCACCCTCTACAGGGTTTTCCACCTGCATCTACCCCTTCCTGTGGTCAAAGTCCATCCAGGCCATGAACATCTGTAGCAGTCTCAGGAAGACAGGCCCTGTCAGAAGAGGGAACGCCTGGATGCACCCCTGTTTCAGCAGCTGCAGATCCCCCCTTTGGCATAAAGAGGGGACGTCCATGCAAAAATCTAGGAGGTGGGGATGGCAAGACACTCACCACCACCAGTGAGAGACCACAACCCTAATTTCCTCCTATGTGTGTAACACATTCACTTTGTCGACTATTCCTGCCCACTTTTCCACATCTGATGGGAGTAGTATGTTGGACTTTGGACTCCAGACAATTTGGACTCTACAAAGATGGTAACATCCACCATTACTGACTACTTCACTTTTGGTTTTCACTGTTTAATTTCTAGTACACTTTTTGATTTTACCCTTGTACACTTCATTAAATGCGCATGTCACCAAATCAGTGTCTCCTGTTGTAATTCTCACATATACCAACGTAAATGTGCTACCATGTGAACTTTGCAATGCCAAAACTAGCTACTTCTGAAAACATAGGTATGTTGTATGTAAACAATGTTCAACTCAGGATTAATACCATGTCACAAGAACACATACATACAAGTGTCTGGTCTGATAACATCTTTATTGCACTGTTCAAATCATAGGCTGACATAATGTCAGTAACATAGCAAATAAGACATGACTCAATTCTTCTGTGTCAGTGATCACATCATTTGCAGACCTTCACAACATGGAAGAAGGGGATACATCTGACAATATCCTCTACAATAGGCAACTTTAAATTAGGTTTACATCATCACCTGGAGCCATATTGCCTACCTCACAAAAGGAAACCCACATCAAATAAGCAAATAAACAGACAGATGCCAGTGCAGCAGTTTCTGACCACAGGGGAGTTCCAATCCAGTGTTGCTTGCATTTGGTGGAATGCCACGAACAAATGTCAGTGATGTGTCACAAGCACTTTGGCCTAAAATGAGGAGATACATCAACAGCTACATACAGTTAATACACAATGAGGATTTAGCCAATGCAAAGAAAGCCTAGCATGAATTGTGCCCAACACAACATTGTGTTGGATCACATGATGGCAGACATATTGCTTTAGGACCAACACACCACAAGGAACAAGTCCAATGGAAGCCACGTAACTTCCATCCTATCGCTGTGCAAGCTGTTCTGGTACCGGCTTTGTACACCCAAACTCTGTGACAGACAATCCCAGGAACAATCCAGGTCTACTTTGTACGTCTGAACAGCATCATATACCTGCTAATGTTACAACTCTGAAATGTCCAAATGAAGATGCCATGGTGAAGGAATCTAAATCAGACCAACACAGAGAGGTATTTGCAAAGAAACCAAACATATGGCACAAATCACATTGTTAACTCCTAGAGAACACAGTCCCAGACAACATTTACAGCTAAACACAGCTGCACTTACAAAACAGACACCTTTCTCTACATATTGCAAGAGCCATAGATTCCTAGTATGTAGCATTAACATCCTCCTCACAACATCACAACAAAAGTTGCAATAATAGTCAAAGTCATTACATCTCACACCATACTTGCACTCAGGAGAAGAAGTTTTAGATGGCATTTTGATGCAATTTCATTCCTTCCTCTTCACCACTATCATCATCATCATCATCATCATCTGGCATTTCAGGTTCCTCACCTGGTGGCTTTTCATGGCCTGCATCATCTGCGATGTAAGGGATGTTCCGTCACAGGACAATGTTGTGGAGCATGCAGCAGGCCACAGTGATCTTACACACCTTCCCGGTTGAGTAGAGGAGGGCTCCTCCAGTATTATCCAGACATCTGAATCTGGCTTTCAGGCGCCCAAAAGCTCGCTCCACTGGACGCTATGTACTTCCATGTGCCTCATTGAAGCGGACTTCCCCTGGCATAGTAGGATTCCTGAGCAGTGCCAACAACCACGACCAGTTGGGATACGCTGAACCTCCTAGATGGGAGACAGACAGAACTGCAACAATGAGTTACACACTTTAAGATTATAAAACCTTACATCACCCACACAACGTTAGGACAGATCGCACTTATCTACAAGTCAGGACCTCTCCGGTAGTAGTTGTGACATCAGCTGGAGTATGGTGCTGTTCTGCAGTATGAAGGAATCATATACAGATCCTAGGAACCACCCACAGACGTTTGAGATATACAAATCCGGCAAGCAGAAAACTTGCATGTTGATAGAATGGAAGTGCCTCCTGTTGTGGTACACTTGGTCCCTGGCTTGTGGTGGTACTAAGGCAATATGGGTGCCATCAATGGATCCTATAACATGTGGGATGTGACCAAAACTATAGAAATAAGCCTTCATAGTTTCTAAATCCTCACATCTGGGGAATGATTGTAGCTTTCCACTTGTCTCAACATTGCTGTAAGCACCTCTTGGAGTACACGACTGAACATCAGTTGTGACATCCCACCTGAAAAAGCGATAGTGAATTGAAAGGATCATGTGACCAGAAAATGCAATACTGACATGAGTTTCACAATTGGTGTAATAGATGTAGAATAAGTGATGCAAGATATGAGGTCAAGCTCCAACTGATTACATAAATGCAGGATTGTTTGATGATTTAAACAAAATTTCTGGATGACATGTCTTTCTTTCATGGTCTGCAGGTCTGAAAATGGGTGGACACTGAAGGCTGGCATATCCTCCCTCTCCCAGGGTACCTATGTGAGGAGTTATAATATAATTGTACATTGGTCACAGTGTCCAGAGTAACATATATGAAGTGTAAGCCTAACGTCATCTGACAAAACACAACAGCTTCATGAAGCATTACGCATATTTCACATCATCATTGTCTACTCTTAAACATCCACCAATAATCCCCAATGTGGCTTCACATGTCTATAACAGAACTGTGCATATCATCAATTCAGACAAGTTAAATTTGCACAATATCAAGGTTTTGTTGACATTTCATGTGAAATACCGCCGACTGCGGTGTACAGTGCACCGCGCACATGTTGCCATATGCACAGTAATGCACTGACAGATGATGTTTTGTACTGGATATCACATGTGAAGGAAGTATTTCAAATGTTAAGATGTTAGGTCTCATTTGTAGTGGTGGTGACACACTTAACAGTCACAATTACTGTCTTTCCTACAGCTAAATTGACAGATGCCTGACCTCGCATATCGGACATTTGGGTCGACTGCCGGAGGCGGAAGTCGACTGCATGATGGGCAGTTGCCACCATGGTGGACACAGCAATAGGCTAACATTGATGACAGTGACGGTCGCGGTCCAATGGCTGTGTGCGCCTATGCTGATGAAAATTCACTTGCCTCCTGACACTGCTGTTATCAACACCTCCTCCACTTTAGCTGCTTTTTGCCACTTCTGGGAGCAATCATGCTAGGCCCAACAGGTGAGAAGGCCCGTCCCTTCTCTCCAGAGGAGCTGGAGACCCTGGTTGAAGAGGTCCTTCCCCTCTATGGCCAGCTCTATGGCTCACCAGAGGAACAGGTAACTATCTCAAATACAGTTATTTACTCTGTTTAACTTCTTCCTTTCTTATCCACTAGTCTACAATGTGGCTCTGAGTTCCAGAGTGTAACCATATTGTGTTGCTTGGTGAAATGGAGTAGGCCAGTCATGTAATGGATTATGAGGCCCTGGACTTGTGGAGTGAACATCAGCATATTATTGTTTGATAATCCACATATTGTACTTGTGTTACATGCATAGATATATGCATGTCTACATACCATTGTACCTATCATGAGTTCCCATATCACATCATGGTATATGTGCAAAGATATGTATAAACTTTACAACCATGAGCTCTGTCTATATACTGGTAGGAGCATTTGAGGATGATGCTACCCATGTGTACAGCCCAGAAATCACTCAGCCCACATCAGGCATGGCAAAAGGTACCTCACAGACCCCTTCATAGTGCGACACAACCTTATGGTCACATATTTGATGGGCAGAAGAATCATTTTTATGTATTGCATTGGAGGAAAATGTGATGTTCACGTGGGAACAGTTTGTTCAGCTTGCAGAGAGTAAGGCTTGACAATGAGTTGTTGGCAGTCTAGCCCATGGGCCAGGCTGGGGCTGAGTCACTGTAGCAGGACAACTGGTGCACAGAGTAATGTTCCTATAGACCTGCAGATCCCATTTGCCACTAGTAGCCCTGATAGCTGTTACATGAACCATATTTGCAATGATGACTGAGCTAACCCATTGACCTGATACTTCTTTCCATTGACCCACATTGTCAATGTGTGGGGTTCACTTCTGACACTCCCCTTACTCACACAGGTCTGTTGTGACTTTTCCATAAGTCATGCTTCCACTTTACAGGCCTATTACACATCTGACTCATGAACAGTGTAGATAGTTGGTAACTTCTGAATAGACTTTGAAATGTCATTCCTCAGCTTTGTCAGATTACATCCACTCATACAACACCTACAATGGTGTGTTGAATGTCATCCCTGTTATAGTGCCACATAAGGTAAAAGGTGTGTTCTGTAATGGCACTATATACCACACACACGTATTGTGACATAGTTAAATGTCCCAATAAGTAGTCCACATGTCCACACATCCCCCAGAGAGGAAGCTCTCAGGACCACACATGCCAGCCCTTTCAATGTGACCTTAGTGTCAGAATGTTGTGTATACTATGGTACTGGGCTCTATGGACCATTTGTATCAAGTCAATAGCAGTGAAGGTGTCTGTACAGTCAAGCACAAGTAGTTCATCCTTCGGAAGGAAAAATGATGTGTTGTGTGTCATGGTACCTCACATCTCATTCCATGTAGGATGGCGCTGGCCTACATGATGTTAATGGCCTGGCTCAGTCAGTGAAGGTCATGATCAGGGTTGAGGTGAGTCAGCAGATGACCACAAAGGTGTGTATTCATGCTTTAGTAGAGCTTAGCATGTGATGTTTACACATGTATTGTGTTGAATCTTGATGAATGGTTGTGCTAGGTATAAAACAAAATGTGTATCAACCTTACAGATATCTTTAAACTTCCAGTTACAATCTGTTTCTACATCAATTACATTATTACAGGTCAACGCCCATCGGAAGAAAGCCATTTGGAGAGCCATCGCCCGGAAGGTGCGGACCCTGGTGGCCTTTAACTGGCGTACTGTCCACTGCAGGAAGAGGTGGGAGGACCTGAGGCTCTGAACCTGGAAGATCGTGGAGGTCCAACTGGGGAAGCCCTCCCAATGTGGAAGGGCTGCGCGCCGGTCTCTCCCATGGGGAGCAGAGTCAAGACTGATTTGCGTATGTCTGGGTCCAAATTGGAATGGTGTGGAGGGCAAGAAAATGATGGCTTTAGGCCCATATCTCTGTACTGGGAGTCAGTGTTTGACATTGTTTGGCATTCCATCCATCATTTGTTCTTTTTGCATTTGTCGCCCTACGTGGGACGGGTATGCCCAGTTGTGGATCAAGTGCTTACCATCCCACCGGAGACAAGCTATCGCGGTTGATGTGGGGTGATACCCCAAAACCAGTCCTAAGATGCTTGTTTCTGGTCCGGGGAGGACCTGGCCTGACAGTTCGGGCTGGACTGTTCCCATGGGGATCAGGGTCAAGACTGATTTGCATATGATGGGTCCAAGCTGAAATGGCGTGGTGAGCAAAAAACAATAGATTTAGGCCCAGATCTCTGTACTGGGGTTGAGTGCTTGACATTGTTCAGCATTCCATCTATCATTTGTTCTTTTTGCATTTGCTATCTTCTTAATCAGCTTAATGTATCATAAGCTGGTTTTAACCCTGCAAAAATGTTTCTAATTTCTCACCAAGCTAAAATAACACTAAAGGTATGTTTTTCAAATGTGGTGGTGAAAAGGCGCCATTTTTTTTTTGTACTGACTGTGCATTTTTTGAGGCTTTTAATGACCATTCGAATCTCGATCACCATGTGGACGTTTGGTGGGTGTCAGAAGTGGCACTCTGTTGATCCAAGAGCAGGCTTCATATCGTGTGTAGTATTTAATCAGGCTGAAAGACAAAACAATCAGCATTTAGAAATTATCAACTGTCTGAAGGGATGGGAGGCAGAAGCATGTGAACCATTATTGAACAATTCTGCTGGCTTACCTGAATCCCATACGATGATCTAAGTGTAGCAGCAATTTCATTGGTCATGACTTTCTGCTCCTGAGGTATTTAAAAATGCACAGGTCCCATTCTGTTTTTTCCACTCCTCATGATCTTCTTTCCTTTGAACATCGTTCAGTTGGAGCTAGAATGTTTCCTTTGTCTGGGCAATAATATCAGATCGCAGAAAAATAGCAATTACATTTTAGTCCTGACAGGCATGTTGGATGGTTACCCTTAAAATAATCTATTTTACAGCAATACCACAAAGTCACTCCATCCATTTCTTTTGTGAGCAGGAGGGTACTCCGTCAGATTTCACAGAGAAGTCTACACAACAGCTTAAAGTGAGTACATGCATCAAGAGAATATCAAAGAACTCTGAAGCCGTGCGTTATGCTCTCATTATGAGTGGCCTTGTGGGGGTGACTTATTTCTCAGTCCAGATAAAAACTACCCCAGAGACAGATATTTATCAGGGCAGAAAACTGGTGTCATAAGGTTTCCCTGCTGAAATGGAGAATATCTTATAACTTTGAGAATCGTGTGGCAGAATGGACTAATACTCACACTGCTGAGTTCTGTTTTAGACCACATGGTTGCAGGTTCAAATCCCGGCTGGTCCAATGAGCCTTTCATCTTTCTGAATGTACAGCTGGATGGGGTAACACTAAAACACTGTTATTTAAGCACCAAGATACCTTTCTTGGTGAACGAACATGTGTAGTGAGACACAGAACAAACTAGAAGCATACACAGACACGTCACGTCACTATGATGAACTCTTTATAAATACTCAATATGTTTATGTTTACTTGATGCTTCCCATATCAAAATCAGCATGTACTGGTATTTACTGGAAATTTTCCTCTGATTTCACCTGCCGAAATTCAACTGGGAAAATTGTGAGGTTGCTGTCACTATTGCTAAACTCATCAATCTGATCACTGTGCAAATGTGTGTTTGTGCAGACATCATAAAAATATGGTCATCTCATAACGAGGGCCTAAATGTGAACGTATATATATATAAGCTTTATTCAGTGGTTCATTTTTTATCAAAGTGTGTCTGAAATCACATTGTTCAGGATCAGCAAGTAGTGAATGTTAAGCAAATGAGTAGTGAACATCTTCTTCAATTTGAGTCAATTCATAGATGTAAGCCTGAATTTACACTGATCCAATTTCACTTGAAGCATTAACACTAGGGAGATAGGGAGACATATCTGACATTGAAGACAGATAGATATTCTAGGACTATGAATGATGTCAAGAGGTAATGATACAAAAAGTGATGGCTGGATTACTTGAACTAATCTAAACCACTAGTGATTACTCTCGGCTGCAACCCATTCCATAGTTTTTCTGCCCACAAAGCCTCTTTAGACAGGAACCAGCCACATGCAAATCAGCCATGGTCCTGCTCCAATAAGAACAATACAGCCCAAACTGCCAGACCTGAACCCATTTGAACGTGAATAAAAGCAACTCATGACCAGTTTTGGCCTATTTGGGCCTCATCAGTGGCACAGTAGGTGAAAACAATGGACTGGAATGACGCCTGAGCGGCCACCAGTAGCTGAGATTAGTTCAACATTCCATCTATCGCCTTGTTGTCTGTTCCAGTTGACTCTCTAAGTGCAATGTGTGTGTTCAGATGTGAGTTCTGTACTCACTAAGCCACAGGAATTGAAACAGTGGCGGCTCCTCCGCTAAGGCGGAGGAGCGTTGGCCCACTGCGCAAAAAGGAAAAATAAAATGACAATAACGTATCTTTATTGTCATTTTATTTTTCCTATTGCCTGTGTGCAGTGTGGGGCAGGGCGGGGCTGGCCAGAGCAGGGGAGGAGTGCTGTGCACTCCCTAATTGCGCATGAACAGTTTGGCCGGCCCTCTTGGGCAGACCAAACAGTTCGTGCACACTTTGCATGTTTCTACCAGGCTACATTACACAGCCTAGTCAGGAACATGCACAGGCTCCCTGTTCGAGTCTGAGCGCCGATCCACGGCACTCAGACCAATCACTCTGGGGAGCCTGTCTGCCCAGGTGCTTCCTGCTGCCGCCGGCCGGGACAGATAAGGACAAGGACGGAGGACAGAGGACAGAGGACAGAGGACAGAGGACGGAGGAGAGGCGGCGGCCGGCCGTTAGAGCTAAGTGTGGTTTTTTTTAAATAACATTCCTCTCCCGTCCCCCCGTAACCCCCACCTCACCACCCCCGTCTGGTAGCAGCCGCTACTGAATTGAAATATATCCTAGGGCCAAAGAGGCCAAGAGCATGGTAATCTGGGACCTCGAATGGCAAGTTTGGTTGTAACATAACAGCATTAAACAGCTTCATCGCTGTGTTTTGCTTGGATTGGAACTCAGTTTCACTTTATTTTGTTTATTCACCTTTTTACAATGCTTCAGTTTGCCATTTTTTCCACATGTCTATCATTTTCATTAGCTTTATAAACAATAACTCAATCGGACATATAATCACACTTCAATTAGCTTCGAAATTAAGTGAAACCCTGCCTGTAACATCTAATACATTCACATTGGTTATCTGTAATATCAGGTACAATTTTATCCATGGATGTATTCCTAAGAATGACAAATTTGCTTTTCCTCTTTGCTAGCCCCAGTGGCTACATTACAAGGGCCAGGCGAGTGCAGCAAGCATCTTTTGCCACGCCCAGAGTATTCTCTTTTATTTTTATATACCAAATTCTAAGAGCAAACGAAAATAGGAATTCAGATGAGTAAAATAGGTCGTCAAATTAGCTCACACAATTTGACAACTATAAGCATACCCACATTGAGCTACCAAAGCTTTAACCAAAAGAGTAAGCATAAAATATCAGAGCTAATATCAGCCATATGCCATTACTTTTTGTTGGAGATGTTGACAAACTAGTAAACAGATATTCAAGTTTCAGCACTGTAATGAAAGTTTCACTTGAGTTTCATAAATCTCAACTTTAGAGGGTCCATCATCCGTTGTATTAATGGTTTACTTAACAATGGTTAGGGCTAGGGTTCCCATTGGCTGAACGGGGCACCTGATTACTAGGGCTATAAAAGTCCGAGGCCTAGGGCGTCTCAGCCCGGGCGTCGATGCTAAGGGCGGAGAGGACAAGGGCAATTACCTGTTTGAGCCTGTTCGAGACTGGTCGGGACTAGGGCCAGAAATGCTGCCCATGTTCACATTCAGTAAGAGCCACCCCACACCATCCACAAACAGAGTAACACACTCACACCAAATGTACACGGACCAATGTACCAGCATGAACTACAAACACAACCAAACCACATCTATACACCCTTCTATCCCAACTACCACACATACCCACCATCACCTACAAACAGTACACAACTCTATCCTATACCACTAACCAATACACTCATCACTAACACAACACCATACATAACTGCATCCCATCCAGACACACGCTCCCTGCTCTAATTACACCTAACAGACCACCTTTTATCACTAACAAACATATATTCATCCTTCCATCAGTTGTCCAACAAACACCCTCCTCTCCCTACTACCATAATAACACTAACGCACAACACACACACTGCACACCACCACACTTTTTAACTCATGCAACAAACCAGTCTAAGACAAACACTCTCACCTCTACTTCATTCCCTCCTACACACAACATACACTCTACTCATAAACACATCACCACCCCCTCTACCTTACAACCTCCTCTCACAAACAATACTATACAACCAAATCCATTGCATGAAACAAATACACCAGCACCCCTTTTCACTACTCCTCAAAAACAAAACATATCATACACACCAGCACAACAAGATCTTCAAAGCGCAACACGTCAAAATACATACCATCACAAAATACAAACATACACACACCTTTCAAACCACACAAAGGAACAAACTCCAATGCCAAGCTTTCTCTCTTCCACCACACCGAACACAGATACAGCAACACAGCAACTTTCTTCTAACCGCCTTTTATCCATTGGACAATTTAGAACCTTACTACATGACCCACATGCTGCACCACCACCCCTGACTCATACACCTTCCACCATAAACACACGCAAACAACATAAGCGACGTGCCACACCTCACAACTTTGCTTCCCCATGTCTACTGCACAACAATGTTACACTACGAAAACAACATAGCACACCAACTCACTCTCAAACACCATCTCCACCACATACACACGCAGACCCATCAAAATGCCTTCTTAGCATGCTGGATGAGGAACATGATACAGAACAGCTTCACGATTGCTATCCTAATACAGCTAATGCCAGAACTAAAAACACACCTGCTACAAACACACACAATACTGTTCACTGTACTACAAAACAAAGTCTCACTATCACCAAAGGCCATTCTCTAAACTGTCTACTAATAAATGCTCGATCCCTCTCTAAAAACAAACATCACATCTACGACCTTCTCACAGATGCAAAACCAGACATACTATTCATAACTGAATCATGGTAGGGAGATGATATGGCTCCAGTCCTGCATGAAACCATTCCTCTAGGCTATCAAACGATCACCCAAAATCGTATAGGCAAAAAAGGAGGTGGTCTAGCTGTTGTGTTCAGGCAAACATTACATATCACTAAAGTTGATGACATCTCCATAAAGAATTGTGAGGCTCTTCTAACAAGATGCAATACTACACCGTCTTCATCCTGTAACTTCCTGCTCCTTTACAGACCTCCACCTAGCAAGGCGACATTCCCAGACGCACTTCTAGACACAGTTTCAAACCTGATAACAATACATTCCAACTTATGTGTTCTGGGTGACCTCAACATTTGGTTTGACAAACCCAATATGACCCATCCAAAAACAATAATCACTGGCCTAGAGGCACTGAACCTGCATCAGATTGTCCACAAACCCACACACATCGCTGGACATATCCTAGATGTCATTTTTGCTAATACTGAACTAGTTACCTTTCAAACTATAACTCCAGTCACGTGGTCAGACCACCACTTGCTTGCTTTCCAACATAAAACAACATTAAGGGACTCACCTAAAACTAGCTTACATCCATCCACCTATCGGCCATGGAACAAACTCAATTTGGAACACTTAGAAACACAACTAACATCAAGTACAAATCTGGAAACAATAACTTCGGTTCAAAATCTATATGAGTGGCTACAAGAAGCTTTTGACATCCTGATACCACTGAAAACCACACAACAGCAAAAAAGAAAAAAAGCGCCTTGGAGAAACGTAGAAATAAAAGACATAAAACAACAAATTAGAAAGCTGCAATGTACCTGGCTCAAAACAACAGCCAAACAAGACAAACTTCACCTATAAAAAATTAACAGATTATACAAGTCAGCTATCAAAAAAGCCAAGAAAAGGTACTATTCAGACAGAATTCAAAATGCTAAATGTGCAAATAAAGAATTCTATAAAATACTCAATGAATTTCGCAAACCAAATTGCCTAGAAGGAACTCATCCTGTTACTCAAGATTTCACAGACAAACTGGCAAATCATTACACGGACAAAGCAGACACATTGGACTCATACTTAAAACAGAAACAAAGCACCAGCACTAACCCCTGTACAAAACAACAATCCAAGAATACTCTAACCCAGCCTCTCCGTTCCTTCCAACACATCTCACACAATGAATTTATGGACCTGGTCAAAGCAAGCAGGCCTACCGGCAGCCCTTCTGACCCCTGTCCACCACAAACTTTCAAGACAATTCTTTTAACAACCTCTGCTGCCACTCCAGTAAGAAGAATCATCAACGATTCCTTAACTAGCGGAATATTTCCAGAAGAACTAAAAAAATCACACATACGCCCTTTACTGAAGAAAACAAACTTGGACCCGCTGAACACTGACAAATACAGACCCATTACAAATGGACCTTTCCTGGGCAAACTGATAGAAAGAGCAGCGTTCGCCCAGATGTCACAATTCATTGAAGAGAATGACATACTCTCAGACTTCCAAACAGGATTCCGTCCGGGAAGAGGCACTGAATCTGCCCTTCTTGTCATCTGGGATGACCTGAAGAATACAGTTGACCGCAGCGGGGTTGCTGCGCTACTCCTCTTGGACCTCTCGGCTGCCTTTGACACGGTTGACCATGACACTCTGAAACAAAGACTCTATGAAGCCGGCATAGAGGGAACTGCTCTAGACTGGATCATGTCCAACTTTCGAAACAGAACTAATGTCATCCATACCCCACCTTTCTCGTCCAAACCATACTCCACAAAAGCAGGGGTCCCTCAAGGTTCTATCATCTCGCCCATGCTTTTCAACATCTACATGAAGTCATTACCGGTACTGATCAATCAATTTCACCTCACGTGCTATAACTATGCAGATGACACGCAAATACTCCTTCAACTGGAATGCCCCAAAGACATTGAAAAATGCCCAATTTTCAGTTGTCTCAGAGCCGTGGATCAGTGGATGACTTGGAGCCATCTCAAATTGAATGCTTCAAAAACGGAAATACTCACGTGTGGCGATTGGAAACATTACGACCCGCTTGCCGCCTGGCCTGATGAACTGGGATCACCACCTAAATTATCGAAGGAAGTAAGAAACCTCGGAATAACCATGGACTCCAAGCTGTCGATGAATGCCCAAGTGGACAAACTAGCAAAATCAAGCTTTGTCACTATAAAAACGCTGCGACTAATTTTCTCTCATTTGGGATTTCCACACAAGGTCCAAGCTACCATCTCCCTTGTTCTGTCCAAACTCGATTACGCCAATAGCCTCTACCACGGATCACCTTTAACGACCATGAAAAGACTACAACGGATTCAGAACTCGGCTGCCAGACTACTCTTGCATATCAAACCGCGAGACCACATCTCACCTGCCTTGAAAGCCCTGCATTGGTTACCGGTTGCCAGAAGATCCACGTTCAAGCTACTTTGTATCACCCACAAAGCAATACATGGGATGGGACCGCTCTTCATCAGGAATAAAATCACCAAACACATTCAACAAAGGATCCTACGCTCTAAAGGGGCATCTCGCCTCAAAATCCCAAGATACAAGAAAAAAACCATGGGTGGCACATCCTTCTCTGTTCAAGCAGCCAAACTATGGAACTCATTACCCCCAACATAAGATCCACGGACAACCACCTTATCTTCAGAAAACTACTCAAGAATTGACTCTTCCCCACATAAGCACCATACGCAAACAGCAATTTACAGCATATTCCTCTGTATATAAGCATTTATTTTCACTATAGATATGTACCTATCTTTGTGTATTGCTTTGTATAAACATGTAGAATAATTATGTTGTTGTAAATAAATAAAAATCATCTTTGGTCTACATGTACTTACTTCCATTGTGCATCTATGTACCTTCCATGTACTTGGATCTGTGTGTCTGTTACTTTTCTCCTGAAAAAGCATATCCAATGCACTACCCTATTTCTCATCCTGTACCTCTAGCAATATCTTTAATCTATATATACTTACCTCCTTTATGCATCTATATACTTTCAATGTACTTATGGATCTATATATTTATCACTTTCTTCTAATTTAGCATTTCAGATGCACTACCCTATTTCTAAGCCTATACTTCTCTAAATATATCCTCTGGCCCAACCTTCTGACTCATCTCAAACTTCTTTCTACTACTCTTCCAATGCACTACCCTATCTCTCACCCTATACATCTATCAATATATCCTCTACATCCACTCTCTCATTTATCCCATACCACTACTATGATCCCAAAATAACCCTTTCTAGACTCTCTCCTACTCTACCCTCCTTGCATCATCTGACACCTCTTTTTACTATACCGATCCCCCAAAACAAACCTTTATAAACTCTCCCCTCTGACTCTTCCCCTCAAAAACCCCTTTTTACTCATCCAAAAGCCTCCTCCTACTGCTATGACCTCCAAAAAAAAACAAAAAAAAATCTCACTCTTCTGTCCCTCCACTATCCTTTTCAATCAAAATAACAGACTAACACGTTCACTTCTCAATTTCCATATTCCACTATACTAATTCACCACTAATCCTTTATGGGTCCAAAGTAGCGTGTTACTCGCCAATGAAGCGTTTCAACACCCATCAGGGTTACCAGCGCTATATAAACACAAACCTTTTTTCCTTTTCTACCCCTCCCCAACCCTTCTCAATCCAAATAACTGACTAACATATCCACCACTCAAATTACTTTCATGTTTCGCCATACTAATTCAACAGTAATCCTTATGGGTTCCAGAGTAGCGTGCTACTCGCCAATAAAGCGCTTCAAAACCCCATCAAGGGGTAGCAAGCGCTATATAAATACAAACCTCTTTCCCTCTTCTATCCCGCAACCTACCCTTCTCTATCCAAATAACTGAATAACATATCCACCACTCAAATTACTTCATACTTCACTATACTAATTTTCAACACTAATCCTTTATGGGTTCCGGATTAGCATCCTACTCGCCAGAAAAGCACTTCAACACCCATCAGGGGTAACAGGTGCTACATGAATGCAAACCTTTCTTCCCTTTTATCCCTCCACTACCCTTCTCACTCCAAATAACTGACTAATACCCACCACTCAAATTACTTTCATATTTCACCATACTAATTCAGCACTAATCCTTTATGGGTTTCCGGAGTAGCGTGCTTCAACACCCCATCAGGGGTAACAAGCGCTATATAAATACAAAGCTTTTTTTCCCCTCTTCTATCCTTCTGCTATCCTTCTGCTATCCTTCCAAATCCAAATAACTGACTAACCTATCCACCACTTAAAATTTACTTGCATATTTCACTATACTAATTCAACACTAATCCTCTATGGGTCCCGGAGTAGCGTGCTACTCGCCGAAAAAGCACTTCAAAGCCTCGTCAGGGGTAGTAAGCGCTATATAAATGCAATTACAATACAATACAATACAATATATATAACACTCCCTTCTCCCGGCAACACAGATCTAAATCATAGAAGAGCATTGGAGCTGCAATCATGAGCTGCTACAGGTGAGTTTCTACAAAGCAGTTGAGGCAATGATATCGAGAGAGCCTTGTTATCTATCTGAATTTGACCATTTAATCCTACAGGATCATGCAGGGGTTGTAACATCTGGAAAGGTATTCAAGGCTGGTGATTCAGAGTTTATTTAGGAACTATTTGATTAGCTTGAGATCCCCACACACACCTCTCACCAGAAACACAAAGTATATCATTTTAGTAAGTGTGCCATTGCCTTCCAGCGTCAGGGTTGATTCATTGTTCTCGGGCGAATGATCTTAAAAAACGACAGTACCAGCATGTATTTCATTAGAGCAGAAAAGAGAGACAGAATAATCCCTCCCTCTAAAGTGTGTTAAATCCAAACGTTTAGAGGGCCTTAACCTCCTGGCAGGTTTCAATGTGAGCTAAAACGTGACAGCCTCTTTACCAGAAGTAGAGGTGATAGGGACGACAACCTCTCTCCAGAACGTAAGGCAAGGAGAGTTCTGTTCACAGTCATTTTGAGGTAGACCATCTCTCAGTTTGAGAGTTCACTTCGCAGTTTTGTGCTTAATTTGACAGTGTTTTGGCTCATGACCACCGCCAGATGGCCCACGCCCAACAGCAGTTCATGTGACACACTTCATGTACCATACAAGCTTCTGTCAGACTAAATTAACTTGTTGTGTCAGTGTGGTCTTGCTTTTATGGGTAGTCACAGGTGAAGCACTAAACATGTCCCAGTCGCAGAATCGAAGCAGCTCAGCCACCTGGCAATATTGGCCTCTCCTGTGGGCAGTGGGACAGAGGACACAGAGCCAACAGGCCTAGAAGTAAGCCCAATCGCCAAGTTGAAATGTGTACAGTGATGATACTGCGCGTCCACTGAGTGCCATGACTTTCCAAAATGCACCCATCTTAAAGTTTTGTTCCTCAATATGGTCGTACCAATCCTAAGTGGATGGTTATGTAGGGTGTGGATTCTTTATCGCATGTGTTCATTGCCACTTCAGGTATGGTAGACAGTATATCTCTTACAGATAGCAAAGTTCTCCTGCTAGTAACTGATGCAACTAGTAGCTCCAAACAACATTTAGAATTGAATACTGGCTAGGCGGCAGCAGAAAGTGTCACCACATACATATTTTGGTTTTCAGGCGGTACGCATTTTGGTTTAGCCATCCGGCACCTGCATCAATCATGCCACTAATATCTAAAATTGGCCTTTCACTTTGCCCACTACTATGCACGAACGTGCACACCTACTTGAGCCATGGGACCAAAATGTAAGTCAGGGACATTTATGTTTTTTTACATAAATTGTACTAGGTACAGATTTTACAAAGCAAAACAGTTTTGGCTTGATTATTTAATTATATATAGAATTATAGATGGGTAACTACGAATAACGGAAATGTTTTTCGCCGAGGGGTTCTCAGTGACATAAAATAGAACATGAGAATGAAGCTTAGGCCTCAGCAAACCATCTGCCCTGCTTCCAAAATCTACACATGGGCAGAGGAGTAATGAGAACCCATATAGAACGTAAAAAAGCTTTTTGTTTTTTTAACTGGCCTTCTGACACCCACTTCCACCATTCATGATATGTACTCTTTCCCTACCGCTAACTAAAAAAAAATATATCTGGCTCCCTGCTACTCTCCCATAGCACCCTCTGCATATACCCCTTCCACCACCTCATTGAACAAACTTGACAAAAAAATACCTGGCCTCCTGCCACCCGCCCTAACCACCCTCTGCAAAACCCTCGCCGCGAACACTGAGAAATAAAGACCTGACATCCTGCCACCCACCCCCACCAACTTCTCTGCATTCCACACCCTCCCAGCCCAAAAGCTGCAGTTTCCACTGTCTGACCAAGGAGAGGCAGAGTCATGAGGCAAAATAGGAATATGTATAGTTTGAGGCAGGGGCGGCTCCTCCGCAATGGCAGAGGAGCATCGCCCCACTGGCTCCAAGCCAGCAGGTGAAAAATAAAACGATTACCTAAATCATTTTATTTTTCACTTGCCGGCTCTGAAACAGTGCGTTCAGGGAGGGGCGGGCCAAGACATGGGAGGGGGAAGAGGAGTGCTATCTGCACATCTCTAAGTGCGCATATGTGTTTTGGCTGTCCGTCTCAGTCTGACCAAAACACACATGCACACAGGTTTCTCCAGCCCGGCTGCATTGAACAGCTGGGGTGGAGAAATTCATTACATATCTAAAGTAAACTACAGAACATAACACAATTTCATACACATAGCAGCATAATTAACATAACAGGGCACAACTCAACAAAACAGTCAAAACAGAACACAGCAGCCACAGTACAATACAACACAACCTCGTTGCAAAATGCAGCAGACATACACAGGGCACACAATTAACATCACCACCACAGCAAAACGTCACTCAACAAAAAAGCATAAATCTTCTTCTTGTCACACATTAACACCTCCAAAATTATGTTTTCATAATACAGTGATAAAAGGTGTTTGGAGCAAGCACTGTCTTAACTTACCACAAAGGACATGAAAGAGTGCCAGTGAAAAATGTTTTGTGACCTGACCTACAATATTCATTACTTATGTGAGTCCTACCCCAATGCTGTGTTGAATATTGAAATAGGCCTTGTAGATTGAAAGAATTTCCAATGCTTGGCACTGTAGCAAATAAACAAAATGAGGGCTTTATGAGGGTAATGGAAATCATAGTTAATGCTTTAGAAAGTGGAAATAAGGACACATTTCCCATAAATTCTCGATTTTTCTCCTTATCTATGTGAGGAAAAATGGCTGGCACACTAAGTGAAACTTACTTTCGGCAGAAGTTTGTCAGTTGATTTTCCAGTGTCCTACACCAGATTTATCACAAAGCTCTGATTAACAACTAGAATGTTAACCTTCTACAATCATAACAAAAATGAAGCAGTCTGGTACACCATGTTGCAGGAATAGGAGCTGTTGAGTTTAAAGGCTGTGGAGCAGTAGCAAGCACAGAGCAGTCAATGCAGATATAGAATCAGGTATCTGTGCACGGAAGTAAGAGTTTTAGTTATTTATGGTATACTGTGTTGTTATAGGACTGAAGACAGTTAGTGAGTGAATCCCTATCTAATTCCAGCATCTCATTTCCACATCTGTATCCTTCCTCTCTGTAGCAAAATAACTCATTAATTTTTAATACAGTAACATTTTGGTAAACATGGAAGTATTTTAATCTTCCATTTAAATGCATGAAGGTACATTTTTAGAGATGGAGGAAGCTATTTGAAGGCAGATCTTATATTTAAACTGAATAGATTTGTACTCCTCGAGTGATGTGTGTAGCACAGCTTCTTATGTATTTTTAATGTTACATACTACACAAGCCTGGTTGTACGCTAACATGTAAAGGAGAGATTACTTTGTGGGTTCTAGCTTCTTGAAGAAAAAAAGGAGCACCAAGCCTCTGTGTTGAACTATATTTTAAATAAGAAGCATTGTTCAATATCCTGTGCAATGAAACAAATGCTAAGCATGAGCTGAATCATTGTGGCTCAATAGAATGCAATGAATAAGAAAGGAACATTAGCTACCAGTAGAGAGGGTGGGGCCAGGGACACTTACCAGTTTTCCTATTGTGAAAAGGATATATGTTTCTATTGGCTCTTGGGAAACCTACCGGTTGTGGCCCAATAATTATGGGGTAACACAACAAGGGGCAGTGAGGTTCTGCAAATGAGTTGCTATTTGGACTTTTAAATGTTTTTTTTCTATTTCTCCCAGTTCCTTTGGTCATTAGTAGCATCTCCTAGCATGAAAGAGCATTGGCATCAAAATCATTTTTATTGATAAATACAAGGAAAAGTTAAAACTAATATATATATATATGGCTTAGACAAATGACTCTCTCTATGCCCTATAAACAACTACATTCAATGGTAATAAATGAAAATGGGTTTTAAAATAAGGAATCTTGAAAATCAGATCAATGGGGCAATTAGTATACAATCCCAGTGAAAACTGTTATGGCTACACAATTTTCAAATGCTGGAAACAATATACATCTATATTGCAAATAGGAAAAGGGTGTTTTGGGGCTCAGTTATTTCAGGAAAATGCAGCATCAGAGATGAGAATCATCTACATGTAAAAATTCGTCCCTCCACACAGGAAAGAGAATGACTATAATGCTGTCTTTTCCAGCTCATTTCTCCCACCTCAGGCACATTGTGTGAGCTAGGTGAGCACACTACTTCTTTATTAGAAATCTGATCTTCACAAAGAGCTGCTGGAGGAAGTAGTCATTGTGATATGTAGAGTGATACTTGTGGCTGGCACTAGATTTGAATTACCTGGGTAGATATAGACTGGCTAAGAGCCAATCAAAATGCAAGCATTTGGTAGTATACAGCTGTCTGATTTACAATTTGAAATATTCAGGTATTTTATTACAGAGAAAGCGAAAGATTTTCTAATGCCACAGAATGGGGATGAAAAGTGCTACATACTTACTGATACAATATTATACTATACAATTAGGCCTGGGCAGAATTTCTATTATGCTGGAGTGATGAGAGTTATGTCAGTAGTTCCTCATTACTCTTTGACATGGAATTACCGATAATAATGCAATTACGCCCACTAGCATAAGAATAATTTGGAGAATAAAATCCTACCATGAGAGCACATTTAGCTTTATATTCTGTTGCATTTAGCATTATTTTAATAGCACAACTTGCTTCCTCGCATCAATTTTGGACACAAGGGTGCATTTTGCGCTGAGATATTAGCTCTAAATGCTGGAAGTAAGTTGTTGGAACATTTTCTCAATGCAAAATGCATACTCGTCCATTTTGGATGTTAGAGGGCATTTTTGCACTAAGAAAAGAATATGACACTTTACAACGCATGCGTTATAACGCGTGTCATTACAACGGATTTTTTACATCGCAAAATCCATTACAACGCATGTCGTTACAACGCATAATCCATTACAACGCAATTACTATTCTAACTCCGCCGGGGCGTTACTTTGGGGAATGCGTTGTAATGGATTATGCGATGTAATGACATGCGTTGTAATGGATTTCGCATTGTAAAACATTCGTTGTAATGACACGCGTTGTAACGCGTGCGTTGTAAACGATGTTTCCCCTAAGAAAATAGAGCTAAATGCAGAATTCCTCTTCTAGCATAATTCAGAGTAATTTTGTGGAATTTTGGGATAAATCTGTGTGATTACACTACACAGAGTACCACAAGTTATGCCCAGTCCTATATACAATTCAGTAACCTTAAGGTGAAGTGCAAGAATGAGAATATAATTTAACTGAGTAATTCTTTTGTAACTCTACTGTCATCGTTTTTAAAGGAGATGGAAAGTGTATACCTTTAGGAAAATCAAAGACTCCGTTAACCAGGAAAATACAAATGTGTGATTTTTAAAATAATGGATAAACATTTAGGGCTAGATTTACGAAGATGTGACACAGCACATCAACTTGCCGCACTGTACTGCGTCACATGAAGAGGGCAGGAAATGCACAATATCTGAAAAGATAAGGAACATTCCTTCTCTCTCCCTGCACTAGCTCACTGAGTGCAGGATCGTTTTTGTGCAGGAATTGACACCTGCCTCCACAAAAACAATCCTTAGAGGCTTTTTCTTCTTTCAATGTGTACTGCAGAAAGGACCACATATAGAAGGAGGAAAAAACGATGAGAAATATATTTCTTCTTGTAGCACCTCCTCTGGGAAGGCATGCATTCTTGACCCATTTCCAGGTTTACTAGTCTGCCAAAATCCAGAGGTGGATGCATGGGAACACCCATGCTCCACCCACAGAACACCTTCACAGGGCGATGCAAGGAAGTGACTTGCGCTGCCTTACGCTACTCCAGATTTACTAAGCCATGCAGATCCACACAAGGTGGTTCTGTGTGCCATAGCAAATTTCACTCAAATTTCACGCGAGGTGACAAAAGGACAACACAATCCTTTTGTAAATCTTGCCCTCCATGTGAGTTTCTTACATTTTGATAATAATGAGAATTTGTAGTGTGTTAACAATTCATTTACATGAGTGTGTGTAAAATAGAAGTCATTCAGACTACTTTCACATGTTGATATACTTACGTTACATGCAATTCTCTTCGCAGCGTTCATTTAAATTCACTACTTCAAAACTGAAAATACTTTGGGCTATATTTAAAAAGGTATTTTAGGCCATCAACTTATGTTTATGGCCACCAATACCTCATTTACATCTGCTAAGATTTCAGAAAAGAATTCCTGTCAGGAGTAAATCAATTTACAATTTCAGATTTCTGACCATAGTGCAAATAAATCTGCAGTAGTAAATTCGATGAAAGGTGCGGGAAGTGGGATTTACAAAGTGTGATTAGACTTGTAAGTTTTTGAACGTCCGCAAACATGCATGTTTGCAGTCAATCACAAACTACGATCTGACGCCTTTCCAGCCTGAGAACTATCAGGAAGTTACTTCAGTTAAGGGATGGAGTAACTTTCTTGCCAGAATGTGTTGGGTGAACAGATCATAGTAAATTTGGTAGGGGTGTATGGAAAAATACGCTCCCCTTGCAAAAAGATAGAAATCAAAACAATGTGCATTTGCATAGCATTGTCAATTCCCCCAGTGCTGAAATCTGTTCTGGTAGAATTTCAAACAAGAGAAATAAGAGCCTTCAGGTGCCCATCATTTTCCTCTTTTTGCTATGTCTGGCACGTTCATGTAATTAATGAATGAAACATATTATTTAAACAGAGCCCTACTGCTTTGAGGATTTTTGGCGCTAAAGAAAAACAAGTCAAAATCTTAAATAATAGCAGCCAGATATCTTAGATAAAGTCTTAGGGGCTTATTTACAAGCCCCTTGTGCCACAGGTGCATCATTTTTTATTTGCAATATAGATGTATATTGTTTCCAGTAAATATCCAAGTAAGCATGTACCATGAACTGCATTTACCATAATGCCAAGGGGCGAACTGTGCTGGGAGGTGAAGCAGTGTGCTCCCACCCCTTCCTGTTTGAAAAGGCTCCCTTGAGCCATTGAGCTGATGAGCTTGTGGAGATGCACCTGTGCGCCTGTGAGAGGTACTGAGACCTGAAAGGATTGTGGCAGCCTGCTCAGCAACCCCATATTAAATTCGTTGTTATCTCTACTGATGACGGATGATATCCAGAAACACGTGTCTAGAGATTTACAGCACTAACCTGCACCAACTTTGGTGAAATACTCCAGTAAATATCCAAGTAAGCATGTACCATGAACTGCATTTACCATAATGCCAAGGGGCGAACTGTGCTGGGAGGTGAAACAGTGTGCTCCCACCCCTTCCTGTTTGAAAAGGCTCCCTTGAGAAATTGAGCTGACGAGCTTGTGGAGATGCACCTGTGCGCCTGTGAGAGGTACTGAGACCTGAAAGGATTGTGGCAGCCTGCTCAGCAACCCCAGATTAAATTCGTTTTTATCTCTACTGATGACGGTTGATATCCAGAAACACGTGTCTAGAGATTTACAGCACTAACCTGCACCAACTTTGGTGAAATACTCCAGTAAATATCCAAGTAAGCATGTCCCATGAACTGCATTTACCATAATGCCAAGGGGTGAACTGTGCTGGGAGGTGAAGCAGTGTGCTCCCACCCCTTCCTGTTTGAAAAGGCTCCCTTGAGCCATTGAGCTGACGAGCTTGTGGAGATGCACCTGTGCGCCTGTGAGAGGTACTGAGACCTGAAAGGATTGTGGCAGCCTGCTCAGCAACCCCAGATTAAATTCGTTTTTATCTCTACTGATGATGGATGATATCCAGAAACACGTGTCTAGAGATTTACAGCACTAACCTGCACCAACTTTGGTGAAATACTCCAGTAAATATCCAAGTAAGCATGTACCATGAACTGCATTTACCATAATGCCAAGGGGCGAACTGTGCTGGGAGGTGAAGCAGTGTGCTCCCACCCCTTCCCACTTTTTATGATGCTCTAGAGGCGCAAAGTGCAAACCCATATCTACGAGGCCATGCAAAGCCACTTTGCATGGATTTTCATGGCCTTGTAGATATGGTGTAAGGCAACGCAGCGCAAGTCACTGTGTCACCTTATATTGCGCCAGGGGGGTGTTTCATGGGCGTTGAGGTGGGTTTTCCTAAGCAACATCCATGTGTTTAGACACATTCCCAGATTTATAAGGATCTGTAAACCTGGGAATGCGTAAAAAGTGTATGCCTCTAGGGGGGGGGGGGGGCGTAACGAGGAGTAATATCTTTATTTCTCATAGTTTTTTCCTCTTTCTGTGTGTGCTGCATTCTGCAGCACACAAAGAAAGAGGAAACAGCCTCCATGGATTGTTTTTGTGCAGGAAGATGTCCGTTATTGATTGCACAAAAACCATCCTGCCAACAACGCAGACACCCTTACACCATGGTGCAAGGGTGCTTGCGTTGGAGCTAAGCACCAAATTATGCACCAGCAATGGCTAAAAGGGCAGGAATGCACCCTATCTTTTTAATATGGTGCATTCCTGCCTTTTTGAATTGGCATAGGGCAGCGCAGCTAAAAGACTTGTGGCACTGACCTACGCCAATTCATTGTAAATGAGGCCCTCAGATCTTAAATAGTGATATCATGGGATTAAATGAAGTGGCGCCTGTGCAACATTATGTAGTTTCACCAGGCCATCTTTTTATTCTTCATTATGATGCATTATTTAATTAATTTTTTCAATAATATTATTAAGTTAAGAAAAACATTAAATACATAAATATACGCCACATGTGAAGTAAGATGACGTTTACAATAAACAAGTAGCTATATTTTTCAACGACCATGAAGAGAATTAAATGTATGTAGTTAGTTCCCTTTATGGCCCACTTAGTTCTCCCTTATTTTAGTCTAACTGCACATTGTAGGCCGCTTTGCTTAGTACATACTACAAAATAACACATCTGCTTTTGTGCCATGATATTATTTTAGAAATACATTGCATAATTTTATTATGCAGTATTTCTTACTGGGACTCAGTCTGAACATTGCTTACAAGGTTAAACAACATGGTGTCCTGTTTTCTTCTGTGGTCGGTCAGCAACATATTATAACATTTGGACACAACATAACGGTGCAGCTGCTGTTTTCCAACATGGCACTTCTGATCATATAAACCGAGACTTGCCTTTCTGAAAACAGAGGGGAGGATTTCTAGCAGAGGGAAAGGTCCTGGAATGGGTGCACCACCTTTTCATAATCTGAGATGGCAGACCAGCTAACTACAAATGCCAGGTATGGGTCCCGCTCCTAATCCCAGAGATTCCTAATATATCACTATGCTCACGTAGTGAGGGAAGGCTAAGGTAGATATATAATTCGCCATGATACGTCTTTTCATTGTACACCGTTTGCTCGTAATCCTGATTACTCTGCTCAGTTGCATATGTTTTCTAATTGCAGCACAGTTGTTTCATGATAGAGCATGATAGTTTCAATAAATATTGTAAACTTTGTTCATGTCTCTCTTTTGTTTATTTTAGGCATGCATGAGTGAGAAAACAAAAGGTGATAGGGACCAGAGAGTTGTGTTCTGGGGTGCCAATTTACCTGCTACTCTGGGAAGGTCAGAAGGGCAGGTAAGGCACTATGAGCTAGTCAGGTTTGGGCCCATAGGTACTCATGTGAAATGATGACTCAGTCCCTATAACTGACATCCTGTGATCCTAGGCATAGTTCTGTTTCGAAACAGGATCCCTGCAACATGAGGCTGCCAGCATTTGGTCTGGTACTTATTCACAGGTCTCCTAAGTAGTACTTGTGCGTGTCCATAATACCCCTTACACCTACCATGGGAGACGTCCGTGGGGTTAGGGATTAATCCTCCACAGTATTTTAAGAAGCATCTAATTCTGTGGTTTTTCAAGCTTGAAATTTTAAAAGGCCAAACCCCATTTTTGTGTTTTCACTTAGTTCCATTGCTGTTCTGAACATAACGCAGCCACAATCTATTCCCATAGCAGTCAATTGCAGACCTGTTGTCCATGCATATGTAACTGCACATGGCCTTACTAATGCAGGTGGTGATTTTATTTTTGTGGTTCAAGCCCACAATGGCTATCGCTTTGAAGTCTTTTATTCTTGGGTCAATTTTCCGGCTGTGGATGCTCGAACCAATATATTTCATGAATATATAGTTGTTGCACCACCAGCACAATACAGAGCATATTTGCTCATAGAAATACCACGTTCACATTGGGAACATACTACTTGGTTCCGAGGCACCCTTCCACATGTACTTGCACCAGTACGCACAGGTTCCCTAAGTAATGACGGGGCAACCTGCCCAGCTTCAGCTGGATTCACACCATACCCTGATTATGCAAATCTTACTGCTCAACAGCTACACCCATTGTACGCTAGTCTAGTTAGACTATGTAGACGCGTAACTCAATATGTTTCACGCACCTTGTTGGCTGCAGCAGCAAGAGTTGGCCTGTCAGGGAAAGCCCAGTTGCTTGCAGTGCCTACAATAAGTCCTAAAATTGGTCATTCAGTTATGGGCAAAATACCCACTAATTGTGAGGCAATTCCATTTTGGTTCACCTAAAAAAATTGACCAAATTAAAGCTGTGCTTCCCCTAATGGGACCACAAGACAAGCACAGAATATTTACTATGTGCTTACCCCACAGAATGGTTTCCGCTATAGCTGACTGTAACACTTGGGGGACAGTCTTTGCCGCAGTATATACTATAAGTAATGGTACTTCGTCCATGTCAGACTTGCTGGACATGTTAAAAGAAATACAGAATGAACACAGGACAGCTGCTGCTCTGAATTTGGGGATGAAACTAATGGGAAATTTTCTTGTGGTGTCAGCAATGATTCTGTCTAACATTAAAGGTGAAGCGGCATCTCTGGCTATACACCAGTGGCTCACAGCGATCGCACAAGCCGACCATGAACATGAGCTACCTATAATTATTGCTGATGTGCATACATCCTTAGGACACAATAATTTTGGAACCAGACCCACTAAACCAAAACTTGGCATACCTGGCTAAGACAAGAAAGCCAAGCAGAACCCTGTGTTTGTTAAAACAAAATATGGGATATATCCAAACAAAAACAGAAACGTAAACCTCAAAGAGGTTCTCCACTCCCGGAGCTCTCTGAGAGGCACTATAGTTTGAGTGATCACACAGAAATCAAGGCTCCAAACAGGTATTAGGTGTCTGATACATGTTCTCCTCATTTCTTTCAGGACTCGACTGACAAGAATACCACAGAGGAGGGCGATCTGATCGCAGACAAGAAAAGTATGTGAAACCAAAGAGGGAGTCACAACGCTCATTTGACGTGAAGATTAAGAAGGAGGAAAAACCTTCTCAATATAAACACCCATTAAAGAAAAGGAAAGTTGGGGCTATAACCGCAAAATATGCCAGAGACACTGAGAACCCTCCTCCTGAACAGGAGTTGGGCAGTGACCCTCCTCGACACCATGGCAGAAGTCACTAAAGTGCACTAGAATCTCCAGGAGTTTCTGGCAGAGAGAGTAACTGATAACTTTGTTACAGTTGAAACCCCAGACAGGCTCGTAGCCCTTCCAGATAGATTATATGATCTGGATATTCAAATTGAGGGTGACACACAGCACACCATTAGAGTAATATTCTGGGAGAATCTAACATTATCCTATTACACCCTTAAAGAAGAGGTCGATTGGCACCCCACTATTTGTCCAAACATCCCCACAAGGTAAGGATGTAATACTTCCTTCATTTTCTGCTCTTCTCTCTGATGAAGTTCAACAAGCCTATGCAGCAGAATGGGCTCTTGCACAAGCCACAGCTTTGTATTGCAATCATGTCGGCTGGGATAAGGACTGTCTTTATCATATAATGCCCATATGGTCCAGCTCACAAGTCAACCATAATAGCCCATTAAATTGGATGCTAAAGCACCTGTTAGAGAAATAATTTCCCAATTGGAGTACCAGGGAGTGATTGAACCCTGTGTCTCTCAAATGAATAATCCTCCTTTACTGTTTTGAAACTGGATCATTCATATCACATAGTCTTAGACTACAGACATTTAAACAATCATACACACACTTTTACAATATAAAATATACACAGTACAGCACTTACAATAAATAATATAGACCGTAAAAAATACAAAACAACCTAGGATATTTCCAATGTTTTTTTTCCTGCCGAAATCTAGCACCTGAAAGCAGAGATTGGGCAACCTTCTCAGCGCTTGGCTTTCAACGTCGCTTTACACGGCTATACGAACAGCCTTGGACTGTTTGCAGCTCATATAGTGTCAATTCTACATGATATTGACCCAGAAGCATTATCCTATGTAGATGACATCTACCTGACGGACGATCAGATAAACCAGAGTAGATTGCATAATATTCGGATTTGCTGAAATTGGCTATAAGTTCAACTTTACGAAATCTAATATAGCATTTCTGAGAGTCCTTTTCTTTGGATATGAACTTACTGATGAGCGGAAGAGTCTTGCTCCTCGCTTCTTGGAGAAATGTGCGCAACTGCAACCTCCAAATACTTTAAAGAAATTTCAATCCTTGTTAGGATTTCTTAATTATGTTTGAACTTCCATTCCTGATTATGCACAAAGCATGACATCACTGTATGAATTAATACATCCTGATTTTTCCTGTTCACATTGAACATCAGAACATACAGACACACTCAGATCTTTACAATATGACTTACTTGCAACACATCACTTACATACAAGTGTAAATACCACAAACCTAGTCATATGTGTCACAACGGGTGTAATTGGATTTACCTATATCACATTTAATGAAGCTGAGACAGTGCTGATTGCATATAAATCGCATTTATATTCCAGCGTGGAAATGCGTTTTGCATCAACAGAAAAAATACTGACTGCAGTGCAGATGGCTATTCTTAAAGAGCGGCCTATCGCTCAAGGGAAACGGATTATTATCGCCACTCACATTCCTGCCTTGGAGGCTATCACAAAGGGTAGCATTGCTAATGCTAAAGCCCTCCATCCTAGATGGATACAGTGGGCTACATCCTTAACAGCTGTTGATGTAGACTTCGTTTTTGACCGTCTTTACAGACACAAGAATTTATACAAAAAGAGCACGTCTATTCCATGCCCAGCACAGTTTTACCTCTTGAACAGTATAAATATATCATTTGTACTGATGGTTCAGCCCAGCCTGCTAAAGGGACCAAGCGCCAATATTCTGCGGCGTGTGCCACTGTTGTTGGTTTGAGGTTAGATGGAAAATTCCAACCACAAAGAACTCACACTCATTCCTTAGGGGACTGCACTGTACAATTGGCTGAACTAAAAGCTTTGCTTCTTGCACTAGAACATACGGATCCTGAATTCCCCATACTTATTGTATGTGATTCGTATTACTGTATCCAGTCCAATATTGATAACTTACATCACTGGTGCCAGAATGGATTCAAAGATTCTAAAGGCAACAAGATAAAGCATAAAATGCTCTGGGTAAAATTGGTGGACCTTGCAGATGGGTTACCACTGACTCACGTCAATCATACATTGAGTCTTCAGTGTGCGGGAGCACATGTTGTAGGGAATTCTCTGGCTGTTGAAGCAGCCAAATCTGCAGCTGTGACTGCTACTATTGCTGCAATGACTTGTTCTAAAACAAGAATAGATAATGGTATCTTGGCTGCCATTAATGATGATAAAGACAGCACTCCTTTAACTAAAGGCTTTCCATCTAAATACACATGCCACTTAAGTGGACAAAACATTCCTTTTGTAACAATTCCAGGAGTTGGCGATTGTCTGATTCCCAACCAGGACCGCAGACTAGCTTTAGTGATAGCTGTGCATGAAAGTGCTGCTTCTGCACAAGCAAGTGTGGTGGCCACATTTATGTTGGCACAGCAATTTTATTTGTGCAAGGCTTGTATCAACAGGCCAAGAAATATGTGCTTTGTTGTGACATTCGGCAACAAATTAAAGCTTCCACCATGGCTCGTCAACTGCAGCACACCTGTTGATTTTCAACAAATCTTTTGGCTACATTTATTTGGACCACTGTGGTCCTCTCATTTTGGATACTGCGTTTAAATTTATCTTAGTTGCAGTTGATTCTTGCTCCAGGTTCCTCTGGAATTGTCCACTGCATTCAGCTGACGCTCGCACTGTTATTAAAGATGTACGTTTTTTTGACACATGCATGCAGTACATTCCACTCCGACTGGGATCGGCTTTCACCTTGAAAGCATATCGGGATACTATGGCTTCCCTGGGTGTACAAGGTCATTAATCTCTCTCCATATCTGCCCCAGGGCAATTCTGTTGCGGAGAGGGTGAACCATGACTTAAAGCAGTCCTTAACAGCTAGAGTCTTGGACACAGGGTGTACTTAGATCTACCACCTATATCGGGTACAATGAGCACTTAACAATCTCCCTAAAAGATTTCTAGGTGGCCGGACCCAGTAAAAGGACCTCTTTGGCATCAAAATGTGCGTTCCAGACCAAGAAGGTCCAGACATTGTGGCAGCAGCCACACCCTTTGACGTAGATGATCATTCTGCTGTCTTACAGGATCTACAAAACTTCAGTGACACCCAATCTAATGAACAGTTGAAGACGTCTGCCTCTGTGGAAATTAAGGAGAAACCAGAACCTTCCGGCTACATTCCACAGGTTGAGGATCTCATGCGAGAGAAGGCAGTGGTGAAGAAGGAGTTTGGGCCATCATGCTGAGCGCTGGTGGTAGTCCTTGGCAAATAAGGTACAAGAACTGTAATCTTGCCACCACTTCCTGGTTCCAAAGACAATCGTTTGGTCTCCATTGATCACATCAAATTATATCATGTTGTCGATTCTCAACAGTAGGCCATGATGAGTCCTTTGCAGTTCCCTAACTCCTCTCGCTATAATACAGGAAATTCCCCTACAGCTAATGAGCACCCCCAAAGCTGTTTCACCTGATCAGGGGGGGAATGAAGAATGCACTAGACTTAATTCCTGCATCTTCAACCAAAAACACAACTGAATTGAGTACTGTTCTTGCTACTGCGTCTTCATCAGCTGATGTCATTTTTACAGATCCACCTCTTTTGGATTTTTCCGGTCCTGTCTGATACCTGAAGCACTGGTTTTTCGGCAAACTACTTCTGGGTATTCTGTGGGTCGAGATGATTTTTCTTCTGACTCTTTCAACAATCCTTCTGTTTTATACAGATCAACAAGGATCTATGTTTCCTTTCATGGCTGAAACGCAATTATCTGGTCCCTCCTTGAATATATGTTTGGATAACTCTTTCCTTGGTTTTTCTATTCCTGTGGATTGGATTTGTGACTGTTTTTCTGTGCTGATTAGTGGCCATTATCTACCAGAATGCTCTGCTACAGAACTGGCCAATGAGGTGTTGACGCCTCACTCATCATCACGTAAGCTAAAAAGAGACTTATTCCTTGTGAACATTTCAGCTGTTCCAGTAACTGATGGAATTGTTTGGGATAAAGTTCCTTAGATATATTCGGACCTATGGAAATTCTGCAGATACCATGTGCGTTGTTATTGTACCTTGGTTATATTCTGATGATTGGGATGTTGAAACTGTAAGTTCCATGGTTTCAGAGCTGGAATACTACACTGTGTTCTAATCAGAGGATCTATATTTAAATTCTGCTAATTATGGTGACATTTTCTGTTACCATCATTATGAAGTTCAATTAGATCGAGCTATTATCTAACACACACTTTTTACTTATACACAATGGTAACATTGTCTCACTCCCCCACAAGGGAGCTCAAAAACATATAGAGATAAATGCACATATTTATCTGGATATAATACATCAGACCCAACATCACATTACTTTAAATTAGTCCCCTGCAACATCAAAGAAATATATGCTTACATGAACTAAGTAAATATATACCAACTCGTTTGTCACCCAATCAGCTGTAAAAGGCTGCCATTATTGGAAAGTTACAATTGACATAAAATCTTTTTGCGGTACCAAACTGTCATGTAGTTCCTACAAGTCTATATAGGATCTGCGCATTTAGACAACATAAACTAAGGGATTGCTGTCCAGACTGATTCCAGACACCCCTGAAGGATATATTAACCTGTAGACCAGCTAGCTCACAGTGCCACTATAAGCCCCCTAACCTTACCAAGGAGCGAATAGCTTCTGGCAACTATAAAACATGACAACCCTGACCCCTCAGGGATTGTGGAAACAGTACAGTACTTTTCGTTCAGTCACTCGTGCTCACTTGGTCTCAGAGATATACACAGAATAAACAGTGGGAATGTTTTCAATAAGCATTTATTGAACCAGTGTTATTATAGTATAAAATACGTGTGCTGTGACAACCATTAGACAGAAACAGATATATACGATTACAAGCACCAACAGAGTAAAAAAATGGTAGAATTCTACAATGGTGATAAAACAGTGGATATATGCAGGCATATAGATACATGGCAGTAATCATGTGTACTCCTACTATGCGGACCCTATCTATGTGTACCTAAATGTATCTAGCATGTAAGTGGGTGTAAAGCCAAGAATCCCCCTAGGTAAGAGCCAATCCCATTGCCTGATGGGAGAGAATGAAGGACCCCACCTTGGTCTCGAGTTGGGCACCCGCAACGGATGTCAGACCACTGCATGTTGGAGTGTCTGTGTGCAGAGACTTCAGCGTCTTGTGTCAGCATGGAAGCTTCTCCTCTGGTTTGCCCTTCGAAGATGTGGTGCTTATATACCCGAAAGGTACCTTCAGGGATTCTACCTAGATGTGTCATGGTACTGTGGGCCTGTCGTCCAATGATTTATTATACAGTTATTATACAGAAGATGGTAATCCTACTGTGTGATACTAAGGGGCATATTCTCAAGGACTTATCGCCGATTAGGCTGCACTTTTACGCCACGAAAGTGGTGATAGATTTATCCCCCTATTCACAAGCCTGCGCTAACAGCCGACATCGTCAGTTTACCTGCGATAGCTGCCGCTCAAAACATCACCAAAGCTGACAGCGACAACTAACGCTAATCATATGCAGAGTAGGCGTTCCCGTGCAAAATCTCACGATAACACAACTTCGTGAAATTCTCAACGACCAGCCAGATCAGCGATGCGGTCCAAAAACAGGCGATAAGGCATGTTAGCAGCAGGGACTGAAGACCTGCTTTTTTCTGGTCTTAAATAGGACGAAAACCTGCAGTATAAAGGGAGCCCAGCCCAAAGCCACATCTGAAGACCAACAGATGCCATGGAGCTACTAATCATGCAGCTTGGAGATCCAAGAGGGCCACAACACCCACCCCCAGGACCACCCCTACCGCCAGGACCACCCCCCCGGACTACCACCGAGGCAGCGCAGAACAAGACAGCGGACTGGATCGCAGGTACCTCTTCTTCTTCTCCTTGCCCTTCTCCTTCCCCGAGGTCCCTGGCTGGTCCTGTGGGGGGTTTGTGGGGTTCTGGTTGGCCTCTGTAGTTGCTCCAGCTTCCTCCATGGTGCTTCTCAGTTGTTTGTGTTTTTCTTTTTTTTTTGCAGCTTTCATGGTGATTTTTCTTGCCTGACGTGGGAATAGCAAGCCTGGCGCTGCTTATCGCTGATATTTTTATCGCTGTTGGGCCCTTCGCCACTTTCTTCATGTTCGGGTTTCCTTTTTTATCGGCGTCCCGGTAATTTTAACGCGGACATTTGACGCGTTATAGGGAAACTATTGCCTGTTGCCGGCGTGTTGAGAATACGCCGTTAACACAGCGTTAGTTTCCCACGATAGACGGCGTTATGTGAAGTTGCGTTAACCTAGGTTGGCGATAATTATCGCCCGTTCTTGAGAATATCCCCCTAAGAATCCTCATGCATAATAAGTTAGGCAAGTTTTCGGAGATACCCACATGACATTTATTTGGCACCTAACTAGGCAAAAGGTCAGCACCAGAGCCGTTATGTAGAGCAAGGTAGGACAAATATAGTTAAAAGGTTGTGCAGCTACCTAAGCTTATATTGGGGTACATTGGGGCTCATAACAAAACCGTGGCAAGTTCAGGGGATGTAAACCTTGTTTTGAGCATGTTAAATTCCAACACAAATGATTATTCCCCAAAAATCATACACTCAAACACCACAACGGCAGACTTTGATTACTGCACCTCACTTCTTGTTTCATAAAGTCAAATGGAGGGATATATATGGTTCTACTCACATATTGAATATTGGAGTGATGATAATCTTGTAATTTTCACCACTACGGTACATAAGAGCCCTGACGAAGTTCAATATATTGAACGAAACGCGTTGGCTGGATGTGTTTTATGTGCATGGATTATGTATGAAGATTATATAAGAAAGAAGATAAAAAGAAATAAAAAGGAAAATCTACTAAGATTGTCTGATTGACTTCTGTGAAGAGAACCTTTGCCCAGTGCACCATTCCATTTTGAATTCTACAAATGAATATTCTGAATGACACCATTCAGCAGACTACGTGTGAAGGATTGGCTAAAATGAAAGACATGAATGCCCCAGATATTCCTTCCATTGCCTGCTTTGACAATTGGCAAAATTTGACTATTTATACTGAAGAACAGCTCAATAGTATAAATCAGTGTTCCGTTACCACGCTGCCAGTTGCCCAGCACTGCAGGAGCGAAGAATATCCCAATCCTCTACCCACACCGCAGTCACCCTGCACCCAATATATATATATAAGGGTAACAGGTAACCCCGGCGCACGGAGAAGGTGGGGGAAATACAGGGAATAACAAAAAAAAACTTCAGTCATGCAGGACCTCCTTCTATTCTTTTCTACCACCCATGGAACGTCAGGAAGGCACAGCTGGCCCTTAGAGGTAAGAGAGAAAGGAGAATTAACATGCAGCAGGAGCGAGGAATCTCTCTTTAACAAACACACATAATTAGGTGCACACAGTAGCAGATATAACTAATCTTACCCCTTTAGTCTGGTTGAGTTGTCTTCAAGAAGGAGGAACACAATATAGCCTGACTCCACACAAGAGGTGGTAATAGTATTCCACAAAACATAGTGCTGTAAATCCAATAAACCAGATCCCCGAAAATGACACCTTCTCGAGAAAACATAAACGTGAGGGGGGAAAAAAGAAACACACAGTGAGTCCAAAAAAAAAACCAAACTTGAATGCGAGGGAGCGGAGAGCACAACAAACCACTGACTTGGAGCTACTCCGTAATTCCACCCGAATTCCGTATAACGAGGTGGATAGGGTACTAAACTACAGGAAGTCCTGGAAGGGAAGACGGGAACGCAGCTGCGTTACTCCCCTCGTCCCCTTTACATTCAAGGTCCAAAACAACCCACCGAACTCCAAGGACGTGAAAGGGGTAAAAATAAAAGCCAGTCCCAGCGGGGGCCCAACCGAGCACACCCCCAATCCTGAGGCCACGAATTGTCCGTAAAGCAAACATCCAGCAAATAGGCACGGGCGAAGCAGGAGCTGTCAATAGCAGGAATCCCAGAGGCAAGGAACCGGAAACGAAACCAAGCGCCAGTGTCCTGTAGGCAGGAACTTAAATACCTGCTGCAAGTAAAAGAACCCGCTCCAGCATGTGCACCCAATTACGCATGCAGCCAAGAAGAAGGAAAGATTTAAAGGGAAACGGAACAAAGGAGGAAAAGGCGGGGGGAAACCCCAAACCTGATAACATCCTAAATCCCAACAGTACCCCCTCCCAAACGCCTCCCCACCGGTCTGGGTTTACCGGGGTGCCGTACATGAAACAGACGCACCAACCGAGGAGCGTGTACATCACTAGCCAGCTCCCAGGTACGATCATCTGGAGTATACCCCTTCCAGTCTACCAAATAATACAACCTCCCCCTTCTCCTCTTGGAATCCAAGATAGCATTAACTTCAAATTCCTCGTGGTCATCAATCACCACAGGGGGAGGTGGAGGCAATGCCTGTGTTGTCCTAGTGTAAGGTTTTAACAGGGATGTGTGAAACACTGGATGAATACGATACTCATCTGGCAAAGCCAATTTCATTGCCACCGGGTTCACCACCTTGAGAACAGAAAAGGGTCCCACATACCTAGGCTGCAACTTCCTGGGGCCTTCCAACCTCAAATTCTTTGTTGCCAACCACACCATATCACCCATAGCATATGAGGGAGCAGGGCGCCTATGCTTATCTGCCTGTGTCTTCATGCTAAGTTTCGTAGCCAATAACTGCTCATGTGCCTTTTCCCAAATCTCTAACAGAGCCCGACTCAAGGTTTCCACAGCAGGTACCTGCCCCGAAGGTTGAATAGGTATAGCCTTAGGATGAAACCCCATTGAACAAAAAAAAGGGGTCATTCCGAAAGCTGAGTGCATGCTGTTATTATACGCAAACTCAGCCAAAGGGAGGGCAGTTACCCAACTTCCGGTGAGGGAGTACAGCAGACAACGTAAATACTGCTCCATTGTCTGATTTGTACGCTCTGTTTGCCCATCTGTTTGTGGATGATAGGCGGATGACAACCGCATCTCCATCCTTAATGACGAGCACAACTCCGTCCAGAAATGGGATACAAACTGTGGGTCTCTGTCGGACACAATGGCAGTGGGCAAGCCATGCAACCGCAACACCTGAGCTATAAACACAACAGCCAATTCTTTAGCCGTAGGCACCTTAGGTAAAGGGATAAAATGCGCTTTCTTGGTGAATAAATCTACCACAACCAATATGGCAGTGTACCCTGCTTCTAAAGGAAGATCGGTCACAAAATCCATACTAATAGTATGCCAAGGAGTAGGGGGCACAGGTAATGGATGCAGTAAACAGAAGGGTGTGTATGTGTAGACTTACTAACTGCAAAAATGGGACAGGATGCCACAAATACCTGAACATCATGTCCTACCGTGTCCCACCAAAACCACCGCAAACAAAACTCCCTAGTCTTATTCATCCCAGGATGCCCAACAAGAGAAGAGGAATGACACCAAGTGAGCACTTGTTTTCTCAATTCAGGTGGTATAAACAGCCTACTATCATGGTATAACAACCCGTCCTTCAGTTTAAACAATGGATTGGTCAACCATGGAGTCAAATCTAGGTTTCCCACCTCTTCTTTTACTGATACCAGAAAATCATCCATGGAGGCACACCCCACTATTTTATCGGCTGAGATCATAGGCCTACTGTCAGACACAGACAACTCATCAAAGGGACCCACATGAATGCGAGACAGCGCATCTGATTTAACTTGTTGCGCAGCAGGTCTATATGTAATGGTGAAATCATATTCATTAAAGAATAACACCCATCTCATTTGTCTCGGGGTTAAAGCCCTTGCAGAGCGAAAAAACTCCAGGTTTTTATGATCCGTATAGATCATAATGGAATGTCTAGCCCCCCATAAATGATGACGCCACTCTTCAAAAGACAATTTAATCGCAAGCAACTCCCTTTCAGCCACGGTGTAATTTTGCTCTGCTGGTAATAGCTTCTTGGAGACGAAAGCGATAGGGTGCATAAGGCCTGTATCAACTTCCCTCTGGGACAACACCCCTCCTACCGCGTATTGAGAAGCATCAGCCTCCACATAAAACAGCAGAGCCGGATCCGGATGCAGAAGAACAGGAGCTGTGGTAAACCTAGCTATCAACTGTTCTAAAGCAGACTGGGCTGCAGAAGACCAAACAAAAGGCACTCCTTTCCTCAATAGAGCTGTCATAGGTGTGATTATATCCGAGAAATGGGAGATGAAACGCCTATAAAAGTTGGCAAACCCTAAGAGAACCTGAATATCCTTCACACGAACAGGGGAAGGCCAATTGACAATAGCCTCAATCTTACGAGGGTCCATCTTAATGCCATCACAGGAAATGAGAAAACCCAAAAACTCCACACAGGATGCACTGAACTTACACTTCTCCAATTTAATGAACAAATGATGTTCCCTTAGTTTTTGCAACACCTGAGATACATGGTGTTCATGTTCTTCAGTCGTCTTTGAAAAAATCAAAATGTCATCAATATAGACGATCACACTCACATCCAAAAACTCTCGCAATACTTCATTAATAAAAAACTGAAAAGCAGCAGGAGCGTTACATAAACGAAAAGGCATAACACAGTACTCAAATGAACCAAATTTTGTACGAAACGCGGTCTTCCATTCGTCCCCCTCACGGACACGAATGAGATGGTAAGCACCCCTTAAATCGAGTTTCGTAAACATAGTTGCATGCCTTAACTGATCCAGTAACACAGGCATCAGAGGGAGTGGATATTTGTTTTTTATCGTCACCTTATTGAGCGCTCTATAATCCACACAGGCGCTAAGATCCCCCTCCTTTTTTGGGATGAAAAAGATGGAAGACGACACCGGTGAAGAAGACGGTAGTATAAAACCAGAGGCCAACATCTCATCAAGATACACCTGCAAGTGCCTCTCCTCAGGTTCAGACAAGGCATAGATGCGGCTACATGGCAATGTAGCACCAGGCAATAAATCAATGCGACAATCAAAAGACCTATGTGGAGGCAATACGCTGGCTTTTTCCTTGTCAAAAACGTCACTAAATGCCACATAGGGAGTAGGGATATCGATATGGTCTCCACATGTGCCCACTGCACAAGTTAAAGGCACAATCCAATCTCTTGCTACCTGATAACAATGCTGTAAACAATGTTCAGAGTCCAACGTAACTGTCCGTCTCACCCAATCTATCCTAGGGTTATGTACCTGTAGCCAGGGCACTCCGAGTATGACCCCAAAAGAAGGAGTGTCTATAAGGTCAAAACTGATAGTTTCTGAGTGCCCATTGTCGCAAGTTAACAATAAAGGTTCTGTTTGTCGAATTATCGACCCAGAAGAGAGTTCTGGCCCATCAATTGCTCTTACTGGTACAGGCTGTTCCTTATACACACAGGGAACCTTCAATCTCTCGGCTAACTGAATGTCCATAAAATTCCCAGTAGCACCGGAGTCCAATAACACCGACATGGTAGACCTGCTGCTGTTAGACAACACCAAACACGCTGTGATAGTAAAGTGGCGTGGGACCCTCTGCACTGCCCCTGGGATAACAAAGGGGTTATTACACCCCACTTCTTCAGCTGATAACCCACCAGTGTTATGTCCTACAAAAGCTACTGCTTTATTTGTAGAAAAGCTAGAAGGTTTCACAGGGCATTCTCGCGCATAGTGCCCACTCTTCCCACAATACAAGCACAAGTTTTGAGCTCGCCGCCTTCCCTTCTCTTCACTTGTCAAAGGACCCCTTACCCCACCGATCTGCATAGGCTCAGGCAATTGTTTGGTCTCAACATTGTCCTTCAATTCCCCTCTAACAACTACCATTCGAGATGCCTGAAACCGATTCCTCTCACCCTTCCTTTCGGACAGCCTATGGCTCAACTTAACCACCAGATCAATAAATTCGGTGCAGTCTTCTGGCGGGTTAACCACCTGAGATTCAACATCCTTTAGGTCTTCACACAATCCCTGATAAAACAATGAAGTTCTTTTTGCAAGGGGCCAGTGTGTTTCTGAAACCAGACGTTTAAAGGAAGAAACATATGTTAACAAATCCTGTTTCCCTTGTCTTAGTTTGGGCAGTTCCACATCACTCGCCTACATAAATGCATGCTTAGCGAATAAACTACGCATCTGCTCTTTAAATGCTGGAAAATCATACAAAACGGGATTGTTACCCTCCACCAAAGGAACGGCCCACATAGCTGCTGTACCAGCTAAATAAGAAATAATAAACGCCACTTTAGCTGAGTCATCCGGAAAGGCAGTGGGACGGCACATAAAGTGTAAATGACACTGATTCATAAACACCCCGTATTTGTTACAGTCCCCAGAAAACCTTTCCGGAACGGCCAAGGGAACAGAGACTGGAGTAGTAACTGTGACGGCTATAGGTGTACCTCCACTAGCCCCTTGACTAGTAGTGCGGTCAAACTGAAAGGTAGCGGGCTGTACAAGTGGTCCCTTTACTGTAGAGGATGGTCCCAACCCCTTTCCCCAAGGATTTTCCCGGGATCGAAACACATTGAGTTCCGTATGCAACCCATGATTTTCCTGTCTCAGTTCCTGTACCTCGGCCTGCAGAGCAGTGATAGCGGCCATTAAATCCTGCATTGAGGGAACCTCAGCACCACCCCCTTCCTCATCCATCTTCGCTCAGGCAGTGCACAATTCGTGGGCTTGGTTTTCTGTTCCGTTACGATGCTGCCAGTTGCCCGGCACTGCAGGAGCAAAGAATATCCCAATCCTCTACCCACACCGCAGTCACCCTGCACCCAATATATATATATATAAGGGAAACAGGTAACCCCGGCGCTGGGAGAAGGTGGGGGAAATACAGGGAATAACAAAAAAAAACTTCAGTCAGGCAGGACCTCCTTGTATTCTTCTCTACCACCCATGGAATGTCAGGAAGGCACAGCTGGCCCTTAGAGGTAAGAGAGAAAGGAGAATTAACATGCAGCAGGAGCGAGGAATCTCTCTTTAACAAACACACATAATTAGGTGCACACAGTAGCAGATATAACTAATCTTACCCCTTTAGTCTGGTTGAGTTGTCTTCAAGAAGGAGGAACACAATATAGCCTGACTCCACACAAGAGGTGGTAATAGTATTCCACAAAAAATAGTGCTGTAAATCCAATAATCCAGATCCCCGAAAATGACACCTTCTCGAGAAAACATAAACGTGAGGGGGGAAAAAAGAAACACACAGTGAGTCCAAAAAAAACCCCAAACACTAAAGCGAGGGAGCAGAGAGCACAACAAACCACCGACTTGGAGCTACTCCGTGATTCCACCCGAATTCCGCATAATGAGGTGGATAGGGTACTAAACTACAGGAAGTCCTGGAAGGGAAGACGGGAACGCAGCCGCGTTACTCCCCTCGTCCCCTTTACATTCAAGGTCCAAAACAACACACCGAACTCCAAGGACGTGAAAGGGGTAAAAATAAAGCCAGTCCCAGCGGGGGCCCAACCGGGCACACCCTCAATCCTGAGGCCACGAATTGTCCATAAAGCAAAGATCCAGCAAATAGGCACGGGCAAAGCAGGAGCTGTCAATAGCAGGAATCCCAGAGGCAAGGAACCGGAAACGAAACCAAGCGCCGGCGTCCTGTGGCAGGAACTTAAATACCTGCTGCCGGTAAAAGAACCCGCTCCTGCATGTGCATCCAATTACGCATGCAGCCAAGAAGAAGGAAAGATTTAAAGGGAAAAGGAACAAAGGAGTAAAAGGCGGGGGGAACCCCAAACCTGATAACGTCCTAAATCCCAACAATCAGAATGGCACATTTAATTCCACACTTTCAGGTCCTCAAGGATGGTTATTGTGGCCAGTGGACACAATTGGTTGTTATGCTCGTTTTCTGAATTCCACACCGGGTTTAAGGCAAGCAGACTCGCTCCCCGTTATTCCCACTCTCAGCATTCAGGTGTTGTTACCACCTATTCTGTGGGGAAATTGTGTCAACAATGGTTGAAACATTCCACACTGTCTGCAGAAAAACAACGTCTTTCTCTCCTGTCCGAAGGCATGGACCTACCTGACTTCCTATTAGGTCCTAAGTCTCCACGTTCAAAAAGATTTATTTATACCACATATAATGAAATTTGGAAAATGTCACACATGGAAGCTCATGCATGTTTAAGACAAATTGATCAAGATAATTTAGATAAAGTGCTTACTGCTGTTGATAATAGTATTCATACATTGTCTCCCAATGTTTGCAAATTGAAAATAACATGGTGTCATCCGTTATTGATATCATGCAAAGTGACATGTCTACATAGTATCAGGGGTGATGTCAGCTTAGAAATATCATGCAGTTTAGCTGGACACTTAAAAATGGTGGCGTACCTTGGCGTTACCTTAATTCCAGCCAGCTATTCTTGCCTTTCAACCTGACATGTAAACAAGGATTCATGGCTAAGAAAGATGCCACATACACCATGTTACATCTAGAGAAGTTAGAACTGCTCCCATTTACAATAGCAGAAAAATACGCACTAATAAAATCTACAGATGAGATCAGGGCAGCCTTGATTATGCTGGACCTCTCGGCGGCCTTCGACATGGTCCATCACGATTTGTTGATGGACCGGTTGCGGGAATGCGGAGTTCAGGGAAAAGCCTGGAAACTATTGAATTCCTTCCTCTCCGAAAGATCACAAATTGTATCATTGGGAGATTTCTATGCCACTCCGTTCAGTCTGCCTTATGGTGTTCCACAAGGGTCATCTTTGAGTCCCACACTCTTTAACGTATATGTGTCCTCCCTCGCTCCTCTTATCAACTCCTTCGGCTTTTCCCTCACCTCTTACGCCGACGACACACAAATCGTGGTGTCATTGCATCCCGGCCAGGAGATTGGAACAGGTAAACGGTTCCAGGCTTGCATGGAAGCGGTGGGGAGGTGGATGTCCCAAAATTGTCTTAAGCTTAATTCCAGTAAGACGGAAGTTGTCCTGTTTGGGAACGATCCTAGTTTCTGGAATCCAAGCTGGTGGCCGGACACTATGGGTCTGCTCCCAACTTCCACTGGAAAAGTTAAAAACCTGGGAGTGATAATAGATGACAGACTTAATTTTGGTGCTCAAGTCAATGCAGTGGCCTCTGCCACATCTTATGTCGTAAGGACATGTAGGAAAATGTTGCCTTTCCTGCCAAAGGACAGCCAGCGTTTGGTGATCACCTCACTGATTACATCAAGGTTAGACTACTGCAATAGTCTATATCTTAACATCCAGGAGCGTTTTGTGCGTAAACTCCAACTCCTGCAGAACGCGGCAGCCAGAGTGCTCTCAGATATACCAAAATTTGCCTCAGTCTCCGGTGAAATCCGTAGACTTCACTGGCTACCTGTAAAGAAAAGAGTGCAGTTTAAGTCACTCTGCATGGTCTTTAAGGCTCTACAAGGCATAGGACCAGACCATTTGAGGCGGCAGTTTCAGTGATATGTGCCCAATAGACCTCTGCGCACTCTCGGAGCAAAATTGGTGATAGTACCTCCTACAAAAAAAGCCAGGTGGGGAGGTAAAAGTTTTAGCGTTTGTGCGGCTAAGGTTTGGAATGATCTTCCTTTCCACCTGAGGAATAGCGCAGATTTACTCGAATTCAGGAAGGCCTTAAAGACCTGGCTTTTTGACTAATTACTCCATCCGGTTTTAATTCTGGTGCTTTATGGAGGACTGTAGCTAGCGCCAGGACACCTCAGGGTAGCAGTTGCGCTTTACAAATCTCCTAACATTAACATTAACATTAACATTAACAGAAACACCCTCAGCTATTTGGTTAATATATGGCGTAATATTTTTCCCAATGTCAGCATTCCAGTTCACAGCTTGCTTGAAACATTTCTCTGTCGGTAGATATGAACCCCTAGGAGGCAGCTTTATCTATGAGTTATGGTCAATCCCATTTTCAATGAATGTGCCAAAAAAGAAGTCTTCCTTACTGGAAAGGAATGTGACTCCTCTTTCGGACATTCACTCATTTGCAAACATGCTACCATTCAAGGCACATGTGATGCATCAGTAGCAATACTCCCCCTTGTTAGAGCCCTTTCAAATGGAAACTATTTAATGTTAATTGATCAAGATTGTTGCGGAATGAGAGCGGGCAATCCCATACATTTTATCGGTCTCCCAGATAGCCGCCTGCTGTTTTAACGTGCTCTTCCCTCCCACTCAAGGGGTTATGGATAGCTCATTGTGACCTTCCATTCCATCTTTGAAGGCAGACTTTAACTAGCTAAGCAGACTCAAAGCACTATTGTTTCAAAAGGATGTAGCATTAACATCTGCTCTAGAAGTGGTCAAATTATAAGCTGCAAGGACATCCAGTGAATGACAGTCTTTGCTAAACACCAACCTCCCACTACATTTCAGCGAGTTAGACCGCCAAATATTTAATGCATCTAATGCCTCTGGAATAGCCCACTTTTTTAAAGTTATTGGTACTGGTTTAGTCAATTTATTCCCAAAAATCTGTGGAGTAATGCCAGCTTCCATTCATTCACAAATTTCCAGTGTGTTCAGGGGCCTTCCTTTGGTGTTATTCCTCATTTGTGGTATTTTGGTTCAATTTTTGCTTCTCCACAATTGATGTTCAGTTTGCAAACCCACTGGAACTACTACCGCTCCAGCTGTGCCATGAGCGCATGCTTCGATTCCTCAGAATCTTCTTACTCCAGGAGCTGGATATTGACTGGTCATTGTCTTTCTGACTTGCCTGGTTAACCTGCATAAAACTAACCCTGGGCGAAGTACTACGCTACGCTCGCGTAGTTTGCGAAGTTTGCGCTATTTCGCACTACGCGAATTGCACGTAGCACAGTGCAAACACGCATAGCGTAGCGGTAATTTTTTGCTTGCTCGCGGTCCTCAACGTCAAGTTGGCGACCGCAAGCAGGCAAAATGACATCCCGGCGAGACTTTTTCCTCGTTCGCAATCAGCAACATCAAGTTGCCGATGGCAAGCGTGGAAAATAAACCTCCCGGCGAGATTCTCAACGCGGGGAGGTCAGGTTCGCCATTGCGAGTGGTCGCGTATGCTCGCGACCGCTACGCGATGAGAAACTACCAGTCCGCGTTGAGAAAGCTGCCGCTCGAGTAGAAATCTACTCGAGCGGCAGAAAACGACCGCTTGCACTGTGCAAGATGCGGTTTGCACTCATTGCACAGTGCGGACAAGCATCCGGCACTGCGCAATCAGTGCGAACAGCATTTTGCACAGTGCACTACACAGTTCGCGTAGCTACGCGTAGCTCGCGTAGTGCGAAGTGCACTTCACGTAGCTACGTGTAGTGCTACTACGCGAACTACGCCCAGGGTTACATAAAACCCATGTTTCACTGCCTCTGGTGCCCCTTCGACTGGGCACTGGATACCTGCCTGGCTCTGCGGATGATGGTTCCTGTGGTTATGAACCTGTTGATGAGTACTCTAAAGACCCATTTTCAGAGTTGTCCCATGGGATTGTGGCTTCTTCAGAATGCAAGGTATTAGCCACTCCCTCCAGTGGAGATGGGTGCTGTAGAACATGGATCACTAAATGCAGGATCTCACTACATGGATGCAGGTTACCCGACTACTTCCTCAGCATCAGCTGATATCGAGGATCATGTGTGTCCTTTGAAGTTTGTGAACTGGGATATTTCGGACTCATCATCTGCGGAGACAGAATCAATTCCCCCCCGGCTCACCTTAATTTGGCTAGGTTTTAGAAAGTGTCATGTTATGTTTTTTATTATAATTTTTTTTGTCTAAAATGCTTTTTAGAACAGCATTGATTTTGCTTAGCTTGTGCTTTAGGTTTTTATTATCTGATTATTTGTTATGTTACTGTCCTGACCAAGGAGGGGGTGTAGTGAGTTTCCTTTAAGCCCACTTAGTTCTCCCTTATTTAAGCCTAACTGCACGTTGTAGGCCACTTTGCTATGCACACGTTGCAAAATACCATGTCTGTTTTTGTGGCACAATATTATTTTAGAAATACATTGCACAAGTATTTATTATTTAGTATTTCTTCCCGGACCTCAGTCTGAACATTTAGTACAAGTTCAAACAACATCGTGCCCTGTTTTCTTCTGTGGTTGGTCAGCAACATATTATAACATTTAGACACAACATAGCGGTGCGGCTGCTGTTTTCCAACATGGCACTTCTTATCATATAAACTGAGTCTTGCCTTTCTGAAAACAGAGAGGAGGATTTCTAGTAGAGGGAAAGGTCCTGGAATGGGTGCACCAGTTTTGCACAATCTGAGATGCAGACTAGCTAACTACAAATGCCAGGTATGGGTCCCACTGCTAATCCCAGAGATCACTGATATATCACTGTGCTCACATAGTGAGGGTAGGCTTAGGCAGATATATCATTCACCATGATAGGGCTTTTCATTGTATACAGTTTGCTTGTAATGCAGATTAGTCTGATCGGTTGCATATATTTTCTAATTACATCACAGTTGCTTCATGATAGAGAAAAATAGTTTCAATAAATATTGTAAACTTTGTTCATGTCTCTCTTTTGTTAATTGTGGGCATGTATGAGTGAGAAAACGAAAGGTGAAGATCTGTTTCCATGGTTCCTCCTGGGACCAGATAGTTGCGTTCTGGGGTGCCAATTTATCTGTTACTCTGGGAAGGTTAGGAGGGCAGGTAAGGCACGATGAGCTAGTCGGATTTGGGCCCATAGGTACTGATGTGGTATTGTGACTCACTCTCTATATACTGACGTCCTGTGATTCCAGGCATAGTTCTGTTTCCAAACAGAATCCCTGCAGCACCGACATACTGCATATCCTGACAGTGTAAACCAGATCTCATCAGAAATATTTTCTATATATTGATCCTCATCTAAATCAGCAGTAATATAGTAATAAATAAGTGTATGTGTGTGTGTGCGTATATACATATATATACATATATGTATATATATCTATACATATATATATACATATATATATATTCACTGAAAAAACCATAGGTTTCAGACACGTTATAGTTAGAAATTAGCATTTAAAAAACCTTTGAAATTCACAGAAAAAACCATAGGTTTTAGGGACAGTTATAGTTAGTTGGACATTTCACTCGTACAAAACCATAGAAATTCCCCCGTTATAGTTAGTTCAGCTAACTATAACTCGTGCCCCCGCAATGCACTGCTGATGACGTCACATATTACATCACTCATGACATGGTCAGTGATATCACTGATGACATCACTGATGACATCTCAAATGACATCACTGATGACATCACTGATGACATCATCCAGTGACTGTGTGTTTCTGTAAAGTTTAAATATGTTTAATATATATAGGGAAAGGCGTATTGAAGAATGAGTGGGTGTATAAGTGTCTGAATGGATGATTTAGTACGTGCGTGACTGACTCTACAAGTGAGTGATTAAACGTATCTTACTGAATGCATGGGTTAGTGACTAAACTGTGTGAATGTCTGTATCCGTCTGTTTTTTGGTGTGTAAGTGGATGCATGGATTTGCGAATAGCTACATGAATGTCTATATGGGTTATTGATTGGTTCTCTGAGTATCTGTATGGCTGCCTGAGTGTTTGTGTGGGTGGGGTGTGTGTGACTCTGTACATAGATGTGTGAGTGGGTGATTCACTGGGTGCATGATTTCAAGAGTGCATCTGTGATGGACTGCTTGGGTGGGTGAGTGTGTGTATGGGTGTGTTAGTGAGTGAATGTATATCTCAGTGGTACATGTGCGAGTAATTACATATGTAAAAGGCAGTATATATGTGTGTTAGAGTATTTAAATGGCTATAAGTGAGAGTGTGTGATTGTGAGAGTGGCTGTATGGATGCGTGTGTGCTTGTATCAGTTATTGTATAAGAGCGTAAGAATGTGCTAGTATTTGTATGAGTAAGTGAGCTGGTGTGTGTATAACTGTATAGGTGAGTAAATGGGTGTGTGATTAATTTTTGCATGACTGACTAGGTGTGTGAGTACCTCTATGGATGAGTGGTGGTGTGTGAGTGTTTATATAGGTGTATGAGTGCATATGATAGTCCTGTACTGAGTGACTGTAAGTATGAGTGACTGTACGGGTGAGTGAGTAGATGTGTGTGTGTAGACCTAAGAATCAGTGAGTGGGTATGTAGTTATTGGTATTGGAGTGTGTATGGTTTTGAGAATGGCAGTCTGTAATTTAGAGTGGGTGTATCAAAAGTTATATTAGGGTGTGAGAAGATGCATGAAATTATCACATGGATGATGTCATCAGTGATGTCATCAGTGATGTCATCAGTGATGTCACTGACCATGTCATGAGTGATGTAATATGTGACGTCATCAGCAGTACATTGCGGGGCGCGAGTTATAGTTAGCTGAACTAACTATAACGGGGAATTTCTATGGTTTTGTACGAGTGAAATGTCCAACTAACTATAACTGTCCCTAAAACCTATGGTTTTTTCAGTGAATTTCAAAGGTTTTTTAAATGCTAATTTCTAACTATAACGTGTCTCAAACCTATGGTTTTTCAGTGAATTTCAAAGGTTTTTTAAATGCTAATTTCTAACTATAACGTGCCTGAAACCTATGATTTTTTAAGTGAATTTCAAAGGTTTTTTAAATGCTAGTTTCTAACTATGCCTACAGAGGTAGGACATGTGAAGAAAGAAGAAAAAACGCACAGAAAGAAGCAAAAGAAATGCAGAAAGAAGCAACAGAAGTCCACAAAGACGAAGAAAAGTGCAGGAAGAAGCAAAAGATGTGCAGAAAGAACCAACAGAGGAGCAGAAAGAGGCCTTGTTGCAAAATCATCCTGTGCCCACAACTTTTTCAGACGGGTACTGGTGGTAACTGACTCTGACTAACCAGAGCCAGTGCTATGCTAAAAGACACTTAGAATACAGTGAAAACACCTACATACACTAGGGAACACTATGCGTTGGGGTACCCCTGTGATTAGCATGACCTCCTCTGTAAGTCCCTAGTACATAATAGGGCAGGGGATTAAAACTACCTCTTAAAACGTGCTACAGGGCGCGTTTGCACAGTGGTGAAGGGAGGGGGGGCCTGAGGTGAAATGTGTGCAAACGTGCCACGTGGTGCGTTTTAAGTTACGGGATTAAGTCCCCTTGAATCCTGAGGGTCCCTGGGGCCCAACTAGCCCCCAGGTACCTACAGTTAGGACCACAGAGCTGAGTTGCAGAGAGGCGTTCCGAGGCCACGCACCTTTTTCACCTCTCTGCAACGCAACTCTGTTGTGCTTACTGAAGGTACCTGGTGGGCTAGTTGGCCCCCAGGGTCCCTCAGGATTCAAGGGGAATTAAATCCCCAACTTAAAACGCACCACAGGGCGTGTTTGCGCACCTGTCACCTGAGGCCCCGCCCCCTCCCTTCACCACTGTGCAAACGCGCCCCGTGGCGCATTTTAAGTTGGGGGATTAGGTCACCTTGAATACTGAGGGTCCCTGGGGCCCAACTAGCCCACCAGGTACTTCCAGTAAGCACCACAGGCCTGCGTTGCAATGCCTGTAACAAATTGTGCAGTTGTGTTTAGGTAGTGAAGGGGGTCATGCTGGGGGTAGTGTTTTAGGGTTTAGGGTAGTGCAGTGGTGTTTGTGTAGTGTAGGGGGTCATGCTGGGGGTAGATTTAGGGTTTAGGGTAGTGCAGTGGTGTTTGGGTAGTGTAGGGGGTACTGCTGGGGGTAGTGGTTTAGGGTTTAGGGTAGTGCAGTGGGGTTTGGGTAGTGTAGGGGTACTTCTGGGGGTAGTGTTTTAGGGTTTAGGGTAGTGCAATGGTGTTTGGGTAGTGTAGGGGGTACTGCTGGGGGTAGTGTTTTAGGGTTTAGGGTAGTGCAGTGGTGTTTGGGTAGTGTAGGGGGTACTGCTGGGGGTAGTGTTTTAGGGTTTAGGGTAGAGCAGTGGTGTTTGGGTAGTGTAGGGGTTCGTGCTGGGGGTAGTTTTTTAGGGTTTAGGGTAGTGCAGTGGTGTTTGTGTAGTGTAGGGGTTAGTGTTTTAGGGTAGTGCAGTGGTGTTTGTGTAGTGTAGGAGGTCGTGTTTTAGGGTTTAGGGTAGTGCAGTGGTCTTTGGGTAGTGTAGGGAGTCGTGCGGGGGGGTAGTGTTTTAGGGTTTAGGGTAGTGCATTGGTGTTTGGGTAGTGTAGGGGGTCATGCAGGGGGGTAGTGTTTTAGGGTTTAGGGCAGTGCAGTGGTGTTCGGGCAGTGTAGGGGGTCGTGCTGGGGTGGTGTTTCAGGGTTTAGGGCAGTGCAGTGGTGTTCGGGCAGTGTAGGGGGTCGTGCTGGGGCTAGTGTTTCAGGGTTTAGGGCAGAGCAATGGTGTTCGGGCAGTGTAGGGGGTTGTGCTGGAGGTAGTGTTTCAGGGTTTAGGGCAGTGCAGTGGTGTTCGGGCAGTGTAGGGGGTCTTGCTGGGGTGGTGTTTCAGGGTTTAGGGCAGTGGTGTTCAGGCAGTGTAGGGGGTCTTGCTGGGGGTGATGTTTCAGGGTTTAGGGCAGTGCAGTGGTGTTCGGGCAGTGTAGGGGGTCTTGCTGGGGGTAGTGTTTCAGGGTTTAGGGCAGTGCAGTGGTGTTCGGGCAGTGTAGGGGGTCGTGCTGGGGGTGGTGTTTCAGGGTTTAGGGCAGTGCAGTGGTGTTCGGGCAGTGTAGGGGGTCATGCTGGGGTGGTGTTTCAGGGTTTAGGGCAGTGCAGTGGTGTTCCGGCAGTGTAGGGGGTCGTGCAGGGGGTGGTGTTTCAGGGTTTAGGGCAGTGCAGTGGTGTTCGGGCAGTGTAGGGGGTCGTGCTGGGGTGGTTTTTCAGGGTTTAAGGCAGTGCAGTGGTGTTCGGGCAGCGTAGTGTGTCGTGCTGGGGGGTGGTGTTTCAGGGTTTAGGGCAGTGCAGTGGTGTTCGGGCAGTGTAGGGGGTCGTGCAGGGGTGGTGTTTCAGGGTTTAGGGCAGTGCATTGGTGTTTGGGCAGTGTAGGGGGTCGTGCAGGGGGTGGTGTTTCAGGGTTTAGGGCAGTGCAGTGGTGTTCGGCCAGTGTAGGTGGTCTTGCTGGGGGTGGTGTTTCAGGGTTTAGTTCAGTGGTGTTCAGGCAGTGTAGGGGGTCTTGCTGGGGGTGGTGATTCAGGGTTTAGGGCAGTGCAGTGGTGTTCGAGCAGTGTAGGGGGTCTTGCTGGGCGTGATGTTTCAGGGTTTAGGTCAGTGCAGTTGTGTTCGGGCAGTGTAGGGGGTCTTGCTGGGGGTAGTGTTTCAGGGTTTAGGGCAGTGCAGTGGTGTTCGGGCAGTGTAGGGGGTCATGCTGGGGGTGGTGTTTCAGGGTTTAGGGCAGTGCAGTGGTGTTCCGGCAGTGTAGGGGGTCATGCTGGGGGTGGTGTTTCAGGGTTTAGGGCAGTGCAGTGGTGTTCCGGCAGTGTAGGGGGTCGTGCAGGGGGTGGTGTTTCAGGGTTTAGGGCAGTGCAGTGGTGTTCGGGCAGTGTAGGGGGTCGTGCTGGGTGTGGTTTTTCAGGGTTTAAGGCAGTGCAGTGGTGTTCGGGCAGTGTAGTGTGTCGTGCTGGGGGGTGGTGTTTCAGGGTTTAGTGCAGTGCAGTGGTGTTCGGGCAGTGTAGGGGGTCGTGCAGGGGTGGTGTTTCAGGGTTTAGGGCAGTGCATTGGTGTTTGGGCAGTGTAGGGGGTCGTGCAGGGGTGGTGTTTCAGGGTTTAGGGCAGTGCAGTGGTGTTCGGCCAGTGTAGGTGGTCTTGCTGGGGTGGTGTTTCAGGGTTTAGTTCAGTGGTGTTCAGGCAGTGTAGGGGGTCTTGCTGGGGGTGGTGATTCAGGGTTTAGGGCAGTGCAGTGGTGTTCGAGCAGTGTAGGGGGTCTTGCTGGGGCTGGTGTTTCAGGGTTTAGGGCAGTGCAGTGGTGTTCGGGCAGTGTAGGGGGTCTTGCTGGGGCTGGTGTTTCAGGGTTTAGGGTAGTGCAGTGGTGTTCGGGCAGTGTAGGGGGTCGTGCTGGGGCTGGTGTTTGAGGGTTTAGGGCAGTGCAGTGGTGTTCGGGCAGTGTAGGGGGTCGTGCTGGGGCTGGTGTTTCAGGGTTTAGGGCATTGCAGTGATTTTCAGGCAGTGTAGGCGGTCGTGCTGGGGCTGGTGTTTCAGGGTTTAGGGCAGTGCAGTGGTGTTCGGGCAGTGTACGGGGTTGTGCTGGGGCTGGTGTTTCAGGGTTTAGGGCAGTGCAGTGATGTTTGGGCAGTGTAGGGGGTCGTGCTGGGGGTGGTGTTTCAGGGTTTAGGGTAGTGCAGTGGTGTTCGGGCAGTGTAGGGGGTCGTGCTGGGGCTGGTGTTTCAGGGTTTAGGGCAGTGCAGTGGTGTTCGGGCAGTGTAGGGGTTGTGCTGGGGCTGGTGTTTCAGGGTTTTGGGCAGTGCAGTGGTGTTCGGGCAGTGTAGGGGTCGTGCTGGGGCTGGTGTTTCAGGGTTTAGGGCAGTGCAGTGGTGTTCGGGCAGTGTAGGGGGTCTTGCTGGGGCTGGTGTTTCAGGGTTTAGGGCAGTGGTGTTCGGGCAGTGTAGGGGGTCTTGCTGGGGGTGATGTTTCAGGGTTTAGGGCAGTGCAGTGGTGTTCGGGCAGTGTAGGGGGTCTTGCTGGGGGTAGTGTTTCAGGGTTTAGGGCAGTGCAGTGGTGTTCGTGCAGTGTAGGGAGTCGTGCTGGGGTGGTGTTTCAGGGTTTAGGGCAGTGAAGTAGTGTTCGGGCAGTGTAGGGGGTCGTGCAGGGGTGGTGTTTCAGGGTTTAGGGCAGTGCAGTGGTGTTCGGGCAGTGTAGGGGGTCGTGCTGGGGGTGGTGTTTCAGGGTTTAGGGCAGTGCAGTGGTGTTCGGGCAGTGTAGGGGGTCGTGCAGGGGTGGTGTTTCAGGGTTTAGGGCAGTGCAGTGGTGTTCGGGCAGTGTAGGGGGTCGTGCTGGAGCTGGTGTTTCAGGGTTTAGGGTAGTGCAGTGGTGTTCGGGCAGTGTAGGGGGTCTTGCTGGGGGTGATGTTTCAGGGTTTAGGGCAGTGCAGTGGTGTTCGGGCAGTGTAGGGGGTCGTGCTGGGGCTGGTGTTTCATGGTTTAGGGCAGTGCAGTGGTGTTCGGGCAGTGTAGGGGGTCGTGCTGGGGCTGGTGTTTCAGGGTTTAGGGCAGTGCAGTGGTGTTCGGGCAGTGTAAGCGGTCGTGCTGGGGCTGATGTTTCAGGGTTTAGGGCAGTGCAGTGGTGTTCGGGCAGTGTAGGGGGTCGTGCTGGGGCTGGTGTTTCAGGGTTTAGAGCAGTGCAGTGGTGCTCGGGCAGTGTAGGGGGTCGTGCTGGGGGTGGTGTTTCAGGGTTTAGGGTAGTGCAGTGGTGTTCGGGCAGTGTAAGGGGTCGTGCTGGGGGTGGTGTTTCAGGGTTTAGGGCAGTGCAGTGGTGTTCGGGCAGTGTAAGGGGTCGTGCTGGGGGTGGTGTTTCAGGGTTTAGGGCAGTGGTGTTCGGGCAGTGTAGGGGGTCTTGCTGGGGGTGATGTTTCAGGGTTTAGGGCAGTGGTGTTCGGGCAGTGTAGGGGGTCTTGCTGGGGGTGATGTTTCAGGGTTTAGGGCAGTGCAGTGGTGTTCAGGCAGTGTAGGGGGTCATGCTGGGGGTGGTGTTTCAGGGTTTAGGGCAGTGCAGTGGTGTTTGGGCAGTGTAGGGGGTCGTGAAGGGGATGGTGTTTCAGGGTTTAGGGCAGTGCAGTGGTGTTCGGGCAGTGTAGGGGGTCATGCTGGGGGTGGTGTTTCAGGGTTTAGGGCAGTGCAGTGGTGTTCGGGCAGTGTAGGGGGTCGTGCAGGGTCTGGTGTTTCAGGGTTTAGGGCAGTGCAGTGGTGTTTGGGCAGTGTAGGGGGTCATGCAGGGGGTAGTGTTTTAGGGTTTAGGGTAGTGCAGTGGTGCTTGTGTAGTGTAGGGGGACGTGCTGGGGTAGTGTTTTAGGGTTTAGGGTAGTGCAGTGGTGTTTGTTTAGTGTAGGGGGTCATGTTTTAGGGTAGTGCAGTGGTGTTTGGGTAGTGTAGGGGGTCATGCTGGGGGTAGTGTTTTAGGATTTAGGTTAGTGCAGTGGTGTTTGGGTAGTGTAGGGGGTCGTGCTGGGGGTAGTGTTTTAGGTTTAGGGTAGTGCAGTGGTGTTTGTGTAGTGTAGGGGATCATGCTGGGGGTAGTGTTTTTGGGTTTAGGGTAGTGCAGTGGTGCTTGTGTAGTGTAGGGGGTCGTGCTGGGGGTAGTGTTTTAGGGTTTAGGGTAGTGCAGTGGTGTTTGTGTAGTAAAATGGGTCATGTTTTAGGGTAGTGCAGTGGTGTTTGGGTAGTGTAGGGGTCGTGCTGGGGTAGTGTTTTAGGATTTAGGTTAGTGCAGTGGTGTTTGGGTAGTGTAGGGGGTCGTGCTGGGGATAGTGTTTTAGGGTTTAGGGTAGTGCAGTGGTGTTTGTGTAGTGTAGGGGTCATGCTGGGGGTAGTGTTTTAGGTTTAGGATAGTGCAGTGGTGCTTGTGTAGTGTAGGGGTCGTGCTGGGGGTAGTGTTTTAGGGTTTAGGGTAGTGCAGTGGTGTTTTGTAGTGTAGGGGTCATGTTTTAAGATGCAATGCTCCAATACCTGACCAGTCTGCACTACATAAAACTGCAAAAAAACTAAAAATAATTTGGCCCGCCTAGGTCGAGAGAAGCACCACCGCAAGATCCCAAGCGGGCCGCCGGCTGTTTTATATTGACTGCGGGTGGAACAGGAGGAGCGGCCTGTAAAGAGAGCTGTGTTTCTTTGTTTTAAAGCACCATTTAAAGAACTTTGAAAACCAGTGATGGCTACAAACAGACCCACCTGGGTAAGGAACTACCAGCCCCATCATGCTTTGCAGGCAATGTGATTTGCCGGCCCACTTGGGGCGTGACTTGAAGCCCACTTGGGGCGTGTCTAGAATAAATGGAGGGAAAATGCTGGCAGAAATGTTTGGCCGTCCTGGAGAGCAGTTGGCTTTGAAGAAGGGCGTAAGCCTGAAACGCGTCGCATTAAACTGCTGGTCAGTGTGTTTTAATATCCCAGTTCCTGTGTCTGCTTACTTCCTGGGAGTGCATCTCACAAGATGGCAAACCTTTTCAAATATATATATATATATATTTATACATATCCTATGGGAATTAACATGGGGAAAATGCATTTTGGATCCCCCGTTTTTCTCGCTTGATGACCCAACCCCGAAACTTTACAGACAGTGCCTGAATTACTGGGCAAATTTTTGTGAAAGTTCATGAAGATTCATCAACCAGCACCAAAGATATGGGCAACTGAAAATCACATTTGTGATAGAAACTAGGTTATAACAATAACGACCTACTGGTGACTACCAGTAGGTAATATATTAATATATTGTTATAACCTAGTTTCTATCACAAATGTGATTTTCAGTTGCCCATATCTTTGGCGCTGGTTGATGAATCTTCATGAACTTTCCCCAAAATTTGCCCGGTACTTCAGGCACTGTCTGTAAAGTTTCGGGGTTGGGTCATCAAGCGAGAAAAACGGTGGTTCCAAAATGCATTTTCCCCATGTTAATTCCCATAGGATATGTATAGATAGATAGATAGATAGATGGATAGATAGATGGATAGATAGATAGATAGATAGATAGATAGATAGATAGATAGATAGATAGATAGATAGATAGATAGATAGATAGATAGACAGATAGATAGATAGATAGATAGATCATCACAGGTTCTGGGTAATAGGAATATTGCCCGGCGCTTCAGTCTTAGTTTCTGGTCCCCACCACTATGGTAATTGTATTACATGAAATAAGTTTACTGCATTTTTCGCTCGCACACAGGTATAACCAATTAAATTACAGATTGAGTATAGATAGAGGGTCAAGCAGTCCACACTTGGTGCACCTTGACCCGGCGGGAATACAGACCTTTAGTGAGAAAGCTACGGTGAGTGAAGATAGACTCAATGGCCGTGGGGCTGGGATTTTAAACATATATTATTCATGCTGGGCACTGAGCGAAGTGTTTAACTATAGGAAACTCTTGGAAAAGTCTACCAGCATAGCAAGTTTGTTTGTGTGACCATGAGGGTCTTCTGGGCTTCTTTCAAAATAAACAAGTTAGAAATATTAACAAGCAGCTTGTAAAATATACAGTGTATCAATATTTAAGACTGCTCAATTTATTGCCAGTAAATCAAGGGGCTCTGGAGAAATGTTTAGGAATAATAGTTCACATCTAAATCATTACATTAACAGACGATATGGATATGCCCTAGGGAATTTTTGTTAGAGAATCAGGCCTTGTAAAATACAATTAAACTTTAATTATCTAGAAGGATTTAGACATTTGAAGATTCTAGTATGGAGTGAATAGAACTAAGATACACCGCAATACATTTTTCATCACGATCAACTGTTGCCGAAAAATAATTTAATAAGGAATACTGATCCATGTATGACAGAGCAATTTATCCATTTTATTTGCAGTATCCTGTATCAGGGTGAACTATTATTTACCATACGGACATGATTTGATGAATTTTGGGAAGTAACATATAACTACGTAATACAGGTAAGATTTTAAATAAGTAAGGTACACAAGGAGGAACTTAGAATAGAGGACATAAAAAGGACATCTAATAAGGAAGCACTCGTGTTTTTCTTTAAGTAATCATTTATTATTCAAAAAAGCGGCTCGTGTGAAAAGGGGCAGTTGATATATACATATAGGACCTATTGGAATAGTGTGGAAACAACACCCCATTGACAATGTAAGTATTATCTTACATATAGTAAAAGCCTAACAATAGACCGTATACACTTAGGGGCCGATTCCGATTCGGGCCGGAAATCTCTCCGACCGAGCCGGACCCGGAGAGATTTCCGACCGAATCGGACCCGTGCAGCCCGACCGAACGAGTACGATGCATCCGTATGCTATCGTACTCGAGTCGGTCGGACTCCCATTGAAGTCAATGGGAGCCGGTCGTACAACGCGTACGCGGGCTCCCATTGCCTCAATGGGTGCGAGGCGAACAAGAGCGCCCCTACAGCGGGTACGCGGCGAAGCGACTCGCGCCGTACACGCACAGGTAGGGGGGACCCATGGGTCCCCCTGTGTGCGACTCGCATGGCTACGTGTACAGGGGGTCCGACACGGACCCCCGGGCACGGCTCCGACTGCTCTTTCGAGCCGGACGGCGCGTGTCGGTCGGACTGCTTGCGGCGCGCATCGTACTTACCCGGCCGGGGAACGTCTCCATTGCGCGGTGCGAGTCGTGTCCGAGCGAGTCGGTCGGTGCAGTTAGACCCGGGAACGAGTCGGTCGGAGCGGTTGGGACGCCCGAACGAGTCGGTCGCCGACTCGCGATCGTACTCGCCGTCCGGACGCGCATACGAATCGGTCGGGAAATAGGGCTCCGAATCGGATCCGGTTATGCCGAATCCGTTTCGGAGCCCTACCGGCCGAGATCGGAATCGGCCCCATAGCATTTAAAACTTTCGTTAAAATAGCCTTTACCGATTACATTGATATGACACATACGCCGATATAGCAGATTGAAGATTGATCCAATTGACAGGATTCAGTTCTTTGAACCAGGAAAAGGAATTGGAAAGATAAACTGCATAGCACAAAATTATTTTGACTCAATAATTAGGAATATATATAACTGTAACTCAACTTCACATTTCTGAAAGAGGATAGCTTAAAGGGCAATGTCTAGGTGCTTATTAAGATTCCCCTGGGTCATAAATATAGGTAACTAAAAATGTAGAACCCATAAACCTATATTATATGCAATATTGTGCAATGTGATGTTATGAATTTGATAATATTTGTGTATGGCTTAGGCTCAAATAGGAAGAGGAATGTACACACTTTAGATCATGGAATTGTCTCTGTGTATTAGAAAGGTTTTTTTGTATTAGATCTGGTTTTGTGTTTATGCTTGTATTAAATATTTCTGTAACGTTTAGGTTGTAGCAACCTGTAGAGTGCATGTTTTATTTTATTTAATGTATGCAAAACATTGTTGTGATCTCAATGTTTAACAGCCCTGAAGAAGCGCTAGTATGCGCGAAACACATGTTGGCTGTAGGGCTGTGGCTGTATTGCTGTATTAACTTACTCAGCGACAGAATAAAGAAAGATTTAAAGAAATAATACAAGAATTACTATTGGTTGAAGTCGCTAACTTCTCAGTAAAGTTATTTCATATAGTGCCTTGGCACTAGAAAAAGGAGCGCATTCACCAGGGAAGATTTCTATGCTGATTTATTATACTTTGGCACAATTGCCAAACCCAATGCATTTTGGTCTTCTTTCAGACCTTGATGGTGGGTTAATCTCAACCACATCCTGTGTGACATTTATTTCTATTATACATGACGTCATTTCCTCATCCACATTGCATGATGGTACTTGTGGTCTCCAACATTTGCATGAATTTCAATGTTTAAAGTGACTTTGTGCAAGTTAGTGCAATTATTATGTTAAAGTGCTTATTGTGAATAAAGTGCAAACGTGCCAATTTATACAATAATTATACAGGATTAAAATTGTTGTAAATGGAGGCATTTTCGTATATATATATGAATATTACTCAGTCATTCTGTTATTATTCTTTTTTTTTTAATTGTTTTTACATTTTTTCATTTTTTCATTTTTATTGAAATTGACACATCGTTGGATATATATATATATATATATATATATATATATATATATATATATATATATATATATATCTTTCATCAAAATATCTCTAGTTGAAGAAGCACTCGAAAAGCAGATGAATTCCAATGATTCTTTTAATAAAAGGAAACTGGCATTTTCATTCAGATGCATTTAATTGCCTTACACGTTTCAGAGCACAGCTCCTTGGTCACAGGCTCCATGATACTGCACAGAAATGGTGAAAACGCACTCCCCCTCTACATGTCCATTTAATTTGCCCTCAGTGGGCCTCACAGGTGAGTTCAACTAAGTGTTGCATGCTGGGATCAGTAGTGCACTTTCAAAATTCCTTTACCTTTAGTAGGTTTTTGTGCTGTAGCAAAATGTTCATTTAATTTAAAAGCCCTCCCGTGAAGCTCGTGCCACCGCGCTGAAAAGAAAAGCGGGTCTGTGATTTGGACTGTCCATGTCACAAACGGAACAGCAAAGCTTTTTTACTGAACTATGAAATGTACATCTGCAAGCCCACTGAGGGTTGAAAATAATATTATTTGACTCTTGGCATCTTTACACCCACCAGGGAAAAAGGAAAATGAACTACAAATCCCAGCATGCAAAGAAGGAGAAATAAAACACCCACTGATGGAAAAAGTACTATGAACTATCTATCCCAGCATCCATGAATACTAATGAGCATTCCACTAGAGGCAATAAAGAGCAATTTTGAAAATGAATTGTTGGTTCGTGCTAATTGTGTGGATGCCACGAGAGGAACCTGTGAACAAGGGCTTTGGCAGCCTGAAACGCGTAAGGCAGAAAAAATATTGATGTTGGAATTGCAAGTTGCCTAAAAGAATGGAACGACATGCTGTCCAGTGTAGCTTTGTCTGAGGGCATTTTGGGTTTCATATTAATGAACGGCTGTCCAGCCGTGAAACTCACACCACCGCGCTGAAAAGAAAAGCGGGTCCGTGATTTTGACTGTCCATGTCACAAACGGAACAGCAATTCTTTTTTACTGAACTATGCAATGTACATCGGCAAGTCCACTGAGGGTTGAAAATAATATTAATTGACTCTTGGCATCTTTACACCCACCAGGGAAAAAGGAACAAGAACTACAATTCCCAGCATTCAAAGAAGGAGAAATAAAACACCCACCGATGGGAACCCACTGAGGGAAAAAGTACTACGAACTATCTATCCCAGCATGCATGGATACTAATGAGCATTCCACTAGAGGCAATAAAGAGCAATTTTGAAAATGAATTGTTGGATCGTGCTAATTGTGTGGATGCCACGAGAGGAGCCTGTGAACAAGGGCTTTGGCAGCCCGAAATGCGTAAGGCAGAAAAAATATTGTTGTTGGAATTGCAGGTTGCCTAAAAGAATGGAACGACATGCTGTCGAGTGCAGCTTGGTCTGAGGACATTTTGGGTTTCATATATATATATCGGAGAATCTGCGTACTGCGTTCGCATACAAAGTAAAGACACGCACTCCAGGATCGTGGTCAAGCAAATGTTGTATTTAAATTAACGGCAACGCGTTTCGACCACAAGGTCTTTTTCAAAGCCAGTTTGCACAGATACCAAGCCACCATTTTAAGTGTTTGAACATTAAGTGACATAGAAAACAGACAATGCATTCTCCAATTGACTTCAGGCACGGAAAACAGACTCCCTGACTCCCCCGTTTCACTTCACAAGGTGAGTAATTATATTAAATTGATCACAATTATTACAATATTAGATTATCACAATATTAGATAACATGATTCACAGACACTAAACAAACAGTGTGCCTGAAACAAATTTAAGTAATACTTTTTTGATATTTACCGGTATTGCGTCATACCAGAGACAACACATCCTGTGAAACTTATTTGGAGTCTGCTTATGATATCAGTCGATGGGGTTTAGCCCGTGTGAGACCATTTTCACTCACTGGTCTCATAGTTAGCAGAGATTGCGGCCCAGTGGCCCTTTCCTCATTGAACGCCAACCCCCTCACAGCAAGATATCACCAGCTGCGACCTGATGTTATCAAAACGTAATGCATAGGACATTTAAAATACAGTTTAGAAGGATATTACAAGAAAGACAGATTACTATCCTCCGTGAGTTGTGAAAAACGTGCAAAAAATGAAACAGAAATAACTCAAACAAGAATTAATAAAAAACCATAGACCACCCGGAGAGGACACTCAATGACCCCCCGGCTCCACCGAAACCCATAAATCAACACTCCACTCATAGCTTCATCAACTCTAGGTCCCAGAGCCCTGATCCACTAGACCACCTGTCGAATTTTGCATCAAGTTTACATCATATGTCACAGGGGAGTTGAGATCACTAAAAGGAGCTATATAACCATATGTCAAGGGAAACAGTTACTACTTATCCAATGTGGACAAACAGTTCCTCATCCTCGTTCATTCCCGAAGGAGACTTGCTATCCAGAAGAAGAATGTAACTTGACTCCAGGACTCTTAGTCGTTTCTCCCTGTCTCCCCCTCTCAGGCTTGCTTCCACTCTGTCAATGCCAAAGAAAGAGAATGTATTACGATTTTGTTCATTACATTTCATCCAGTGTCCAATTGTGATCAATTTAATATAATTACTCACCTTGTGAAGTGAAATGGGGGAGTCAGGGAGTCTGTTTTCCGTGCCTGAAGTCAATTGGAGAATGCATTGTCTGTTTTCTATGTCACTTAATGTTCAAACACTTAAAATGGTGGCTTGGTATCGGTGCAAAATGGCTTTGAAAAAGACCTTGTGGTAGAAACGCGTTGCCGTTATTTTAAATACAACATTTGCTTGACCACTATCCTGGAGTGCGTGTCTTTACTTTGTATGCGACTGCAGTATGAAGATTCTCTGAAATTCACATCAGGCTCTGACGCCCGATTCACGCACTGGCCCCGTCAGGTGGAAGTAGTCAGTTACGTCGGGACCTTTCCTCTCATATATATATATATATATATATATATATATATATATATATATATATATATATATATATATATATATATATATATATATATATATATATATATATATATATTCACTGAAAAAACCACAGGTTTCAGGGACGTTATAGTTAGAAATTAGCATTTAAAAAACCTTTGAAATTCACAGAAATAACCACAGGTTTCAGGGACGTTATAGTTAGAAATTAGCATTTAAAAAACCTTAGAAATTCACTGAAAAAACCACAGGTTTCAGGGACGTTATAGTTAGTTGGACATTTCACTCATCCAAACCAGTGAAATTCGGACGTTATAGTTAGTTCAGCTAACTATAACTCACGCCCCCGCAATGCACTGCTGATGATGTCACATATTACATCACTCATGACATGGTCAGTGACATCACTGATGACATCTCAAATGACATCACCGATGACATCACTGATGACATCATCCAGTGAATGTGTGTTTCTGTAAAGTTTAAATATGTTTTATATATATATATGCCAAGGTGTATTGAAGAATGAGTGGGTGTATAAGTGTCTGAATGGATGATTTACTAGGTGCGTAACTGTCTGTATAAGTGAGTGATTAAACGTGTCTTACTGAATGCATAGGTTAGTGACTAAACTGTGTAAATGTCTGTATCAGTCTGTCAGTTGGTGTGTAAGCGGTTGCATGGGTTGGTGAGTAGCTAAATGAGTGTCTATATGAGTTATTGATTGGTTGTCTGACTATCTGTATGGCTGCCTGACTGTCTGTGTGGGTAGGTGGGAGATGTGTGACTCTGTGCATAGATGTGTGAGTGGATGATTCACTGGGTGTATGGGTTCAAGAGTGCATCTGTGATGGACTGTATGGGTGGGCGAGTGTGTGTATGGGTGTGTTGGTGAGTGAATCGATGTCTAAGTAGTACATGTGTGAGTAACTACATATGTGAAAGGCAGTATATGTGAGTGTTGGAGGATATAAATTACTGTATGTGAGAGTGAGTGATTGTGAGAGTGGCTGTATGGATGAGAGTGTGCTTGTATCAGTGATTGTATAAGAGTGTAAGTATGTGTTAGTATCTATATGAGTAAGTGAGGTGGTGTGTGTATAGCTGTATAGGTGAGTAAATGGGAGTCTGATTAATTCTTTGCATGACTGACTAGGTGTGTGAGTAACTCTATGGATGATTGGCGGTGTGTGAGTGTCTATATAGGTGTATGAGTGCATATGATAGACCTGTACTGATGAGTGACCGAAAGTATGACTGACTGTATTCGTGAGTGAGTGGATGTATGTGTAGACCTAAGAATCAGTGAGTGGGTATGTAGTTATTGGTGTTGGAGTGTCTATGGTTTTGAGAATGGCAGTCTGTAATTTAGAGTGGGTGTATCAAAGGTTATATTAGGGTGTGAGAAGATGCATAAGATTATCACGTGGATGATGTCAACAGTGATGTCATCAGTGATGTCATTTGAGATGTCATCGGTGATGTCATCAGTGATGTCACTGACCATGTCATGAGTGATATAATATGTGACGTCATCAGCAGTGCATTGCGGGGGTGCGAGTTATAGTTAGCTGAACTAACTATAACGTCCGAATTTCACTGGTTTTGTACGAGTGAAATGTCCAAATAACTATACCATCCCTGAAACCTGTGGTTTTTTCAGTGAATATATATATATGTATATGTATATATATATATGTATATATATATATGTATGTATATATATATATATATATATATATATATATATACACATACACACATATATATAACCTACTGTTAGAAACATGTTTCCATAGAAAAATCTTTTTTTTTCTTGCCTATATCTTTGGCGCCGTTTGTCGAATCTTCCCAAACCTTTCCAAATGAAGTGTCATAGTAAGTCTTGTTGTGCATGCAAAGTTTTGGGGTGGTCCGTCAAGCAGGGGTTGAGAAAAGAGGGTGTCAAAAAAATGCATTTTCCCATGTTATTCTCATAGTACCTTACAACACGACTACAGCCTGAACCGCTGGACGGACTTCCACCAAATTTGGCAGAAAGCTAGATTTGGTTATGCAGATTGTTCTTTTTGGTATTTGGTGTAAATACATTTAGTAATTGTTGAGAAATTTAAGAAAATATAGATAGTGACATCTGTGTCCGTGGATATTTCATGCCGATTTCGCGAATGCGTGCAACAACAGGATTGTCTGGTGCAACATGTAGAGAAAGTTGTAACCACCATTTTAGGGATCAGGGAACGGTTCATTGGGCTGGAAGTTCACCACCGTGCTGAAAAAAAAATCGGGTCCGTGATTTTGACTGTCCATGTCACAAACGGAACAGCAAGTCTTTTTTACTGAACAATGCAATGTACATCGGCAAGCCCACTGAGGTTGAAATCAGGGAACGGTTCATAGGGCTGGAAGTTGGGGACAAAGCTGAATTATGGGATCAGGGTAGAGGTACTCCGACCAAATGTTTGACATATTGAGGTGTTAATGACAGACCCACTCAAAGACCTATACACTCACTCACAGACCCACTGAGAGACTTAGACACCAACTCAGAGACCCACTCAGACACCAATACACCCATTCACAGACCCAGTCGGAGACTCAGACACCCACTCACAGACCCACTCAGACACTGATGCTCCCAGTCACAGACCCACTCAGAGACTCACACGCCCACTCACAGCACTACTCAGAGAGTCATGCACCTGGTCAAACACCTACTCAGATACCAATGTACCCTGTCACAGACCCACTCATACTCTTATTGAGTAACTCAGAGACACATACAGACATTTATGCACTCAGTCACAGACTAACTGATATTGTCACGTAGGGACTGACACACTACACTGAGACACTCGTGTATGTGCTCACAGATATACTCAGAGACTGATAGAGCCAGTAACAAACCTTGTCAGATACTTACGCACCCACTCAGCTAGCCACTCACTGACTGTTACACCCACTTAAAGACTCACTGACACACTAACGCACCCAGTCACAGTTGCCAGTCAAAGTGTCATACATGATGTGACAGCCCCTTTGAGAGAGTCATACATTTTTTTTAGAGTTATTTAGATACTAATGTATGTAGTGTGATGATAAGAATTCATTGTTTTTATTGTAAATTTTAAATTTGCTGTTGGTCATTAAATGCCTGCTTTTGATTTGCATTTTTGTGATGTAATCATGATTATCATGATGTTGTTGCACATATTTTAAAAATTTGAAAAAATAGTTATTTCTAAAGAAAGTGAACAATATTTTGGGAAATAGGGTGGCTCTGACAAGAGCCTTTGTGTTGATTGTGTGTATATGAGAGTTACACATGAGACCAGATGCATAGTTTCAGGTTGCTTAGAAACACTCTGTTGCCTTCAAAGTAAAGTGCTCTCCATCACTTCTATAGATTCCATGCATGTCAAACGCAGGTTGTTGTTGTAGATAGACCTCATGTTATAGTCTCTGAGGAATGCAGAAACCTTTTTATTAATATGTTTCCTGGCTGTGTCGATCTGTGGACAGAATTGATTAGACCACTTCCATTTCTGCCTCTGGAATATGTTGGAGTACACCAAGACAGTGTGAGGGAAAAGAGTCCATTAATTCTGTAAAGGTATCCTTCATTAAGATTTCCAGTCCTACCCCAGTCAGTGTGCCTAGGGCATTGAAACCACAGTGCACAATCAAGAGGTTAGGGGGTTGGGAATCCATAATGCTTTTAACCAAAGGCAGCAATTGATGACACTTTAAGCCTCTCTGGACAATCCATTAAATGTCCACATTAGGCAAACGCACATCTCTATCAATACCACTCTTTCTAAAAGCCTCTCTAGCCCAAAAGACATAGCTATGGCCAGTAATCCACACTCTAACCATTTCGAAGTGATGCAGCAGTAGCAGACAGGAGAAGGCTGGAGCTAAATGAGGCAGTTTTCCAATTGAAAGGCAGTTAAAATGGAGGTATCCTCCTGGTTTAAAAAAGCACATATTTGATTGGATGTTGTGAACATGTAGGTGAATAAAACTAGGTAGTGTGTTGAGACAATTAGTAACTACATCTGTGATTGGCTTTGGTAAAAAAAAAATAATACAGACTTAGATATGCTTTTAATGTGCATTGTAAAACACACCTGCTGCAGCTCATTTTGTAACAAGTATGGTCTTTCTAGAATGTGGCGTGAACTTGTGACCTACTGATTCTAGTGGGTTGGTATAAAGACTTTGCTAAGAGTATTTTGGGGGAAGGGTGTTAAAGACACAGGTCACTATTTCTTATTAATTTGAGGAGTTTAGAATAAGTTTACTATAAAAAAGGGTTTCATTCCATAGTGAGGGCTTGCTAAAAAAGTATACTGTACTCTTAAACTCATAAAACTATAAAGAAAAATATGTTTTTGGACTCCTGTTTTTTTGCAAATTCATCACGATGATCGCGAGTTAACCACAAATAGGCATACATTTTGGTGGTCTTTGTAAAAGGGTTAACACATAGTAACCAATAGGAAGTGCACTTACAATACTAAAATATGAAAGTTTTTCATTTGCTGCCTTCTGCAGTATCAGACAGTGCAAAGTTGAAAAGGTTGCCATTTATAGTTGCTTTGTATGAGAGCGGTATGCCATTCTAATGCTTAATTTTTACAAACCCTAAGACTATTACATCTATCTAATAAGAGCAAAAAAAGCTAATTGATCAACAAACTCAATCTGGTATGTGAATAGCTTTTATTTTAAAACAGAAAAATTGATTAAGAAGGAATATGTGTACGTGAGAGTGTAAAAGGAGATTCTGAAATGTATATAAAAGTATTTAAAGTATATGAAATGGCTTATGACTGGTAGAATGTTTGCTTTAAGATATCTTTTAATAGGAGACTAAGACACAGCTTGTGTGAGGTGCAAAGTAGGTGTATGTGATGTTCGTTCACAATATGTTCCCATGGAGCTCCATATTCCCTTGTACTTCTTTACTCTATTTTGTAAATGGTGGAAAAAAACAATAAACTCTAATGGTTAAAGTTATATGTAATAGTGTATTTGAAGATATGGAAGTTTTATATGTGTATACATGATGTGCAGGTCATAGAGAATGTTTTTTTTTGTGTTCTGGGATTGTAGCCCTATTTATTCCATTGTAAAAGAGGACAAAAACACTATACTCAAAACTGAAAGAGGAAAAAATGTGCTGTAGGTGTATTTGAATCATGAACCTGTGAAAGTTACCAACTACATATTAGATATTGTTTAGTGTAGCTTGTGAGAAGTTGGCCTGGCATATGCTGTCCACTAATTATAGTGGGCACCTTGCACCAGTCCAAACAACCCCTTATTAGAGATAGGTTAAAGACAACCTTTATTGAAAGCTATCCTAGTGGTAGCTATGGAGAGCAGCCTTCAGGCTAAGTCTTGAAGGAATGTAAAGCAGCTTGTTTTACCAGTCTATAATCTCTTGAGTGACCAAATGAAAGAGCACCACACCAGGTATATATTCAAAATATATGTATTTATTACTAAACACACCCCTCTAGTCTCTTTATGAGGCTAGAGTTCGAAGTACATAAGTTATAAGTTATTTAAACACAGTAATAGCACAAATACACGTTTGGGCCCTAGGGGCGTACCAAACCATATACCAATAAAGTGGTATAAGAACCACGACTGAGCTAGACACTAGGCCTAGAGCCTCTAGAAGTGCTTGGACCACAAGGAACCACACAAGGTAGTGACACAGGGGACCCACGGGGGACGCGTGCAGTGTAGTAACACAGCCGCGAATCGCCGTTAACTTCTATGGAGAAAGTCGCGGTTGGGAATTTAAAGAAAAGGGACACTTAAAGAAGGACTTGGAGCAAACCCTTTGAGAACTAGGTCGTTCTAGAGTCTCTACCCACGGGAGCACCGGAGTACTCTTGTTACCTCACCCAGGGAAGCCGGGTGCATAGGTGCCTTTCGGGGTCGGGTTTCGTCGTCGATTTGAATGGCGATCTGCTGCAAAGTGCTGCTGGCGACCAAGTGAAAAGTGTCCGGGTGGATCCAAAGGTGGATCGGAGATCTGAAGAACCTGAAAGCAGAGGGGACAGAGTCTGGGTCACTAGCCAGTGACCAGGAAGGCGATGAGCAGATGCCCACCGATGTCGAGTGCTTCAGGTAGGTTGATGGTCGTCTTGACTCTTCAGCCACGAGGTCCAGGAGGTGTTGTCGGCAACCAGGAGCTGGATTCGGGCTGGTACACGATGTCTGTCGAGTGCTGAGGTGTTGGCGACCGGATTGGACCCAACAAGCCTTGGCAACGGCAAGTCTCGATGAAGATGAAGATTGACGATTGTGTAGACCAGCAAGGTCTGAGGAACTCACCCCGCCTGGGTAAGTGAGGGCAAGCCTGGAGCAACCAGGGAGCCCAAGTAGAAAAAGATTGGCCTTCGTGAAAGGCTACTAGCCAACGGGCTAGCGACCGCGAAGGAGCCTTGAGACGGTGCACGTGGAGCTGGCTCACAGGACATTCGTGGAGTCGAGGCCAGTGATCTTCAGTGCAGTTGGTGCTGGCGACTGGGGCTACTCGGAGCCCAAAGCACGACTTCGTGGGAGACCCAGAAGAGGATGCACTTGCAAATGCATGTGGTGTCCAGGGGTCACGGTTCCACGTTACCCACGACAGCTACCGGCCTCAGGTTTGCTGGGGACTCAGGGCAGCCTCGGGGAAGTCTGGAAATCCACCTCTGGTGATGCAAAGACTTCGGCGTCCGACGGGAGCTTAGGCGATGCAGACCGGACAATTGCTTCTTTGGTGCCTGCCAAGCAGGGGAGTCACTCCTTGACCCCAAGGGAGATTCTTCTGTCCTCTAATCTTTAGTAGAGCGTCGAAGGTCCAGGATTCTGTGTCAGAGTTTCGTCCAGGGATAATCTAAAGTCCTAAGGACTGGGTTCCTATACTTATACTAAGTTTAGGGGTTGGACTTACTCTGTGGTCCCACCTATGGGTGGGTCAGGGCAGAGGGGTGGCTACACCCCTTTCCCTTTGTCCAGTTCACGCCAAAGCAGGGGCTGCAAGCCCTGATCCGGTTTGAACTGGGGTATGCACTAGGGACACCAAATGTGCCCCCAGTGCAGGACTTCAAAGCACCCGAGAGTGCTCCCGCCCAGCCCCAATACACACTATCCTGTCTGGGGAGGTGGTCACACCTCCCTGGGACAGGAAACCTGTTGTCCAGGCCTCCCCTGCTGGAGTTTCGGTCAGCAGCAGGAGGCCAGACTCGTGTCTGTGGCAGCGGCATCCATTCTGTGATGCCAGGGCTTGGAAAGTCAGTACCGGGCATACCGGTGTGTACATGCCTTTCCCTCTAGAAGGGTGGAATGCTACCCCGCCGCCAGAACTGGCGGGGGTAGTATTCCAAGATGTTTGACACCAAACACGACATGTTTCCGTGCAGCCATCCCAAAGTTAGCATTTAACGCGAGGTTATAATGCGCTTAAGAGTATATGGTCAGGCTGCACTACAAACAGCATCAGAGAAGGGTCTCCGAACGCTGCAGAGGGGCCCTGCTCATGCAGGGGCACCCTCTCACATAGGAACCACGCACTCTGCCTTCAGGATTGATAAGGCCTGCCATAGGAGTGACTTATAGGTTTATATGTGTGTATGTATATAGTGATATAGGTAGCCTATATCACAGTAAGGAGTGCATGCACCACCTTATCCAGGCTGCAGTAGCAGACCTGTGGTGTCAGGTTGGATGGCCTTCCAGGGGTGGCACAATACATGCTGCAGCCCCTGGTAGGCCTCTGAGGTACCTATGCCCTGGGTACATAGTATACCATATACTAGGGACTTATAAGGGCACTCCAGATTCCAATCAGAGATGTGCCTAAGGCACATGGAAACCATTTTAGAGAGGAAGCAGCTAGGCTGGGGTTCTGATTAGCAGGGCCCCAGCCAGACTAAGGTCGAAAAACAGTGAAGCATCAGCAAAAAGTGGGGGTACCCATGTGAAGCAGATCCTACTCTCCTACACAACCCCCCAAACGTAGGGACATTAAACTAACCTTGCCCAGTTAAGTCTTCATGTTCTAAGTGGAAGTACCTAGAGAGTCCATCTGCATTGGCATAGTTACTCCCAGGTCTATGTTCCACTGTGAAGTCCATCCCCTGTAGGGAAATGGACCACCTAAGCAGTTTGGGGTTTTCACCCTTCATTTGTTTTAGCCATAAGAGGGGCTTATGGTCTGTTTGAACAAGGAAGTGAGTACCAAACAAGTATGGCCTCAGCTTCTTCAGAGCCCAGACCACAGCAAAGGCCTCCCTCTCAATGGCTGACCAACGTTTCTCTCTAGGGGTCAGCCTTCTGCTAATGAAAGCTACTGGCTGATCCTGACCTTCTTCATTCAATTGTGACAGTACAGCCCCTACCCCCAATTCAGATGCATCAGTTTGAACAGTGAACTTCTTGGAGTAATCAGGACTCTGTAGAATGGGAGCAGTGCACATGGCCTGCTTCAGGTCATCAAATGCCTTTTGACAGCTAACTGTCCACTGAACCTTTTTGGGCATTTTCTTGGAAGTTAAGTCATTCAGGGGTGTCACTATTGATCCATACCCCTTGACAAATCTCCTATAGTACCCAGTCAGGCCTAAGAAGGCTCTCACCTGAGTCTGGGTAGTTGGAGCAGTCCAGTCCATGATGGTCTGGATCTTGCTCTGCAAGGCTTGAACCTGGCCTCCACCCACAAGGTGGCCCAGGTACACAACCTGACTCTGCCCTATCTGGCACTTGGTGGCCTTGATAGTCAGGCCTGCCTTTTGCAGGGCCTGTAAAACATTTCTGAGGTGGACCAGGTGATCCTCCCAGGTGGAGCTAAAGACAGCAATATCATCTAGATATGCTGCACTATAGGCTTCCAGACCTGTAAGGACTGTATTCACCAACCTCTGAAAAGTGGCAGGTGCATTCTTCAGACCAAAGGGCATCACCACAAATTGATAATGCCCACTAGGGGTTGAGAATGCTGTTTTTGGCTTTGCATCATCAGCTAGTCTGATCTGCCAGTAGCCAGCTGTCAAGTCAAATGTGCTTAGATACTTGGCTGAGGCCAAAGTGTCTATTAGCTCATCTGCCCTTGGTATTGGATGGGCATCAGTCCTAGTGACTGCATTGAGACCCCTGTAGTCCACACAAAACGTCATCTCTCTTTTTCCACCACTGCTGTGAGGTTTTGGCACAAGGACCACTGGACTAGCCCAAGGGCTATCTGAGGGTTCAATAACTCCCAAATCCAACATTTTCTGGACTTCTGTCCTGATACAGTCCCTGACATGGTCAGGTTGCCTATAACTCTTATTTTTAATAGGCAGACTGTCCCCAGTGTCCACTTCATGAGTGCACCAGGTGGTCTGACTTGGAGTCAGTGAGAACATGTGTCTGAACTGATTGAGCACCTGTCTACAATCAGTTTGCTGCTGGGTAGTGAGGCTGCCTGCCAAGGCTACACCATCCACTGACCCATCATCAGGGTTCTGTGAGAGCAGGTCAGGGAGTGGGTCACTCTTTTCCTCCTGTCCCTCATCAGTAGCCATGAGCAAGCCCATGTCTGCCCTGTCCACATATGGTTTTAACCTGTTGACATGGAGAACCCTGTGGGGACTCCTGGGTGTTCCTAGGTCTACTAAGTAGGTAACCTCACCCTTCTGCTCAACAATGGTGTGGGGTCCACTCCACTTGTCTTGGAGAGCTGCTGGGGCCACTGGCTCCAACACCCACACCTTCTGTCCTGGCTGATAAACAGTCAGCACAGCTCTTTGGTCATGCCAGGCCTTTTGAAGTCCCTGGCTAGCCTCAAGGTTTTTAGTTGCCTTTTTCATATACTCAGCCATCCGGGAGCAGAGACCAAGTACGTAGTCCACTATGTCTTGCTTTGGGGGCTTGAGAGGTAACTCCCATCCTTCCTTCACCAAGCACAGTGGACCCCTGACAGGGTGACCAGACAAAAGTTCAAAAGGGCTGTAACCAACCCCCTTTTGAGGCACCTCCCTGTATGCAAATAAAAGGCAGGGCAAGAGTATGTCCCATCTTCGCCTAAGCTTTTCTGGGAGCCCTTTAATCATGCCCTTCAAGGTTTTGTTGAATCTCTCAACTAAACCATTGCATTGTGGGTGATAGGGTGTGGTGAACTTGTAAGTCACTCCACACTCCTTCCACATTGCTTTTAAGTATCCAGACATAAAGTTAGCACCCCTGTCTGATACCACCTCCTTAGGAAAGCCCACTCTTGAGAAAATTCCCAGGAGGGCCCTTGCCACCACAGGTGCTGTAGTGGTCCTAAGGGGAATAGCCTCTGTGTACCTGGTGGCATGATCCACTACCACCAGGATAAACCTGTGCCCAGATGCTGTTTGGGGATCCATGGGACCAACAATGTCAATCCCCACCCTTTCAAAGGGAACCCCCACCACAGGTAGTGGTATCAGGGGGGCCTTTGTAGAGCCACCTGCCTTGCCACTGGCCTGGCAGGTTACACAGGAGCGACAAAACTCCTTGGTGTCTTCAGACATGTAGGGCCAGTGAAAGTGAGGGACAATTCTGTCCCAAGTCTTGTTCTGGCCCAGGTGACCTGCTAAGGGAATATCATGGGCTAGGGTCAATAGGAAGCCCCTGAACTTCAGAGGTATAACCAACCTCCTGGTATCACCAGGCTTGGGGTCTCTACACTCTGAGTACAAGAGTCCATCATCCCAATACACAGTATGGGGACCACTAGCTTTCCCAGCATCCTCAGCAGCAGCTTGCTGTCTGAGGGGTTCAAGAGAGGGCAGCTCTGCTGCTCCTGGCTCAGATCTGCCCTGGAAGGTCCCCCTGTCCCCAAGAACTCAACCTGGTCAGGTTCAAGCTCCTCTGGGACAGTTCCTTCCTCAGGACTGAGATCATCCCCCTCAAGGGACTGATCTTCCTTCTGAGCCAAGGGGAAGGCACTGCCTTTATCCTACTACTCCTCCTCTTGGAAGGCACTTGGTCCATTATTCCAGAATCCAAGGCCTGTTCAGTGCTAGACATTTTGGCTTGTGACCTGGTCACAGCAAACACATCTGCAGGGATCCCCAGCATTTCTGCATGGGTCCTGAGCTCCACTTCTGCCCAAGCTGAAGTTTCTAAGTCATTGCCAAGCAAGCATTCAACTGGTAGGTCTGCACTTACCACAAACGTCTTAAGGCCAGTTACCCCTCCCCAGGAGAAGTTAACAACTGCCAGAGTATGGTCTGTTCTGACATTGCTAGCATTGTTCACTTGGTACATCTCACCAAGTATAACTTGCCCAGGATTCACAAGGTCTTGTGTCACCATGGTGACACTTGCCCCTGTGTCCCTAAATGCCAAAGCCTCTCGTCCATTGATTAAAGGTTGTTGTCTGTACTTGCCCAGATTACTGGGACTCATAGAGGAGGTCATATCCATGCCTCCATCACAGACTAGGACAGCCTGAGTGAGTTCTCTGACTAGGTCAGAGCCCATCTCAGTACCCAGGGTCAACCCTACTAAACCCTTGGTTGTAGTACTCCCACCACCAACTGTAACTGCACTAGGGGAGCAGGTGCCTTAGGGGCATTGGTGGGGGCTGGAGTCGAGTCTTTGGACTTGGTGCAATCACTGGTCCAGTGGGTCTTTTGCTTACAGACCTTGCACCATGGTTTTCTTTGGCCTTTCCCTTTGGTAGACTGTGAATCCCCACCTGAAGAAGATTTTTGGGGGCCTTGTGAAGACTTTTGATCTTTACCCTTCTCCCCACCCTTATCAGAGTTCTTAGAATCTTGCTTCTTAGGGTCACCACCTTGGTTCTGTACCTTCTGCCTCACCCTGGTTCTGACCCACTTGTCTGCCTTCTTTCCCAATTCTTGGGGAGAGGTCAGATCAGAGTCCACCAGGTACTGATGCAACAGCTGATTTTGACAGTTATTAAGAATCTGCTCCCTCATTATCAGATTGTACAATCCTGTGAAGTCACACACCTTACTGCCCATCAACCAGCCTTCCAGAGCCTTAGCAGAACAATCCACATAGTCTACCCAGTCTTGAGTCTGTGCTTTTGGGCATCTCTGAACTTGAACCTGTATTGTTCAGTTGTTAGGCCAAACCCATCAATAAGAGCACTCTTCAAGACCTTGTCATTATCAGCATCCTCTTCTCTTACAGTGAGGAGCTTGTCTCTACCTTTGTCTGCAAAGGAGAGCCACAAGATTGCTGCCCACTGCTCCTGAGGGACCTTCTGTACTTTACAGGCCCTCTCTAGAGCAGTTATCCATTTGTGGATGTCATCCCCACTCTGGTAGGGAGGGACAACCTTGCTCAGGTTTCTATGGTCATAAGACCTTTCCCTATCTCTAGGGATATTGCTGCCACCATGGGACTCTAGTCCCAACTGTTTTCTCTCTTTGTAGAGATCTAGGGACTCCCTGTCTAGAGCCAATTGCTGCTTTCTGAGTTCAAGCTGGGCTTGCTCATACTGAATCAGCCTCTTTCGCCTCTCATGAGAGGATTCCCTCCTATGAGAGGAGACAGAGGTCCCTATTGAGGTGTCAGAGTGGTTAGACTCCTGAGAAGGAGATCTAGACCTTCTAGGCACACTCATAATCCTTCCTGGGGGACAAAGTGGAGGTCATTCTGATCCTCCTCTTCCTCTTCCACAGGAGGGATTGGGTTTTCCAGGTCAGGGTCATTGTCACCCTCCTGGTCAGTTCCAGAGGGGGTTGGGGGTGTTGCTACCCCTGGCCCCATCCTCATCTTCTGCCCCACCCTCTGCACCTGCCCCTTCAGTCCCTAAGGGCCTGTTGAGGTCATCAGCCATTAACATCTCTCTCAGATGTTGGGTGGTGGGACTTTGGCCTGTCTTCAGTTTCCTCATATTGCATATTGCTCTCAATTCCAAGAATGGGAGTGTATCATACTTGGAGGGAAGAAGCCCAGTGGCTTCTGGCAAGGACTCTCTGGGTCCTGGCTTTGAAGACATCACTAGTGAGGTGTGGTGTATGCACTACCTACTCTAGTGTGGCCTTCTAAACTCTCTTGAGTTGTAGAAAGGGTGTGCTATCCCTTAACACACAACTCTAAGTTCAGTAGAACTTACTGTATACTAAGCTTAATTTATATGTACCTTAGGTACCTTTAGTGGTTTTCAGTTGATCAATTCAATTGAGATTATCTGGTAAAACAATAGCAAGCTGGAATCCCACACGCTGCACACCAATGTGAGAAGTTGGCCTGGCATATGCTGTCCACTAATTATAGTGGGCACCTTGCACCAGTCCAAACAACCCCTTATTGGAGATAGGTTAAAGACAACCTTTATTGAAAGCTATCCTAGTGGTAGCTATGGAGAGCAGCCTTCAGGCTAAGTCTTGAAGGAATGTAAAGCAGCTTGTTTTACAGTCTATAATCTCTTGAGTGACCAAATGAAAGAGCACCACACCAGGTATATATTCAAAATATATGTATTTATTACTAAACACACCCCTCTAGTCTCTTTATGAGGCTAGAGTTTGAAGTACATAAGTTATAAGTTATTTAAACACAGTAATAGCACAAATACACGTTTGGGCCTAGGGGCGTACCAAACCATATACCAATAAAGTGGTATAAGAACCACGACTGAGCTAGACACTAGGCCTAGAGCCTCTAGAAGTGCTTGGACCACAAGGAACCACCCAAGGTAGTGACACAGGGGACCCACGGGGGACGCGTGCAGTGTAGTAACACAGCCGCGAATCGCCGTTAACTTCTATGGAGAAAGTCGCGGTTGGGAATTTAAAGAAAAGGGACACTTAAAGAAGGACTTGGAGCAAACCCTTTGAGAACTAGGTCGTTCTAGAGTCTCTACCCACGGGAGCACCGGAGTACTCTTGTTACCTCACCCAGGGAAGCCGGGTGCATAGGTGCCTTTCGGGGTCGGGTTTCGTCGTCGATTTGAATGGCGATCTGCTGCAAAGTGCTGCTGGCGACCAAGTGAAAAGTGTCCGGGTGGATCCAAAGGTGGATCGGAGATCTGAAGAACCTGAAAGCAGAGGGGACAGAGTCTGGGTCACTAGCCAGTGACCAGGAAGGCGATGAGCAGATGCCCACCGATGTTGAGTGCTTCAGGTAGGTTGATGGTCATCTTGACTCTTCAGCCACGAGGTCCAGGAGGCGTTGTCAGCAACCAGGAGCTGGATTCGGGCTGGTACACGATGTCTGACGAGTGCTGAGGTGTTGGCGACCGGATTGGACCCAACAAGCCTTGGCAACGGCAAGTCTCGATGAAGATGAAGATTGACGATTGTGCAGACCAGCAAGTTCTGAGGAACTCACCCCGCCAGGGTAAGTGAGGGCAAGCTTGGAGCAACCAGGGAGCCCAAGTAGAAAAAGATTGGCCTTCGTGAAGGGCTACTAGCCAACGGGCTAGCGACCGCAAAGGAGCCTCAAGACGGTGCATGTGGAGCTGGCTCACAGGACACTCGTGGAGTGGAGGCCAGTGATCTTCAGTGCAGTTGGTGCTGGAGGCTGGGGCTACTCGGAGCCCAAAGCATGACTTCGTGGGAGACCCAGAAGAGGATGCACTTGCAAATGTGTGCGGTGTCCAGGGGTCACGGTTCCACGTTACCCACGACAGCTACGGGCCTCAGCTTTGCTGGGGACTCAGGGCAGCCTCGGGGAAGTCTGGAAATCCACCTCTGGTGATGCAAAGACTTCGGCGTCCGACGGGAGCTTAGGCGATGCAGACCGGACAATTGCTTCTTTGGTGCCTGCCAAGCAGGGGAGTCACTCCTTGACCCCAAGGGAGATTCTTCTGTCCTCTAAACCTTAGTAGAGCGTCGAAAGTCCAGGATTCTGTGTCAGAGTTTCGTCCAGGGATAATCTAAAGTCCTAAGGACTGGGTTCCTATACTTATACTAAGTTTAGGGGTTGGACTTACTCTGTGGTCCCACCTATGGGTGGGTCAGGGCAGAGGGGTGGCTACACCCCTTTCCCTTTGTCCAGATCGTGCCAAAGCAGGGGCTGCAAGCCCCTGATCCGGTTTGAACTGGGGTATGCACAGGGACACCAAATGTGCCCCCAGTGCAGGACTTCAAAGCACCCGAGAGTGCTCCCGCCCAGCCCCAATACACACTATCCTGTCTGGGGAGGTGGTCACACCTCCCTGGGACAGGAAGCCTATTGTCCAGGCCTCCCCTGCCGGAGTTTCGGTCAGCAGCAGGAGGCCAGACTCGTGTCTGTGGCAGCAGCATCCATTTTGTGATGCCAGGGCTTGGAAAGTCAGTACCGGGCATACCGGTGTGTACATGCCTTTCCCTCTAGAAGGGTGGAATGCTACCCCCGCCACCAGAACTGGCGGGGGGGTAGTATTCCAAGACGTTTGACACCAAACACGACATGTTTCCGTGCAGCCATCCCAAAGTTAGCATTTAACGCGAGGTTATAATGCGCTTAAGAGTATATGGTCAGGCTGCACTACAAACAGCATCAGAGAAGGGTCTCCGAACGCTGCAGAGGGGCCCTGCTCATGCAGGGGCACCCTCTCACATAGGAACCACGCACTCTGCCTTCAGGATTGATAAGGCCTGCCATAGGAGTGACTTATAGGTTTATATGTGTGTATGTATATAGTGATATAGGTAGCCTATATCACAGTAAGGGGTGCATGCACCACCTTACCCAGGCTGCAGTAGCAGACCTGTGGTGTCAGGTTGGATGGCCTTCCAGGGGTGGCACAATACATGCTGCAGCCCCTGGTAGGCCTCTGAGGTACCTATGCCCTGGGCACATAGTATACCATATACTAGGGACTTATAAGGGCACTCCAGATTCCAATCAGAGATGTGCCTAAGGCACATGGAAACCATTTTAGAGAGGAAGCAGCTAGGCTGGGGTTCTGATTAGCAGGGCCCCAGCCAGACTAAGGTCGAAAAACAGTGAAGCATCAGCAAAAAGTGGGGGTACCCATGTGAAGCAGATCCTACTCTCCTACACAGCTCTTTTTAAATTATAAGACAGATTTGTATATGCTTAGATGGTGAGATATGTTTTTCGAGCTTTTACTAAGTGACCAGTGTATTATGAGGCTGTTAGGCATAGTTAAACATGCACTGTTTTAATATGGGTCAGGTTTACTAGTGCAAACTGCCCCTGTTGAGTCTCACTGCCAGCTTTACTTTGCATGTAACATCTCTTTGTGAAGCACTGAATGCTTGTTTTTACAACAGATAACTGACGTGTGAGATATGGAGTAGATATTCCATAAAGAATGGTCTTTGTGCTTAAAAAAGTGAAAGTTGTTTGTTTGAGATTTAGTAACTTAACTATGCATGCACACACTCTTAATGCAAGCACTACATATGCTATAGCACCCATACTGTAGGTGAAATAGATGTTTGCAAAGCATTAATGTCTCTGTCACCCACTGGCAGTTCAACAGATAGAGTTATACATTCACTAACGTACTTAGAAACTAGTTATATATTTAACAGTGTGAAAGGCAGTTGTACAGATGCATACATATCTTTGTACTTCTGAGTACAGACAGTGAGGTATTCAATGAGATATATATGTACAGATTGAAAGAGCTGTAGAGGTTTTATAACAGAGAATCACATACTCGCACATTTACTTAAACATCTCATGAGGGTGCTATGTTTTTAGAAGGTAACAGATGTACCTATGTGCTAATGAACTGACACTTTGAAGTCTACCATCCAGAGAAGTAGCCCTTGCATTATGTTTTGGGCCTGCTATACTTGAGCCTCTGCATGCAGTGTTAATGCTAGGGTTGTCTTGTCACTTAAGACTCCTACACAAGGTGTAAACTCCTGTTGTACCACATATAACTGACCACTAAGCTAGGCTGTTGCTTGGCCACAGGGTATGTGTTATGTGCTAAAAATGTACCATATGTGCCGAATTATACATACGCCCAGACTTCAATCAGACATACCTAAGCAGAAAGGCAGAGATACACTAAAACACGCATTGAGATAGTAAGTGAAGCACCTAAACATTCACTCACACAGGCAGACAGAACTGAAATGTATCTCGCACTAATGGAGCCATTTGCAAACACACTTAAATAACCTAGTACTCACTATAACACACAGGAGGCAATCCATGCAGCCCCTTGCAGACACATTTAGAGAAGCATACATGTCACAAAGACAGGCAGCCATATACCAACATAGTTACATAGATATGGTAGCTCACTCTCACATAGGAACTGATACACTTATTTACATATCTGCTGAAGAACTGACCTTTTCAAGGTACCATAAAGAGAAATAGCCCTTGCATCACATCTCACACCTGCTACATTTGAGCTTGTGCATGCAGTTTTACTGCTAGGCCAGTCTTGTCACTTACAATTCCCACACAAGGATTAAACTCCTTTTGTTGCATATATAAGTGATCACTAAGGTAGGTTGTGGCTAGGCCATAGGGCAGAGTGCTATGTGCTTAAAAGGTAACACATGTACTCCCAAGATTGAGTGAGCTATATGCAATCCTAGAGGCCTATGTGCCCAATTATACATCCACCCTGCCACCTAGACTTCAATCTGACATACCTAAGCAGAGAGACACTAGAACACTCAGTGAGATAGTAAGTGAAGCATCTAAACATTCACTCAAGCAGACAGACAGAACTAATATGAATCAAGCACCATTGTAGCCATTTGCACACATGCTTAAATAACCCAATAATCACTAATACACCCAGGAGGCAATCCATGCAGCCTCTTACACACACATATAGAGAAGCATATATTTCAAAAAGAGGCAGTGATTTACTAACAAACTTACATACACATGCAATCACAGCCCCGGATAGAGAACTGAGACATTCATTCAGATATCTGCTAAAGACTTCAATCTTTCAACTCTATAATCCGGAGCGTAGTCCTTGCATTCTGTCTTGGGCCTGGTACACTTGAGCTTGTACATGCAGTTTTAGTGCTAGGGCTGTCTTGTTACTTCAGATTCCTACATAAGGTGTAAACATTTCTTGTAGCATATATAAGTGACCACTAAGGTAATCTGTAGCTATGCCATAGGGCTTAAAAGGTTACACATGTACTCTGAAGAGTGAGTGCGCTATATGCACTCCTAGAGACCTATGTGTCCAAATATACATCCACCCTGCCACCCAGACTTCAATCTGACACACCTAAATAGAAACGCACACTGACACTAAACCACCCAGTGAGATAGTAATAGAAGCACCTAAACACTCACTCACACAGACAGACAGAACTCATATGTATCTAGCACTAATGGGGCCAGTTCAACACACAACTTAAATAACTCAGTATTCTCCAATACACCCAGGAGGGAATCCACCCAGCCCCTATTAGATACATTTAGAGAAGTATACATGACAAAAATAAAGGCAGTGATTTACTAACAAACTTACATACATATGCAATCACAGCCCCACATAGAAAATGAGACACTGATTTAGATATCTGCTAAAGAGCTGGCACTGTCAAGTTCACCATCTACATAAGTAGCCCTTGTATCATGTCTCGGGTGTGGTAGTCCTCAGTGTGCGTATGCACTTTTACTGCTATGCTTGGCATTTAAAACCCTTTGCAAGTGTTAACCTGCTGTTCTATCACATATGACTCACCTGTAAGGTAGGCTGCAGCTAAGCTGAAGGGTACATTCCTAAGTGGTTAAAAGGTAACACATGTAGTTACAAGTTTCAGTGAGCTATATGCGCACTTGCAGGCATGTCTGCTCACTTATACATCATTGTAACACACAGATAGAAGCATAAAAATTAACAAAGTAATAATAGCAATATTACAATAATAGAACTCTTTATGTTGGTACTTCACTATGTAATACTAGATATTAAAAAGATAAATGTACTTCTTTTTCCTTTCTTTTCAGATATCAGTTTCTTCTTAACTACAGAGAGTTACAATGCCAACAAAAAGTCAGAGAAAAAAGAAACTGAGACAAGGATATTATGTCCTTAAACTGAGAAACAAAAGGGGCAAAATGCAGAAAAAGTGTTGAAGGAGAAAAGAGCTGCTGTTAAGAGGACAAAGAAATTTCTTAATATTGTATGTTGTCGACTTGAAAAAGTACAACATCAAGTAAGTAAAAACAAACTTCACAACCAACTAAGAAAGCAGAAAAAGTCTATGATATGAAGAGTACAAAATTGTGCAAATAAGGAGAGAATTTAACCAGAAGGCAGAGACAGTTTAAGGAAATCAGAGTTAGAATGTTCTGTAGTAGAGTAATTCTCAATTTATTAAAAACTATGAAGAACTATAGAAGAAGAACATGTTGAGGGTGTAGTCAATAATGTTTTTGCTCTGAAGAGGAAGCTATTTATTTTGATTCTAAACAGATTGAAGATACTAGACAAAATAGTATTGTCTATGAGGACACAAAGCCAAAAGAAAAGACTTGTCAATAGAACTAACTTTTGCAAAGTTTTCAGCAGTGAATGGTTACATACTTCCGATACTGAGCCTTACTTTATGAAGAAAGCTACTTGCAAGAAAACAAATGAGTGCAGGCAGTTGACCAATGTGGACGATGTTAAGAGGTGAAAGATGGTTGTCCTTTTCCAAAAGAGGTGATGGTATCTAGAAATGTAGAGGAAGTCCTAGCTGAAGAGGTACAGGGAAGGCATATACAGACCCCTGTATATAAATGGAACTGTAGCAGTGTTTGTAGTGTTCGGCAGTAATCAATTGATATGGTGAGAAATTTCCTACGAATGTTTCCCTGCAGAAGTCTGAAGCAGAAATTAGCTATGTTACAAGGATTATATCCATGCAAATTAAGGAAATCTACTAATTTACATGGAAATTCGCTAGCATGTCTACCAAAGAAATTGTATAAAGGCACCTTTCATCACTTTAGAATGTTAGCTGTTCACTACTCTGAAATGCGAAAACTAGTTAGGAAGCTTTACTATGTTAAAAGTCCTGCCTATGTTTGGGAGAAATTAACAGAGCTCTTTTGCATGGTACAGTAGCAGATGTACAAAATGTTTGTGATGACGTTCATTTTCTTTTTTTTCCATCTTGAACAGCAGTGTAGGGAAAATGAGGACTTGGTATCTGCAGCAGTACCAGAACAGGAGACAGGTATTACTGTTGATAACTTCCAAGAAGAGATTAGAACGTTTAAGAGTGTTTCTTCAGAGATTTCAAGTTCTGTTTGCATTTGTTGTCGATGCACTCACTACAAAAGTCAAACTCGAAATGTCGATTTGTATCTAAAGAGTGAAAAACAGAAAAATGATAAGTGGCGAGAATTTTAACTTATTTATTTGTAAGGACACACTTTGACTGTTCAGTTCAACAAATTATATGTAAGTACTGTTATAGTAAGTTAGAAGATAATAAAATGCCAGCTAGAGCAGTTCATAACAAGTTAGAAGTAATTTCAGTACCACTAGAACTTCAAGATCTAAATGTGTATGAATCAATTCTTATCCAATGTGTACATCCATTCCAAGCTATAGCCCATATGGAGCCAAAGACAGGGAAGTTACCTCCAACTGAGATCCAGAAAGGTATTAAAGGTAGAGTTGTGTACTTGCCATTAGATTTCAAGCACAATATTGAAACTGTAGCGGTACAGAGAGATTTGGAAGAAGCACTTGTAATTCTAGTGAATGGTGTTCCTACCAAGAGCAAAAAGATATGGCAAGAGTTAGTGGATGTTACTAAAGCAAAAAATGCAATATTATGTCTGGAACAAAATAATATTTATCACAAATATATAGATCTTCAACAGAATGTAGCACATATGGAGGATGAAACATTATAATCAAGATGTCAGATTGAAAAAGTGGACTGATCTCAATCAGAAGAAATTTAAGAACACTACAGTATTCACCCTCTCAATTCTGATAGATCATAGGTGATGCTATTGATCTGTTTTGAATGAAACAAGCCAGAGGAGCTTGTTTGAGTGTGTGGGAGAGAAATTTAGAAGCTTGGTGTTTTTCACATCTGTTTCCTACTAGATGAGGTGGAAGATATGATGACCAGCCTGTACAGATACCAGCAGCCGAGTACAGAAATATGACAGCAAAGGAATTCGTTGACAAAGTTCAAGGAAAAGATGAAAACCTGGAATGCAACTTGATTAATTTGATCGCATGCCAGCGTAGCACCAATGAATATTGGTATTGTCATCATGGTGAGCTGAAATACTTGTTGAGAAACCTAGATGCACCGACTTGGTTTCTAACACTCAGTTGTGCTGATTATGCATGGGATGACCTGCTTAAATTTCTGCAAGAAGAAAACTATAGCATAAAAGACATCAATCTAAAGACACCAGGAGAACTTTGTTCGCTGTACCCTGCAAACGTTTGCAAATATTTTAACCACTGGTTTCAAGCGATGATGGGTTTCATCTGCAACAAAACTAATCCTCCCCTTGGTGAAGTAACTAATTTCTTTTGGTGCAAAGAGTACCAAGTTAGAGGTGCTCCACATATTTACATGCTGCTATGGGTAAAAGATGCCCTGAAGTTTGGAACAGACACTGATGAGTCTGTCTTGTCTTTCATACAACAGTAGGTGACATGTGCCATCCTAAAAGATACTGCTGACAAGGGTTTGAGACAGCAAGTTTTACGGTTTCAAAATCATAGGTGTGGGAAATACTGTCATCGTAAATACAAATCCAAAGGAAAGTTTACACAGGATGTCGTTTCGGATTCCCATGACCTGTGAGCTCATAAGGAAGAGTGAAAGGCTTTTTGTTTGCAGACAGACACACCCTCACATGGAAATCACCAAAAAATACACACAGCCTTAAAAGAACAGAGGCTTCAGAATATATAAATGACTACAATCCTGTCATTCTGAAGATGTTGAATGCAAATATGGATCTACAATTTGTTGCAGACAACTCCATCGTTGTTGCTTGCTAAGTGGCTTCATATATAATCGATATCTATATGGTAACTTCCAAGATTCCTTAATGTATCCCTTACCCATTTTTTCATATTTGCCTGCCTGCCTTTGCTCAAGGCAATATTGAAACTGAAACGTAGTGACCGGCAGAGTGATTTGGCCATGAATTAGCCATTCTGTTGATGGTGACTCGGCTACAGTGAATGGTAACCTTTCCAGTTTCTCAATACGCAGCATTGTATATTTGGCTCTCCTTTGTGCCATTTCTGTCTGTTTATCAGTTAGATAGTATTCTGAAAACAGAGACATAGTGTTTATAAAATGCCATGGCACATAGCCTGCACGCAAAGATTGTAGCGTCCAGCTTAGCATCATAATAGAACGTAGTTGAGATTGCCCGTGTTGTAACAAGGCCAGATCATGTTCTAATATGTCGATTGCCGAAGACACAATGTTGCCTAAGGAGTAAACCCTGGAGGTCAATGTTGTTAACCCATTATCCACTACAGCTAATGCCTTTTCCAAGTTAATACGGTCTATTTCCCGTATCCTTTCTGCGGCCTCTTGTTGGGATATTTTCCAGTTTTCATTATAATAGGCATAAATGCCGGCATATATGAAACGTTTCTGACGTGTTTTCCTTGGGCCTAACAAGAAATCCCTAAGGTCCACATCAGGTGTGAGTAAGGTCAAGTGATGTTTTACTTCTGTGAGTGTTGAGGTCTCTAGCCAATCAAGGCACAACTTCCCAACACTATAGGATGTCACTACCCCCGGGTGATGTCTCTGTACATAGCGTGGGTCTGGCCTATGGATTCTAAACCTTTCGGTTGTATTCATAAATCTCTGATGACATTTGTTTGTGTCAAAGGGCCAAACCAGCCATTCTGTCCAATTAGGATCTGATCTGTCGTACTGGAAAATGTCATCTAATCTCAACCCATGTGTAGTTGAATTCTGCCCCCCACCCATCTGCGATGGTGTTGGAAACCCCGGTGTGTTCATTTCCTTGCCTTTGGCTAATCCAAGACAGGTTGTTTGTTGCACAGTTTCATTCAGAAATAAGATCTGCTGTGGAATGAGGCATGCTCTAAATAGCGCTTCTATTCCCTGGACTTGCCAGTCCCTAGCACCCCAGATTGATTTTAAATCTATAGTGTCCTTCCATAGGTCGAAACCATGTGTAGACAACTGGTTCAAAAAGGATGCAGAGTAAATATGTTTGGTGTTTGTTAACATAATTTTCTGAGCTGAAATGTTCGCCACTATATAATAAAATGACTTCGGGTCGGATGTCTTAAACCCTGAGAAGTATGTGAATTTCTGTGCAAATGCTCTGTGAACTACCTTTCGGTGGTGTTGGACAGTGTTCCCACTGGTGGTACTCAAATACATTTCTAGGTGTTATAGATTTGTGTAAGAAATGATGACCATATTGCTGGTAACAGTACAATGTATCATAGTCTGAAGTACCTTCTAACATTTCGTTGTTCGGAAATGCAGCAGTTTTTTCTAAATCAGACATCATAGCATTTACAGTTTCAGTGTCCCAATCATCAGAAAATGTACTGGAGGTAATGATATCACTTAAAGAAATTTTAAATACATGTTTTAGCTTTAAAAGTTCAGTCGGACCGAATATATCATAATCAATCTTGTCCCATACTATACCGTCCGGTATAGGAACTGCTGTAATGTTCACTGAAGACAAGTCTCTTGGTTCACGATGTGAAGACTGGTGTGGTTTTAAAATCAAATTGACTCTTTGGGCTGTAGAGCTTTGCTGGAGGTATCGTCCATTAATAAGCATACCAAAAGTTATTATTAAACCTAGCCAGAAAATGAAAAATAAAATCCCAGTGATATACCATAATTCTATCCAAGGTGACACCAGGTAAGTCTTTCTAAAAAAATTCAAAAAGTCATTGAGTTTCTGTTTGAGTGATTTTTTGGCTGGCGTCGTTTCCGGCTCGCTTGGATCCAGTGAAAACGTATCAAAGTTCATGAAATAGCCAGAAGCAGTTCGATCAATTGTTGGAATTGCATCGGGATTTGTTGAAATTGGATTTTGCTCTTGACGAGGCATGTTGACGTAGATGTCAGTAGTCGGTCTTAATGCAACTTCGTTGTTTAGTTGATTTACATTTTGAAATGAATTTCTTGTTGAAGTGGAACGAGTTCCATAGCATTGTTGCTTAGTCCTTCATTCCGTACAGGTGGCTCTTCAAACGTGATGAGTCTTTCTGTTTGGACTTCTTGAATTGTAGCGAGAGGAGGGCGTCTGCTACTGTGGAGTCCACGAGGCCTACTGTTTAGTATCGGCCACATAGTGTGGTTTGATTAAGTCGATTGAGACAAATCTTTTCTCCTTTTTTCCGGCAAGAGGTGGCAGAAGTACAGTTCTTGTGCTGTGGATTGCTAGGACCGGTACAGGCTTTCTGTAGGATGGCCCAAATTCTTTCTTGTCTGCAATCTTTTCTCTGACCAGATCTCCGATTTTTGGGATCCAGACAGGTCTTGCCGTTACTGCCTTGACTTCCTCAGTGGCGGTCTGTTTTTGGAGCACGTTACTTTGTTGTGTTCTGGATTAATTTAGATCCTGTAAAACAGCCAAACGATCATGGATATCAAATGTTTTTTATCCGCCACTGTGCCTTCACAATCAAGATCAGGTACCCACATTCTTGCCCCAAATAGGACCTCGTAAGGACTGACACCCCCTAGAGAGCTTCTTGCCTGGTTATTGAACGCTCGCTGTACCCCATAAAGGTGATCGACCCATCTACTGCCCTTGCCTAATACCCTAGCTGTTAAAGATTGCTTTAAGTCCCGGTTTTTCCTCTCCACAACAGAATTTCCCTCGGGATGGTACGGAGAGGAGTACCGCAATGCTACACCCATTCCTTCCATGGCCTCTTTGTAAGCCCATGAGCTAAACGCCGGAACACGGTCAGAATGTAACGTGCCAACTGCGTATGTGCCGCTAAAGACTCGCAAATCTTTCATAACAGTTCGAGCGTCAGCGACCGCTGAGGCCAAACCCATAGGAATCTAGAGGAGGAATCCACTGCAACCATGATATATTTCTTGGACCCATCAGATTGTAGGGGTCCGCAGTGGTCCAAATACACACATGCGAGAGGTTTGTCTGATATCAGCAATGGTGTCTGTGCTGGGCGTGTTACGGTGGAGCCTTTCATCTGCTGGCAGATGTCGCACTTTAAGACATAGTCTTTGGTCTGCTTTGTTAACCCTGGCCAGCAGTAGCGCTGTTTCAATAAAGAAATAGTCGCTGTGACGCATGTATGCGCTGAACCCAAACCCTCGTGTGCTGCTAAAATTAAGCCCTGCCTACGAACCATATTTGGTATTACTCTATCCCCCACTCCAGGAATCTGAGCATATGGAATGTTTTGTGCATCTAACTTGTAGGAGTACTTGAGTGGAAATTTTTTAGGTACTGCTGTACTGCCTTTGCGTGAAGCATTGACAGCTACCATTATCTCGCCGTCTACCCTCGTCTTTGAACGAGTAACTGCAGCTACGGCGGCTGTGCGAACAGCCCCCTTTGCGGCTTCATCAGCCAATGAATTTCCTTCAACGTGAACGCCATCACGCTGATGACTCAGTGTATGTATCACGTGAGCCCTTGGTAGTTCGTTTCTCAACTCCACTACCTGTTCCCATAGCATTTTATGCTTAATTGTGCCACCTTTTACATCTTTGATCCCGTTTTGTTAACAATGACGTAGATATTCATTGTACGACTGTACACAGTAAAAGGAATCACACACAATAAGTGTGGGGAATTCGTGATCCGTATGTATAAGTGCGGGTATAAGTGCTTTGAGTTCTGCCAACTGAGCCGTGCAGTCTCCTAGAGATTGCGTTTTAGTGCAACTCGGATGGAACTTTCCATCGTGCATGCGACCTTTAACAATCGCACACGCCGCGCTGTAAGCTTGCTTACTCCCTATGGCCGGTTGAGCAGATTTGTCAGTGTAAATAATATATTCATACTGATCTAGAGGCAAAATTTCAATTGGTAGAGGATATTCTTGTGTGTATTGCAGGAATGCTTGTGTTTTTAAACTTGGATCAAATCTGTATTCAACATCCGTTGCAGTAAGAGAATTAGCCCACTGTATCCATCTCGGATGTAAGGCTTTCGCATTTGGAATGCTAGCTTTTGTAACAGCTTCTAAAGCTGGTACTGGGGTCACGACAATTATGCGTTTCCCTGAGCCAGAGCTCTTTCTCTTGCTACAGCGGTCTGCACTGCTGTCAGGATTTTTCTGTTGAAGTGAAACGCATCTCTGCGTTTGTGTACAGGTGTGATTTTTATGCTATCGGTACTGTTTTGCCTTCATTAAAAGTCAAATAAGTGTACCCGCATTGACCCGCTATTACTCGGATCACCAAGTTGCGTACGTTTACGGGTGTCTGTAAATGTTTAGAAGCTATCATGTCTTCCTGTAGGGAACGCAGGATATTTGTGTGTTCCTGTGTCCATTGTCTGACTGAAAAATCAGGTTTTATTAAGTCGTAGAAAGGTTTTACTTTTTCTGCGTAATCCAAAATGTATGTTCGACCAAAATTTAGGAATCCCAGAATTGATTGTAAATTCTTTAATGATTTTGGAGGTTGGATCAGCGCACACTTTTCTAAAAAGTTAGTTGCTAGGCTTTTTCCTTCACTTGACAGCTCGTATCCTAAAAACAAGACACTGAGGTGGGCAATCTTCGATTTTTTTAAATTAAATTTGCAGCCCTCAGAGGCGAATCCCATAATAATGGTGCTCACCCTGGTCAAGTGCCTCTTTAAGTCATCGTCTGTCAGATAAATATCATCCACATAGGACAATGCTTCTTCATCCAAATTTTGGAGTAACTCCGTTACTCTTGCTGAAAATACCCCCGGGCTGTTTTTATACCCTTGGGCCAGTCGACAAAATTGTCGCTGGGATCCTAACGCACTGAATGCTGTCAGATACCTGCTTTCAGGCACTATATTTTGGCAGAAAAATCCATTTGAGATATCAAGTGTTGTTTTGTATTTTTGCCGCACAATGTTATTCATTAATGCGGCACTGTGTGCATTTTGAACTGCAAATGTCTTTGTGCAAGTGTTTAAATGTCTGTAATCCAAAACTAAACGATATGTGTTGTCAGGTTTCTTTATGGGAAACAAAGGATTGTTCATAGGTGAAGTGCAATTGCTATCACCCCCTGGTATTCAAGTTGATCTAGGATCTCCCTGACTTGTTTTTTAGCTTCCTGCTTTATAGGGTATTGCCTTTGAGCATTTGGGGAAACTTTTAACGGGATCACGTGGTGGGTTGAATCCTCATCCCAACCAACATGATTTTTATACAATGCTGGAGCTAGGGCTACCGCCCACTCCTGCGCATATGCATGTTTTAGGTGAAAGGGAACGAGGTCGGAAAAGGCTGGAAAAATTACAGTTTCTCCCCTAGGGCACTCCATGACGAATGCTGGCGACCAGTCTTGTTCTGCTAATAGAATGTCATAACCAGATGACTGATTTTTCCAAAAGAGACCTTTAATTTTTCTGGGCTTGTCCCCCTCCAGCCGGAGTGTTATCTCATGTAACTTATGTGGGACACTTACCCGAGTATCAGGTGTTTTCAACGTGATATACTCACTCAACTCCGCTGTCACCAGAAATTCCTTCAGGTTCTGGCGAGCTATCGTTACTTCTGCCGCGCTGTCTAGCATCGTCAGAGCCCACTCCCTGTTCAGAAGCTGTGTCCTCAGAATTCTGGGCATGTCTGATCTTGAGACCTGCTACCTTCTTCTTTTTGAACTGAGGTTTTGATTTTTGTGTATCTTCTTTTTTAGGTGCGTAGTCCGCAGCGCGTTGCGTGTCTCTGGACTTTGTACGCTCCTTTGACCGTCCTTCCCTCTCAGAGTTTTTTGATGAACCCTGAAAGGAACGAGAGGAACGAGTATCAGTATCCTGATACCTGTCAGTTTTTTTTTATATTATCCCTATTCGTGAGGTTATACCTCCTTTCAGAGGGCTCCTGTTGAGGAGACCTACCTCTGGATTGAGATCTGTTGTCTTTAGACTTTTGTTCTTTTTTATTTTCCCACTTCTTTTTAGAAGAAGTAGGTGTCTGCTTTGTAGTGTCCTTTTCAGGACTGCCCACCAGTTGTGGTTTTAATGCTTTCCCACCTAAACTGTCTCTGCCTAGTTCTGCATATGCAGTTTCAATTATTTTGGGTAGTTTGTGTTGTTGATCCTCTGGACCGAACTCCCTTAGGCATTGGCGGATCGCCACTAAAGCTGCTTCCCCCTTGATGTTAGTTAGTATTATGGCTGATACCTGGTCAAAGTTATTTAGTAACTTCATCCCTAAGTTTAGGGCAGGTTCTGCTCCGTACTCATTTTGTATCTGTCTCAATACGTCAGGTACTACTGCTAAGGACGGGATACCATGTGTTCTGGTATATATGGCAGCAAAGACTGAACCCCAAGAGGTGCAGTCCTCTACTTGTGGTATGAGACCCATGGGCAAGCAGATTGTTAGAATTCCGTGTTTATCACAGGTGGTAGTTTTCGGGAATACTGCCTCAAGCGGAGTTATTTTCGGAGCTATCCAGAATGGGATTTGTTCGCGTTTTGCTGGCATTTTGCCCATTACCGCCTGTAATGTTTGTGGAGTAATTTTATTAACTGTACTCTGGACTGGGGTATCTTGTGCTGCAACTGGTGCAGGCTGAACTGTTAAAGTCCTCATCACAAATTGTGTGAGGTTTCTGTAGATTTTAAATAAATCTTTGTGTTGTACGAGTAATTCTGGCTGTAGCATTGTGTTAATGTCAGGAAGCGGTGTGTATGCCGCTAATATGGGCCATGTGGCTCCTGCTCCTCCGAGCGGGCCTAATCTTGCTCTTCCTCGTACGTGGGGTAGGGCGCCTTTAAACCAGTAATTATGCTCCTGGTAAGTGAGCGGAATCTCTAACTCCTCAAAAGGAGTATAGTCCTCTGGTGTTTCATCTCTTAGGTAGTAGTGAAATACATCTGTAATTGCATTCGCTGCTGGGAATGTAACCCATGAATAGAACACCTCTGTTTTGTTTGATTCGTGTGCCTCAATCACGAAAACTACTTTACCACCCCTGGCTCTTAAGCCATGTTCTAGAAGTTTTATGGTGACTGCCCTTCTGAAATTTGGTGCAATTTGTATTGCATCTTCAGGGTCTTCTTCTCCTAAACCGAAGAGGTCTGTTTCAACTCTCCTTGTTACTTCTACTTGTTCAACCATTTTTAAGTGGAAGCTGGGTGTTTAAGGAAGTTTTAGGATAAGGGGTAAATGCACAATTTGTAGGAACTATATGTCCTTCAAGGTTGAATAACCAACAGCCAATAAATAGTATTCTTGTACTACTCAGCTGCGGCGGATTTTGTGCCCACCAACTCCAGACGTCTCTGGGGTTTTGTGAGTAGGTTCTCTGATAATAGCACGACTGAACTACTCAGATTCTACTGTTAAATAAGTACCAAACCAACGTTGGTGGCGCCATGTCGTGTAGTTCCTATAGTACCCATGCAGGACCTGCGCGTTTGTATAACATAAGCTGTGGGCTTGGTGGCAGACTGACTCTGTGCACCCTCACCGCGTATGTTAGATTGTTTTGCATTAGCTAGCTCACAGTGCCACTAGAATCTCCTCTTATCGGGGAGAGATTAATTTCTGGCAAACTTAGATCATGACAACCCAAATTCCTCAGAATAGTGGAAACAATATACTACCTTTCGCTCCGTCACTCGTGCTTACTTATCCGGTTTGTCTCAGAGAGTTACACAGAATAAATAGTCGGGCGTTTCAATAAGTATTTATTGAGCAGTTGTTATTCTAGTGTAAAATATATGTGCTGCGGCAGCCAGCAGACAATAGCAGAGATATATTATCAGCAGTACGATAAAAGCAAAGGGATAGACCAGTTCTACCATATTGCAATAATCATGGATACATACATGAATATAAAAGCATTATGCAAAGTGTGCGTACTCCTATGATGCCTAACTAGATGTACCTGCGTGTACCTAGCATATGTGTAGGTCTAAAAGCCTAAGAGCCAAGAATCCTTCTAGGATTTAGTCGAACCCCCATACCTGAATAGAGAGAGTGTGGGACCCCGTCCTGGTCTCGAGTTGGACACCCCATCAGGGCTGTGTCAGACCACTGTCAGCTTGGACGACCGCATGCAGGAGCCTCAGCATCTCTGGTCAGTGTGTCAGCATGGAAGTCTCGGTTCCCTCTGTCTTACCAGGGCAAGATGTGGTATATTTATACCCTGGAGACTCTCATCCCTTTGTGTGGTTTGCATTGGGCCTGGTCAGTCTTGAGGAAGACGTCAGGGGTGAACTTTGTACAGACATATTATGCAGGTGCTGTATTCCTAGAGAATCATGCATAATTAATGAGTACAGTGTGGGCCTGTGTTTTGGGAAAACCCTGCTGTATTCAAAACCACAGAATAGATAACGTTCAGCCATCAGAGCTCGTTGTGTACTAGCGGGGCTAATGTGGGTGAAAGATCATGCCTATATAAGGAATCATACTATAATAGGACATGTTCAGTTATGACCGTAATAGGGCATTTGCAGCATTGACCATAATAGGGCAAGAACGAATATGACCATATTAGGGCAAATACGAATACGTCCATTTTAGGGCATGTATGATCGGGTCTACATTAGGTTTAAACAAACCAGAAAAGGGGAAGAGGCTATAACAAACCGCACCTGACAATACAAGTTTCGAGTAAAACAGTTTGTTTCTATTATTGCTGAGTGCAAAGAACCTAGGAGCACTCCCCTTTAAACTCCTGAATAGGGAAACTTCCCTTTAGAACATAACACACTTGGTTCAGCACCCTATAAATGCTTATATCACAATGTATAAACAGTGTGCACACAAAGAGGATTCCAGATTTCAGACGTGATCTTTTCTTGTTTAAAACTGTTCTTTATTGTATTTCCATTAAAATCCCCAAAGCCATAGCCAATGCGTTTAGTCTCTCACAGAGACTTCTTCAGGGCGCAATAGTGACTTGGCAGCAAAGATACGATTCAGTTTGATAATCAAATCAGCCCAGTATAATGAGACGCTAAATAAGCAAAGTCGGTTTTCGAGCGTGTGCTCAAGTTAGCTATTCACAAACGTCCTCGTATCCGAAAAGCGGCATGGTGACCGATCAAGTCTGTGCGCGTCGGTTTCACAATAGAGCGTCTCGTTATACTGGGCTGATGGTCTAAAAATCAATGCTGATTTCTACACCGTCTCTTTGTCTCACTCCTGATATAAGAATGGAGTTTTAGTTACATCTCTGTTACCTCGCCAAATACCAGGGCTAAAGGTCTTATTCTGATCTCAGATTTGATTATCAAACTGACTCGTATCTTTGTTGCCAAGTCGCTATTGCGCCCTGAAGAAGTCTCTGTGAGAGACGAAACGCGTTGGCTATGGCTTTGTGGATTTTAATGGAAATACAATAAAGAACAGTTTTAAACAAGAAAAGATCACGTCTGAAATCTGGAATCCTCTTTGTGTGCACACTGTTTAATACATTGTGATATAAGCATTTATAGGGTGCTGAACCAAGTGTGTTAGGGTCTACATTAGGGCCTCTATACGGGACATAACAGTGCTTAATGCCAACCCTTCAAGAGTGCTCCATTTTTAATGAAGAATTACTACCACTGGAGAAAGAAGATATTTTGGAAATCACAGCTACTGATAAAATGGAACAACAGGGAGCCACAATACTACTCACAGATAAACTACAAGCAAAATTGGATTCTTTGGAGAAGTCTGGTATTGAAAAGGGCAGGGTTAGAGAATCGGCCTGGGTGTGAAATTCTGCTACGCTCGTGGATATTTTCCCACTCCGCACAGCGCGTGGAGTTCCAAAAAACTCTGTGTAGCAGAGTGGGTTTTTTCCTAGCTTGTGCTTGCCAACGTTAAGTTGGCAAGTGTGAGTGAGGAAAATCCTACTCCAGACCACCTCCCGACGAGATTTCTCAACACGGGCGGTCATGGATGGCTGCTACCACTAGCATTGAGAAACCTTCTGTTCACGTTGAGGAAGCTACCGCTCAAGTAGAACATCTACTTGAGCTGCAGAAAGAAGCAGCACCCTCTTGTGCTGTGCATGGTGCAATTCATGCTGATTTTCCAGCACGGGACAAACACCCGGTGCTAAAAATCCACATGAACAGCGTGACCTAATGCACTCTGCCGCTTGCGGAACTCCGCATAGCGTGGCAGAGTTGTTTGGATACTTTACGGAGTTCCGCATAGTGGAACTCTGCAAACTCTGCCCAGACCTATTAGAAAAGTGATTACGTGTGTGCAAAAACTTTTGTATAATGTTGCGTTGGAATTGAAAAGTTGAAGATGGGTTAGTAAATGGTGCAATAGGTAAAGTTATACATTTTAATAATTACCCAAACATAGATGAGGTGGAATACTTGGTCATAAACTTTGATGAGATTGATGGTGTCAAGCGGATTGGTCAATGCGTTGTATGTTTTTTACTAGAAAAACACTTATACGTCCAGCGAAAGCAGTTCCCACTCTCTAGCATATGCTGTAGCCATCAACAAATTGGAAGGTTTAAGTGCAAATGCACTTTTTGTTAATTTTGGAACTACGGTATTCAAAGAAGGAATGCCATATGTAGCATTGTCACAAATTAGAACATTGTCTGGTATATTTTTGATTGACTTTGATGAGAAGAAAGTTAGTGCTGATGCAAGCTCTATAAGGGAATATAATCGGTTAAGAAATCTACATGCTTCTTCTTATTTAGGCCAGTACCCTGTTTATGAGAAACGGTTAATTTGTCCAAAGCGGAAGATTACAAAACAGTGTGTGGATGCTCAAGAAAAGGAAGGAGAGAAGGAGAATCCTGGAAGGTCAATGAAGGCGAGCTTGTAGGTTCCCAGTTCAATAATAGTTCAGGGATCAACTGTTATGCAAATGTTGTTCTAAATGTACTGTTCCATTTGCCACATGTAGTAAACCAAATTGAACAAAACACGATAAGAGAATCTGTTCTGCACTACATAGTTTGCTGCAATGTTTTCTAAGGGACAGAAATGTAATACCTTCTGTTTCAGGATTCCAAGATCTTATAGATATGTCTACTGGATCAGTACTATTTTCTTTAAATATTCAACATGACGCACAAGAATTTATTATGGTAGTGCTAGGAGTGTTAGATCAAGAAGCCATGGCTTTTGATAAAGTGTTGAAAAAGACCAACCAAAATATGACCTGCCCAAACTGCAGGTAAGATCTTATGTCTATGGTGTTTCTAGAAACAAGTGGGAAATACCTTATAGTGATGTTGCAACAATGCAGAGTAGATGATTCAAAATTGGAAATTGAAATTATAACCTTTGTAGCTGGACAAATATCAATTTCAGGAAGGACTTTTACTACTTTGGCGATAATCTTTTTGAAAGAGTTAATATAACCTGACACTACACTGTCTATTTAAGATGCCAATCTGGATGGACAGAATGCAATGATATTAATCTAAAATCCAAACCATGACTACCTAAGAGATTACCAAACTCATATCTCTTCTTTGTTCAAACAAAGTTCTGAGGACTATTTCTGGATCAAAAAGTGGTATATGGTGTTTTTAATTACCTGGTTTATCTGTTTATTAGACATTATTTCACCTATTGGGGGTCATGTCTTCAAAATGTTGTTGTAAATGCAGTATTCCTTTTACCTTTGACAAAGGAGTTTATATAACATATAAACACTACATTCTCTAATTACAGTTAAAAATTGAATGGATATACTCCAATTAGAGCAGCCTTATGTTGGAACTAAAAACAGTTTTTAAAACTAAAATAAATTACACATTTTGTTTCTCCAACAACAACTTCTACATAATACTGTGTGGGATTACTCAGCCTAATGAGGGTAATATTTTCGAAAGCATCTTCAAAAATCAAGATTCCTTTTATTTTGGAGAACGGAGTTAACATAACAACTAAATACAGCACTCTAATTAAAATCTGAAACTGGATGGACATACTCCAATTCCTGCAGCTGTAAGATGAAACCAACACTGCCTTCAAAAGTAAAATAAATTGCCCATTTTGTTATTCCAACCAAACCTATACGTCCTATTTCTGAGAAAAAAGTACAGTATGTGATTTTGTCTACAGGGATCATCACTAGTTTATACATTATTCAGCCTACCAGGGGTGAGACTACTTCACATTTATTCTGATATTATACCAGATATAATAATATGAAAAATATTTTTAACATATGTTTTGTCAGATTACTGTAGTAACTGTAGAAAAAGCCACTAACTAATGACTTGTAGTGAGTGAAATGCATAGTATCATTTATTTGTAGTGATCTACTGTGCAGCTCTGGGTTTTGTTTTACAATCCATTGATTGTTTGGTCCCCACTGATAGAGGATGATGCTTCATACAAACCATTGTTTAGGGAGAAGAAGTATGAAAGTTGAGAACAGAAAAAAGGGGAAATGGTATTTTTGCTACATTGTTAAATCGTTTTACAGTATACACAATGTGTATTGTTATGTTTGTGTAATTTTCAAGATTAAATACTAACATATCTTTATCTTTTTTTCTTTTTTAATAGTGGCTGCAGTTGAACGTCATTAGCTGTCTTAAAAAATGTCTTCTACCACACACATATAGCTTCCTGATGTCCACCGAGATTGTTTTTAAACATAAAGTGTACTTGCCATGCTTACCCTTTAGTTTTTTTCTGAATTTCCTAATTTAAAGTTTCAGAGCAATACAGCACATTTCTAGTAGTCATGCAACAACTTACTCAATTATTCAGCTGCGTATTTATGCAGGTACTAACACATCCATTAACTTACCTATTCAGTGTATTATACAAGCAGTCACTCAGAGATAAAGGCACTGATATACCTACTATTTCACTTATAGACTAGATTGCACTTCTACTCATGCACTGAAACAGCCAGTGACACACCCATTAAGTTACAGATAAATCACTTACAGATCCACTCACTCACCCATACAGTCATTTACACAGCCACTAACTCACCTATAGAGCCTCTTACTCTAGCTCTCACGCAACCATAGATCTACTCACACTACCACTGACAAACCCATACAGGCACTTTTACACTCAGTCAATCACCCATACACACACTCATGCAGTCATTCAGTCACCCATGTATCACTATGGACTTATTCAATCAGCCATACACCACACATGCATTCATTCAATCACACATGCACCATTCATGCACTCATTCAATCATCTATGCACCACTTATGCACTCCTTCAATCATGTTATGTTATGTTATGTTAGGGGCATTTGTAAAGCGCACTGTTACCCTGAGGTGTCCTGGCGCTAGTTTTTAAGGCCTTCCTAAATTCGAGCAGATCAGAGATGTTCCTCAGGTGGAAAGGCAGGTCATTCCAGGCCTTGGTCGCACCAACGCTAAAGCTTTTTCCTCCCCACCTGGCATTTTAGGTCTCGCCTACGCAGCGCGCATGCGCTGCATAGGTAAAAAGACCTTTAGCAATCGCTTCGGCTTTTCAGCCAAAAACGTGCACGCGTTCCATTGCCTTCAATGGCAACGTGTGCACGTTTGGCGATTCACTTGCGGGAGCGAGCGGCGCCATATGGTAGCAATTATCGCTCCTGGCGCTGCTCGCTCCCGCGAGTGAAATGCTTTCACTTTTGCCGATAATGTCTGTGCCTGGCTCGCGCAGCCCCTGCAGCTTTTGTCAGGGAGACGGTGGGCGCGAGCAGCGCTTGTGTCTTTTTATCTAGTTTGAGTGCTTTTTCCTTTCCTATAGATCTGCATGGGAATTGGTCCCGGTTTATGCGATGGGAGCGAGTGAAGTCGGGCCTTGATGTCTCCTCGGAGGAATGTAGGGCACCCAGACACCCTCCAGGCTAAGGGGGGAGGGGGCATAGAAAGCTGCGAAGGTTTGTGGCAGCCTTCTTGTTCTCTATTTACTTCCACCGCTCCATGGTTGTTCCTCATCCCACTCTGTCCCTTTCTCATGTTTTGTCTCGCACCTCCCCGAGGACCGTCTTGATGAGCCTCATATTAAATTGCCGCAGTCTCTGTGCCTTCTGCAGTTCAAAGGCTTTGAAGGGGATCTGGAGATTTTTCATCTCTGAGTAATTGGGGGATTTTCTGACAGACGGTGAGATTCCTGACACACTTTGATTCTGCAGCCGCCTTCTCGGAGATTGTTTATCTGCTCTTCATTTAGACGTTTCTAATCGCGCTGTCACGGGCCAGGAAATAACATCTTGCTTCCTTTAATGAGTGGCGCTGGCATTGTTCCCTAAGAGGCCACTGATATCTCCGGGCAATGGCCTCGCATTTTGTTTATCTGGGCTTGACTCGTGGCCATCCATGCAACTCTGGCCACCTGCCGTCAAAGGAGGCCCTGAAGCAATATGGGCTTCTCCATCTCTCAAGAGACCATTCTTCATCACACCCCTCCCCCGCCTAATAGTGTTCTCTTTTGTCAGCTAGTATTCCCACTCCCCCGCTGCGTTTGTTTGGGGTAAGCTTTCACACTCTCTTTGGTGTTAGCTTACAATAGATAGACTGCTTCACTTCGGGGAAAGCGAGGCGTTTTGTTTATAGCGCAGCGTGGTACATTTAAGTTCAACAGAGTTCTTAATGTATAGCAGTAAAGCAGTTTTTATTTTTGTCCCCAAATTTTTGGCCGTTATGCTAATTTTACGTTAAACGTTGCAGACCAGGGATCAGAACTGCAGGTCTGTTTTTTTTCTGGCGTGTTCCTCGTCCATTGACAAAAACGTTGAAGCTGTGCGTTTGTGCAGCTTCCAAGTCTGGACTTTCACAGCCTTGCACATTAAACACAGAACTATGCCACATTCAGATCTCGCTTTCTGGTCTGCGTATATTCAAATGTAAAAACTAGCACAAACTGCCACGTGCCTTTGCTGGCTGAAGGTTTCACTAATTCTGCGTCACTACATCTGTGTGTCTGTCTGTGTGCTGCTCCTGTGATTGTCTTCAGATGTCGATCTACCCTGCTCTTCCGTTTCGCCAAGGCTCCAGTAATGTTAGCCTTCAGATAGGGGCATTGCACATGTGCATGTCAAACTGGAAGCTCTTGTGATCTTGGAATTCACATACACAAAAAATGTATGTAGTCGGTAGGGCCGTTGCTACAGGCTACTGTGATGTTGGGTGTTCATATGTTCATGCTACATTACGTGTAGGGGCAAGGGGGGCTTGCAGACTCGTGTGATGGGTTTTCATTGATTCATGTTGCTGCTGTGTGTAGGGGTAAAAGAAGGCCTGCATGCGCTTTTGTTTTCACTCATTGTACTGCCCATATTCTCCCTGATTGCCCAGACCTCAGTGGAATGAAGGCATCCAGTTCTTTCACCTCTCATATAATTTTTGATCGCATGTCTGTGCGGCTATAATGCTTATAAGGTCCCAAAGGCGAGACCTATTGGCTATGCCAATGCTTGTTTTGTAGATGGAACTATCACCAGTTTTGCTCTTAAAGAGCACAATGGTCTATTGGGCACATACCACTGAAATTGCCGCTTCATCCATGCATGAGTTCTGCACTCATTCTAACATCCATGCACTAGTCATATAGTCATTCAATAATCCTATCCACCCCTCAAGCACTCATTCTAACATCCATGCACCCCTCAAGCACTCATTCTAACATCCATGTACCACTCATACACTCATTCAATCATCCATAAACTGCTGATGTACTCATTCAATTATGTATACGTTACTAATGCACTCATTTAATCATCCATGCACTACTCATGCATTCATTTAATCATCCATAGACCACTCATGCACTCATTCAATCACTCATGTACCACTGATATACTCATTCTAACATCCATGCACCACTCATGCACTAATTCAATCATCCATACACCCCTGACACATTCATGCAATCACCCATGCACTCATTCAATCACATATGTACCACTCATGCACTCATTCAGTTATCCATACACCACTCATGCACTCATTCAATTATCCATGCACTCCTCATGCACTCATTCTAATATCGATGAACCAATCATGCACACATTCAGTCACAAATGCACCACTCTTGCACTCATTCAATCGCCCATACACCACTCATGTACTCATTCAATGACCTGTCCACCCCACATGCACTCACTGAATCATCCATACATTCCCTATGCACTTTTTAACCATCCATGCACATTTCATGCACTCATTCAATCATCTATACACTACTCATGCACTGATTGAATTATCCATATACCATTCATGCACTCATTCAATTATTCATGCACTCATCATGCACTCATTCTAACATCCATGTACCAATCATGCACTCATTCAATCACACATGCACCACTCATGCATTCCTTCAATCATCCATGCACCATTCATGTATTCATTCATTCATCCATGTACCACTCATGCACTCATTCATTCATCCATGCAAAAGTCATGCACTCATTCTGACGTCCATGCACTAGTCATGCATTCATTCAATTGCCATACACCACTCATGTACTCATGCAATGATCCATCCACCCCTCATGCACTCATTCAATCATCCATGCATTACTTATGCACTCATCTTATCATCAATGCACCACTCATTCAATCATCTATATGCCACTCATGCACTCATGCAGTCACCCATGCACCACCTATGCACTCATTTAATCATCCATGCACCTCTCATGCACTCATTCTATCATCCATACACCACTCATGCACTCATTCAATCATCCATAAACTGCTGATGTACTCATTCAATTATGTATACGTTACTAATGCACTAATTTAATCATCCATGCACTACTCATGCATTCATTTAATCATCCATACACCACTCATGCACTCATTCAATCACACATGTACCACTGATATACTCATTCTAACATCCATGCACCACTCATGCACTAATTCAATCATCCATACACCACTGACACATTCATGCAATTACCCATGCACTCATTCAATCACATATGTACCACTCATGCACTCATTCAGTTATCCATACACCACTCATGCACTCATTCAATTATCCATGCACTCCTCATGCACTCATTCTAATATCGATGTACCAGTCATGCACACATTCAGTCACAAATGCACCACTCTTGCACTCATTCAATCGCCCATACACCACTCATGTACTCATTCAATGATCTGTCCACCCCACATGCACTCACTGAATCATCCATACATTCCCTATGCACTTTTTAACCATCCATGCACATTTCATGCACTCATTCAATCATCTATACACTACTCATGCACTGATTGAATTATCCATATACCATTCATGCACTCATTCAATTATTCATGCACTCATCATGCACTCATTCTAACATCCATGTACCAATCATGCACTCATTCAATCACACATGCACCACTCATGCATTCCTTCAATCATCCATGCACCATTCATGTATTCATTCATTCATCCATGTACCACTCATGCACTCATTCATTCATCCATGCAAAAGTCATGCACTCATTCTGACGTCCATGCACTAGTCATGCATTCATTCAATTGCCATACACCACTCATGTACTCATGCAATGATCCATCCACCCCTCATGCACTCATTCAATCATCCATGCATTACTTATGCACTCATCTTATCATCAATGCACCACTCATTCAATCATCTATATGCCACTCATGCACTCATGCAGTCACCCATGCACCACCTATGCACTCATTTAATCATCCATGCACCTCTCATGCACTCATTCTATCATCCATACACCACTCATGCACTCATTCAATCATCCATAAACTGCTGATGTACTCATTCAATTATGTATACGTTACTAATGCACTAATTTAATCATCCATGCACTACTCATGCATTCATTTAATCATCCATACACCACTCATGCACTCATTCAATCACACATGTACCACTGATATACTCATTCTAACATCCATGCACCACTCATGCACTAATTCAATCATCCATACACCACTGACACATTCATGCAATTACCCATGCACTCATTCAATCACATATGTACCACTCATGCACTCATTCAGTTATCCATACACCACTCATGCACTCATTCAATTATCCATGCACTCCTCATGCACTCATTCTAATATCGATGTACCAGTCATGCACACATTCAGTCACAAATGCACCACTCTTGCACTCATTCAATCGCCCATACACCACTCATGTACTCATTCAATGATCTGTCCACCCCACATGCACTCACTGAATCATCCATACATTCCCTATGCACTTTTTTAACCATCCATGCACATTTCATGCACTCATTCAATCATCTATACACTACTCATGCACTGATTGAATTATCCATATACCATTCATGCACTCATTCAATTATTCATGCACTCATCATGCACTCATTCTAACATCCATGTACCAATCATGCACTCATTCAATCACACATGCACCACTCATGCATTCCTTCAATCATCCATGCACCATTCATGTATTCATTCATTCATCCATGTACCACTCATGCACTCATTCATTCATCCATGCAAAAGTCATGCACTCATTCTGACGTCCATGCACTAGTCATGCATTCATTCAACTGCCATACACCACTCATGTACTCATGCAATGATCCATCCACCCCTCATGCACTCATTCAATCATCCATGCATTACTTATGCACTCATCTTATCATCAATGCACCACTCATTCAATCATCTATATGCCACTCATGCACTCATGCAGTCACCCATGCACCACCTATGCACTCATTTAATCATCCATGCACCTCTCATGCACTCATTCTATCATCCATACACCACTCATGCACTCATTCAATCTTCCATGCACCCCTCATTCTAACATCCATGCACGACTCATTCTAACTTCCACTCACCACTCATCCAGTCATTCAATCATCCATTCAGCACTCCTGCACTCATTCAACCATCCATGCACTACTCATGCACTCATTCAAGCATCCATTCTATCATCCAGAAACCACTCACGCACTCATTCAATCATCCATGCACCCCTGATGCACTCATTCTAATATCCATGCACCACTCATTCACTAATTCTAACATCCATACACCACTCACCCAGTCATTCAATCATCCATTCAGCACTACTGCACTCATTAAATCATCCATGCACTCATTCTAACTTCCATGCACCACTCATGCACTCATTTTAACATCCATACACCACTCACCCAGTCATTTAATCATCCATTCAGCACTCCTGCACTCATTCAAGAATCCACACACCAGTCATGTGCTCATTCAATCATCCATGCATCACTCATGCACTCATTCTAACATCCATACACTACTCATCCAGTAATTCAATCATCCATTCAGCACTCATGCACTCTTTCAATCATCCATGCACTACTCATGCACTCATATAATCATGCATGCACTAGTCATGCACTCATTCTAACATCCATGCAGTAGTGATGCACTCATTCAATCATGTATGCAACACTCATGCACTCATTCAATCATGCACCCATCACTTATGCACTCATTCAATCATGGAACATATTATTTTTTTAACCATGAAAGGCGGTTCTAAAAAGAACCATTTGTTTTATTTTCTAGAACTATTTTTTGTGATTTTGTAAACTTATTGTATTTTTGGGTATTTTTATGTAAACAAAATGACAGCAAGGAGTAGAAAAAATGCAACAAACAGTACAACATTACTGAAAAAGTAGCTAAAATGAACAACAAATTAGCACTTGTGTTGCTTTGCAGCTTGTAGTATGGCATCAATCGATTACTCTCCTGCTATAAAGGTGGTATTAAACTCCAAACAGAACATTTCCATTGATTTCAATTCAGGCGTGATGACAGGGCAATGCCTCACCACTTCTGCATGGTCTCTCTGTCCTGGAACAGGTGGAGCCAATGTAGCTGTTGAAGCTCCTGCATTTTCTCTCTGCCTCCACGCAGTCTTTAACTGTGTTCGATGGTAAGTCTTGAAATGGCATATCATTGAGGTTGCTCCACAGGAGTGCTTTTTGTTTGATCCCTATACAGAATTTTTTCACACAGACAACATTTGACCCGTTTTGCAGCTGTCATGGTCTCCCTCAGTGGTATGGAGAAGAAGTCCCATGCGACACTGGCCTTTTTTGATGGAAGCAATGTAGGAGTGGTGTCATCCTCTTCTAAATCTTCCTCCTCTTCCCGTGGCACCTGTTGAAGAACTTCTTCATTGCTGCCGCCTGTTGGCATTTTGCTGAAGACAAATACCAATTTGCTAAATGCAAAGTGCTGCAGACAACTAACAGGCACCTGCTCAGAATACTAGTAGACTGAATGGAATATTCAAGAAGGGTAAATAGGCAGGCAGTTCTGTTAAATATAGTTGAGCACTGTCATAACCAATCACATCTTTTTCTTTTCAGAACAAGCGATATTCGCAATAATGACGTCACTGCAAAACAAGACGGGGGACCTGCAAACAAGAAATAAAAAGTAAAAAGAATAAGTCAAACAAAGTGTATTTTTAGTGTATTTTCTTTTTATGCATGCATCCCTGCACCCCTGCACCCCAGGACCACCTCCTCCCCAGAGCAAATGTTTATAAATCAATATGGGGGCCCCTGCGGCCCTCTCCCCAGAGCTCTGGGGACCGCCACCTCCCAAGGGCTCAATATTAAATTAATGCCGGGGCCCACAGGGCATCCCTACACCCCAGAGACCGCCACCTCCCCAGGGCTAAATATCAAATTAATGTGGGGGGCCCTGCACAGGAACCTCTGCAGGCCTGCGGACCATCCCCCAATTTGTTTTGTCCATGGACGGACCCCAGGGGATGGGGTCTCAGGGGCAGAAATCAACCCGGGGAGATGGGAGCCGCATGGCCCCTTCCCCATTGCCTAAACACCGGGACCCAGGGGATGGGGTCCCAGAGGCCAAAATTGACTGGGAGGGGGGAGCCGCGCAGTCCCCCTCCCTACACTTTAACAAAGCAAGTACCTGAGTTGAAGCACCACTTCTGTAAAGTACTGATCATCCTAATTTCGTGAGCATGGCCAAGGCAAAGCAAGTATGTTTTCTCTGCATTTCTACTGTGAAAAGTTATTTTTAATCCTTGATGAAGATATTTGCATCCTTGCTTTTCTCAAAGGCAAAATCTTATATAGTGTCTGTGATGAGGGGGTCTTTCTTATTATCTGCTGCTTACACTAGAGATTATGTTCTAAACTTTTACAAACTAAAAGTATGTAAACTTGCCTACTAGCCATGTCCATTTGACCCCGCTGTATGTACATTGGCGGCATGCAACGCCTTTCTGCCATTTTCCCAGGATGATGGACAGCTCACTAAAAAAAGAAAACAGCACCTTTCTCTCCCATTTGGAGACGCGTTCCTCATGCATAGGAATACATTCAAATCTCCCTCAAACAAAGAAGCACTTACTTCTGCAAGGTACAAATCATACAAGTGTGTTTTCTCTACAGTTGTACTTTCTAAAGATATCTCATGAAGACCCTTGTGGAACAATCACATTAACAAAGTTACAGAAACATAAGATCACTAGAGGCGTTGTATCTGCATTGTTTAAGCAGTTGTAGTGTGGAAGATGCACTATATATTTACCCAGCGAGGTAGCACTTACTAATCAGCCAGTTCAAAGTACTCCAGTTCAGTAGAAGTATTCCAGAAAACGCTGGTCTCTTCTTGGATAAATAGGCATGGCAGGATTCATACTACAACGATGCTCATTTGACAGAAATTATTCAAATGGGAAGCACTTACAGATATAAATAAAGCAGGTGCCCGAGTTGAAGCTCCACTTCTGTAAAGTACCAATGATCCTAAGCTCAAGGGCATTGCCAAGGCAAAGCAAGTGTGTTTTCTTTGCATTTTCACTGTGAAAAGTTATCTGTAATCCTTGATGGAGGTGTTTGCATCGTTGCTTTTCTCAAGAGCAAAATCTCATATGGTGTCTATAATGGGGGGGTTCTATCTTGAAATCTGCTCCTGAGACCAGAGATCATGTTCTAAACTTTTACAAAGTAGACATATGTAAAGTTGCCTACAAGCCCCATCTGTTAGGCCCCGCCTATATACATTTGCGGTAATAAACGTCTTTCCACCCTTTTCTAAGGATGATGGACAGCTTACTAAAGACCCCCCTTGGCTTTTCCCTCCCATTTTGGAGACACATTACTCATGCCTAGGAATACGACTGCATCTCCCCCAAACAAAGAAGCACTTACTTCTACAAAGTACAAATCATCCAAGTGTGTTGTCTCTGCAGTTCTACTTTCTAAAGATATCTGGTGAAGACACTCAAGGAACAATCACATTGGTAAAGTTACAGACACACAAAATGACTAGACACATTTTATCGACATCCTTTACTCAGTTGTAATGTAGGAGCTGCACTATACATTTACTCAATGGGGTAGCACTTACCAATTAGCCAGTAGGAAGTACTCAAGTTGGGTACAGGTGTTTCACACAATGGTGGTGTCTTCTTGGTAAATACACAGGGCAGGATTAATTCTGCCACAATGCTCATTTCACAGAAATTAAACCTCAATAGGTTATAGTTAAGAAATAGAATTTCAAAAACCTTAGAAATTCACTGAAAAAACTAAAGGTTACAGGGACGTTATAGTTAGGGAATAGAATTTAAAAAACATAGAAATTCACTGAAAAAACAAGGTTACAGGAACATTATAGTTAGGCTCACATTTCACTCGTACAACATCAGAGAAATTCAACAGTTATAGTTACCTGAGCTAACCATAACTTACACCCCTGCAATGCACTGCTAATGACCTCACATATTACATTAGTCATGGCATGGTAAGTGACATCACTGATGACATCATCCACAGAACCACTGACACACCTGCTTATACCACCACAGAATATCTCATAACCCACTCCACACTACCACTCACATACTCATTCACAGACCCATATGAACACTGATACATCTACTCAGTAATCCATGGCACCACTCACACATCAACTCACCCATACAACAACTAATGCAACCACAAACTCACATATACTGGCACTCATGGACCCACTCACTGACCACTGTACCCTCTCACTCATCCAGTCATTCAGACACTAATATATCCACTCATACACCCATAGAGACTCACACAGTAAATAAGTCATCCATACAGCTACTCACACACCTACCCACTCAACCATACAGTCACTCATATAGTCACTTACTAATGCACACAGTTACTCACACACCCACTCACTTACTCAAACACATACTAACACATGTACTCACCTATACAGTTACCGACACAAGCAAATACTCTCCCTTACAACCTGTCTCACAGTCACTAACTCACCCATGCAGCACTCACACACCCATTCACTCACCTATACAGTGACTCACACACCCACTCACTCACTCATACACCCCATACACACCTGATCCTGCACCTGTAAAGCCACTCATATCCTGTCACTCACCCATACATACTTATGTACCTCCTCAGTCACCCATTCAGGCACTCATGCACATCGCATTCACCATTTACAGCTGCTGAGACACCTGCACACTCATCCATACAGCCACTCATTCACCCTCTTAATCACTATTACAGCCTCCTACACACCCACTCTCTTACCAATTCAGATACTCACCCAGTCATTCACTTACTCATATATCCACTGACACAACCACTTGCTCACCCATACAAAATCTCACACACCCACTCACTCATGTATACAGTCTCTCACATACCCACTCACTGTTCTATACACCATTTACACACCCACTCACACACACATACAGACACACCCACAGACACTTACCTTAGTATATATATGTTTAACACTCAGTAGCGTTTAGAAAATACTCACAATCACTGGATGATTTAATCAGTGATGTCATTAGTGATGTCATTTGAGATGTGTGCATGTGTCACTGATAGTGGTGGGTGGTAAACTCGTCTCCACCGGCAGAGTTTGCGGAGTTTTACCACTCTGCTTGGAATGTAGAGTTCTGCAAAAACTCTGTCAAACGCCGGGGGAGCGGAGTTTACTGGAACTCTCACCCCTAGACTTCATCCCCCAACCAATAGTGTGCCAGGAGCCCCCTTTCAAGAGTGGTTGAGAAAGGGGGTGGGGCCTCTGACGAGATCTGAGGAATCGCGCTGTGGGAGAATTCCTTGTGACATCAACAGGGGTTCTAGGCCCCCAACATCCCTCAGTAGCCAAGGGGACTTCATCCCCTAACCAGTAGTGCAGCAGGAGGCCCTTTTGCAGAGTGGTTGAGAAAGGGGGCAAGGGCTCCGATGAGGTCTGAGCAATCCCACTATGGGGGACTTACTTGTGGCAACAATAGGAGTTCTTGGCCCCCAATGACCCTCAGCAGCCAAGGAGAATTCATCCCCCAACCAATTGTGTGCCAGGAGGCCCCTTTGCAGAGTGGTTGAGAAAGGGTATGGGGCTACGATGACATCCGAGCAATCCCGCTGTGGGGGGACTTACTTATGGCAACAATAGGGGTCCTTTGCCAACAAAAACCATCAGCCTCCAAACTGACTTCATTCCCCAACCAGTGGTCTGCCAGGAAACCCCTTTGCAGAGTGGTTGAGAAAGGGGGCAGGATCTCCGATGAGCTCTGAGCAATTACGCTGTGGGGACTTACTTGTGGCATAAATAGGGGTTCTTTGTCCCCAAAGACCCTTCGCAGCCAAGGGGACTTCATCCCCCAACCAGTAGTCTGCCAGGAGGCCCCTTTGCAGAGTGGTTGAGAAAGGGGGAGGGCCTCCAATGATGTCTGAGCAATCCCGCTGTGGGGGACTTTTTTATGGCAACAATGGGGGTTCATGGCCCCCAAGGACTCTCAGCAGTCAAGAGGACTTCATTCCCCAACCAGTAGTGCACTAAGAGGCCCTTCTGCATAGTCGTTGAGAAAGGGGGCGGGGCTTCCAATGAGGTCTGAGCAATCCCACTGTGGGGGACTTAATTGTGACAACAATAGGGGTTCTTGGCCCCAATGACTCTCAGCAGCCAAGGGGACTTTATCCCCCAACCAGTAGTGCGCCAGGAGGCCCCTTTGCAGAGTGGTTGAGAAAGGGAGCAGGGCCTCTGACGAAGTCTCAATGTTAATATGGCTACGGGGAAGTGGTGGTCCCCGGGGCTGTTCTACGAGGGCTCCACTATGATCAATTTAGCCCTGGGAGGTGGCGGTCCCCAGGACACGGGGGTCCATGTGGCCCCCCTGATTTCTATGCAGTTAGTTCTGGGAAGCTGGCAATCCCCAAGGTCCTGGTGGTACACGCAGCCTCCCTAATACAAACATAAGCCGCTGGAAGGAGGTGGTCTCCAGGGCATGAAAATACCCAAGGAGAGGAGCCCAGTGCGCTCGCCTCCTTTAGTGTTCGTATATATATGCACATGCCCCCTGGATTTGGCCCACCTGGGGGATTTTTCCCAAAACAAGCGCAGAAGGCCACGCTTGCTTTTTTTTGAAAAACTGTTGCAGTGAATTTGGTGCATTTAAAAGAAAAAAGTGCTTTTATGCTGTGGCAGGGTCCGGGGGCCCCAAGACCAAGGCTGGGGGGCAGGGTATTGCGAATTAGCGGTGGCCAGAGATATCACTATCTTAATTCTCTTAAATTGCTCAACAACTACTGAATGGATTTACACCAAATAACAAAAAGCACAATCTGCGTAACCAAATCTACCCCTCTGCCAAATTAGGTGTATTTCCGTCCGGCGTTTCAGGCTGTAGACGTGTTCAAAAGTGCTATGGGAATTAACATGAAAAAACGCACTTTTGTTGAAACCCTTTTTCTCAGCCCCCGCTTAATGGATCACCATGAAACTTTTCATGCGCAACAAGAATCACCGGCACACTTTTTCTTTGAAAATTTCGTGAAGATTCGTCAAACAGTGCCAAAGGTATAGGCAAGTTAAAAAACGCTTTTCCTATGGAAACATGGTCCTAACTATAACTGGTGACCGACCAGCAGGTTATACATGTGTATGTGTATATATACATGTATATATATGTTACCTACTGGTGGTTGCCAGTAGGTAGTTATAGTTAGGACCTAGTTTCCTTAGGAAAACCGTTTTTTGATTTGTGAATAACTTTGGCACCATTTGACGAATCTTCGCAAAATTTTCAAAACTACTGGGTCAGTCACAACAACTGCTGTGTTGAAATTTCAGTATGATCCATCAAGCGGGGGCCGAGAAAAGGAGGGGGGCCCAACACCCTTTTTCTCCATGTTAATTTCCATAGGAAACTTTAGACATGGCTACAGCCCGAACTGTAGAACAGAATTACACCAAATTTGGCAAAAAGGTAGCTTTTGGTCTAGAAAGCACTCTTTTTGTAAAATAGTTTAATCCGTTCAGTAATTTTTGAGAAATTTAAAGATTTCTCAGATATACAACTGTGGCCGTGATGGATCCGCGAACCCTCCTTATTTTGTGCCTGAGATCTGATTGGCTGCCAACACTTCAAACCAGTAAGTGTTGGCAGCAATCTCATTTAATTAAGCCCCCGGGTGGGCCAGGTCCCGGGGGCAATAGATGATAATAATGGGGGGGCTCCCACACGGGGCCCCTGCAGCCCCGGGGACTGCCACCTCCCCGGGACTGCCACCTCCCCGGGGCTGAATCACAGAAATAATGGAGGCCATGCGGCCCCCACAGCCCCGGGGACCGCTACCACCCGGGGCTATATTTAAAATAATGCATAGGGGGCTCCAGGCTCCCCACGCAGCCCCAGGGATCGCCACCTTCCTGGGGCACAAATAAAGTAAGGACGGGGGTTCGTTGTGGATCCCCTGCTCCAGGGATCACCACCTCCCTGGGGCTATGGAAAAGATGGGAGGGGGCCGCACGGAACTCCCTCCAGGAGCCCTCCATGGCCCTGGGGACTGCCACCCCACAGGGCCAGCTGCAGCAATGTCCCGGGTTGCCCACCCCGGGACATTGCAGTTTGCTATTGTTTGGCAGGAGCACCACTCCCATCAAGCCATAGCAAACTCTGGTCCGCTTCATGGAAGTGAGAGCATGAAAAATGCTCTCACTTCCATGAAGCGGAGCAGAATTGCTTTTGGGCAGAGGGAGCTGGATGTTAGCAGCTCCCTCTGCCCAAAAGCGATGGCGGCTCTGCAGGCCTGCGGTCCCCATCAAGAGGCAATGCCCCGGGGATGGGGTCCCCGGGTGGATGTGGTCCCCGGGGCAATATGGGCCTGAGTAGGGGGCCAAGCTGGCCCCCTCCCCATTTAAAAAAAAAAAGTGAAGGCCTGGCTCCCGGGCATGGGGTTCCTGGGACTGAAATAGGCCTGGGGAGGGGGGCCAAGCGGCTCCCCTCCTTTTAAAATAAATAAATAAAGGCTAGGCCCAGGGGATGGGGTCCCCAGGGCTGAAATATGCCTGGGGAGGGGGGGCCACGTGGCTCTCCTCTCTTAAAAAAAATAAAGGGCAGGCCCCGGAGAATGGGGTCCCCGGGGCCAAAAATGGCCCACATGGCCTCCCTTCATTTACTCAAAAAAAATTGAAAGGGAGGGCCCCAGGGGATGGGGTCCCGAGGCAAAAATCAGCCCAGAGAAGGGGGGGCATTAATACTAATATTATTTTTTTCTCACATGGTAGGAGTCGCGACCCCATCGCGTTGCGCCGTTCAGAACGGCCCCCCAGTGTAACGTCACGGTAGAGTCACGGATCTACCTTAAACAAATAAACAAATATTAAATAATTACACAGCCACTCTTATAGTAGTGACGTTTATTATAGAGCTAATGAGAGTGAAGTACATACTTACATTGAAATTGACAGAGTTGGAAGCATTTTAAAATATATAAATTAAAAAATATATGCTGTTCATTGAACTCATGCTTTTGTTTTACAGGATTCGCGATGGGTTCGCGAAACCGGCAAATAGTTATAAAGAGTATATGTGTTAAAAAATATATAACTTTCACTGTTGGGTTATAGGGTGGCTCTGAGTAGAGCCTTTGTGTTCATTAAATGACTTTTTGCAGCTACATGTAAGTGTGGATGCACAGCTCGAGGTTATTGAGAAACACCCTGTTCCCTTCATCTGTGAGGTGAACTCCATCACTTCTGTAGATGGCATCAAATCAAAATGTAGATTGTTATTATTATTAGAGCCCATTTTATGATCTCTGAGGTAAGCAGAAACAGCTTTATTAACATGCTTCCTGGCTTTGTAAATCTGTGGTCAGAATTGATTTGACAACTTCCATTTCTGTCTTTGGCATACATTAGAATTTACAAAGACAGTGTTAGAGAAAAGCGACATCAGTTGTACAAAGGTATCCTTCATTAGAATTTCCAATCCTATTCCAGTCAGTGTGCCTAGGTCATTGCCCCCAAAGTGCACATTCATGAGGTCAGGGAGTTGGAAATGCAAAAATGTTTTAACCAAAGGCAGCAATTGGTGGCACTATAATCCTCTCTGCCAAACCATTTAATATCCGCATTATGCAAACCCAGGTCTTTGTCAATACCTCTGTGTTCAGCATACCTTTTCCCCCAGAAAATATAGCTGTGCCCTACAATCCATACTGTAAGCACTCTGAAGGGATGTGTGCCAGGTATCAAAAGATGTCGGTAGCTGAGTAAGTCAATTGGTATAATGAGAGGTATCAAAAATGGTGGACAAAATGTTGTTTAAGAAAAAGCAGATAAGTCATTAAATGTTCCTAAGCATTGTGTACTTGAAAATAGGTTGCATGATAATTTGGAAAATAAGTATCTTTCTGATTGGTTAAGGGGAAAGTTTTGAAAGGTACAGTAGACTGGATAAGCTAATATTTTGCAAAAGTCAACCACACCTGTTATTTGGATTTGGAAGCTAGTGTGCTGCATTTAAAAATATGATGAACTTTTGACCTACTGGTACAGTTGAATGTTGCAGAAACTTTTGCTTGAAACTAAGATAAAGCACTATATGGGAAGGGTTTAAAGTAAACTGTGGTTTTAAAATATAGAATGGAATGTTACATATATGTTTTATGCTTGTAAATGCGACTCCACTAAGTTACAGAACCAGATTGGGCTCTTTTAGCAGAGAGTATTAAAGGGTTAATATGAGTATCCAATAGAAAGTGGTTTGGGATTTTGAAAAAATGAAGGGAGTATTTTGATTAGTTAATAAACAAACGCACAGGTGACAGTGGTCAAACAGCTCAGCTAGCACATCACAAATTCTGGGTAAACGTAAAAACATAAACATGAGATAACGTGTGCTCAAATGGACAAACAAACACTACGTCACCTAGCTAGTGTTTGACCTATATAAGAAAGAAACTTTCCAATATTAAAGCATGATATGATTTCCAGAGCACCACAGTTCTTTGGATCACAACCATTTTAGGTGCTTAAGAAATAAAAACCTTTTGGACAAATAGACCTATACAGTGTCATCTTATATCGCACTCTTATTCTGTATACTATCAACTCACGTCTTTCAGCACAATACCACTGGACCTGTCGGATTGATGGACCAAAATGTTTCAATCATGTGGTCCTTATTGAGAGTGGTGCATCACATTTATTGTGTGGGAAAGAAAATTAATTAAGAGTTTGTGATATTTTCATATTCTGCAACACGATTTCAGAGGTAAGTTGCAAATGTGTAAGGTGTGTTATGTATGGTGTAGGAATGCTTCAGTGATTGTAATTACATTTTTAACTTTGAGATGCAGTATTTATAAAAGTTGAGAAGCATTAGAGAAATGTGAGGTTTAAAACATGTTACCAAATGTAGGAACCTGTATTGTACTGCATATAATTGTACTCAAATGAAGATTTCAAATAGGTTGTACATACTGATACCTGTGCTTAAAACTAGAAGATTTTTCTGTGAATTTTGAATGGTTAGCTGATACCATGTCTCAAGTTTGTTTGTAGTTTCCCGTGTTATTTGACACATGTGATGCAGGTACTGATCATAAGTTAAAAAATATTCGGTCTATCATACCCCTAGACAAATATTGTCAGAGCTACTTTAGGATTGCGTTTCACAAGCAAAGATTAGTTAGGTAGCCAGGGTTTGTGAAACCAATTTAACACACAGTTTCATCTCTGACTGCTCTGTATAATAAGCAAAAAAAGATCCATGCAGTTTCTTTTACACACATATTTGGACAGGATAAGATGTGAAATAGAGGTAGTGTTGTATGTATACTATACTTTGCATGTGTTATCTCATGCCTAAAAGGCATTGAGACAATCATTGGTGTGTCTAGAAACATGGTGACACTAATACAACTCCTATGGGGAGAGATGCTTTTTCATTTTATTAGCTAGGCAAGCATAATGAAATCAGTTGAACACACACGTATGTACCCGAGTGCCCTGTGTAATGAGCAGAAAGTGATTCATTCATGTTGTTGTACACATATTTAGAAAGCATGTGGTATCAAACAGGGGTAGTCTAGTACGTATAGGCTTGTTTGAATGTATTATCTTGCCTCTAGAAAGGCACTGACACAGTCATTGAAGTCTCTAGAAACATGCTGCCATTCACAAGAGTGGCATGAGAGGAGTTAGCCTTTCATTTTGGCCTAGGCCTGGTATTGTGAGTTCTTTCGCTCTTATGAAACTGGTAGAGAAAAGTGAGGTTTAAAGCATGTTTCCAGATGTAATAACCTGTATCTTAGTTCATATAAGTCTCTGCAAATGTACATTTAAAGTACGTCGTAGATAGTGAGGTGTGTGCTTTAAACTGAAAGCGTACTCTGTCATATTTGAATGTGTGACTGCTATCATGTCTCAGGTATGTGTGTACTTCTACATGTGTGGTGCAGCTGATGACCCTAACTTAAAAACTATGCAGTATTTAAAACTCCTGCACAAATCTGGTCAGAGCTACTTCAGCATTCTGTCCCAGAAGAATAGATCTGTTGGCTAGGCAGGCATCACAGAAGAACTCAAAAACCCAGTTGCATACCGGTCTGCCCAGTATAATGAGCAGAAAGTGACCCATGCAGCTTCTTTTACAAACATTTAGAGAGCAGGTGGTGCGAAACAGAGGTAGTCTAATATCAATAGGATTCTTAACATGTGTCAGCTTACCCCTAAAAGGCACAGGCACAGTAATTGAAATGTTTAGAAAGATGGTGAGACTCACAAGAGTGGCATGACAAGAGTTGGCATTTCATTTTGGCATACACCTGGCATTCTGATCTCTGACTGTCTAGTGAAACTGCTAGAGAAAAGAGAGGTTTAAAACATGTTGGCAAATGTATTCACCTGTATCTCAGTCCATATAATTGTCTGCAAAGGTACATTTCAAGTAGGCCGTAGATAGTGAAGTGTGTGCTTTAAATTGAAAGCATACCCTGACAAGTTTGAATGTCTGACTGCTACCATGTCTCAGGTATGTGTGTACTTCTACGTGTAGTCTGATGTGTGTTGTGCAGCTCATGACCTAAAGTTAAAAACTATGCCGTTTATCATACCTCTGCACAAATCTTGTCAGATCTACTACAGCATTTAGTCGCAGAGATCCCTTACCTAGGTAGGCTTCTTTCATACTCTTGCACAAATCTTGTCAGAGCATTCAGTCCCAGAACCAGAGATGTGTTAACTAGGCAGGCATCACAAAAGCACTCTAACACTCAGTTGCATACCCGCCTGACCTGTATAATGAGCAGAAAGTGTTTCATGCAGCTTCTTTTACAAACATTTACACAGTATGTGGTGTGAAACAGAGCCAGTCTAATCGCCATAGGCTTCTTTACATGTGTTATCTCACCCCTAAAAGCCACAGATACACTTATTGAAGATTACAAAGATGTTGAGAGTCACAAGAGTGGCATGACAAGGGTTGGCATTTCATTTTGGCGTAGGCCTGGCATTGTGACATCTGAGTCTCTAACGAAACTGCTAGAGAAATGTGAGGTTTAAAACATGTTGGCAGATGTATTAACCTCTATCTCAGTCCATATAACTGTCCAAAAAGGGTACATTCCAATTAGGCCATAGATAGAGAGGTGTGTGCTTTAGATTGAAAGCAAACCCTGTCAAATTTGAATGTCTGACTACTACCATGTCTCAGGTATGTGTGTATTTTTACGTGTAATCTGGTACGTGTTCTGTAGCGCATGATCCTAAGTTAAAAACTATGCAGTTTATCATACCTCGCAAAAGACACACAGATGATAGATGGAATGCAGAGCAAATCAAACATTCACCCACAGTCAATAGATCTGGGTTAAATCCATCCTCCTTTTGCTCACCATGCCACCCAGTTTAGACCCAGCCATATGCAAATCAGTCTTGACACTGTGCCTCATGGGAACAGTCCAGTCGGAACTGCCAAGCCAGGTCCTCACTGGACCAGAAACAAGCATCCTGGGTCCAGTTTCAAGGTATCACCCCTGATCAGCCAGGCTAGCTTGGATCCAGTGACTCCAGTGGCATGGAGAGCACGGGACCCACGTCTGGGCATACCCGTCCCACTCGGGGTGACAAATGCAAAAAGAACAATTGATGGACAGAATGAAGAGCAAATCAAACATTCACCCCCAGTCAATAGATCTGGGTTAAATCTATCGTTCTTTTGTTCACCATGCCACCCCAGTTTAGACCCAGCCATATGCAAATCAGTCTTGACCCTGTGCCTCTTGGAACAGTCCAGCCCGAACTGCCAAGCCAGATCCTCACTGGACCGGAAACAAGCATCATGGGACCAATTTTGGGGCATCACCCCCCATCAGCCAGGCTAGCTTGAATCCAGTGACACAGTAAGCCTGTGCTCTCCAAGCCACTGGAGTCAAGCTATCCTGGCTGATGAGGGGTGAAACCCCGAAGCCGGTCCTAGGATGCTTGTTTCCAGTCAAGGGAGGACCTGGCCTGGCAGTTCGGGCTGGACTGTTCCCATTAGGTGCAGGGTCAAGACTCATTTGCATATGGCTGGGTTCAAACTGGAATGGCATGGGGAGCAAAAAAACAATGGATTTAGGCCCAGATCTCTGTACTGGGGTGAATGTATGACATTGTTCTTCATTCTGTCCATCAATTGTTCTTTTTGCATTTGTCACCCCGAGTGGGATGGGTATGCCGAGACGTGGGTCCCGTTCTCTCCATGCCACTGGAGTCAAGCTATCCTTGCTGATGAGGGGTGAAACCCCGAAAACGGTCCTAGGATGCTTGTTTCCAGTCCAGGGAGGACCTGGCCTGGCAGTTCGGGCTAGACTGTTTCCATTGGGCGCAGGGTCAAGACTGATTTGCATATGGCTGGGTTCAAACTGGAATGGCATGGGGAGCAAAAAAGCGATGGATTTAGGCCCAGATCTCTGTACTGGGGTGAATGTATGACATTATTCTGCATTCTGTCCATCAATTGTTCTTTTTGTGTTTATCATACCTCTGCACAAATCTTGTTAGAGCTACTACAGCATTCAGTTGCAGAAGCATAGATCCCTTACCTAGGTAGGCATCACCGAAGTACTCCAATACAGTGTACAATAATCACCTGTCTTGTATAATGAGCACAAAGTAATCCATACAGCTTCTTTTACAAATATTTTGAGAGGATGCAGTGTGAAACAGAGGTAGTCTAATACCTATAGGCTTCTTTAGATGTGTCATCTCACTTCTAAAAGGTACAGAGATACTTATTGAGGTGTTTAGAACAATGCTGAGACTCACAAGAGTGACATGACAGGAGTTGGCCTTTCATTTTGGCGTAGGCCTGGCATTGTGACCTCTGACTCTCTAACGAATCTTCTAGAGAAAAGTGAGGTTTAAAACATGTTGGCTGATGTATTAACCTGTATCCCAGTCCATATAAGTCTCTGCAAAGGTACAATCCAAGTAGGCCGTGGGGGCGTGGCTAACCGCCGGGCATGACGGCCGCAACCTAGCAGAGCTCCCGGCTGGGACCCGGAGAATCCTGCAGTTTATTACAGAACCTGGGCATAATTTCTCTGATATCCTTCCCCTAACCGACGGTGAGGCTGCCAGGGTCGATCGACTGCTCTGAAGATCCTGCGGCGTTCCGCGGCTGCAGAGCGGAGCCAGACAAACCTGGCGCTGTGTTCCCGGGCCTGGCGAGGCTGGGGGGAGAGGCCCATCGGAGGGTGGTGTCCGGAGGCAGTTTCCTGATTGAGGCTGAAAACAACTCTGCCCGGCGGCGGAGTAGATCTACTGCGTATTTGGGACCTGTTCGGAGCTGTATTTCACGTTGGCCGACGGAGGAGAGGGGAGGCCCCCCGAATCGAGGGATCTCAACGCAGCGCTTCACCAGTGTGAGTGGTGTATCGTACTTTCCTTACTGTGTGGGGGGCCAACTCTGAGGGTCGCAGATTGCCTGGGGTCCCTCCCGGTGGGGGCTGCCTGTTTTTCCCGCATGCCCGGAGTCGCTGACTTCCAGACGGACCTGCGTGCGACCCAGTGAGGAGCCGCCATTTTTAGCTGGAATCTGCGTCAGTGGGCTCGGCAGCATCGGAGCGGTTCCGGCTTCCCAGCGGGAGCCGGGGCCTATGTGCCTGCATCGTTGGTGCGCTTTCTTCTGGACCAGTCTGCCCCCTTTCCCTCGCCTATGTGCCTGCCTGGTGTCTGCGGGGTTCCGGATTGCGATGGGAGGACAAGCCAAGACAAATGAATGCCAGTGATGAGGTGAGGCAGACCGTGCTCCTAAGTTCCATGGGGGGCTGAACTGACCGGTGCCCGGAGCCCATATTATATTTGAAAGAGTGGGCGCCCTACAAGCTTTACTAATTGCGGTCTAACTGTTGATTGGCACTGGACTTCGGATCCAGTGTTTGAGCCCTTAGCCCTGCTTGGGTCATTGGTTTGGGCTATCCTCTTGCCCTGGCCTTACGCCTGGAGCTAGCACTACAGGCGGCCTACTACCACGACTACTGGATTCCTCTGTATGGCCTAAACAGTGTTAATGTGTGTAAGAACCACTGCACAAGTGTTGGTCATTGATTGGGGTAATTGGATCTCCCGGTGGGGGCCGGTACTCCTTTCTGATGCTGCCCGAACAACAGCGCTCATTTTGGTGCCCCCCCTTTTTTCTTTTTGACTAATAATAGTGGCCCACTATGATCCATCGCATAGAGCCCGTGTCATCTGCCAGCTGACTCCAGCAGTTCTAAACCCTCAGATTGGGATTGACAGCTCATTCACAGAGCAACACAAGCGTACTTCTTTAACTCTGGTGTGTAACCCATAGTTGCTAGTGGGCGTGTGGCACTTGACTGCTGGGCCTCGGTTCTGTGCCGTTTGTTCTCGGGGTATTGTATCATTTGGAGCACCCGACTCCTGCTGGATCACTTCCCTATGGCCACGCTGCCCTTTTTGATCCGGTTTGTGGACACCATCTCCGTCCCAGCCTCGACTTCCGTCGGTACCATCTGGGGGGCTCTTCTCCCTAACAGTACTGATTTCTACATTTTGTAATGGGGCGCACAAAGGGGAAACAACCTGACATGCATTCCACCGACACACCGTCTCAGGGGGACACTGACTCGGCCTCCTAAGCATCCTCCATCAGTTGCGTCCCTCCGACGGCCTTGTCACCCCCTCCTGATAAACTGGATCAAATATTTCAGGAGATTAGGGACTCTCGTCAATCTACTGAACACCAGATTGGCACTCTAACTACTGGTCTTACCCTTTTGCGCGCAGATCATGGTAAGCTTTCGGACACTGTCAAGGATCATGCACAAATACTGACAGATCTCGTACCGCAACATAAGGAACACTCTGACCAGCTGTCACAAATGCACAAACAACTGACTACCCTGCTTGATAGAGTGGAAGATGCAGAGGGAAGAGCCAGATGCAATAATGTTCGCATTATTGGATTGCTGGAACGTTCCGAAGGCCCCAAGGCGACCCAGTTTGTTGAACAATGGCTAAGGGAACATATAGCCCCTGAAGGTCTCTCTCCTTTCTTCTGTGTAGAGCAAGCACACAGAATTCCTACGGGCAGACCAACTGCAGGCAGGGCACCCAGACCACTCATAGCCCGTATTCTTAATTACAGGGACCGTGATCTCTTACTACAGGAGGCCCGTGAAAATGCCCCTGTTCAGTTTGAAAATGCCCGGATCCTTCTTTATCCAGATTACACAGTGCAGGTGCAACACCAAAGAGCTTCTTATCAGCCACTCAAGCGGAAACTCCAAGCACTCAACCTGAAATATGCATTGTTGTTTCCAGCACGTTTAAAACTTATTCATAAGCAGAAAGCACACTTTTTTGAATCCCCCGAAGCAGCAAATGACTGGCTTGAGACCACTCTGCCCTCCCGCTCACTGGACAATCTAGATCAGCCGTTGCGACGTCTGCAGACAAACAAGCCTGGATCCCATCGCATTAGAGAATCGCGAATGTTAACAACAAAAACAAAACCATCACCGGAGCAGGCCTTGCTGGAACAGGAGTCAGCCCTGGAGGTGGGTACCTCTATGCGTGAACCCGAACAGGTCACGTCCCCGGAACACTCTGATGATAACGTGATGCAGTCAGACTCTGAGAGCAATGACATCCTGTTCCCCTCCATTACCCCGCAAATTGTGAAGGATATGTTTGGCTGATATTAAGGCTCGATCTCTGTGGTTCTCCCACACCTATGGCCTAGAACTAATCTGCTGCAGGGAAGTAAGATATTATCAATGTATACATAATTAATGTTTCTTTCCCCAGGTATCTGCTCAATCTAATTTATTATAAGGCCCCGTCAAACGTGTGGCTCTGTTTGTAACTGTAAAGTCATGCTCTGCATAGGATCTACCCCCTTGTAATTATTCTGTATAGGTATTAAGGTTGGATTTCTGTGGATCTCCCACATTTATGGACCTCAACTAACCTGCTGAAAGGAAGTAAGATGTTGCGGAAGTATACATAATTTATGTTTCTCTTCCCAGGTTATGCTTAATCTAGCATATTATAGGGTCCCGCCATGCGTGCAGCTCTGTTTGCGACTGTACAGACATGCTCGGTGTAGGACCCGCCCCCCCTGCAGTTACTGCATGGTATAACCGTTTGGAATTAGTGAGTATTAGTACATGTTTGGACCAACATAGTTCGCCTGTTGGCCCTAGTATTGGGTGTTGTTTTTTATGGAGGGGTTATTGGTTCCTGGTCCACCTTATGTCCCTTATTGTATTGGATGCACTGTGCTTCCCTGAGGCACTCTTTAGCATCTGGGGGCTGCAAAATGGTTGTGTTAGGTAAATATAAAATATTGACATGGAATGTGCGGGGAATGGGGTCAGTTCACAAACGCCATAGAATTTATGCTCAATTGAATAGGCGTAAAGTCCAAATAGCTTTTATTCAAGAAACACATTTAACTACCTCAGAAGTCACCAAAATGCAGAAAAAATGGAAAGGTCAAATCTTTAACACCTCCTATTCTGCTTTTGCGAGAGGGTCGCTTATTTGGATTAGGAGTGGGGTACCCTTTGTGTTGGAGGAACAGCGGATAGACTTGGCAGGGCGATACGTCCTTTTACGGGGTAAACTAGATGGTATCCCGATAGTCATTGGCAGTGTATACGCCTCGAATTACGAACAGAATACTTACCTCACTAACCTCAATGTGGTGCTAATGGACTGGGTGGTATATCCCTGGGTCATTGGCGGGGACTTTAATTCTGTTTTGGATGTACACTTGGACCGTTCTCATCCTCCGGTTCGGGGAGCAGAAACCACCAAAAATGCGGACTTCTTACATGCTTGGGCCAGGGGTTGGACGTTACAGGATGTGTGGCATGCACAACATCCCGACAGTCGGGAATATTCATTCTATTCACCACCACATCAGTTACACACCAGGATTGACAGAATTTTTAGTTCTACATCCTTGATGTCCCAGATAGTTGAATCCACGTATCTTGGGAAAACAATGTCCAACCACAACCCACTAGAAGTGCTCCTTGTATGGGGGAGGGTCCCCACCCCGGTCCCAACTTGGCGCCTGTGGCCACAAACCCTTGAAGACGGAGTGTCCTGAAATACTTTAGGCACAGCCATTACTAATTATTTCACAGAAAATGACAACACTGCATCCTCCCGCTTAGTAGAGTGGGTGCGTTTAAGACACTGATCAGAGGAACGGCTATAGGGGCAACAGTGGGGACCACAGGAACCTCAGCTTGGTGGAAGATTCCCTAAATACGCTCGAAAATGCAGCTATCACTAACCCAACTCAACAAGCACAGTTACAGGAAGCCAGAATTAAGCACGCTGAATTACTTGAACAACTCCGCCTAATAGATTATAACGCATACACTCAGTATAGTCATAAAGAAGCAGATAAAGCAGGGACCCTGTTAGCACGCCTCATTCGTGATGCCCCCCCCTCCTGTCTCGATAACAGAAATATCCCTTCCGGATGGCACAGTCGTTTCTACCCAGGCAGATATTAACATGGCATTCTGTTCATATTACAAAAACCTATATACCGCTCCGGCTGTTGCATCACATGAAGACATAGCAACCTTTTTGAATGACCTAACATTCCCTAAGTTAACAGCAGATGTCCAATCGGAATTGGAGGCTCCTATCACTAAAACAGATATTCCTGAAGCCATTAAAGATCTTCCCAGAAATAAGACCCCGGGCCTGGATGGCTTACCGGCCGAATTTTACTTGGCATACGCCGAGAAACTTACCCCGCAGCTAGAGAATCTCTACAAGACGGCACTGGAGAAGCGCAGTCTTCCAATAACCACCATGCAGGGATTGGTTGCTTCCCTCCCCAAACCGAACCGGGACCCCCGGGACATGTCAGGCTATTGTCCCCTCTCATTATTATCTACCGAGTATAAAATACTTAGTAAAATATTAGCTAAGCGCCTCCTCCTCTACCTCCCAAAACTTATCCACATTGATCAGTGTGGCTTTATACCAAGCCGCAGCACATCCCTAAATATTAGACGCCTTCACTATATTATGGAAACTGCAGCGGTCCATTCCCGCACAGCTGGGTGCATCTCTCTCGACATGCAACAAGCGTTCGACACACTTGATTGGACTTAAATGCTGACTTAAATGGAAAAATTTGGCATCCCACAAGGCTATTTGAGATGGGTGGAGCTATTATATACTGCCCCCACGGCCCGGGCCAGGACTGGCTCACACATATCTTCTGTTTATTCTATAACCTGGGGTACCCGACAGGGATGACCCCTATCGCCATTGCTGTTTGTTTTGGCATTGGAACCACTTCTCATTAAGCTCCGCAAAGAGGCCATAGACTTGGGAATTTCAATAAATAACACACCGCACATAGTGTCTGCATATGCCGATGACATTATTCTTTATCTAAAAGACCTTACTATAAATCTGAATCCCGTGTCGACTATATTTAAACATTTTGAACAGATATCGGGCCTGGCCATTAACGCTAATAAATCATATGGTTATTATATGCGTCTTAAAGACTCCCCAGACCCGATAGCTTTTGGCGACCTAATAATAACGACTGCCCCAGATACTTTTAAGTATCTGGGTATACAAATATATAGAGCTTCCAGTGACCTAATTGATGGCAACTTGCTGAAGGCAATAAGATCACTTCGGATGCAAGTTTCTTTTTGGACTTCTTTACCACTGTCCGTGATGGGCAGAGTAGCCATCTCTAAAATGGTGATGCTTCCCCGCCTCTTATATTTTTTTACTAATATACCGGTTATGATTCCACCTCATATCTTTCGCACGCTTGATACAGTTTTGTCAGACCTTATTTGGGGTAAGGGACGTAGGAGAGTGGGCCTTGCAAAGTTACAGCTGCGACCTGAAGAGGGAGGTCTGGGCGCACCAGATTTCCGAGCATATTGCATGGCCAGTCAACTGCAGTGGTTGTCCTATTGGCTGGCGGGGCGACATATTGAGGAAATTGGCTATACACCACAGCTTCTTAACCGGAACAGCCTCCACACTCTACTTCTGCCACATGCTAAAATTGCACCCACAGTTCCCCCTTTGCTTAAGACAGCATTAATGTACTGGAGGAAGACTCTTCAATACACAAAAAGGGCCCTCCCATATTGTCCCAATATCTCCCTGCTCGGGATACCCCTTACAAATGGATTAATTTTGAAAAGAGCCGTATCCCCATGGGCACAAGAAGGGGTATCGACGGTTGGAGCACTGTTCATAGAGGGCACACTAGCAGATCATGACAATTTCATCCGTACTCAAGGGGTTCCCTCGACACTGTTTCTCGTTCATGCCACTATTTCTCATTATGTCAAACTCCGTTGATCCCCTAATGGGATCGAACCCATTAAGCATGAACTAATATACGCAATTTATCTAATGGGAGAGGGACGCCATCTTACCCGATGGCTCTATAGGGGTATCCGGGCACACTCAGCAATACTGCTGGCTCCACTCCGAACTAAATGGTCCCTGGAGCTGGGGAGGGAGGTAACGGATCAAGAATGGGCCTCTATTTTAGAATTCCCCAGGAAAGTTTCCCGTAATGCTAAATTTAAATATATCCAATACTGCACAGAGCGTATCTCACACCGCACCGCCTTAATTGTATATACCCCACCGCACAACTTTCCTGCCCTAGATGCCAGGAGGCGGATGCGGACTTGCTTCATATGTTGTGGGGGTGTCCTCGTTTATAGGTATACTGGCACACAATCAGTTATAGAGTGCAGGAGGTCACTGGTATGGCTGTTTGGTCAGCGGCAGACAGTTGTCTGCAGGGTTTACATAAACGCCCCAAGCGGCAGAAGGTTCAGTATAGATTTGCTGATTTGGCCATACTCATAGCGAAACGAGCCATCACTATGAGATGGAAGTCTGCTTCTCCCCCTACACCACTTTCCTGGCAAACCGAAATGATCAGATGGGGTACTGCAGAGAGTGCAATTATTAGCAAGAAGAATTTAGAGGCCTGCGTAAGATTCCTATCTCTATGGAATGGGACCAAATGCTGGAAATATTCAAAGCCATAGATTCGCTGACTCCTACGGCATCTCTGATTGGGCTCGCTTCGCCCACATCTCCCGCATTCCCATCAGTCAATCAGATCGAACCCGAATAGCACCATATCTTTCCATGTCCTTTAATGCCTGGGGATACAGAAGTGCATATGTTTTATAATGCTTTGCCTCAATTAAGTGTGTACAATCTCCACACATGTTTCGTTGTATAATAGTGGGCCAGAGAACTGGGGGGGTGGGGGTAGTTTTAGTTTAGTTTTTCTTCTGTTAGTATTGTACTATATAGATAATCATGGGGTTTTCTAATATCCGAATCCTCATATATCGATAGGGTTTTGTATCACTCAGAGCTAATTTGTCTGCATATTCTTTTGATTGTTAAAACATGGGCGAAATCGCCGGAACTTATGATTGCTACCCATCTTATTTCTATTTTTATTGTCCACTGTATCATATATGAGACATATGTGTTCTGTCAAGTAAAAGAAAACTCAATAAAAATTATGTTTAAAAAAAAAAAATCCAAGTAGGCCGTAGATAGTGAGGTGTGTGCTTTAAATTGAAAGCATGCCCTGACAAGTTTGAATGTCTGACTGCTACCATGACTTAGGTATGTGTGTACTTCCACATGTAGTCTAATGTGTGTTGTGCAGCTTATGATCCTAAGTTAAAAACTATGCAGTTTATCATACCTCTGTACAAATCTTGTCAGAGCTACTACAGCATTCAGTCACAGAAGCACAGATCCCTTACCTAGCTAGGTGTCTCAGAAGCACTTGGATACAGAGTTCAATACCCGTCTGCCCGGTATAATGAGCAGAAAGTAACCCATACATCTTCTTCTATACAAATTTAGAGAGTATGTGGTGTGAAACAGAGGTATTCTAGTAGCTATAGGCTTCTTTAGATGTGTCATCTCACCCCAAAAAGGCCCAGTCAGACTCATTGAGGTCTTCAGAAAGATGGTGAGACTCACAAGAGTGGCATGACAGGAGTCGGCATTTCCTTTTGGCGTAGGCCCGGCATTGTGACCTCTGATTCTCTAATGAAATTGCTAGAGAAAAGTGAGGTTTAAAACATGTTGGTGGATGTATTAATCTATATCCTAGTCCATATGAGTCTCTGCAAAGGTACACTTCAAGTAGGCCATATATAGTTAGGTGTCTGCTTTAAACTGAAAGCTTATTAAGTTTGAATGTCTGGTTGCTATCATGTCTCAGGTATGTCTGCACTGCTACATGTATTCTGACACATGTGGTGCAGCTGATGACGCAAATTTAAACACTACGTAGTTTATCATACAGCTGCTCAAATCTTGTCAGAGCTCCTACAGCATTCAGTCACAGAAGCACAGATGCCTTATCTAGGCAGGCATAATGATAAAACTTGAACACACACCTTCATAGCCAGCTGCGCTATGTAATGAGCAGAAAGTGATTCATACAGCTTCTTCTACAGACATTTAGAAAGCATGTGGTGTCTAACAGGGGTAGTCTAGTACGTACAGGGATATTTGAATGTTTTATGTTGCCTCCAGAAAGGCACTGACACACTCATTGAGGTTTCTTGAAAGATATTGACATTCATCAGAGTGATATGACAGGAGTTGGCCTTTCCGTTTGCCTTAGGCCTGGCATTGTGACTTCTGCCTCTGTAATGAAACTTGTAGAGAAACATGAGGTTTTATGCATGTTTATAGAAGCTATTTTCAAGAGAACCCATTAGTACATGCAGTTGATACTAGTGGTCGTTGTTATGAGGTGAAAGATGGTTCTCCCATTCCAAAGGAAAAAATGGTTCCTAGGAATGCACAAGAAGTAATAGTTGAAGAAGTTCAAGGAAGGCGTACACAAGCTCCTGTATATATGTGGGATTGCAGCAGTATTTGCAGTATTCGACAGGAATCTATTGACATATTACGATTTTTTTATGCGAATATCCCCCAAAAAGTGTTAAACGTAAGATTAAGATGTTGCAAGATGGTGGTGTCAGTCTCAAGCAACGTAGAGGAGACCGCCAACCGATTTAAGAGTTGTATGTCACAAGTCAACCAATGGTTGCAGTCTAACTGCTTGAAATTAAACGGTGGAAAGACCGAGGTCTTGCTGCTGGGTGCCGACACAACCTTCTGGTCGCCCAGGTGTTGGCCTGCCAATTTGGGAGATTGCCCGCCCCAGTGCCCTGCGTCAAAAATCTTGGAGTCATCTTTGATGACAAACTAACATTTAGTAATCAGATTAATAAGCTCTCCTCCACCATCTGGTTTATTCTAAAAATGATTAGAAAAATCCACCCATTCATCCCTCCCAATGCAATTAAAACTCTGGTCACAGCATTGGCCCTTTCGAGATTGGACTATGGGAATGCACTATACTTGGGAATTCAATGCCAGCATCTACTAAGACTGCAGCGTTTGCAGAACGCCGCAGCCAGATTGGTACTAGACATCCCAAGGTTTAAATCAGTCTCTCACGGTTTAAGAGCCCTTCATTGGCTCCCGATTAAAAAAAGGATTGAGTTTAAATCCCAATGTCTGGCCTTCAAAGCTTTAAATTGTTTAGGGCTGCACTTTCTGAGGACGCACCTGAAATGGTATGCTTAAGATCAGCCCATACAAAACTTTTGCAGACACCTAAATATAAGAAGGCCCGCTGGGGGGGCAGAAGTTTTCTGTTGGGGACAGTAAAGATCTGGAACCAGCTCCCCATCTCCATAAAGAGCAGCCCATCACTTTGGTCCTTCAGAAAGGCATTAAAGACCTGGCTCTTTAACAACTGATTCTTCCGGGATTCCCGCCAGTACCTCGCAATCTACCGTTTCCAGCGCCAAAACGCCCATGGGCAATAGTGGCGCTTTATAAATATATAAATCAAATCAAATCAAGGACTAGATCCAAGTAAGATAAGAAAATATACTAAGTTGCAGTGTCATTCTCTGGCTTGTCTTTCGAGAAGAGTGTGCCAAAGCACTTTTCATCATTTAAGTATGTTAGCTGTGCACCACTCTTAAATGCGGAAGTTAGTAAGGAAACTTTACTATGTAAAAACTCCTGCATTATGTTTAAGTGAAATTAATACAGCTCTTTTGCATGGTTCTGTAGCAGATGTACAGAAAGTTTGTGATGATGTACAGTTTTGTTTTTTTGGTTCTGAGAAGGAGTGTAGAGAAACTGAGGACCTGATATCTTTAGGTGTAGTAGAACATGACACAAAGATTAGAATTGATGATTTTGCCGAAGAAATTACACAGTTTAACACAGTTTCCTCTGTAAAACCAAACTATGTTTGTATTTGTTGTCGAAGTACTCACTATAGAAGTCAATCTAGGAATGTTGATTTATATTTAAAAAAGTGAAAAAGACAACAATAATAAGTGGCAGCAATTTGCTCTTTATTTGTTTGTAGAAGGACAATTTGAGTTGTCCAGTGACCAAGTTATATGTAAGTACTGTTACAACAAATTAGAAGAAAACAAAATGCCAGCTAGAGCAGTACATAACAACTTAGAGTTGGTACCTATTCCTCAGGAACTGGAAGATTTAAATATATATGAGCCAATTCTTATCCAATCTGTACACCCATTCCAGGCCATAGTTCGTATGGAGCCTAAGACAGGTAAGCTCCCACCAACAGATTTACAAAAAGGTCTCATAGGAAGAGTTGTGTACTTACCTTTAGATTTTAAGAAAAATATTAAAACTCTTGGTGTAGACAGTGAGGAAAATGAGCCAGTAATTATTCTAGTAAATGGTGTACCAACAAAGAGTAAATAATTCTGGCAAGAGTTTGTAGATATTAATAAACTTTGAAATGCTACATTATACCTGGTACAGAATAATATTTATTATAAGAATGTAAATGTTGATGAAGAAGTAAAATGCTTACAAGATGACACACTAATCTCAACTGGCCAAATTGAAAAAGTGGACAAATCCAGGAGTGAAGAGATTTTTAACATTATACCATACATCCTCTCCATTCGAAAGAAATCATAGGAAACACTATTTAATTATTTCAAATGAAAGAGGCAAAAGGAGCTCACATGAGTATATGGGAAAAAAGTTTAGAAGCTTGTTGTTTTCCACAGCACTGGAGAAGGTGGACGATTTTATGAGCGACCTGTACAGATTCCAGGATCAGATTACCGATCAACAAGATTGTACTCCGAAGATCCAAGATTTCGGCAGTGCATTTCACATATATTTCATATTTCATCCTCTGTTTGAGAGTGATTAGTCTGCACTTTCATATGTGGTGAATCATATATTTAAAACAGGAGTTCATCTTCAACAAGGTTCTACGAAAGAGTTCATGGAGAAAGTTGAACAAAGAGATGAAAATTTGGAATCTAAGTCAATCAATTTGATGATGTGCCAACGTGGCACCAATAAATATTGGTATTGCGTTGATCCAGCGGTGTATTAACAACAGATACTCTACTACCATATACTCACCTGGGCCCATATAACTCTTTTACAAATACCAAGTAGACCGCTGGGGTTTAGTTTATAGATTTTATAAATTTCAGGAATAGTTATTGTTCATTTCTAACTAAACCTTTCACTGATCAAATAGTTCTTTCCTCTGGTCGATGGACCATTAGTTGGAACTAATTGATGGTGATAATTAACATAACTTATTAAACATTCTTTAATTTAAGTGAAATAATCACAGACTCAGGAAGTTTTAAAATCTTTATCTAAATTAATTGAATGTGAACCATCTCATTTGCAAGAGTGTCAAATCAATCAATAATCAATAAGCAAAATATTTCAGACTCACAATAATTATGCTCAGAAAGGAGAGGACAGAGAGAGAAGAACATTTATCAATACAACAAATTTATATTTACCAAGAATGGTGTGAAGACCAACCCCCTGGCCAAAGGGCTGGTAATGGTCCCCCGGGATAGATCAGGAGACAAAGACTTCAGGACAGGATTCAGGACAGGATACTTCACCTCTCTAAATACCGACGACTGCGTCGCACCCCTCTCTGACACTCTCTTCCTCCTCGTGATTCTTCTGCGATCTTCTTTCTAACCCAATTAAGTTAAGATGGAAGTTTCTGCATTTGTTTTCTTCATCAGCGTCTCACAGCTTCTCTCCCAGCATCAGCACCACCCGCAGCACCGACAGCATCCCGAGCTCTGCATCGCCTCTGCTCCCGCTTCTGCTAGCTAACTAACTAAAACTACCTCAGTTATACCTTTCAATATTCATGTACCACCCATTAATGTTTCAATATTATAAAATACTAACTCTGATTGGTCAGGCAAGGGGGGGATGATCATCACACCATGCTTACATTTCACTTACTTCATTGAACTATTGTTTGCAAACCCATCCCCTCAAACTTTATTAAGTCGTTTCCTTTCCCATACATCTCCAAACTTTATTGATACAATTTGTTTCAATTCCATGAATAAGGCTTCTTCATATGAACTCTTCACCCTTATGTTCCCAGGGTACATCTTTCTCGTCCTTGGACGGCTGGCAAGTCCTTCCTCATCCTTCCTAGTTCACTCTCATATACACATGTGCGATCTCAAAGCAGTCAGCTCAATTCAGACAAATGTGGAAGGCCCAAATGCGCACTAATAATAAACTCAAAAGAAGAGATGTTATTTTCAAAAACAAATGGTTTCACTGTATACCACCAACCTCTACTCTAACCCACCTTAATTATTAATACCCTCTCTGCAGTTGCGTTAGTATAAAAACGTATTTTCTATTTAACCAAGCAGGTGCCATGCATGTGAACTTTCAAGCTGCCATTTTAATGCCTATTGCTCATGCGCAAGACTTTCCCTCCAAGCGTTAAACGTCATTCTACGTGGATGCAGCTGACGCATGCGTAATAAAGATCCCTTGTTAGAATGCGTTTAGTCCTTCGTTCATATTGTTAGAGTTAGTAAAACACATATGCAAGCTTCGTTGTTCCGCGTGTCTTTCTGAAATGCGAATTATTAATTACAAACACATAGTTAGTAATTCATTAGTGAATTAAACGAGAGGATTACTTCTGAGCGAGTCTCATTTACGAGTCCTTGCTCCATCAATCCCCTCTCTGATGGCATTTTAAGCCATCACAAATGTACCCATCCCATCCCAGATACCAACTTGAGCACATCTCAGTTTTCTATTTCTCCTCTCAATTTTCCATCAGTCAACTCTTTTCCCTCTAAATCTTTCATTCTCTTGTATATTTTTCCTTTCATCTCTTCCAGCTGTATTTCATCATATTCTGTTTTCCGTTTCTTTCCCTTTCCTTCTCTCTTAAAATGTATTTTTCCTTTCCCTCCTTTTCTACAACATTTGTATGTAACTATTATCATCACTATTATAGTCATCATCATAACTATTGGTAATATTATTTGACCTAGAAAACTTTTCCCAAAATTAGTAAACCATTTCCTATTGATGTTATACTTTTTGTTAGTTTTCCCCACACACTGTCAAACTCCAGTTGGGTCAAGACTTTATGCATTCTTGTAATGTTTTCAATATATCCCTTAATTTCTCTGCTCTTGTCCGGAATATAAGTGCAGCAATGGTGAATTTTCAACATACCACAGACTCCACCTTCTTTTGCTAATAATATATCAAGAGCAAGACGGTTCTGTAAAACCATAGACCTGATTGCAACCATCTCTGTGTTAATCATTAAGAATCCTCCTGCAGTGTCTGTAGAAAGACGATCAACTATGGTTGATAACTTACACATTTTTTGTGAATTAAGAACGACTCCAACTGAGGGTATCAATGCACTAAATATATCTCCTACTATTTCAGAAAAACTAGCTCTTCTTCTACGTGTTAGTCCATTAAATTTTCCATTGATTCCATTGATTTTGTCCACATGATAAATCTTCGGAAAGACTATTCCGAAATAACAGCTTCCGTACCATCTTGCGGGTAACCTATAATAGGCATTGTTCCCACAGACATAATAAACTCCTGAAAATACAGGATCAGTTCCCCCTTTTAGTCCCCACCCTCCTAAAATTAGGAAGTTGTGTTCACATTCACTGGAACCAATGTAATTATTGTTATAATCTGTCTTTAATCTATGGAGGCAGAAATTTCCCTTTTTCACAAAATCCAGGGACATCGCAGCATGAGCCTTGCCATTTGCATAGATTCCCTCTTTCCCAGCCCATGGAGGTACATGGGTTTTCTGTTCAGCAGCTTTCTTTATTAAATTCTGTCTCCTTTCTTCTACTAAATTCAAACATTATTTTTCTTCTTCTCTTAATGTACATGTTAGATTATCTTTGTGTGCTTGAACTAAATCTATTGAACTCATTGTTAAGAAAAATTCACCCATAAATTGTGCATTTTTACTACTAAGTACTGGGTTCATATTCTTTCTAATAGGTAATTCAGAAAATACTACATCTATATTTGAATAAAAATATTGAAGTCTCCCTGTAGCATAAAATAAACTTGATAAAATACTACATGACACACCATATGTTAAAGGTATATGGTGATACGTCACCCCTTCTGACACTGATGAGGGTAACTTCATACACACGTAGCAATTACTAATTTCCATTGTATTAACATACTGAAATAACAATTTAATAAACACATTTGAAGATGTATTATAATTAGATTCATTATGATAATTTGCTTCATCTTCTACCCCTATTTCTATTTTAGTTCCTTTTATTTTGTCTATCTTATCATTAGTATCTGTCTTATTCTTATCATTTGTTTCCATTAATAAAGGTACTCCTACTGTTAAAAAAACCATACTAATACTGCTAATAAAATACTACAAAAACAAAATCTAAAACATTTTTTTTTAATCCTCGTTTTGGTCTTTCGGTAACTTCAATTTCTGCCATCTTACTCTGAGAAAATTTATTTTCTATTATTCTTTCTTTGTCAATTAAACTTTCTTTATTTTTTTTTTTCTTAAGGAGGTCTCAATTTGCTTTTATCAATCTGTGCAACATGAACTTCTTCTGTTTCTTCACTTAAATCTAGGTTTTCAAATTCTTCGAGTATAACATAGGTCCACTCAGGGGCCTTGTATCTTCTATTTAAATTTCTCAATCTTGGACTTCTTCGAGTTATTTTTGCTAAAGTTTGTTTAGATTGTGTTTGACTCGTGACTTCATTTACTTGTTCTGGCCTCTTTTCTGGGCTTCTCAAATAGTATCTGAATTTCTTTACTCCAACTGGCCAATTGTCTCCCTTTCTGATTCTTTTGATCTGTACTGCACTTTCACCTTCTTTATCTCCTTTTAGAGTTCTTTTATTTTCACTTAATCTAGGCACAATCTGTTCTCGTTCTCTGTGCTTGAACCTTCTTTTACTTCCACCTGCTCAGGTCTTATCGTACTTTGTTCTTCTTCTTCCTGAGCTTGTTCTTCTAATTCTATCTGACCCTGTTCAGGTCTTACTTCAAATTGTTCTTTTTCTGCCTGAACTTGTTCTTCTAATTCTATCTGATCCTGTTCAGGTCTTATTTCAAACTTTTCTTCTTCTGCCTGAACGTGTTCTTCTAATTTTCCCTCCTCAGGTTCCTGAAAGTCTTTATCTATTTCCACCTGAGTGTGTTCTTCTTTCCCTGTCTCTTCCTGACTACTTTCCTGTCTTTTCAGTTCTATTATTCTTCTTGTTTCAATAGCATCATCAATTACTTCAATCACTGGTATCCACTCTTCCTGACTTGTACCTGGCTGTTCGTCATATGGTTGTCTTTCAGAGTCTATTACTCTAGATTCTTCAATTTCCCAGCTTACAACTCCTGACGCTTCAGCCTGTTCAGGTAGTGGTTGCTCTTGTTGTTCTGATGGGCTCGGAACTCTTCTGGTATGACTGGCATGAATCCAATTGGGCAAACCTGCACACTTCACTGCTGTGGTAGTGACTAGTATGACTTGACGCGGCTTGTCCCACCTTGGTGCTAGGCACGACTTTCTTGCGTGTTTCTTCACTAACACCCAATCTCCAGGATTCAAATCATGCGCTTGGTCTGGCTGTCTTTCAACTGCGTCTTCTCCAACCTGGTGAGAGACGGAACGCACCATTTCAGCCAATTCTTTGCAATTGTCCAATACCAGATCATCAGTTATATTCATTAATTTATTTCCAAAAATTAATGCTTGTCTCATTGCTCTTCCCATGAGAACTTCATGTGGGCTCATTCCTGTTTTTCTGTCTGGAATACTTCTGAGACCCATCAATACAAGAGGTAATGCATCTGGCCATTTCAGCATCGTGGATGCACACACTTTCCCTAATCTTGATTTGATTGTGCCATTTAACTGTTCAACTATTCCAGAAGCCTCTGGACGATAAGCACAGTGCAGTTTTTGTTCTATGTTAAATGCAGCACAGATTAATCGAATTATTTCATTATTAAAATGAGGTCCTCTATCTGATTCCAAAGTGACTGGAAAACCAAAACATGGAATTAACTCCCTCAACAAGAATTTAGCAACTGTAAGACTGTCATTTCTTCGAGTGGGATATGCTTCCACCCATCTTGAGAAAAGGCATACTATAACAAGTATGTATTTCAGTCCATTGCTAGGGGGCAACTCAATAAAATCCAACTGTACTCTGGTGAAGGGTCCTTCTGCCATTCCAATCTTTCCCCAGCTAACTACTGTCTTCCTACCTGGATTTTGCTGCTGACAGGTTAAGTATCTTTGGCAAAGGCTCTCTGCGACTACCCTGAATTTTGGATTGTACCAACTCTGGGGCCGATTCCGATTCGGGCCGGAAATCTCTCCGACCGAGCCGGACTCGGAGAGATTTCCGACCGAATCGGACCCTAGCAGCCCGACCGAACGAGTACGATGCGCACGTATGCCATCGGACTCGATTCGGTCGGACTCCCATTGAAGTCAATGGGAGCCTGTCGTACAACGCGTACGCAAGCTCCCATTGACTCGATGGGTGCGAGGCGAACAAGGGCGCCCCCTACAGCATGTACGCGGTGAAGCGACTCGCGCCGTACACGCACAGGTAGGGGGGACCCATGGGTCCCCCCTGTGTGCGACTCGCACAGCTACGCGTACAGGGGGGTCCGACACGGACCCCCAAAGTACGGCTCCGACTGCTCCTTCGAGCCGGACGGCACGAGTAGGTCGGACTGCTCACGGCGCGCATCGTACTTGCCCGGCTGGGGAACGTCTCCATTGCGCGGTGCGAGGCGTGTCCGAGCGAGTCGGTCGGAGCAGTCGGCTTTCGCGTACAAGTCGGTCGGTGCGGTTGGGTCTCGCGAACGAGTCGGTCGGAGTTTTCGCATCGTACTCGCTCGCCCGGACGCACGTACGAATCGGTCGGGGATCAGGGTTCCGAATCGGATCCGGTAAAGCCGAATCCGATTCGGAGCCCTACCGGCCGAGATCGGAATCGGCCCCTCTGTCTAAATAACCTGATCATTGAGTCTCTCCCTATGTGTGTTGCTCCATGATACACTCTTGCCATTTTGGAAAGCAAACAATCTGGCATGACTGGTCTTCCATCTAAATACACCCATACCTCATCTTCTGGTCTTTTTGTACAAGCTGCCTTTATCCAAATTTCCTTTTCCTTTTCTTCAACTTCTTCCTGCAATTGTCTAATCTCATCCCATGTTTCTGGTATTGAGAAAAACATAAGTTGGCATCTGGTTTCACCCGTTTCAATTTTTCTGTTTATTGCCACTGTATTTCTGGCACAGTATTGAGCAACCTGATCTGCATATCTATTGCCAGCTGCCACATAGTCATTTCCTGATTGATGTGCAGCGCATTTAACAACTGCTATCTCCTTTGGCAATTGTAATGCTTCCAGCAGATCTTTCACATTTTTACTGTTTCTTATTGGAGATCTTGAAGAAGTCAGAAATCCCCTCTGCATCCAGAGTTGGCTAAAATCGTGCACAACCCCTAATCCATATTGACTGTCCGTAAATATGGTTACTCTCCAATTTTTCCCCTTTTGCATGTCATGGTTAGGGCTACCAATTCGGCTACTTGTGCAGATTTTACTCCTGGTAAACAGGATGCTTCAATTACCCCGGATATCTTACAAACAGCATATGCAGCACTTAATCCTCCTTCTTGTGTCCTGAGGCAGGACCCATCTACAAATAGCTCATGGTCAGCCTCTTTTAAGGGTGTCTCCTTTATGTCTGGACGGGGCTTAGTACATAATTCAGTTACATCCAAACAATCATGATCACTCTCATCTTTCACTTCCTCATTGCATGGATCTGGCAGTAGGGTAGCTGGGTTCATGATCGTACACCTTATCACTGTCACGTTCTCAGCTCCCAAAATCACTCTTTCATACTTAGTCAATCGACTAGGGGTGAGATGTTGTGTCCTAGTTCTTGTCAAAAGAATCTCAACTGAATGGGGAACCTAAACCTTTACCGGATGTCCCATCACTACTGACTCGCTTTGTTCCAGACTCATACAAGTAGCAGCTACTGCTTTTAAGCAGCCAGGTAATGCTGAAGCCACTGGATCCAATGTGGCTGAAAAATATGCCACTGGACGTCGACTCAATCCATGTCTCTGGGTTAAGACCGAAAGTGCACAATTTTCTCTCTCACAACAAAACAACGCAAAGTCTTTTGAAAAATCAGGCATGCCCAAGGCAGGAGCCTCACACAAGCAATTTCGCAATTTCACAAAGGCCTCTATGCAGTCATCATTCCAATCAATCGGATCCTTTGCTCTTTTCCGGGTCATTTGTATTAATGGTTTCGCTAGCATGGAAAAACCATTAATCCACTGCCTACAGTACCCAACCACTCCCAGAAACATTCTCATTTCTCTTTGCGTCTGTGGCAATTGCATTTCTTTGATTATTTTTATTCTTTCCGATGTCACTTTTCTAACTCCTCTTTCTATTTTATGCCCTAAATATCTAACTTCTTGTTAACAGAACTGTAATTTTTCTGGAGACACCTTATGTCCTCCTTCAGCCAAATGGTTCAGTAATGCAATTGTGTCTGTGACACAATCTTCTCGTGTTTTTGATGCCACCAGTAGGTCATCAATATACTGAACCAGAACAGATTTTCCAGGCATAATCAATGATTCTAGACACTTTTTCAAAATCTGATTAAAAATTGAGGGACTCTCTGTGTACCCTTGAGGAACTCTGCACCATGCATAGATACGATCCTCGAACTTAAATGTAAACAAGTACTGACTATCTGGGTGCAAAGGAATAGAAAAGAATGCTTGACATAAATCAATTACTGTGAACCAGCCTGCATTCCAAGGTATCTGATAAAGGATCACGGCTGGATTTGGCACTATTGGGCAACATGGCACTACAATTTTATTTATTTTCCGTAAATCCTGCACTATTCTATATTTTCTACTAGGCTTTTTCAGTCCTATTATTGGCGAATTACAAGGACTAACCATCACTTCTTTTAAAATGCCATGTTTAACCATTCGTTAAATTTCTGGAATAACTCCTGCTTTTACTTCTGGACTCATCTTGTACTGTCGGGTGTTTGGATAAACTGCACCTTCTTTCACTGTCACTTTAACTGGGTCTATATTTGTCATTAGCCCAATATCCTTTCCTGTAAAATCCCACACTTCTGGATTAACTGTGGCTCTCAACTCTTCTGGTAATTCATTTTCAGTCAATAGTGAAAACATCTCATCTACTTCTGTTCCCTGTTTAGCTAACATCATTTTGTATATAACGTCTTCATCAGGGGTCTGGAAGGCAACACCATCTGATGTACAATAGATTGTGTAATTCATTTTGCACAATAGATCTCTTCCCAACAGATTTACAGGACTGGAATCGTAAACTACGAACCGATGCATTTTTTTTAAATTTCCAATGTGCACCTCCATTGGTTTTGTGATTGGGGTTCTAATCTGTTGGTTAGACACGCCTACAACTTGGATGGATTCTCCCAAGAGGGGTAGGTTTGGGATGTCTGCTGTTCTCACAGTAGACCGGGTAGCACCAGTATCCAATAGAAAAGTGATTTCTTTACCTTCTACTTTCCCATCAACAAATGGACCTGACTGATCTACCGGCAAGGATGCGCCAAGCACGCACTCCTCTTCCTCCCCCTCAGGCACCGTCATTGCGAGTAGTCCGAATTTTCCTCATCATTCTGCAACAAATATTGCGTAATTGTTCTATTATTCTTACCACTTTCTCCTTGAAATCCGGTGTTCGTACTGAACTTTTGATGATTCACAAAATTTGGCATAGGAGCTGGTGGCACCTGATATTGTGGAGTAACTACCTGCTGCTGTTGATTCATAAGTACTTCATTCTGCATCTGTGGGATTACATTTTTATTTGGCCCATTATTACTTTTATTATTCTGAGTACTCTTACACTCGTTCTTCCAATGTCCAAGCTTTCTGCACGCATGACAAGGAAACTTCTTTTTCGCTTCTTCTCTGTCCATTCGTCCCCTGTATTTATTACCATTCGCCACTTGATCATTCTGACTCTGCTCTTTCACTTGATTATTATTTTGGGCATTTGTTTTCTCCTCTTGCTGTTCTGCCAATTTTACTTGTGCCCACATCATTTTCTCCTTTAACTTTCTACGCCTGGCCTCAATGTCGTCTCCGCAATATTTTGCGTACTTTAAAATCTCATCCACTGTCTTACTTTGCCAACACAACATGTGCTGTTGTATCATCTGACTAATCTCTGGTTTCAAACCATATACAAACAGATACACAAAATGTCCCATATCCTTATCACCGATATTCTCAAAACCACTATACTGCTTAAACACCTGTAATAACCTTTCATAATATGCATATACAGATTCATTTGGTTCTTGTGTTGTTCTATCTATTTTTACCCAATCTGTTTCTTTAGGAGGAATCTTCCCTTTCAAGTAAGTAATTACTTGGTGATATTTCTTCATCACCTCCTCTGAGGGTGCTCCTGTCTTTGAGTCTCTAGCATACTCCTCATTAGGCCAATCAATTGTGATTTTACATTCCGTCCATAAATCAGCAGGCACTACAATATCAAATAAACCATCCAAATCCTTCAATAAGACTTTTGAAACCTTTACAAATCTTTCTACCTGTTTATACCATTCAACCGGTTTTTCTCTCAGCTTTGGAAAATCATTTGTAAATGACAAAATATCTTGTCTACTCCAAGGAACAAGAACATATCCACCTCCGGGAACCTCTCTCATTGGACACAATTTCTCAACTTTTTTTGATTCTCTTACTGGAAATGCAGCTGCTGCTTCTCTCGCTTGTACTTCCTCTTTCTTTCTTATCCATCTAATTCTCTATTTATCAATGTCTCCCCATTTTCGCAAAATGCTCATTAATTCCTTTATCTGTAGTCTCTTTCCAGAAGCATTTACACTTTCTAAATCTTTATCAGTAAAGTCCACTCGATATTGTTTCTGTAACAACTTTGATTTCCCTATGTCTATTCCAATCTCTGAAGCAACTTCGGTCAATCTCTCATGAAATACCCTTGCTCTTCTGGTTATACTCTTACATAAATATAACAATTCCTCATCATTATAAACATTCAATCTTTCTATGCCCACACATCCTGTTATCATCTCTTCCAATTCCACTTTCAATCTGCTGATGTCTAAAATCTTTGGTGGTGGATTTCGATTATCTATTTCCTATGCCCTTCAGTTCTTATAGGTACTAAAGATCTCTTTTCTCTCAAATTCATAGGTGTATTTCTCTTCGGAGTTTCAGTTGAAGATTCTACATTTGGGAGATCCATTAATGAAATAACTGACTCACTTTCGCTAACCTGATCATCTGTAATTAGTACTTCTTGTCTAGGACTATTTAATGGAATTGTCACAGGTTGTGGTTTCTGGCAAATCTTTTTATCTCCATACAATGGGATTACCGGACCAATGGTCACTGGTACTGTCAAAGCTTCAGTATTCAAATGTAATTGACTTCTCTTCTGAACTAGTTCTTCTCTAGTTTTGTTTAAAACATCTCTCTCATTATCCTGCAACACTCTGTTATATGACGTATCATGTAAAATCTGTGGGGTTAATGGCATTCCCATTACTGGTGCACTTGGGGTAACCTTACTAGTTGCTTCTTGATACGGTGGTGGATTTTTAATTAAAATATCCTCTAACAATTCATCATCTGATTCACCATATCCTGCTGTATTCATGTGTTTCATTTTCTCTTTACATTTTCCTCCAGACTGTTCCTCAGTCATTAACACTGGATATAAACCTTCTGATACCATAGCTCTCCTCCATTGTTTCATCTGCCCTTCGCGTGACTCATGCAGGTGTCTGGGAAAAAATCCTCTCTATCTCCCACCTCTGCATTTCTCTCGTTCATATGACTCAGTCTCCCATTCTTACAAATCCTCATATTGAGTTAACCTATGTCTAGGTTCTAAATCATTCTTTTTCAATCTCAAATTCTGAAGAATTCTCCCATTAAACATACCATTTTTGGGAAATGCTAACACTCCATCATCCTTCGTATATTCTATCCAGTTTTCCAACCACATGCAAGTATGATATCCTCTTTCCATCATCATGAAAGATGCTGGTGTCTTTGGTGGCGGAAATGGAATTCCCTCTCTAGTCAACACAGGCTTATCTTTCTGAAAGAAATTCTTAATTTTCTTTATAAATGACATCTTTCTTTTCTCTCCATACATCCTTGAGGAACGATGTATAAAATTGTATTCTGCAAACCCTTGAAATCTTCTACCTGTACACCTTGCACTAACAGTCAAATCAAAATCCTGCATACAATCTCTCTCTCCACCAATCCTATCGCAGCTTCTAACTAGCTATCCAATTAAATCAGGCTCACGCTCGTGATCTGACCAATGCCAGCGCAGCCTTTTTCTGAAGTCAATTCTGCTCCTTAATACTGACCCCTCCTTTACAAGGCTGCTCTTGTCACACGCCCGCTGTTTCTACCAATCCCAGCGCGGCTCACTGTGACGTCAGTACAACTCCAGCGACTGACCCTCCCTTCACAAGGTAATACGAAAACTTATTTCTCAATACTTTTCTTTAACATTCTTTGTTATTAACGACATAAAAACATTCGCTACTCTGTCTGTTCCACTAAAATCAAAGGATAGATTATTTCTTTCCACAGCGAGTAAAACCTTCCGCTTACTCTTCATATACTGCGAGTAAAACCCTTCCGCTTACCCTTCATTCAAGCTCCAGAGAACCTGCTACTCCTCCGGTGTCACCCGTATTGGGAAAAATGAGACCAAAGTTTTACCAGCGAACCCCTTTTTCTGTCACTCTAGCATGGAAGAACCTGCTACTCCTTCAGTGTTACCCTTTCTAGGTGATATAACGCCTAAAGTTTCACTAGCGAACTCTTTGCTATCTATCACTCTCACTTTTACACAGGAAATAGTCCCTACTTTAACACTGCCAGCCCTACCTAGCTTTTCAGTGTTATTCCAACAGACGAGTAACCTCACTGCAGTGTGGTTTCTATCGCCACCCGCTATTCATTCCCCGGGAATTTTCCAGACAACATAAAACAAGGACGCTAACTCTTTTGTTAAAACATAAATTAATTATCAATAATCTATACTTATCACCAAACTAGTCAATAATAACCATAACTCTGCTACCAGAAAACTGATCCAGCGGTGTACTAACAACAGATACTCTACTACCATATACTCACCTGGGCCCATATAACTCTTTTACAAATACCAAGTAGACCGCTGGGGTTTAGTTTATGGATTTCATAAATTTCAGGAATAGTTATTGTTCATTTCTAACTAAACCTTTCACTGATCAAATAGTTCTTTCCTCTGGTCGATGGACCATTAGTTGGAACTAATTAATGGTGATAATTAACATAACTTATTAAACATTCTTTAATTTAAGTGAAATAATCACAGACTCTGGAAGTTTTAAAATCTTTATCTAAATTAATTGAATGTGAACCATCTCAAAGTTTCAGTACAAACACCCTCATTCGCAAGAGTGTCAAATCAATCAATAATCAATATATTTCAGACTCACACAATAATTATGCTCCGAAAGGAGAGGACAGAGAGAGAAGAACATTTATCAATACAACAAATTTACATTTACCAAGAATGAAATGAAATTTGTACTTTTAAAGCGCACTTATACCCCCAAAGGGGTGTCCTGGCGCTGTACGCATACCGCTGTGGAACCCTTCCTGGCTTTTCCCTGTGAAATGTCCACTCCTGGGCACCCCCAGGGTGAAGCCAGGCATCCCAGCGCTGTTGGGGCCGTTGTGGAGATTAAGCAAGCTATTGCCCAGAGTTGCAGAGTGGGACCCATGATTAGAATAGGCACCGAGGCGAGAATTATCAGGTCCGAGGAAATTGAGCCCAAGACCCGCCGAGGCGGGAATTGAACCCTGGTCCCGGGCCAGATCTCTGCATCAGGGTCTGCCACTCTAACCATTGAGCCACACTTCTGAATGGTGTGAAGACCAACCCCCTGGCCAAAGGGCTGGTAAGGGACCCCCGGGATAGATCAGGAGACAAAGACTTCAGGACAGGATTCAGGACAGGATACTTCACCTCTCTAAATACTGACGACTGCGTCGCACCCCTCTCTGACGCTCTCTTCCTCCTTGTGATTCTTCTGCGATCTTCTTTCTAACCCAATTAAGTTAAGATGGAAGTTTCTGCATTTGTTTTCTTCATCAGTGTCTCACAGCTTCTCTCCCAGCATCAGCACCACCCACAGCACCGACAGCATCCCGAGCTCTGCATCACCTCTGCTCCCGCTTCTGCTAGCTAACTAACTAAAACTACCTCAGTTATACCTTTCAATATTCATGTACCACCCATTAATGTTTCAATATCATAAAAAACTAACTCTGATTAGTCAGGCAAGGGGGGTATGATCATCACACCATGCTTACATTTCACTTACTTCATTGAACTATTGTTTGCAAACCCATCCCCTCAAACTTTATTAAGTCGTTTCCTTTCCTTAATAATAAAGTCAAAAGAAGAGATGTTATTTTAAAAAATAAATGGTTTCACTGTATACCACCAACCTCTACTCTAACCCACCTTAATTATTAATACCCTCTCTGCAGTTGCGTTAGTATAAAAACGTATTTTCTATTTAGCCAAGCAGGTGCCATGCAAGTGAACTTTCAAGCTGCCATTTTAATGCCTATTGCTCATGCGCAAGACTTTCCCTCCAAGCATTAAACATCATACTACGTGGATGCAGTTGACGCATGCACAATAAAGATCCCTTGTTAGAATGCGTTTAGTCCTTCGTTCATATTGTTAGAGTTAGTAAAACACATATGCAAGCTTCGTTGTTCCGCATGTCTTTCTGAAATGCGAATTATTAATTACAAACACATAGTTAGTAATTCATTAGTGAGTTAAACGAGAGGATTGCTTCCGAGCAAGTCTTATTTACGAGTCCTTGCTCCATCACCGTCATGGTGAACTTAAATGCACGTTAAGAAACCTAGTTACACCTATATGGTTTCTAACACTTAGGGGCCGATTCCGATCTCGGCCGGTAGGGCTCCGAATAGGATTCGGCTTTACCGGATCCGATTCGGAGCCCTGTTTCCCGACCGAACCGTACGCGGGTCCGGCCGAGCGAGTACGATGCGAGTCGCCGACCGACTCGTCCGGGCGACCCGACCGCTCCGACCGACTCGTACCCGGATCGTACCGCTCCGACCGACTCGGTCGGACACGGTCCGCACCGCGCAATGGAGACGTTTTCCGGCCGGGTAAGTACGATGCGCACCTCGACCGCTCCGACCGACTCGCGCCGTCCGACTCGAACTCGCTGTCGGAGCCGTACTTTGGGGGTCCGTGTCGGACCCCCTGTCACGCGTACCCGTGCGAGGCGCACACAGGGGGACCCATGGGTCCCCCTACCTGTGCGTGTACGCCGCGGAGCGCTCGCGGCGTACTCGCTGTGAGGGCGCCCTTGTCCGCCTCGCACCCATTGAGGCAATGGGAGCCCGCGTACGCGTTGTACGACCGGCTCCCATTGAGTTCAATGGGAGTCCGACCGACTCGTGTCCGGTGGCATACGAATGCATCGGACTCGTTCGGTCGGACTGCACGGGTCCGATTCGGTCGGAAATCTCTCCGGGTCCGGCTCGGTCGGAGAGATTTCCGGCCCGAATCGGAATCGACCCCTTAGTTGTGCTGAATATGCGTGGGATGATTTACTTGAATTCCTACGAGAATGTAAAAAACATTCAACTGAAGACAGCTGGAAACTCTGTTCCTTGGATCTTGTAAATGTCTGCAGGTATTTTAATCATAAGTTTCAAGCTATGATGTCATTTATCTGCAATAAAAACATACCACCTCCTGGAGAGGTAACTGATTTCTTTTGGCGAAAAGAGTACCAAGCCAGAGGTGCCCCTCATATACACATGCTACTATGGGTAAAGAATGAACCAAAATTTGGAACAGATAGTGATGAAGCTGTTTTGTATTTCATTGAACAGTATGTTACTAGTGCCATTCCAGGAGAAGGAGGACAAAACAGCTTGAGACAACAAGTTTTATGGTTTCAAAGGCATAGATGTGGAAAATACTGCAGACAGAAATACAAATGTAAAGGAAGATTTTATACAAAAGGTCGTTTTGGATTCCCACGAACTATAATTTCTAAAGGAAGAGTAAATCATTTTTTCTCAGCAGTAAGACATACATTAAGTCAGATACCTCCCAAGAATACATACAACTTAAGAAGAACGGAAGCTTCAAAGTATATTAATGACTATAATCCAGTCATTTTAAAAATGTGGAATGCATTCATGGATATTCAGTTTGTTGCAGACAATTCAATTGCTGTTGCTCGTTATGTCACATCATATATTACAAAATCTGAAAAGTGAGAGATGAAAGAAATGTGGGAAGAAATTGTATAGCTTTAGCTTGAAGATGCTTTCCCATAGAGAGATAGCATCTTATGAATGTTCGGTTGCTTGAGCTCAGTCAGTTTGTATTCAAAGTCAAGAGGAATCATTTGGATAAGTCTAGGCCTACCCTCCACATGAAATAGAGTATTGAAATCTTTACCGGAAATCCAATACTTAGCACAGTATGAGCCAGAAAGCACTAAAATTGTCAAAACTAATATGTTGGGTACATACTATCCCAAAAGGAGTTCACATCTTGAAAACCTATGTCTGCATGAAATACGTCAACATTACAGGTTTAAAAAGAATGTTACAGAAAATATAAAAGAAGAAAAATATGCAGTAAGTGGATGTGATGGATGTTTAGTGAAACATGCCAAAGGAAATCTTATTAATCACAGAAAACTCAGTTGTGAAACTCCAGATAAGATAGAATTTTTCTATTTAGCACTTCTGCAACTGTTCAAGCCTTGGCGTAGTGAAACAGAATTACTTGGAGATTTTGACTGCTACGAAGATTTTTTTAATGCAACTAAAGATAGTAGTCAGTGTAAAACTTTTCTGACTTACTTAAAAATGATAAATGATATAGTTAGAGAAAGTTCACAAAGCAGTCAAAGTTCTGGTCCAATGACTTAAGATCCACTTGGACAACCAATTATTGAAAATGAGACAGCAATAGCCATGAATGAGGTAGAAACTGCAATGCAGCAAGCACAACAGGATATTATTCAGTTTGACAGTTAGAGGAACAACTGAATATTGAACAAAATGAAATATATCTACACGTGAAACAACAAGTAAAACATTGTTTCCTCCACGAAAAAAAAAATGTCAATGTTCATAATTTCAACCTATTCTATTATACATTAGTGGTCAGGCTGGAACAGGAAAATGTTTCTTAATTAAAGTTCTGACAAGTTATTTACACAGGACTACAGAATCACATTTATCTTGTGTCATAACAGCTCCAACTGGATTAGCAGCACACAACATTAAAGGTATTACTTTACATCGATTACTTATGCTACCTGTCAAACATGATAATAAATTGGAATATCAAAAGCTATCAGGAGAAGCTTGTTATGAAGTCTCAAGACTACTGAAGAAACTAAAACATTTAATCATTGATGAGATGAGCATGGTCTCAAACTTAGGGGTCAATTACAATGTCGGGCGGATCGCCACCGCCCGCATGGCGGTGGCGATCTGCCCGCCATTTTCGTCCGTCCGCCACCAAATTCCCCCCCGCCATATTACCATGGCGGAGGCAACCCCGGCGGACGGAAAGACCGTCCGCATGTTTTCCGCCCGGCCGATCAGTCGACCGGGCGGAAAAGGATTAATATGGTGGCGGTGTCTGCAAGACACCGCCATCCACATTATGATGCCGGCGGTGATGAGCCTTTCCATGGCGGCGTCGCCGCCATGGAAAGGCTCGCGATCTTTGACATTGGGGGCCCGTAGCGGGCCCCAGGTATTTTGGGGGGTGGGGGTGCACATGGGGGGTACCTATGGTACCCCCTGCATTGCATATACAACATGGCAGGCACCGCGCGGTGCCTGTCGCGTTGTGCATTCAAATGCAGAACTTGCATTTTTAACCTTGCGGTGGGTGCTGCTGGCAGCACCGCCCGCCGCAATGTTAAAAATGCGGGATACCACCGCCACCGTGGCGGTGGCATCCTAATCACATGTGCGGGACCGCCGCACACATAGCGGGCGGTCCCATTTCACGGGGCGATGGCGGGCGGACTAAGTCCGCCCGCCATCATAATCGGCCCCTTAATGCTTGCTTTTGTACACTTGAGAATGCAGCAGATTTAAAAACAGTGTACAATGTGCTGTTTGGAGGAAAACATTTATTTGTATTTGGAGACCTACTACAACTTACTCCTGTTAAAGGACAACCTGTTTTTAAAACACTTTTCCATGATGAGACAAGGAAATCTTTGGAAAGTATTGGAAATGTAAATATTTGGTTAAACTTTGAATATAAAGAACTTGTTAAAAATATGCAACAAGCTGTTATATTCCATATAGGTACTATAATATAGGCCCAGGTAGTTTCATAACCCTTCACCTATATTCTTCCCTACATAACACTTATATCGGTTTACAGGGACTGACCTTTTACCTAGATACGACACTCCATTCAGAACGCAGGATTTCCCTAGTTCAAAATCTCATACATTATGCATGAGGATTCTTGGAAGCACAGCGGGACTACCATCTCCTGTATAATATCTATGTATAAAGTTCATGCCCGATGTCATCCTTAGTCCGACACAGTAAAACAGTGAGGTAGGACCCCTGGGGAGACCTATGGGTATATATACATCACATCTTGCTAAGATAGACAGAGGAGACCAGGACTTCCCAGCCAACACACTGACCAGAGACGCTGAGGTTCCTGCATGCAGACACTCCAGCTCACAGTGGTCTAAACATCCCTTGTGGGGTGTCCAACCCGAGACCAAGACGGGGTCCCACAGTCTCTCACTTCAGGTAACGGGGTTGATTTTATCCTAGAGGGATTCTTGGCTTATCACCTACACACATGCTAGGTACACTTAGGTACATCTAGTTAGGGAGGCATCGTAGGAGTACGCATCTTTTATTGACATGTATTTCATATACTCACATGTATTCATGATTATCGCAAGATGGTAGAACTCTATCATCCTTTTACTTTCATAGTGCTTCTAACCATCTATATCTGTTACTGTCTAACGGTTGTTACAGCTCATCTATTTTACACCAGAATAACAACTGTTCAATAAATACTTATTGAAAACGCCCAGCCTGTTTAGTCTGTGTATCTCTCTAAGACAGACTAAGTAAGCACGAGTGACTGAGCAAAAAGTGGTATATTGTTTCCACGGTCCTGAGGGATCAGGGTTGTCATGTTCGATGGTTGCCAAAAACTATTCTCTCCTTGGTAAGAGGAGATTATAGTGGCACTGTGAGCTAGCTGGTACAAAAGGTCAATATACCCGGTGGGGGTGTTCAGAATAAGTCTGACACCAATCCTACAGTGTATGCTGTCTGAACGCGCAGATCCTGTAGAGGTTTTATAGGAACTAAACGACATGGCACTGCCAACGTTGGTTGGGTACTTATTTAGCAGTAGAATCTGAGTAGTTTAGTCGTGCTAGTCTCAGAGACCCCTACTCACAATTCCCCAGAGACGTCTGGAGTGGGTGGGCACAAACTCCACCACAGCTGAGTAGGCAAAAATCCTATTTATTGGCTGTTGGTTAATCAAGCTTGAAGGACACTTTGTTTCTAAACTGTGCAAAACACCTTATCTTAGTACCCTTGAATAGCTCTTCTTCTCTAAAAAAAATGTATGAAGAACCAGGAAACGTGATAGAGTTGTGCAAGAACTGCATCTCTCAGCATACGAAGAAGATGCAGATGCAATTCCCATTGCAGAAAATGTTAGAAATGCAGTTACCATAAAACTAGGTGCACAGGGTCTAACATCCAGGGGTGGATCAGTAGCTTTTGTGATTGAGGCACACGAATCATTTAAAACAGAGGTATTCTATTCATGGGTTACATTCACTTCTACACAGAAAGTTGGAATATCGGACGAATATTGTCCATATGAGGACGTTGAAGTTCCACTAACTTATCATGAACATTTATGCTGGTTTAAAGGCGCCCTCTCCATCCAAGAAATAAAGTAGGACTCGGTCCGCTCGGAAGAGAAGGAGCGACATGGCCAGTATTAGCAGCCTACACACCACATCCTGACATTGAAACAATGCCAGGAGGAGACTTACTTACACTTCACAAAGAATTGATAAAACTTTACAGAAACATGACACAGTTTGTCAGCTTCAGCTACAACAAACACAAATACAGTTCAAAATACAGCAACTAAAATAACACCACAAACGTTACACGCAGTAATGGGTAAAATGCCCGCAAAACGTGAACAAATGCCATTCTGGGTAGCTCAGAAAATAACACAGCTAGAAGCAGTATTTCCAAATACCAGCCCTTATGAAAAACACAGAATGCTAACAATCTGCTTGCCCATGGGCATAACACCACAAATAGAGGATTGTACCTCTTGGGGTACAGTTTTTGCTGCCATATATACCAGGACTCATGGTATCCCGTCATTAGCAGTAATACCAGATGTATTAGGACAAATACAAAATGAGTACGGAGCAGAGCCTGCTCTGAACTTAGGAATGAAATTACTAGGTAATTTTGCCCAGGTATCAGCTATAATATTAGCAAATATTAAAGGGGAGGCAGCATCAGTGGCTATCCATCAACGCCTAAGGGAATTCAGTCCTTTACAACAGGAACATGAATTACCTAAAATATTTGCTACTGCATATGCAGAGTTAGGCAGAGTCAGTTTGGGTGGGAAAGCATTAAAACCACAATTGATGGGTAGTCCCGAAAAGGACACCTTTAAGCAGGCACCTGCTTCTTCAAAGAAGAAGTGGGAAAACAACAAAAAACAAAAGAATAAAGAAAACAGATCTCAATCCAGAGGTAGGTCTCCTCCACAGGAGCCCTCCAAAAGGAGGTATAACCTTAGGAATAGGGACAATATAAGAACACCTGACAGGTATCAGGATACTGATACACGTTCCTCTCGTTCCTTTCAAGGTTCAACGAAAAACTCTGAGAGGGAAGGACGGTCAGAGAGACAAGAAGAGCGTACAAAGTCCAGAGACAAGCAGCACGCTCAAGACTATACTTCCAAAAAAGAAGACAAATCCAAACCAAAACCTCAGTTCAAAAAGAAGAAGGTTGCAAGTCTAAAGATCAGACATGCCCAGAATTCTGAGGACTCAACTACTGAACGGGGAATGGGCTCTGACGTTGCTAGACAGTGCGGCAGAAGTAACAATAGCTCGCCAGAACCGGATGGAATTTCTGGTGACAGCGGACTTGAATGATTATGTCACAGTGGAAACACCTGATACTAGGGTAAGGGTCCCACATAAGTTATATGAAATAAAACTCCAAATGGAGGGGGACAAGCCCAGGAAAGTTAGAGGTCTCTTTTGGGAGAACCTGACGTTTGGTTATGACATTCTATTAGCTGAACAAGATTGGCCGCCAGCATTTGTCATAGACTGCCCTAGGGGAGAAACAGTAAGTTTACCATCCTTTTCCGACCCGGTTCCCAAATATCTAAAATACACATATGCACGGGAGTGGGCGGTAGCCCTAGCCCCGGCATTATATAAGAACCATGTTGGATGGGATGAGGATTCAACCCACCACATAATTCCCTTAAAAAATACTCCGACTCCACAGAGGCAGTATCCAATAAAGCAAGAAGCTAAAAAACAGGTCAGGGAGATCTTAGATCAACTTGAATACCAAGGGGTGATTGAAACTTGCATCTCTCAAATGAATAATCCTTTGTTTCCTGTAATGAAATCAGACAACTCATATTGTCTAGTTTTAGATTACAGACATTTAAACACTTGCACAAAGACATTTGCAGTACAAAATGCACACAGTGACGCACTAATGAAAAACATTGTGCGAAAAAATGCAAAACAAAACTAGATATCTCAAATGTATTTTTTTGCCAAAATATGGCGCCTGAAAGCAGGTATTTAACCGCATTCTCCGCGTTAGGCTCTCAGCGGCAATTTTGTAGACTCCCCCAGGGGTATAAGAACAGCTCAGGGTTGTTTTCAGCCAGAGTAACTGAATTACTTCAAAATCTGAATGAAGAGGCATTGTCCTACGTTGATGATATTTATCTAACGGACGATGACCTGGTGGAACACTTGAACAGAGTAAATACCATAATATTGGGATTGGCCTCTGAAGGCTACAAATTTAATTTAAAAAAATCAAAGATAGCCCATCTCAATGTCCTTTTTCTGGGATATGAGCTTTCAAGTGAAGGGAAAAGCCTAGCAGCCAACTTTCTAGAAAAGTGTGCAGTGCTACAACCTCCCAAATCATTAAAAAATTTACAATCAATACTGGGAATCCTGAACTTTGGAAGAACATGCATTTTGGATTACTCAGAAAGGGTTAAACCTTTCTACGATCTAATAAGACCTGATTTCTCAGTTAGGCAATGGACACAGGAACACACAGATATTCTTCGTTCCCTACAAACTGACATGATAGCTCAAAGCACTTACAGACACGTGAAAACATACGCAACCTGGTGATCCGTATAGTTGCGGGTCAATCAGGATACACCTACCTAACATATAATGAAGGTGAAACAGTACCAATAGCATACAAATCACATTTGTACACAAATGCTGAGATGTGCTTTGCATCAACAGAAAAGATTCTTACAACAGTAGAGACTGCTGTAGTGAGAGAAAGAGCACTGGCAAAGGGGAAACAAATAATTGTCGTAACTCCGGTACCGGCCCTAGAGGCTGCTGCAAAGGCTAGTGTTCCTAACGCTAAAGCCTTACATCTGAGATGGATGCAATGGGCTAATTCTCTCACTGCGACAGATGTAGAATACAGGTATGACCCAAGTCTGAAAACACAAGCATTTCTGCAATACGAACAAGAATATCCTCTCTCTAATGAAATATTGCCTCTAGACCAGTATGAATATATAATTTACACTGACGGATCTGCTCAGCCGGCCATTGGGAGTAAACAGCAATACAGTGCCGCATGCGCAATCGTTAAAGGACGCATGCAGGATGGAAAGTTTCATCCGAGTTGTACAAAAACCCAGTCTCTAGGAGACTGAACGGCGCAGCTGGCAGAACTAAAAGCCCTGTCACTGGTAAATACGGATCGAGAATTCCCCACACTAATCGTGTGTGATTCTTTTTACTGTGTACAGTCATACAATGAATACTTACACCACTGGGGACAAAATGGGTTCAAAGATGCGAAAGGTGCCACTATTAAGCACAAAACGCTATGGGAACAGGTAGTGGAGTTGAAAAATGAACTACCAAGGACTCACGTGATACACACAGTGAGTCATCAACGTGATGGCGCTCACGTTGAAGGGAATTCATTGGCTGATGAAGCCGCAATGGGAGCTGTACGCACGGCTTCCGTAGCTGCAATCGCTCGTTCAAAAACAAGAATAGACGGTGAGATTATGGTTGCAATTATTGCTACACGCAATAAAACGGCACTACTGAAAAGATTTCCACTCAAGTACTCCGACAAGTTAGATGCAAATAACATTCCATTTGCTCAGATTCCTGGAGTGGGGGATAGAGTAATACCGAATATGGATCGCAGGTTAGGTAGCACACAAGGGTATAGGTTCTGCACACGCAGGAGTTACGGCAACTGTTTCCTTACTGAAACAACCCTACTGGTGGCCAGGATTAACAAAGCAGACTAAGGACTATGTCTTGAAATGCGACATCTGTCGGCAGATGAAAGGCTCCACCGTAACACGTCCAGCGCAGACACCATTGCTAATATCAGACAAACCACTTGCGTGTGTTTATTTGGACCACTGTGGCCCCTTACAAACAGATGGGGCTTACAGGTATATCATGGTTGCAGTGGATTCCTGCTCTAGATTCCTAAGGGTGTAGCCCCAGCGCTCAGCTCAAACTGTTATAAAAGATTTGTGAGTCTGTATAGGGACATACGCAATTTGCACATTACATTCTGACCGTGGCCCCGTGTTTAGCTCTAGGGCTTACAAGGAAGCCATGGGAGGATTGGGTGTAGCATTGCGGTACTCCTCTCCATACCAACCCGAGGGAAATTTGGTAGTGGAAAGGAAAAACCGGGACTTAAAGCCGTCTTTAACAGCTAGAGTATTAGGCTTGGGTGAGAGTTGGGTAAAACATTTGTATGGAGTTCAACGAGCATTGAATAATATGCCAAGACGTTCTCTAGGGGGTGTTACTCCTTATGAGGGCCTATTTGGGACGAGAATGTGGGTACCTGATCTTGATTGTGAAGGCACAGTGGTGGATGAAAATCATTTTGACATCCATAAAAGTTTGGATGTTTTACAGGATCTGAATGAATCCAGGGCACTACAAAGCAATGTCCAGGTAAAGCGGACCGCCACTGAGGAAGTCAAGTCAGTTACGGCAAGACCTGTCTGGGTCCCTAAAGTTGGGGATCTGGTCAGAGAGAAAATTGCGGACAAAAAGGAATTTGGGCCATCATACAGAAAGCCTGTACCTGTCCTGGCCGTTGAAGGAACAAGAACTGTACTTCTACCGCCTCATGCGGGAAAAAAGGAGAAAAGATTTGTCTCAATCGACTTAATCAAACCACACTATGTGGCTGATACTGAATAGAAGGCCTCGTGGACTCCTGAGTAAACAACACCCTCCTCTCGCTACCATACAAGAAGTTCAAACAGAAAGACTCATTACATTTGAAGAGTCCCCTGCACGGAATGATGGACTATGCAATAATGCCATGGAACTCGTTCCTCTTGAAACTGAAGTTCATAATCAGAATCAAAATCATAACGAAAGACAAATTTCAACTCGACCAAACACAGAGGTCTACATCAACATGCCCCAACAAGAGCAAGCTTCAGTTTCCACAAGACCTGCGGAAATACCGAAAATTGATCGAACAGCATCTGGCTACTTCATAGACTTTGATACCTTTTCTTTGGATCCAAGTGAACCTGAAACGGTGCCAGCCCAAAAAACATGCAACCAGCAAATGAAAGACTTTCTGAACTTTCTTAAAAAGACTTACCTGGTATTACCTTGGATAGAACTCTGGGTAATTACCGGGATACTTTTCTTTCTTTTCTGGATAGGCTTACTAACTGTTTTTAGCATGCTTATAAATGGAACTTACCTTTGACAAAGCTCTGCAGCACAAAAAGTGAATCTGATTCTCAAACCTCACCTATCATCACATCGTGAACAAAGAGACTTATCATCAGTGAACATTACAGCAGTTCCTATACCTGATGGTATAGTGTGGGACAAGGTTGATTACGATATATTTGGTCCAACCGAACTTTTAAAAATTCCACACTTATTTATAATATCATTGAGTGATATCATTACCTCCAGTACAGATTCCAATGATTGGGATTATGAAACTGTAAATAATATGTTGTCTGATTTAGAAAAATCTGCGGCCTTTTCCAATGGTGAAATGTTGGAAGACACATCAGATTTTGAAACAATGTATTGCTATCAACATTATGGTCATCATTTTTTTGCATAAATCTGCTAATCCCAGAAATGTTTTTACCTACCACCAATGGGAACATTGCCTTACACCGCCGAAAAGCAGTTCAAAGACATTTGCACAGAAATTTCCATATTTTTCAGGGTTTAACACGTCAGACCCAGCCTCATATTATTATAAGGTTGCACCGACACCAGCACATAAAAACATGTTGACAAACACCAAACAGATTTATTCTGCTTCCTTTATTGCCCAGTTGTCCGAACAAGGTTTCGACTTATGGAAAGACACGATAGACTAAAAATCTGTCTGGGGTACTAGAGATTGGCAGGTCCAGGGAACAGAAGCGCTATTTCGAGCATGCCTCATTCCTCAGCAAATCATGTTTTTGAATGAAACTGTGCAATAAACTACCTGTCTTGGAATAGCCAAGAACAAAGACTTGAATATACCTCAGATGCCCACACCATCACACACCGAGGGTAACATAACATCACAAAAAGGGATTACGTTAGATGAGATCATGCAATACAATAGATCAGACCCCGATTGGAAGGGATGGTTGATTTGGCCCACAGACACCAATAGATGTCAGGAAAGATTCATGGGTAAATCCAAAGGGTTTAATATCAACAGGCCAGAACCATGCTATGTACAGAGAGAACATCCAGGGGTAGTGACATCATACAGTCTTGGGAAGTTATGCCTCTATTGGCTAAGAACCTCAACACTGTCACAGGTGAAACAACACTTATCCTTACTTACAAAGGGTGTGGATCTACGGGATTTTTTATTAGGTCTTAGAAAGCCACATCACAAACGTTTCTATTATGCTGTCTATAATAAAATCTGGAAATATCCCAACAAGAGGCCGTGGAGAGATTACGTGAAATAGATCGTATAAACCTAGAGAAGGCTCTAGCCGTGGTTGACAATGGTTTAACTACACTAACCTCCAGGATATATTCACTGGGCAACATTCTATCTTCTGCAATAGATATATTAGAACAGGATTTGTCTATATTACAACACGGGCAATCACAACTGCGTTCTATTATATTGTTAAGCTGGACGCTTCAATCTTTGCGCGCAGGCTATGTGCCTTGGCGTTTCATCAACAGTACATCTCTGTTTTCTTCATACAACCTAACAGAAAAACAGATAGAAATGGCACAAAGGGGAGCAAAATATACAATGCTGCGTATTAAAAAACTGGATAGATTAGCCTTTACAGTGGCAGATTCACCGTCCACAGAATGGTTAATCCTTGGCCACATAACTCTACCGGACATTACTTTTCAATTTCAATATTGCCTTGAACAAAAGCAGGCAGGCAGATATGAAGAAATGGGTAGGGAATTCATCAAGGAATCTTGGGAATTACTGTACAGATTTCGATGCCGGAGTGGGAATAGAGAAGTGTTTTTGAGCGGTACAAACTGTAAAGACACTTTAAGTGGATCCCTCATAGGTCAGGATATAATGCTGCATGGGGCGTGTAACGGTTCAGTAGCGAATTTATCCTGTCACTTGAGGGGTACCCCAGCTGCTGTGATCACTCCAATGTTCACGCTACTTTCGAATGGGAGCTACTTCATGCTGAACGATCAAGGTTGCTGTGGGATGCTTCCGGGCATCGCATATCTGGTAACCTTGAGATCCAGGGTTACTTGCTGTATGCAAGTATTGTTTCCACCAACACAAACAGTCAGGGAGGCGCCGTTATGGCCTTCGCTAAATGTTTCATTAATACGGTTTGATGCTTTGAGCAGAATGTAAGCCATGCTTTTGCAAAGGTCCGTGCCCTTAACCTCCGCTCAAGAGACTTTTGATCTCCAGATCTCCAGGTCTTCAGCAGAGATACAGGTGCTCATACGTACGAACTGCCCCTTCCATTTTGCAGAAATGGTAAATCGTATCTTTAACATGTCTGATACGAAAGGCATTATCCACCTATTTAAGACCATAGGTTCTGGACTATTAAGCACCTTTCAGACAGTCCTCGGAGTTATACCAAACTTTATACACTACGTATTTGGAAGCATTTTTGGAGGACTGCCGCTGATCCTGTTTCTAATAGCAGGTATCCTGATTGTTATTTTTCTGTTACGCAATGGACGTCCCAGTCACCAAGGAGATGGAAAAGGCACTCCAGGTGCGTAAATACCGTGATCGCATGGTACAACATCTAGGCACAACACCACCTTCAAAACAGGCACCTTCCCAGACGACTGGAAGTGCGCAGAAGTCAGACCCCTGCTCAAGAAGCCCACAGCTGACCCCACCGACCTCAAGAACTATCGGCCCATCTCGCTCCTCCCCTTCGCAGCCAAAGTTGCAGAGAAAACAGTCAACAGGAAACTGACACGACTCATTGAAGAGAACGCCGTCCTCGACCCGTCCCAATCCGGATTCTGAAGCAACCACAGCACAGAGACCGCCCTACTCGCCGCCACAGACGACATCCGCACCCTCCTGGACCAAGGCCACTCTGCAGCCCTCATCCTACTCGACCTATCAGCGGCCTTCGACACCGTCTCCCATCGCACACTAGTCGTCAGACTACACGACGCAGGCATTCAAGGAACGGCCCTGGACTGGATCCGATCATTCCTCACCGGAAGAAGCCAAAGGATCAGACTCCCACCCTTCCTCTCCGACCCCACGAAAATCACCTGCGGAGTCCCACAGGGTTCATCACTGAGCCCCACCCTCTTCAACATTTACATGGCCCCCCTCGCAGCCATCGTCCGACAACACGGCCTCAACATCGTATCCTATGCCGACGACACCCAGCTCATCCTCTCCCTCCCCAAAGACCCCACCACTGCCAAACTCAACTTCCAGAAAGGAATGCAAGACGTCGCAGTCTGGATGACCAACAGCTGCCTGAAGCTCAACGCCGAGAAGACAGAAGTCCTCGTCCTCGGTACCACCCCTTCTGCATGGGACAGCACCTGGTGGCCGACCGCCCTCGGAAGCCCACCTACCCCCTCAGACCACACCAAGAACCTCGGCATCGTACTCGACTTATCACTCTCCATGAACCGACAGGTCAACGCTGTCACCTCTAGCTGCTTCAACACCCTCTGCATCCTCCGCAAGACCTTCAAGTGGATCCACCCTGAGTCAAGGAAGACAGTCACCCACGCACTCATCACTAGCAGACTGGACTATGGAAACGCACTCTATGCCGGCATCAACATGTCCCTACTCCGCAAACTCCAGACAGTACAGAACACCGCCGCCAGACTCGTCCTCGGCATCCCCCAACACGAACACATCAGCCAACACCTTCGAAGTCTCCACTGGCTCCCCGTGGAGAAAAGAGCCACTTTCAAAATCCTCACTCATGCCTACAAATGCCTACACAACAACGGACCCAAATACCTCAACGACAGAATCAACTTCCACGTACCCAAAAGAAACCTCCGATCTTCCAACCTCGCACTGGCCAAAACCCTGCGCATCCACAGAGCCAGAGCAGGCGGAAGATCCTTCTCTCACATTGCAGCCAAGACCTGGAACGAGCTACCGGCAGACATCAGACGCTCCCCCTCCCTGAACACCTTCAGGAAGACCCTCAAGACCTGGCTCTTCGGCTAAACAGATCTGCGGACCCCCCCCTCAGCGCCTTGAGACCCTCACGGTGAGTAGCGCGCTTACAATTCCCTGATTGATTGATTGATTGAGGCACACCTCGCCTGAGAGAACTAAGTGTGTCTTGGATCCTGTCATTTAGACCAGTCTGGATGGACTGCATCTTACCTGTCCTCCGATGCCTGTTTTGCAGAGAAGAATGTGTGTTGGATCTCTGTCTGACACTCCCATCATGTCCGCAACCGGACGTTGATGCTTTACTGGACCCGATAACGGCCCATGTTCTGCAGTGTCCCCAGCGTATTCCAATGTTGATGGTGGCATTCCTAGAGCCACCACAGGTAGTATCAGCTCCTGTTGGTATGGACACTGGCTCCTCCTCTGACACCCAGGCCTTGGATGGCGCACAGGATGCCCCAGTATCGACTGTGGACAATACAGAAGATCATCTGTGCTCAATTGACATAATCTGCGAGGTGTTACAGGGACTGTCATCTGCGGAGGCAGGCAACGATAATGTTGCGTCTACCAGCCAGGACACATAAATATTTGACTGATTTGACCCGCCGTGTGCTGGGAGAAATTCGACCTTTTTGAAAACCAAACTAAAAATTGGAACTCCATAACTAAATTGACATTCTTTTGAGCATGCATGGCTTTGAAATGCTTGTAGTAGTTCGAACTATACCTACAGACACAATAGATCTATGGCTTGAGTGACAATTTCATTTTATTTTATTTTTTTACCTTTTAAAGATTTTTTGGAACTGTTAATTATTTTTAAACAAAAAACTAATGTTTTTATAGCTATTAGAGTACCAGTGTCTAGTCAACCTAGTAGTACATTGAGAATTTAGCTATGTCGTCCATTCGGAAGAGGAGTGGGTGTTATATTCCATATAGGTACCATGATATAGGCCCAGGTAGCTTCATAACCCTTCACCTATATTCTTCCCTGCATTACACTTATAACGGTTAACAGGGACTGACCTTTTACCTAGATAAAACACTGCATTCAGAACGCGGGTTTTCCCTAGTTCGAAATCTCATACATTATGCATGAGGATTCTTGAAAGCACAGCGGGACTACCATCTCCTGTATAATATCCATGTTTAAAGTTCATGCCCGACATCATCCTTAGTCAGACACAGTAATACAGCGAGGTAGGACCCCTGGGGAGACCTATGGGTATATATACACCACATCTTGCTAAGATAGACAGAGGAGAGCAGGACTTCCCGGCCGACACACTGACCAGAGATGCTGAGGTTCCTGCATGCAGACACTCCAGCTCGTAGTGGTCTAAACATCCCTTGCGGGGTGTCCAACCCGAGACCAAGATGGGGTCCCACAGTCTCTCACTTCAGGTAACGGGGTTGACTTTATCCTAGAGGGATTCTTGGCTTAACACCTACACACATGCTAGGTACACTTAGGTACATCTAGTTAGGGAGGCATCGTAGGAGTACGCATCTTTTATTGACATGTATTTCATATACTTATATGTATTCATGATTATCGCAAGATGGTAGAACTCTATCATCCTTTTTCTTTCATAGTGCTTCTAATCATTTATATCTGTTACTGTCTAACGGTTGTTGCAGCTCATCTATTTTACACCAGAATAACAACTGTTCAATAAATACTTATTGAAAACGCCCAGCCTGTTAATTCTGTGTATCTCTCTAAGACAGACTAAGTAAGCACGAGTGACTGAGCGAAAAGTGGTATATATTTTCCACGGTCCTGAGGGATCAGGGTTGTCATGTTCGATGGTTGCCAAAAACTATTCTCTCCTTGGTAAGAGGAGATTATAGTAGCACTGTGAGCTAGCTGGTACAGAAGGTTAACATACCCGGTGGGGGTGTTCAGAATCAGTCTGACACCAATCCTACAGTGTATGCTGTCCGAACGTGCAGATCCTGTATAGGTTTTATAGGAACTACACGACAAAGCAGGTGATGAAGATTATGGAAATATCCTCAAATACATAAGAATTAGTATGTTGACAAAACATGGTAAACAAGTGTAGGAGAATAGGATCTGCTTCACATGGGTAACCCCACTTTTTGCTGATGCTTCACTGTTTTTCGACATTAGTCTGGCTGGGGCCCTGCTAATCAGAACCCCAGCCTAGCTGCTTCCTCTCTAAAATGGTTTCCATGTGCCTTAGGCACATCACTGATTGGGATCTGGAGTGCCCTTATAAGTCCCTAGTATATGGTATACTATGTACCAAGGGCATAGGTACCTCAGAGGCCTGCCAGGGGCTGCAGCATGTATTATGCCACCCCTGGAAGGCCATCCAAACTGACACCACAGGTCTGCTACTGCAGCCTGGGTAAGGTGGTGCATGCACCCCTTACTGTGATATAGGTTACCTATATCACGAAATACATACACACATATAAACCTATAAGTCACTCCTAAGGCAGGCCTTATCAATCCTAAAGGCAGAGTGCGTGGTTCCTATGTGAGAGGGTGCCCCTGCATGAGCAGGGCCCCTCTGCAGCGTTCGGAGACCATCTCTGATGCTGTTTGTAGTGCAGCCTGACCATATACTCTTAGGCGCATTATATCCTCGCGGTAAAATGCTAACTTTGGAATGGCTGCACCTAAACATGTCGTGTTTGGTGTCAAACATCTTGGAATACTACCCCCCACCAATCCTGGCGGCGGGGGTAGCATTCCACCCTTCTAGAGGGAAAGACATGTTAACTCTGACGAGTCCGGTAACTTCTTTCCAGAGCCCTGGCATCACAAAATGGATGCTGCTGCCACAGACACGAGTCTGGCCTCCTGCTGCTGGACGAAACTCCGGCAGGGGAGGCCTGGACAATAGGTTTCCTGTCCCAGGGAGGTGTGACCACCTCCCCAGACAGGATAATGTGTATTGGGGCTGGGCGGGAGCACTTTCGGGTGCTTTGAAGTCCTGCACTGGGGGCACATTTGGTGTCCCTGTGCATACCCCAGTTCATACCGGATCAGGGGCTTGCAGCCCCTGCTTTGGCGTGAACTGGACAAAGGGAAAGGGGTGTAGCCACCCCTCTGCCCTGACCCACCCATAGGTGGGGCCACAGAGTAGTCCAACCCCTATTTTTAGAATAAAGGTAGGAACCCAGTCCTTAGGACTTTAGATTATACCTGGACGAAACTCTGAAACTGAATCCTGGACCTTCAACGCTCTACGACAAGATTAGAGGACTGAAGAATCTCCCTTGGGGTCAAGGAGTGACTCCCCTGCTTGGCAGGCACCAAAGAAGCATCTGTCCGGTTCGCATTTCTGAAGCTCCCGTCGGACGCCGAAGTCATCGCATCACCAGAGGTGGATTCTCAGACTTCCCCGAAGCTACCCTGAGTCCCCAGCAAAGCTGAGGCCCGTGGCTATCGTGGGTGACTTGAGACCATGACCCCTGGACACCGAGCACATTTGCAAGTGCATCATCTTCTGGGTCTTCCAAGAAGTCGTGCTTTGGGCTTCGAGTAGCCCTAGCCTCCAGCACTACCTGCACCGAAGATCACTGGCCCCCACTCCACGAGTGTCCTGTAAGCCAGATCCACGTGCAGCGTCATGAGGCTCCTTCGCGGTCGCTAGCCCGTTGGCTAGTAGCCCTTAACGAAGGCCAATCCTTTTCTTACTTGGCATCCTAGTTGCTCCAGGCCTGCCCTCACTTACCCTCGCTGGGTGAGTTCCACAGACCTTGCTGGTCTGCACCATCGACGATCTACATCTTCACCGAGACTTGCCGTTGCCAAGGCTTGTTGGGTCCAATCCGGTCGCCGACACCTCAGCACTCGACAGACATCGTGTACCAGCCCGAATCCTGCTCCTGGTTGCCGACAACGCCTCCTGGACCTCGTGGCTGAAGAGTCAAGACGACCGTCAACGCACCTGAAGCACTCGACATCGGTGGGCATCTGTCCATCGCCTTCCTGGTCACTGGCTAGTGACCCAGACTCTGTCCCCTCTGCTTTCAGGTTCTTCAGAACTCCGATCCACTCTTGGATCCACCCAGACACTTTTCTCTTGGCCGCCAGCAGCACTTTGCAGCAGATCGCCATTCGAATCGGCGACGAAACCTGACCCCGAAAGGCACCTATGCACCCGGCTTCCCTGGGTGAGGTAACACGAGTACTCCGGTGCTCCCGTGGGTAGAGACTCTTCAAAGTCCTAGATCTCAAAGGGTTTTGTCCTAGTCCTCTTTTAAGTGTCCCTTTTCTCTATTTTCCCGATCCCGACTTTCTCCATAGAAGTTAACGGCGTATCGCGGTGGTGTATTTACACTGCACGCGTCTCCCGTGGGTCCCCTGTGTCACTACCTTGGGTGGTTCCTTGTGGTCCAAGCACTTCTAGAGGCTCTAGGCCTAGTGTCTAGTTCAGTCGTGGTTCGCATACCACTTTATTGGTATATGGTTTGGTACGCCCCTAGGGCCCAAACGTGTATTTGTGCTATTACTGTGAATTAATAACTTATAACTTATGTACTTCGAACTCTAGCCTCATAAAGAGACTAGAGGGGTGTGTTTAGCAATAAATACATATATTTTGAATATATACCTGGTGTGGTGCTCTTTCATTTGGTCACTCAAGAGATTATAGACTGGTAAAACAAGCTGCTTTACATTCCTTCAAGACTTAGCCTGAAGGCTGCTCTCCATAGCTACCACTAGGATAGCTTTCAATAAAGGTTGTCTTTAACCTATCTCCAATAAGGGGTTGTTTGGACTGGTGCAAGGTGCCCACTATAATTAGTGGACAGCATATGCCAGGCCAACTTCTCACATTGGTGTGCAGCGTGTGGGATTCCAGCTTGCTATTGTTTTACCAGATAATCTCAATTGAATTGATCAACTGAAAACCACTAAAGGTACCTAAGGTACATATAATTTAAGCTTAGAATACAGTAAGTTCTACTGAACTTAGAGTTGTGTGTTAAGGGATAGCACAACCCTTTCTACAACTCAAGAGAGTTTAGTAGGCCACACTAGAGTAGGTAGTGCATACACCACACCACACTAGTAATGTCTTTAAGGGCAGGATCCAAAGAATCCTTGCAGGAAGCCATTGAGCTTCCACCCTCCAAGTATGATACACTCCCATTCTTGGAATTGAGAGCTTTATGTAACTTGAGAAAAATAAGGACAGGCCAAAGCCCCACCACCCAACACCTCAAGGAGTTGTTGGTGGCTTATGACCTTAGTAAGCCTGTAGGGACTGAAGGGGTAGGAGCTGAGGGTGTGGCAGAAGAAGAGGACGAGGCCAGGGGTACCAATACCCCCAGCCCCCCCTCTGAAACTGGCCAGGAGGGTGACAATGACCCTGACCTGGAAAACCCAATCCCTCCTGTGGATGATGATGAGGATGATCAAGATGATGCCCTCTTTGTCCCCCAGGAAGGATTAAGAGTGTGCCCAGGAAGTCTAGATCTCCTTCTCAGGAGTCTAACCACTCTGGCACCTCTATAGGGAGCTCTGTCTCCTCTCACAGGAGGGAATCCTCCCATGAGAGGAGAACCAGACTGGTCCAGTATGAGGAAACTCAGCTGGAAATCAGAAAAAGCAATTGGCTTTAGATAGGGAATCCCTAGATCTCCTTAGAGAGAGAAGAAAGTTGGGACTAGAGTCCCATGGTGGCAGCCATGTCCCTAGAGACAGGGAAAGGTCCTATGACCATAGGAACCTGAGCAAGATCGTCCCTCCCTACCAGAGTGGGGATGATATCCACAAATGGATAACTGCATTAGAGAGGGCCTGTAAAGTACAGAAGGTCCCTCAGGAGCAGTGGGCAGCAATCTTGTGGCTCTCCTTTGCTGACAAAGGTAGAGATAAGCTCCTCACTGTTAGAGAGGAGGATGCTGATAATTACAAGGTCTTGAAGAGTGCTCTTATTGATGGGTTTGGCCTAACCACTGAACAGTACAGGTTGAAGTTCAGAGACACCCAAAAAGCACAGACTCAAGACTGGGTAGACTATGTGGATTGTTCTGCCAAGGCTCTGGAAGGCTGGTTGACGGGCAGTAAGGTGTGTGACTTCTCAGGATTGTACAATCTGATAATGAGGGAGCAGATTCTTAATAACTGTCAAAATCAGCTGTTGCATCAATACCTGGTAGACTCTGATCTGACCTCTCCCCAAGAATTGGGAAAGAAGGCAGACAAATGGGTCAGAACCAGGGTGAAGCAGAAGGTACAGAACCAAGGTGGGGAAACCAAGAAGCAAGATGCTAAGAACTCTGACAAGGGTGGGGAGAAGGGTAAAGATCAAAAGTCTTCATCAGGCCCCCAAAAATCTTCTTCTGGTGGGGATTCACAGTCTACCAAAGGGAAAGGCCAAAGAAAACCATGGTGCAAGGTCTGTAAGCAAAAGACCCACTGGACCAGTGATTGCACCAAGTCCAAAGACTCCAGTCCAGCACCCACCAATGCCCCTAAGGCACCTGTTCCCCCTAGTACAGTTGGTGGAAGTGCTCCAGCAAAGGGTTTAGTAGGGTTCACCCTGGGAACTGAGTTGGGCTCTGACTTAGTCAGGGAACTGACTCAGGCTGTGTTAGTCTGTGATGAAGGCATGGATGTGACCTCCACTGTGAGTCCCAGTAATCTGGGCAAGTACAGACAACAGCCTTTAATTAATGGACGTGAGGCTTTGGCATTTAGGGACACAGGGGCAAGTGTCACAATGGTGACACAAGACCTTGTGCTACCTGGGCAAGTTATGCTTGGTGAGATGTACCAAGTGACCAATGCTAGCAATGTCAGAACAGACCATACTCTGGCAGTTGTTAACTTCTCCTGGGGAGGGGTAACTGGCCTTAAGAAGGTTGTGGAAAGTGCAAACCTACCAGTCGAATGCTTGCTTGGCAATGACTTAGAGACTTCTGCTTGGGCAGAAGTGGAGCTCAGGACCCATGCAGAAATGCTGGGGATCCCTGCAGATGTGTTTGCTGTGACCAAGTCACAAGCCAAAATGTCTAGCACTGAACAGGCCTTGGATTCTGGAAGAATGGACCAAGTGCCTTCCAAGAGGAGGAGTAGTAGGGTTAAGGCAGTGCCTTCCCCTTGGCTCAGGAGGAAGATCAGTCCCTTGAGGGGGATGATCTCAGCCCTGAAGAAGGAACTGTCCCAGAGGAACTTGAACCTGACCAGGTTGAGTTCTTGGGGACAGGGGGACCTTCTAGGGCAGATCTGAGCCAGGAGCAGCAGAGCTGCCCCTCCCTTGAACCCCTCAGACAGCAAGCTGCTGCTGAGGCTGCTGGGAAAGCTAGTGGTCCCCATACAGTGTATTGGGATGATGGACTCCTGTACTCAGAGAGTAGAGACCCCAAGCCTGGTGCTACCAGGAGGTTGGTAATACCTTTGAAGTTCAGGGGCTTCCTATTGACCCTAGCCCATGATATTCCCCTAGCAGGTCACCTAGGCCAGAACAAGACTTGGGACAGAATTGTCCCTCACTTTCACTGGCCCCACATGTCTGAAGACAGTAAGGAGTTTTGTCGCTCCTGTGTAACCTGCCAAGCCAGTGGCAAAGCAGGTGGCACTACAAAGGCCCCCTGATACCACTACCTGTGGTGGGGGTGCCCTTTGAAAGGGTAGGGATTGACATTGTTGGTCCCATGGATCCCCAAACAGCCTCTGGGCACAGGTTTATCCTGGTGGTAGTGGATCATGCCACCAGGTACCCAGAAGCTATTCCCCTCAGGACCACTACAGCACCTGTGGTGGCAAGGGCCCTCCTGGGAATCTTCTCAAGAGTGGGCTTTCCTAAGGAGGTAGTATCAGACAGGGGTGCTAACTTCATGTCTGGGTACTTGAAAGCAATGTGGAAGGAGTGTGGAGTGACTTATAAGTTCACCACACCCTATCACCCACAATGCAATGGTTTAGTTGAGAGATTCAACAAAACCTTGAAGGGCATGATTAAAGGGCTCCCAGAAAAGCTTAGGCGTAGATGGGACATACTCTTGCCCTGCCTTTTATTCGCATATAGGGAGGTGCCTCAGAAGGGGTTGGTTACAGCCCTTTTGAACTTCTGTTTGGCCACCCTGTGAGGGGTCCACTGTGCTTGGTGAAGGAAGGATGGGAGTTACCTCTCAAGCCCCCAAAGCAAGATATAGTGGACTATGTACTTGGTCTCCGCTCCAGGATGGCTGAGTACATGAAAAAGGCAACCAAAAACCTTGAGGCTAGCCAGGAACTTCAGAAGGCCTGGCATGACCAAAAGGCTGTTCTGACTGTTTACCAGCCAGGACAGAAGGTGTGGGTGTTGGAGCCAGTGGCCCCAGCAGCTCTCCAAGATAAATGGAGTGGACCCCACACTATTGTTGAGCAGAAGGGTGAGGTCACTTATTTAGTGGACCTAGGAACACCCAGGAGTCCCCACAGGGTTCTCCATGTCAACAGGTTAAAACCATATGTGGACAGGGCAGACATGGGCTTGCTCATGGCTACTGATGAAGGGCAGGAGGAAGAGAGTGACCCACTCCCTGACCTGCTCTCACAGAACCCTGACGATGGGTCAGTTGATGGTGTAGCCTTGGCAGGCAGCCTCACTACCCAGCAACAAACTGATTGCAGGCAAGTCCTCAATCAGTTTCGACATATGTTTTCACTGACACCCAGTCAGACCACCTGGTGCACTCATGAAGTGGACACTGGGGACAGTCTGCCTATTAAAAACAAGATTTATAGGCAACCTGACCATGTCAGGGACTGTATCAGGACTGAAGTCCAGAAGATGTTGGAATTGGGAGTTATTGAACCCTCAGATAGCCCTTGGGCTAGTCCAGTAGTCCTTGTACCGAAACCTCACACCAGTGGTGGAAAGAGAGAGATGAGGTTCTGTGTAGACTACAGGGGTCTCAATGCAGTCACTAGGACTGATGCCCATCCAATACCCAGGGCAGATGAGCTCATAGATACTTTGGCCTCTGCCAAATATCTCAGCACATTTGACCTAACAGCTGGCTACTGGCAGATCAGACTAGCTGATACTGCAAAGCCCAAAACAGCATTCTCAACCCCTAGTGGGCATTATCAATTTGTGGTAATGCCCTTTGGTCTGAAGAATGCACCTGCCACTTTTCAGAGGTTGGTGAATACAGTTCTCACAGGACTGGAAGCCTATAGTGCAGCTTATCTAGATGATATTGCTGTCTTTAGCTCCACCTGGGAGGATCACCTGGTCCACCTCAGGAATGTTTTACAGGCCCTGCAAAAGGCAGGCCTGACTATCAAGGCCACTAAGTGCCAGATAGGGCATTGTCAGGTTGTGTACCTGGGCCACCTTGTGGGTGGAGGCCAGGTTCAACCTTTGCAGAGCAAGATCCAGACCATCATGGACTGGACTGCTCCCACTACCCAGACTCAGGTGAGAGCCTTCTTAGGCCTGACTGGGTACTATAGGAGATTTGTCAAGGGGTATGGATCAATAGTGACACCCCTGAATGACTTAACTTCTAAGAAAATGCCCAAAAAGGTTCAGTGGACAGTTAGCTGTCAAAAGGCATTTGATGACCTCAAGCAGGCCATGTGCACTGCTCCAATTCTGCAGAGTCCTGATTACTCCAAGAAGTTCATTGTTCAAACTGATGCATCTGAATTGGGGGTAGGGGCTGTACTGTCACAATTGAATGAAGAAGGTCAGGATCAGCCAGTAGCTTTTATTAGCAGAAGGCTGACCCCTAGAGAGAAACGTTGGTCAGCCATAGAGAGGGAGGCCTTTGCTGTGGTCTGGGCTCTGAAGAAGTTGAGGCCATACTTGTTTGGTACACACTTCCTGGTTCAGACAGACCATAAGCCCCTCTTATGGCTAAAACAAATGAAGGGTGAAAACCCCAAACTGCTTAGGTGGTCCATTTCCCTACAGGGGATGGACTTTACAGTGGAACATAGGCCTGGGAGTAACCATGCGAATGCAGATGGACTCTCTAGGTATTTCCACTTAGAACATGAAGACTTAACTGGGCAAGGTTAGTTTAATGTCCCTACGTTTGGGGGGTGTTGTGTAGGAGAGTAGGATCTGCTTCACATGGGTACCCCCACTTTTTGCTGATGCTTCACTGTTTTTCGACATTAGTCTGGCTGGGGCCCTGCTAATCAGAACCCCAGCCTAGCTGCTTCCTCTCTAAAATGGTTTCCATGTGCCTTAGGCACATCACTGATTGGGATCTGGAGTGCCCTTATAAGTCCCTAGTATATGGTATACTATGTACCAAGGGCATAGGTACCTCAGAGGCCTGCCAGGGGCTGCAGCATGTATTATGCCACCCCTGGAAGGCCATCCAAACTGACACCACAGGTCTGCTACTGCAGCCTGGGTAAGGTGGTGCATGCACCCCTTACTGTGATATAGGTTACCTATATCACGAAATACATACACACATATAAACCTATAAGTCACTCCTAAGGCAGGCCTTATCAATCCTAAAGGCAGAGTGCGTGGTTCCTATGTGAGAGGGTGCCCCTGCATGAGCAGGGCCCCTCTGCAGCGTTCGGAGACCATCTCTGATGCTGTTTGTAGTGTAGCCTGACCATATACTCTTAGGCGCATTATATCCTCGCGGTAAAATGCTAACTTTGGAATGGCTGCACCTAAACATGTCGTGTTTGGTGTCAAACATCTTGGAATACTACCCCCCGCCAATCCTGGTGGCGGGGGTAGCATTCCACCCTTCTAGAGGGAAAGACATGTTAACTCTGACGAGTCCGGTAACTTCTTTCCAGAGCCCTGGCATCACAAAATGGATGCTGCTGCCACAGACACGAGTCTGGCCTCCTGCTGCTGGACGAAACTCCGGCAGGGAGGCCTGGACAATAGGTTTCCTGTCCCAGGGAGGTGTGACCACCTCCCCAGACAGGATAATGTGTATTGGGGCTGGGCGGGAGCACTTTCGGGTGCTTTGAAGTCCTGCACTGGGGGCACATTTGGTGTCCCTGTGCATACCCCAGTTCAAACCGGATCAGGGGCTTGCAGCCCCTGCTTTGGCGCGAACTGGACAAAGGGAAAGGGGTGTAGCCACCCCTCTGCCCTGACCCACCCATAGGTGGGGCCACAGAGTAGTCCAACCCCTATTTTTAGAATAAAGGTAGGAACCCAGTCCTTAGGACTTTAGATTATACCTGGACGAAACTCTGAAACTGAATCCTGGACCTTCGACGCTCTACGACAAGATTAGAGGACTGAAGAATCTCCCTTGGGGTCAAGGAGTGACTCCCCTGCTTGGCAGGCACCAAAGAAGCATCTGTCCGGTTCGCATTTCTGAAGCTCCCGTCGGACGCCGAAGTCATCGCATCACCAGAGGTGGATTCTCAGACTTCCCCGAGGCTACCCTGAGTCCCCAGCAAAGCTGAGGCCCGTGGCTATCGTGGGTGACTTGAGACCGTGACCCCTGGACACCAAGCACATTTGCAAGTGCATCATCTTCTGGGTCTCCCAAGAAGTCGTGCTTTGGGCTCCAAGTAGCCCTAGCCTCCAGCACCACCTGCACCGAAGATCACTGGCCCCCACTCCACGAGTGTCCTGTAAGCCAGATCCACGTGCAGCATCACGAGGCTCCTTTGCGGTCGCTAGCCCGTTGGCTAGTAGCCCTTAACGAAGGCCAATCCTTTTCTTACTTGGCATCCTGGTTGCTCCAGGCCTGCCCTCACTTACCCTCACTGGGTGAGTTCCACAGACCTTGCTGGTCTGCACCATCGACGATCTACATCTTCACCGAGACTTGCCGTTGCCAAGGCTTGTTGGGTCCAATCCGGTCGCCGACACCTCAGCACTCGACAGATATCGTGTAGCAGCCCGAATCCTGCTCCTGGTCACTGACAACGCCTCCTGGACCTCGTGGCTGAAGAGTCAAGACGACCGTCAACGCACCTGAAGCACTCAACATCGGTGGGCATCTGTCCATCGCCTTCCTGGTCACTGGCTAGTGACCCAGACTCTGTCCCCTCTGCTTTCAGGTTCTTCAGAACTCCGATCCACTCTTGGATCCACCCGGACACTTTTCTCTTGGCCGCCAGCAGCACTTTGCAGCAGATCGCCATTCGAATCGACGACGAAACCCGACCCCGAAAGGCACCTATGCACCCGGCTTCCCTGGGTGAGGTAACACGAGTACTCCGGTGCTCCCATGGGTAGAGACTCTTCAAAGTCCTAGATCTCAAAGGGTTTTGTCCTAGTCCTCTTTTAAGTGTCCCTTTTCTCTATTTTCCCGATCCCGACTTTCTCCATAGAAGTTAACGGCGTATCGCGGTGGTGTATTTACACTGCACGCGTCTCCCGTGGGTCCCCTGTGTCACTACCTTGGGTGGTTCCTTGTGGTCCAAGCACTTCTAGAGGCTCTAGGCCTAGTGTCTAGTTCAGTCGTGGTTCGCATACCACTTTATTGGTATATGGTTTGGTACGCCCCTAGGGCCCAAACGTGTATTTGTGCTATTACTGTGAATTAATAACTTATAACTTATGTACTTCGAACTCTAGCCTCATAAAGAGACTAGAGGGGTGTGTTTAGCAATAAATACATATATTTTGAATATATACCTGGTGTGGTGCTCTTTCATTTGGTCACTCAAGAGATTATAGACTGGTAAAACAAGCTGCTTTACATTCCTTCAAGACTTAGCCTGAAGGCTGCTCTCCATAGCTACCACTAGGATAGCTTTCAATAAAGGTTGTCTTTAACCTATCTCCAATAAGGGGTTGTTTGGACTGGTGCAAGGTGCCCACTATAATTAGTGGACAGCATATGCCAGGCCAACTTCTCACAACAAGCTTTAGAAAGTCGGCTAATAAGGAACTTGTTTACATCTGAAAAAACAGCAGCAGAAGTAATGTACAATATGGTTGTAGAAAACAAATCCATAGTTTGCCTAATGCCTACACTGCAAGAGTGTTCTACGTTTAATGAACAACTACTGAGACTGGAAAAAATAACAAATTCTGGAAATTAAAGCTATTGACAAAATTGAACACCTGGGAGTAACAATTCTTCTTACTGAAAAACTACAGGCTAAATTGTATTCTTTGGAAAAGTCTGTATCTAAAACTGCAGGATTAGAAAAGTGTTTACATGCATGTAAAAACTGTTGAGTACTTTTGCATCATAATATGAATGGAGAAGAAGGATTAGTAAATGGAGCAATGGGAAAAGTTGTTGATTTTGTTAATTTTCAAAATAGAGATGGAATAGAACTTTTGATTATAAAATTTGACCAGATTAATGAAGTGAGACAGATTGGGCATTGTGTTGTACGTTTTTTGCTTTTAAAGGACTCGTATATTTGAAGACAGCAGTTTCCCCTGTCTCTAGCATATGCAGTAACTATTCACAAATCTCAAGGTTTAAGTATAGAAAGAGCTTTTGTAAATATTGGAAGTTCTGTGTTCAAAGAGGGAATGGCATATGTTGCATTGTCTTGAGTAAGAACATTGTCTGGTTTGTATTTGATGAGAAAAAGGTTACTGCTGATGCTAATTGTGTAAGAGAGTACAATCATTTAAGAAGACTTTATGCTCCTCATTTAGGTGAATGCCCAATATATGAGAAACGTATACTATGCCCAAAACGGAAATATATCAACCATTTAACTGAAGTTCAAGATAAGATAAGCATTGAAGAGAAAGTTGAAGACGTAAAGAAAAAAAAAGTGGAAAGTGAGGATGACATTGTAGGATACCAGTTACAAAACAGCTCAGGTATCAACTGTTATACTAATGTGATTCTGAATGTAGTGTTTCATTTACCACATCTTCATCATGAAATCTTGAAAAAACGTGAAAAAAGATTCTGTTCTGCAGTACATCATTTATTTCAACAGTGGTAACTGACAGAAGTAAAATACATACTGCTTCTGGCATTCAACCTCTTTTGGATATATGTACCGGTTCACTGACATTTTTACTCTCAACATACGACAAGATGCACAAGAATTTCTAATGCTCATGCTTGGAGTATTAGAAGATGAAGGAATAAACATTGATAACCTATTTGGGCTAAGTTATAAATGGGATCATAAGTGTGAAGATTGTTTATTTACTTCTAACACTGAAATACGTAGAGAACGATTCCTATACGTAACGATTCCAGACTGCAAATCAGTGCTGTTAGACTTGGAATCTTTGGCGTGGTTTCCCCTGACTTTTTTACTCTACCTCCTGTATTTTTGATGCTGTGCTTGATTTAGTTTTTGCTGGCTTAGATGCTTTGGGCACTTTGCCACAGCTGATCAGTGTCAAAGTGCAAGTGCTCCCTGTGTAAATTGTTATTACAATTGGTTCTCCCTGATTGGCATATTTTATTTACTGGTAAGTCCCTAGTATAGTGCACTGAGTTCGCCAGGGCCTTAAATCAACTGCTACTAGTGGGTCTGCAGCACTGATTGTGCCACCCACATAAGTAGCCCTCAAAAGATATCTCAGACCTGCCGCTGCAGTGTCTGTGCGCAGTTCTAAACTGCCATGTCAACCTGGCAAGTGCACCCATTTGCCGGGCCCTAACCTTCACTTTTCTTACATGTAAGGCACCCCTATGTGAGCTACACTCGCACTCACAGAAAATTCCTTCGAGTTTAAGGGCCAACTCTACCACCAGACCCAAGGTACTTCCATGGGAAGTACCTTTGCCCCGAGTGTAGCATGTTTATAAATGACAGCTTTTGAAGAGAGCTTAATCCGCACCAATCTTCTCCTTTGGAAGAGGTTTATTGATGACATTGTCATTTTCTGGTCAGGCGATATGAGTACCTGCAAAGAATTCTGTTACTGGATTAATACCTTAAACCCCTGCCTGAGGTTTACCAGTTCTATATCTCACACTCAGATCCCTTTCCTTGACCTCACCATCAAATTGACAAATGGCAACCTCAGCACAACAGTCTATAGAAAACCTACAGACCGCAACAGCCTGTTGTTATTTAGTAGCCACCATCCATGTTCATTAAAGGAGAACCTACCCTTTGGTCAATTTTAAGGCTGCGAAGAAATTGTAGCAGCCTAGAGGATTACAAAACTGAGGCAGACAAGCTGGCTATTAATCTGAGCAGACGAGAATACCCACAACGTAACATTGCGCTCTCCAAAAAAAGAGCTAGAAACAACAACCGCGAGGCTCTACTTGAACCTAAAGAGAAAGAACAAACTGACACTCTCACATGTGTTACCACCTACACACCTGATTCCACCAAATCAGGAATGTGATTAAAAAACACTGGGGCATATTGAACACAGGGTCCTTGGAACTAGACATTCCTAGATTTGCATTCAAGCGCACAAAGAATCTTAAAGATATGCTAATACATACGAGACCTGAGCCACAGAAAGAGATGTCACAACGGCAATTGTGGGACTTGCCGCCAGTTCAGGGCCACTACCCATGCAGAACTTGGATTGTATGTGCATTCACCGAAGTTACCAAAACCTTAACCTTTTCAGACTCTTTCACATGGGAAATACGTGCACATACTAACTGCAATACATCCAACTGTATCTATATGATCACCTGCCCATGTGATCTAAAGTATATAGGTATGACCACCAGATCTGTGAAAACATGCATCACAGAACATCGTAGTAATTTCCGATGTCACAAGCTCAACACAAAAATGTGTACACATTTTTCCCAACTTCAACATTCACCTGACTCCCTGCGATGGGTAATACTAGAGGCGTACCCCATGATTACCAAAGGAGCCCTGTTTGCGAAAGAACAGAGATGGGTCTATTGTTTATCAACTAGCACACAAGGGTTGAATGAAGATATTCCCTGGAGCACATTAAACACTTGACACGCTTAGAAACCGATAATGCAAAACTTTTTGTCTTGCCAGTACAAATAAACTAACCCCAGAGTATGTATTAGCACTACCCCTAACCATACAGGAGGTATTACAGCAGCGCAAACCATAGAGTGATTCACACCACCGATACAAATATGGATTATATCAAGGTCTAAGTTTCTCAAATATGTGGCATACACGATAATATAACACGCAATGAATCACACTAACCGATTGACTCACACCACTGATAAAAATATGGGTTTACGATTATATCATGGCCCATGTTTTTCAAATATTTCGCATTCAAGTGAATATAACACGCAATGAATCACACTAACCGCTCCATACCACCGGGTAAACTCAAAAAACATTCCAAGATGGCGGTCATTTTTGACCAGGATTAAACATCTTCCAAGATGGCCCCACGTATTTCTGCAAAAGCTGTAACAGTCTAGTGCAGGCTGTGAATCAACCGGAAGGTTCCCGCCACTTTCACTTGAGTCACTCACAGTATTTAAACAAGCCTGCTGGACGTACCAGCACCTCCCGATCCCGGCAGAAGAGGGTAGGTCGGCCGGCCTTTTGCGGACTTTGCAAAACGTGAGTACACTATGGCACAATACACTGTGCTCTTGTAGGTAATATTGATCAGATACCGTTATTATTTGCCCATACATTGGGAAGCCTCAGCCGCTGTATAACTAGTCTGCTCAACATCACGCTAGACGCCCACAGCTCTGACAGCCCCGCCGCAAACAATTTGTTTTCAGATTATTTATAGACCAGATAAGCTATACCTTCACCAATACTAGTGCTGTTACTTTGAAGCAAAGTAATACTTACTCAACTCATGCCCAGGCTGTTCGTGGTAGCGGCGAAGCCCGTTACTCACTGTATTTTATTGTCAACCCCTAGTAACATCGTTACTAGTTTGAAAGACTCCTGCTTTGCTTAACACACCTTAATCACATAGTTTATGTGATATGCTCTAATTTTTGTTTCTTTTAATCCACAACCCACGCAGCACACAAGGAAATTCCTTGTGAGATACCTGCCGGGTATCGATGAAGTAGATAGTGAAACCCAACTAGGGTGAGTTCATCAATTCCTTCTGTAACTATGGTGGTGTTTCACCAGATGCGCCTGTGTGATCCTCACGATAAAATGTTTGTGAGAATCACCCACATGACACTCACGTTCCGTATGTTTTTAGTCATCACCACTGTGTGCTGTGAACTTGTCACACAGAGAGCACGAGAGTTTTGTTTATACTGGTACATCTGATTCTAATAACTGTTTTATTCCTTTACCAGGTTGGTCATATGCTATCAGGTACTACACATAGCATGTGTTAGGTTGATTTAAAAGGGTAGATCACACCATACAACCACCCACGTGTAGATAGATTTTTTTTTTATATATATATCTTTTTATTAAACATATTCATCGACAATTAGCATACAGTTTAGAGGAATCGAGACTACATTAAGTGGTCGGATACATTATTAAACAGGATTGTGCAATAGCACACCGTGAGGACATTTTCATGGAGAAGGTGGGTCATCTGTGGTGGCGCTACGAGTTGGATTACAAATGTTCCCTCTGTAGGTGTTCCAGGTGTTCCATATCCGGGACCACTTCTTGGGGCAGCCCCTCACCACATAGACTGTCTTTTCCCTGAACATACACCAGTCTAGGTCTGTTTTCCAGGTCTCTATTTTGGGTGGCTGCGTGGCTCCCCATGCTTGTGTAATATTTCTCTTTGCCAACATTAGTCCCAATGTGACCCATTGTTTGTTGTGGCTAGTCAGGTCTGTTGGTTCCCATATGTTCAAGAGGCACATCCGTGCTTCTGGGCGGAGGACCACTGCAAGCACCTCGCTGATGATGTCATGCGTTTTGCGCCAATATGATTGTATGTGATCGCATTCCCATATGATGTGCATGAATGTGCCTTCCCGGCCACACTGTTGCCTACAATCACCACTCTCTGCTCTTCCCATGCGCACCAAACAGGGCCCTGTAACATACACTATATGGAGAATTTTAAGTTGAACTAGATTGAGTCTGGCTGAAATTGCCACCTCCCTGTGGGAGGCGACTGCTTCCGGCCACTCTTCCTCGTCTAGCTCAATGCCATCTCTTTCCCACTTCTCTCTCGTTTGCCGGAGGGGGTCTGCCATGTTGTTAATTAGTTTCTTGTAAGTCAGTGATATTGCTTTCTCCGGCATATGGCCGTTTAGTAGTTTATCCTCTAGTGGTGAGGATTCGGGGGGAGAGGAGCCTTTCGGTAGGTGTGTTTGTAAGGTGTGGCGGACCTGCAGATACCTAAAGTACTCTGAGTTGGCTAGTTCATGTTTGTGCTGTAGTGTGGCAAATGCTGTTACGTCTCCCTTTACCCATAAGTCACCGATTTTCAAAATCCCAATGAGATCCCATTTATCGAAGCCCTTCGACCTCCACAAGTAACCTAGCTTCTCGGCATCCCATAGGGGCGTTGCCAAGGTCAGCTTGTGCTCCCATCCCAGACTTTTGTTCGCAGCGTGCCATACATGGACTGAATACTTAGTAGGCCCGGTTAGAGGGTATCTCTGTGGTTTCGAGTAGAGTGCCCTGCTGTAGTTCCCTCCCGACGTGTAGATAGATTTGATTTTATTAGGTCCTGACGAATCGCCACCAGATTGTTTAACTACCAGGCGAGAAACATGTTGACCGCACAATAGAGCGCCCTACCTGAGACATAATCTCAGACATGCGCCTTTGTTTCTTTTAATCAGGGTGGGAGACCCATTGATTCAAATAGTCTTCGCTGGTACTCCCTTACCTGTTTTAAAATTTCTTTTAGGTTATACACCTCCACACTTTCATCTACACTAATTAGGCCCCTCACCCCCAAGGCACCAAACGGCATTTGGTATAAAAGATCTCCGCCAAAGAGCCCCTCATAGGGAGCCCATCAGGTATTGCAGCACCGACCTGACGAGGAGCAGCCCATTTGATGAAGCATGACACCTTGCCGGGTGTGTGAGGGCCCTATATTCCAAGAGGAGGAATCCTCATCCTCCTACACTTCATGACCACATAAAACCAGTTTTTCCTTGTCTCGTTATTAGGAACAGCACACCTTTTGTATCTTCATTATTGTTAGGGCATGTGTGCTGGACCTATCTAAAAAGCCCTCAGTCCCTCCTTTGTGATTTCTTTTAGAAAGTAGGCATTTTCTTGCTTAACCATTCTGTGTGCCTCTGCTTGTTTGTGGATTGTCTGTCTGGTTTTGGAGGGACAGGGGCTGGGGATGTGCATTCACTGTAGACAGCCACTGAGGGGGTTGAGGTGTGCCTGGCCCATCCTGGATGACTCAACACTGAGCTGAATGGGGCTTGGCTGCATTTAGAGTGGTGGGAGGAGATTTCCTTGCACCTGAATAGGGTATGTCTCTCTTGCACAATGTTGTCTCCACCTCCTGTGATCATACTGCACCAGTGAGGACAGAACTGGTTTGGATTTGGCTCAGAGACCCTTGCACAAAGAGAACAAATATGAAATGGGGTATAAGTAATAGACCTTAAACCCCAGAATGTTATATCACTTCTGGACTCAAGAGGAAACTTTGCCAAGGAGTAGAGCTGAAGAGCTGTGAGGAGGAGTACTGCCCCTTTGCTGTGTGCTGTGTGGGGTTGGCCTGCAGTTGCTGTTTCTGCAAAGGAAAGTACAAAGACTAGAAGTTTGCTTTGAACCTGCTTGAAGAAGATCTCCAAGGGCCTGTGTCTACTGGCCTCCTGTTCTGAATTCTCAGGGACACAAAGACTTCACCTCCAACTCCCTTGAACTATGTTGCTGAGAGTTCTGACCTGCCAGGAGGTGCCCGTTCTAGTCCTGGGCCTCTGGAGGTTGTTCCTGCTGTTGGGAGCTGGAAGAAACCCAAAGAACTGAAGAAATCGATGCATCGCTCTTCTTGTGGCTGATTTTCCCAACGCAGCACTGCTGTGCGAGAAGAATCTCCATGCATCGCCTTGCCGCTGCCGATGCAGCACCTGTCGCGGCTGCAAGAACCGACGCATTGAGGGAACACAGCTGAAGAAGCCGATGCAGCGCTGCTTGCCGCCGCCGCATCGATCGCCAAAGCATCCTGGATTTCCACGCATCGCACTTGTGCGGCAAGTTTTCCCAACTCAATACTCACAGATCAGAACCATCTTGGAGTCGACATATCACTTCCCCCTACAGAACGGATTCGATGCATCACTTCTCCTGCGTGCAGCAGAACTGTCGCATCGCCCCCCCTAGGTCTCAGGAACTGACACATGTCTTTGTTTCTCGACGCTTCCCATCTCTGCGGCTGTTTGGCCTTGTGTGAGTTTTGATGCACCTACAGGTACTTTGTGTAGAATCACGCATCCATAGTTTTCTATGGATCCAGTTACTTGAAACCTTTGAAAAGTCATATACTTATTACATGCATGTTGGATTTTTGTCGTTTTGGTCTTGTTGAGTTTAGATAAAGATACTTTATTTTTCCTAAACTGGTGTGGTGTCCATTTGTGGTGTTATCACTGTATTACTGTGTGTTTTGAGTACAAATACTTTACACATTGCCTTTGGTATAAATCTATCTGCTCGTGCCAACCTACCCAGGGGATGAGCAGGGGTTATCTAAAGTGTGTATCCCCCTTACCCTGACTAGAAGCAAGGGTCCCTATTTGGACAAAGGTACCTTCCTCTGCAAACTAGAGACCCCCATTTCTAACAAGTGCCTTTTAACAAATTGATTAAAACAGCAAATCAAGATATGACGTGTTCACATTGTAGATCAGACATGTTGTTTACATTGCATATAGAAAGATTAGGAAAATATCTCATTTAATGTTACAAGGTTGTAGAGCAAATGCAACAAAACTGGAAACAAAAGTTAAACATTTTAAAAGAAGTCAAATATCTATTTCAGGAAGAACTTATACAACAATAGCTATTATTTTTCATGAAGGACCTTCTGCAACATCTGGACACTATATTGTTTATTTAAAGTGTAACAATGGATGGACACATTGCAATGATGCCCACCTGGAATTCAAAGCTAGATTGCCTTCCAATTTAGCAAATTCTTATATGCTATTTCTCCAGCCAAAGTTCTAAGAACATCATTTAGCCTATTGGGGGTGAT